>MU968317.1:17956292-19156292 GCA_034641835.2 Pinus albicaulis
TTTATTTGATCTATTTTTTTATTTACTTATATATATATATTTTTATTTATTTTTAATCTTTATTTTAGTTTATTTCTATTTATTTATTTATTTATGTATTTTATTTTTATGTTTTAATTTAAAATTTTATTTATCTATTTATTTCATCGCACATAAATCATATGTATATGCCCCTTGTTATGACTTCGGTCTTTAATACTATAGTGCATCCTTACATTAAACCCGCCCGATAGACCCTGGGTAAATATAAATAAACCCTCGAGCTATATCTCCATATATATATAAGTCTTGGTCGTTTTAATAAAACGCTTTGTATATAATCGGATCTTTTCCTTTGCATATTGTATCGAATGTCTTAACCCGCCAGACAACCTTCTCAACGTGCTTTCTAAGGTTTGAACGTAATATAATAAAACACGTTCATACTCTAGCCTCATCACGTAACATTATACAATGGTTCGACCCTTTTTAACCGACCAGAGCTTATAACGAGACCTTAATCTAATGCAACCTTGGAAAATATACTATGAAATTCCTTGAGAAATATGAGGCATGTGCTGTTGGAAAATTTTCTGAATGTGAAATTTTAATGTCAATAGCTTGTACGGTGCTTATTAGGATAATGATCCAGATTTTGTTACTAGCTTTTGATCTGAATCTAAGTACCATAATTTTGACATGGGATTATACATTATCTAGTTGTTGTATTACATGTTTACAATAATAATAGTAAGAGTAAAAGGAAGGATATTTAGTAGGAGAAAAAGTGTTGTGATTTCTAAGCGGTTAGAAGGTCACCTCAAAAATAATATGCTTGAGAAAGATTTATTTGCTGTATAAAGAGTAACACTGAATTTTAAATCTAGGATTATAGTAAAAAGGTAGCATATAACTAGAACTCTGCCTATTAATCATGATATTATCGGATATTTCCTGAGTGCAATTTAAATATTCACAGGTGGAAGTGGAATTACAATAGAAGATTCGCTATAGAGGAGTGAAAAATTGGAACAACGCACACATGAAGCAGATTTTTGGGTTTGTGACCTTAGTCACCTTAGTTACTAGGTTCAAGGGAATTATCCGCCAGAAAACTTGTTTGTAAAGTAATAACAATTTCGTTGAGGGAATTAAATTATATATCTTGGTGGATAAACTGTAGGGATCAATATACTTTGAACCTTAATTAGCGTTAACATGAGTTTTTGATCTAGTGAGGAACAATATGGAAGTAATAAGCGTTAGTGTGAAATTGTTATGCTACCATCGTAGCTACTCGAACCTTTAAGGATATCAGAAGCTACAAATTTATGAAGATTGGTTTAAACGAGAACATGTATTATCAACTCCACCAATAATATCAGTTTTTAATTAATAAGGAAAGTAAATTCCATAGGACGAATGTTAATAGGGGAAACTGAAATCGTGTACCTATTCGCCAAAGCACTATTTCAAATACCACATCCGATACATTATTTTTAAATGCTCTAAATTCACATTTCAAGCACATACAACATTGTAAACGCATCAACATAATATAAGTAAATGAACGAACTTGTATAAGCCCATTGGTTGTAGATAAAAACTGTTACACTTCCATTTCAGGTACATAGATAGTAGAAAAAAATACTAAATGTTCATATCAAAATAACAGTCATAGAAAAAGGATTTAAGAGAATCTAACACTATTCGAGAATAAAATTGTTGATATATTCAGAGCATAAATAAAATCAAAAGACCCAAGATCTATATATATATATATATATCTATATCTATATATATATATATAACCCTACAGGTCATCATGGTTGACACATATGCAGAAGCAAAGTGTAGAAAGGTGTGGACATCAATCTCTTAAGATACACAACTTTATAAATATTTTTAGCTCAACAAAAAGGAATAGAAAACATATATATCCAGAGTATCCTACAGTCAAAATTCACGACAAATATCAAATAACAAATTACCGGTTATTACCTGATGTTGCTTCTTGAAATTCAAATAGTAAATTACAATACAGTTTTCTGATTACAATACAATTGTGGGTGATCTATCCATGACATCTAATAATTGTTCTAAGAGAATGATGTCAAGACAAGAATGTGACAAGTAGATGAGGAAGCATAGCAAACATCGTAAAAGGCAGTTTCAATACTTGATACTGGTGTAGACAGGCAACGTGGACAAATTTTTGACATCAATGAATTTACGCAGATTGTCTCCAAGGTTTAAAAGTTAAGGAAAATAGAGTAGAAATTTGAAACTATAGCAACATCATACACTGAAGCAAGCACGTATGAATAGATACAACCAGACCATAATTTTGTGGCAATTGTTACAGGCGGACCAGAATACATTATGCTGCATACTTTTGCATAGCATGTGCTGTCTGGCAATGCAAATATGCCATTCTATGCAGTTCGACAAAGCACGATTCGTGGGTGGATTTGACAAGTAAAGACCCACTCGTGACTCTTAGCAGAAGAGATCTTCAGAGAGTTATAAGGCAACTACATTCCATCGTAATACTTCCAGGATAAAAATACTAAAGATTCTTTAAAATTGGAGAAAACATTATTATCTCATACATTGATAAGAGCAGATCAATGTTTGTTATATTTGAGAATATAAATCAAAAAGTTCAACGCGGCCACAATACAAACGAAGCACTTTGATTTTGTGAAGGCGGAAGTTCGAGAAGTTGCGAGGTGCGAGTGGAAATCGGGTAGTGAGATTGAATTGCACTACAAGAAAACTGTTACACTTCCCATTGGCTCCACACTCTGTAATGCTGCAATGACATGGCTGCATTAGGTTTAGCCAACAAAGAAACGAATCGACACAGCTCTACCCCACTCAGAAATGAGATAAATTCCCTTCCAGAGTCGAGACAAGTGCAAGGGAGGGATAAACAAATGCTGTAAGTTCATATTTCAAGCACACACAACACTGTAAATGCATCAACATAATATAAGTAAATGAATGAACTTGTACAAGCCCATTGGTGGTAGATAAAAAATGTTACACTTCCCTTTCGGGTACATAGACAGTAGAAAAAAATACCAAATGCTCATATTAAAATAACAGTCACAGAAAAAGAATTTAAGAGAATCTAACACTATCCGAGAACAGAACTGCTGACAGAACAGAAGCTTACTGGTTATTCTGTGAAGCTGGAAGTTTGGAAGTTGCTGAGGGTGTAAGGTGGAAGCCGGGCAGTGAGATTGAATTGGCAGGCGCTGAAACGGAACGAAGGCAGGAGAGGGTGAAGATATGAAGACCGAGCTGGAGAAATGCATAAGCACCACCCTACGACAGAGACAAAAATAAGGACGAATGCATTTAAGCACAACCGTTGCTGTCAGGTTTCAGCATTAAGAAGACGTATGGCGAGCTGTAATGAGGAAGCAGTCATGACGAACGAAACGTATGGCGATATTTAACGCTGCAACAAGGGAACATTAATCGTGTAATCAACATATTACAGTCCATATCTTCCATATCTCGGTGATTTCTCGAATTTTGGAACTGTGAGCTGGTAAGAGGGTGAGAAACATTGCTGTCAGGTTTCACCATTATTTCACCATTAAGGAGACGTATGCCGAACTGTAATGAGAGAGAAAGTGTCTAATCAACATATTATTCTCCATATTTTCCATATCTCAGCAATTAATTTTGAAACTGCGAGCTGGTAAGAGGGCTATCTTCCATATCTGAGCGATTAATTTTGAAACTGTGAGCTGGTAAGAGTGTGAGAGATGGAAGATTTTGATTGGTTGGAGGAGGTGCCAAATGTATGATTTTCACTGGCTGGAAGGGCGATGAGAAAGCATTCTCATTGGCTGGAGTGAACAGTGACACTCAACCAAAGCCAGCAAAGGGAACACCTTTCGGCGTAATTATAAGAATGCATTTGACTTTTTTACTAGAGAAATACATTCGCAGTTTTAAAAAATGCAAAAGATGCTAATTACAATTTCATTAAAAAACAATTTTGCTGAATTTTACAAAACAATTACATATGAAAACTAGTTATAATTTATTTCAAATGAAACCCATTTGCCAATGCACCTATCGAAACTACGACTTGCACGTCATTAGCATTAAAAACTAGCAATTGCACTAAGAGGTGAAAAGGAAGGCCAGAACGTTGATATGAGAAGTGGGGAGATTGCAAAATGAAATAAAGAAATATATGGATAATGGAATACAATCGAGGTGAGGCTAATTTTAATTCAATCGTTGTGGGAGTCCCATGCTTGTGCTCAAAGAAGGTTTCCACGAGGTTTGAAGAGGCAACCATGGCCTTGATCAAGAAGCTTCGTAGGACGAAACAAGAAGCTCCTACAGGTGAGAAACCAGAGCCAGTTAGAATCCACCTCCCTAACATGATAATTGTTCCTGAAATGATTGGGAGAATTATTGGTGTTTACAATAGGAAGACATTCAATCAGGTCGAAATCAAACTTGAGATTATTGGCCATTTTCTGGTGGAGTTTTCTATTTCATATTATTGTGGGAATCCCATACAATGCAACGGGCCTCTTTGGGTATAATGCCTTCATGAAATGAACGCCAATGTGGTTTCCCAATTCAAACTTATTTATCATTGGAAATGGTGGGATTTTTCTTGTCTTTGTTTTAATGGTGGTATTCCACTTCGGGTGCATTTGAGTTTCAGCAACCTACTTTTAGAGAGTTGGGTATCTGTACCACCTGCTTGCCCCTGTCAAGAATGCACTATTGGGGTTGGAGGGATGGAGGTTCCTGTTGACTTGAATCCGAGTCATTAAATTCATGTTGTTGGATCTGAGTCATTAAATGCATGTTGTTATGAATTTGAATGCAGTGTAGTTTTCATTCAGTTGGGGAGTAGCAGCTAGACTTTCTGAACATAGACAATCATGATCGGAAAAGGAAGTGGAAGGAAAACTCATAGGAACCATTGGGAGTGAATAAAGCTAGACATACGATGCACATTTGGTTTAAAAGTCTTTAAAAGAAAGATGTGGGATTAATTAGATAGACAAATATTTTTTAAGAAGACAAAATTGTAGTAGATGAATAGGTCTGGTGGGGTGGGTGCGTATTGGAAACTGTGCCTCTGATATCAGTCTTATGTATGGAAATGGTTCTTTCCACATGGTTGAGAATCTAGTTTTGTCAAGGAGATGATTTATTAGGGCTTGGAACTTGTGTGCTTGTATTGTTTGTGGGAAGCCATTCCCATAAGTATAAGACCAAATAACTTATTTATTGTTTCGTGGGAACCCAAAGTGTTTTCCTCATGGAGGGAGCATGACTGGTTTGTTTCGACACTAGTGTATATTTCCTATACACCCATAAGGGGAAACAATGAAAATTTTGCAGGAGAATCAAGTTAGATAACAGTACCCAATGCCTAGAAATTCCTCCTACATATGAAGAAAGTTTGGCCAGTTGCTAATTAAGCTAATGTTCTATACATCATTTTGTTATGAGTTGGATTCCTGTTGGAATGATATTGCCTTGAAACATATTTAGGATTGCCTTCTACTATCGTTCCATTTTCCTTGCGGATTTTATTCCGAGTCAAGAATGAGATGAGAATTGTTTTTGTTTGGTCCATTGTTGGAATCTCAAAGTCACTTATTGTTATGAAACCAGCTCCAAAAATAGAATAAAAGAGAGATCAATGCCTTATAAATAAGCCACTTCGAGGGGAAACCTCTAATACATTACATAATTGAACAATTCTTGGATGATACAAATGAAAAAAACCTCCTTCTATATATAGGAGTTCATGGGGCCACAATATAATCCTAGCTGACCTAACAATAATAATGTAAGGGCACAATAATAACAATATTGGGGTTACAGGATTACAACAATAACAGTAAGGGGGCTACACTAATAACAATAAGGGACTAAACTAGTAATATAGGGACCTAACACTTATGCAGTTCATTAAAAATAGAAGTTTGATCAGATTGTGGAGTGCAATGTGCTTGAAGAGAAGATGTTCTCAGAAAGTAGAGAACGTAGAAGAGATACAAGGCTTGAATCTTCTAGATCTACCTGAACTGGCACTTGAAAACATATTGATGAGACTATCCCCAGCTAGTCTATGTAGCACTGTAGGCGTTTGCAAAGAACTGAGGAAGAGGTGCACGAGCGACCATCTTTGGGAAAAATTTGGATAAAGTTGTAGGCACAATAGCTTGAAGGGAATGGAAGTGGAAAGTTGCAATGAATGCGGAGGCAAGGATTTCAGATGCTGCAAAATTCAAGAATTGGTATTTTTGATGGTCTTGTGTATGGCCCCTTTTCATGGCTCAATTCAAAGTTGAGTGTGAAAAAGAAACCAAAAAGTGATTCACAATGTGAGTTGTTCAATGCATGGTATATATCACTTGAAATTGGCAGTTTTTAGTTCCCAGAACATGTGTATAATCGTGAGGTAAGGTTGCTCAATATTTCAGGTAAATTGGCTATGTTGTTAGGATTTATTTGAGGAATAATAATTCAAGACAAAGAAATTATACTATTTCCATTATCTTTACAAACACTAGGACATACTAACATCTGTTGGAAGCTTTTTGGTTTGCCATCGAACAAAGTGAAGGGAAGTGGAACTAATGTGCAGGCGTACATCATAGGCGAGAACGACAACAACTCAATGGTTCTATGGTCGAGTTTATCAGCGATCGTGAGGAAAACTGAATCAACATACGATGCCTCTGCTCTACACCAGCAGGCACACTCAACGAACACCTTACCTCAAGCGAGCGTGACTCGAAAAGATAAGAGGCTGACATATTCTCCTTGTTATTTTCTATCCTTGGATTCAATACATTATCGGAGTCGAAGATGTAATATAACACAATGACGTTTAACTTAACGGTGAGTTCGGCGACATGTTGAAAGAGAAACATGTTTCAAATTTTAAAAAAGACTAGGACATACTGACATCCTGTTGGAATATTTCTAGTTTTCCATCGAACAAAGTGATGGGCAGTGGCACCAACGTGCATAAATACATCATAGGAGAGCACGACGACAACTCGGTGGTTCAGTGGTCGAGTTTATCAGCGAGCATGGGGACAACTGAATCAACAGACGACGCCTCTGCTCTACTCCAACAGGCATACTCACTGAACACCTTACCTCAAGCAAGCGTGACTGGAAAAGATAAGAGGCGAGCGTCTTCTCCCTATTATTTTCTGTCTCCAGGATTAAATACAGTATCAGAGCCAGCGATGCAAGATAACACAATGTTGTTTGACTTAACGACGAGTTCGACAACGCATTGAAAGAGAAACATGTGTCAGATTATAATTTGTTGGCGACAATGTGTCAGATTTTAAAAAAGACTAGGACATACTGACATCATTTTGGAAGCAACATGGTTTGCCATCGAACAAAGTGATGGGCAGTGGCACCAACATGCAGACATACTTCATAGGCAAGCACGACGAAAACTCAGTGGTTCTGTGGTCGAGTTTATCAGTGAGCATGACTGGAAAAGATAAGAAGTGAGCGTCTTCTCCCCGTTCTTTTATGTCCCCATGATTAAATACAGTATCGGAGTCGGAGATGAAAGATAACACAATGCCGTTTTAATTACCGACGAGTTTGGTGACGCATTGAAAGAGCAACATGTGTCATATTTGAATTTGTTGGCGACAATGTGTTAGATTTTAAAAAAGACTAGGACATACTGACATCCTATTGGAATATTTCTGGTTTTCCATTGAATAAAGTGATGGGTAGTGGCACCAACATGCAGGCGTACATCATAGGTGAGCATGGTGACAACTCGGTGGTTCTATGGTCGAGTTTATCAGCGAGTGTGGGGACAACTGAATCAACATACCACACCTGTGCTCTACTCCAACTGGCATACCCAATGAACACCTTACCTCAAGCGAGCATGACTAGAAAAGATAAGAGGCGGGGGTATTCTCCCTGTTCTTTTCTGTCCCCAGGATTAAATACAATATCAGAGTCAGAGATGCAAGATAACACAATGTCGTTTGAATTAACAGCGAGTTCGATGACACGTTGAAAGAGAAACATGTGTCAAATTTTAATTTGTTTGCGATGATGTGTCAGATTTAAAAAAAAAACTAGGACATACTAACATCCTGTTGGAAGCTTTCTGGTTTGCCATCGAACAAAGTGTGAAATTTTCAAATCTGAAAATTATTACTACAGTGATTGATTTATTTCGCATACTTATTAGATAAGTTATTTACAGATGCTTCAGTAAATTTGAAACAAACATAGTTGCATTCCTTCAATCTAATCAAAAGCAGAAGAACATAAATAACACATGTAGCACAATAGAAACAACCATATGAACACAATTATTTTTGAACAATTGTCCTCGAAAAAACCCAATGTGGGAAAAACAGTGCATCAGATGAGGGTTTGTATTTATCTTCAGCAATGAAAAAGATATTTTACATAAGTCTTGGTGAGAAAAGTAAATTAGAATACACCTGGCATGATTTTTCCGTACACACCAAAAGAATTCTCGAGACTCGGGGTGACCTTCAACACCCTCTGCGTCATCCTGCGTAGCTACTCTGTGTAGTCCCTCCCTGGACTCCGTAACTCTACGTGTAGGGGTTGGTGTTGCTGCTAAGCACTCCCTTCCCTTCACCCTTCTGCCTTCTCCTTCTCCGATAGATGACTTCTACCTCCTCCTTTTGCCTCTGCAATCCCACCTCTACAAACTCGCCCAATGAAATCAAATTCTCTTACTTAAGAAACTATTTCCTTCGGGTATTGAGAATGTCCCTAGCTTGAGTTCCAAATGACCCTGAAGCCTCTTCTTATAATCTTCTCGCTGATGAATCTGTTAGAGTCGGTATCTTCATCCCTCCGTCAGAGATCAAATTTCAATTGTTGCATTTCATTTTAGGTGTCTCACTCAGTTCAGTCAGCTGCATTCCATTAGGAGCATGGATCATCTGACGGCAGGGGGTTGTCACTCATGTTCCTCATGTCTTATACCTGCTAGCCTAGTTTTGTTCATCAAAATCATTTACAGTCATTTTTAGTCTCATAGTTGGCAAAGAGTCATTTTAGGGTTTTTAGTCTCATTAGGTCTAGGGTTTCGTAACCGGGTCTTTAGAATGTCTAAAAATTGTGAGCAGGCACATGAGGAGGTTCGAAATAAGGTTTCAGTGCAAAAATTTCATCATCATAATGCTTAATAATAATTTTTCTTCAAAACTCTGTTTTGAAGAAAAATAGTCTATTTCATCTTTATGTAATAAATGCAATGTAATTTTCAAGTTTTTCAGTTGTAAATATACTCCACTCGCAACCCTGGTCGCCTTTTCCAAAACTCCATGCCATCCATTCCTTGCAAAACAGACAAGGAGCTCATCATTCAGTCCAAAAACCAAAAGCAAGCAAAACAGAGTTCTTTTAAAAAGTGTCAAAGTTTTCAAACATTACAAAGTGGGTTTTCAAAAAGCAAAAATTAAAAATTTTGGCATAAAAGATATTTTCATGTTTCAAAGATTCATTTGCATGCCAAGAGACAGCAGTGAGCCAAGAAAAATCGTGGAGGAGCGAAGAAAGAAGTTGGGAGGTCGGACTGTGTGTAAATTGCTGAGCGCGACACACTGGGCAAGTGTCGCGACACATCGGAGGTGCGCGGTGCATCAGGAAAGCTGCCTGTGTGTGATTTTGAACCGGCGCGGCGCATTGGAGGGGCGCAATGCACTGGGTTGGTCGTGCTGTGCATTGGGCCGGAACACAAAAATTTTGCCATTCCTCTCAAACATCAAATTTTCTCGGTTGCTCCTTGTTCGAGTAAGTCAAAGCCACTCCTCTATTGCTCATAACTTGTGCTTGGTGTTGATTATGAGATTGATTATGAAAATTTGAGTACAAAAACTAAACCCTATTATCTTGTTGAGAAGTTGACTCCTTAGGGTTTTGAAACTTGTTTTGGGACAAATACTTCCATTCCCCACCTTGTTTTTCCTCCCCCTCACTGTTATCTCATCACTACAGTCCATCCCCCATCCTCTTACATCCCTAAAGTCACTCATTCCTAAGCCTATTTCCCTATCCCTAAGTCATTTCATTTCCTATCATTCTCATTTTCCCATCTCACTTGTAAAATTTCCCAAACCCTAAGTTTTCCCAAGAAGTCAAGTGGCTATCCTTACATTTCAAATATCACTTGATTAAAGCTCATTGTCCCCACTGCCCTATTTCTCTACAGTCCCTCCCATACTACCATACATTTGGCACTAAGACAAAAGCACCAAAATTCTAATTTTTCATCCAATACAACATAGACCTTGCATAGACCTTGGACATCATGGAGACAGATACTGATACATCATATGACCGAGATAGTGATTCCACCACTGACCTACATGCACCTAGAAGGCCTCATAAGGGTGGTAGACATGTGAGAGAGGAGCCCACCTCATTGGCTGAATTGCAGGCTTGTCCACTTGCCATGGCATGTTTTCAACAGCAATCATGTTATCAATTTTGTGAAATGATTGCTGGGATCCATTATCATCAGGAGTTGGCTCGTTTGTTTGTATTGTATTTACATGATGGTCAGGTCACCCTTGCCGCTGTAACATTCACTTTGACACCGGAAACAATCTCTCAAGCAACCAGAATACCAAATGTGGGAGAACAGTGGAACAAAAGACAGCAGGTGGATAGAGTGCATTATGAACCATATATCAGGCCTAGCTTTGTGAAACAACTCAGCAGAGTGTTTCCTTTCCGATTCCTAAAGGATTCCTATGCGCCTCTAATGAAACTCATTATCAGATATTTCAGTTGTGAGGGCCGGTTTTCACGTCTTTATGCCTATCATATCAGGTTATTGATACATTTCACCAGGGTGAGGATGATGAACCTCCCTTATTTCATGTGCCGGAATATTGAGAGAATGACCACTCTTGTGCAGAGGAAAACTCCTGAGCAGCAGTACAACAATATTTATCACTATGCACTAATTAAGATTGTGGTTGTGCATCAGCTTGGCCTGCAGGGTATTTCATGGGAGGATTTCATTTCTAATGATTTCTTCACAGCTCCCCAGGTTCCTTCAGAGGTTGTTCATGATGCAGGTGAACCTTCATATCAGCATGGAGGTCAAGAGACAGAGACTACTAGTGTGCCGACGTATGTCACTTATCAGAGAGGCACTAGAGGATTATTTGCAGCAGCCCGGTGAGTATTATCTCCACCTGGGGTGGAAGGGGTCTCGCTTCCGTCATCAACAGCACAGGTACAGGTACAAGACAGAGGTAAGAGGCCCATGCAGGATGAGGGGCCTTCAGGAGGCCAAGATACAGGTTTCATACTCATTGATGAGGATTTGAGCTCTCCAAGCTCAAAGTTGAGAGAGACTATTCAGGAGAAGAAGGCGGAGATAGACACCTTGATCGTCAAGTTGCAAAGAGCCCAATGGATTATAAACTACCTTGAGCAGTGAAACAAACAGTTGGAAGATCAGCAAACAATCGTGGAGTTGCAAAACATCCATGAAGACCGGCAAGCTGCCCAAAGAAGCCAAACCGAGATGACATCCATTGAACGAGAGATTGAGGCTGATAGAGAGACTTGGCTTGAGAGGGTCAATATTCATCTGGAGAATCTGTTGGAGAAGGCAAACAAGGAAAATAACATGCTCAGACACATGAAGAATCATTATTGGGCGAGGAATCATGTTTGCAAGGCGCGAATCAAGATCCTGAAGGCAAAGTTAAAGAGGGCATTAAAGCGTCGCAAAAGGCATGATAGACTCCAAATTTTGGCCGAAGCTTCTTTGGCCCAGAATAGTGCTTGATGGTGGACATTCAGCCCAAATTTCAAGAAATTTGGGAAACTTTTTGTCAATTTTGATTTTTTTGGCCTTAACACAGATTTTCCTGCCCGACGCGTAGCGCCACTTGGCGCACGCTTATAATTGGCAGCTCCTCTTGAAGAAAACTTGATATTTCTGGATTTTTCATCAAAATTTACACATTCCTACCCATTACCTAAGGATTTTGACAAGTTTTGGGTTGCCTGAAGGGTCAAAAACACCTTAAAAATGGCCTTTCTGCCACTTTTTGGACACATAGGAAGTAGTGTTGGGAAAACTCATTTTTGGAGGGGCAAATGGAAACCAAATTCAGAAATTCCACTTGGGTTGGAAAGTAGACAGGCAAATATTTCCAACGAGCTATCCTACACTCAACTTTGAATCCGGGAAGGCCCTCAAAATCAGCTCCAAAGTGGCGTGACACATAGAGATTTCAGGCACGACGCATTGGGGATTTTGGCCTAGTTTTCACTCAGTAACTCAGTTTTTCGCCTAGTTTTGGCCAGTTTGACTTTTTTATCTTCAAATGTAAAGATATTGATGTAAATTGATGTAATTTCATGGCTTTTGATGTAATTTTGACTAATTTTCACTCATGTAAGTAGATTCATTCACCAAAAAGTGAAATGTAACTGAATGAATCAGTTTCCTATCTTATAGAGGCAAGTTGTTCCACTGCCTATTTTCCAGTTCTTAGTTTAGATCTTGTTGAAACAGCTCCTAAACTAGTGATCTCGACCCCTAGAGGCATGGGGATGAGTTATGATTGTCTATATCTTGTATTTTCTCAGTCATTTTCAGGGTTGGACACTTGGGATTGCTTTGAGCTTCATTGTACATTTCATCTCTGCATTTTGGCAAAGGAATAGACCAGGGTTTGCAACACTCTTTGGGATCCATGTGGCTCTATGTTTTGATGGTGTGTATCTCTTTGTGATTGTAAGTTTACTGATGTTTCATGTGTATCATTTCCCATCTCCTTTCTTCTTAAATTAAACAAACAAGTAATAAAGGTGGAATTCATTAGATGTGCAGTGCTCTACCTTGAAGTTTTGTTTAATTTTCCATGTTTTCAACTGTTTGAAGAGGATTCTTGAATCCCTCTTGCCCTCTTCAACTCCTCACCAGTCTGAGCTATCCATTTCATGCAATTCGAAGCATCAAAACAATTGCCTTCCTTGCCCCATTCAACTCTCTGCAAAACTGATCATTTCCCAGACCCAAAATCTACCTTTCCCTTTGATTCCAACAAAACCCCCAAAATCAAATCAAACTCTTTTACATTTATACCTAGCCTAAAATCAACTTTTATTTTAAGTCATCTCAAGCCTTATTGATTATTCTTGCTGAGATTAACAAGGAGAGAGCCCTCTCCCGATCTGGTAGGGCTAGCTACCAGATTAAGCGTGGTTTGATGTTACCCTAGACTTTGCCTTCCTTTAGCCTGAGGTAGATTTAGGCAATAACAGAATCAATGGCCAAAATTATATATTTAATCAATGGCTTGGATTAAAATATGACTTGTTTTTCGTTTTCTAGAAGATTCACACTTTGGTTTATTAATACCCTTTAATTATTTAATTTCCCTAAGTTTAGAATTAGGGTTTGCATTAAAATAATTAATTATTTTGATAAAGCAAGATCCGAGTGGAATTTCCACAAACGATTTCTGGGTTCTCTAGATAACTATTGTCCAAGCCTCTCCAACAATTTTGAGATTTGGAACACTTCCCGATGATATAAAATCAACACTCCCTCTTAGTGAGGAAAGTGTTTAAGCAAGATACCACTCTATTAGTCTGACTCTAGAACATCTGTTGCGCTGATGATGTCCTGGTTGCTACTCCTCATTTTTGCGTTGCTTCCCTCTGTACTACTTCCCGCGACAATGTCTTTGCCACTGCCTCATCAGTACTGCAGCTTCCTCTGTCTCTATAGACTACCCGTTCCTCTAATGGAAGGGGTTCTGGACCATCCCCATATTCTCTATGAAGTAAGTGAACTCAATCTTACTTAGAGCCTTGGTGAGGATATCTGCCACCTATTCCCTTATAGGAGTGTACCTCAATTGTATTGCTCCCCTTTGGACATAGTCCCTCATGAAGTGGCACCGAATGTTAATGTGTTTCGACTGGTCATGAAACACGAGATTCTTAGAGAGATTAATGCAACTCTGATTATCACACATAATCTCGGTCAGTTCCATCCTCTTCTTGAGTAGGTTCAAGAGTAATTTACAAAGCCATATGGCCTCGCATGAAGTTGTGCTTGCTGCCATATACTCTGCCTCGGCTGAACTTAGTGCGAAGAACTTCTTTTTCTTACTGCACCAAGAGGTCATGCTTGAGCCGAGACTAAAACAGTACCCACTGGTACTCTTCTGATCCACTGTGCTTCCAGCCCAATCTGCATCTGTAAATCCACTCAACTGGACCTCATTTCCCTTGGTGTACTTCAATCCATACTCAAATGTCCCCTTCAGATATCTGAGAACATGTTTGGCTGCTGCCTAGTGATCCCTCCTTGGTTCCACCATGAACCAACTGAGGGTATTCAATGCATAACATATGTCTGGTCTAGTATTGACCAGATACATCAATGATCCTATGAGCTGCCTATACAAGGTGGGATCAACCTCATTATCCTCCGTTGTGTCTATCTTATTCCAGTTTGTAATCATTGGCGTGGCCATGGGTCTACAGTCTTCCATCTGAAATCTCTTCACGATTTTTGTAGTGTATCTTCCTTGCCCCAGGAATATTTCTCCCTTCTGTTGCCAGACTTCTAAACCAAGAAAATAGTGCATCTGCCCCAGATCCTTCATGTCGAATTCCGTAGCCAGATTCTCCTTGCTATCCTTGATGAGCTTAGATGATCTAGTAAGAAACAGATCATCTACATATAATACTAGAATTAACGACTCATCCCCTACTCTCAAGTAGTAGAGATTGGGATCTGCTTCACTCTTGATGAACCCCATCTTTTGCAAATAGCTATCAATTCGTCCATACCATGCACCGGGGGCTTGTTTTAAACCATAAAAAGCTTTCTTAAGCCTAAAAACATGAGTCTTCTGCTCATGTGTCTCGAAGCCCTCTGGTTGTTCTATGTACACTTCCTCCTCTATCACCCCGTTCAAGAACACTATCTTGCAATTCATCTGGTGAATCTCCCATCCTATCTGTGCTGCTAGAGATATGACAAATATGATAGAAGCGTAGCGAGCTACAGGGGCAAATGTTTCCTCATAATCGATCCCTTCCTTGTGTGGGTACCCCTTAGCTAAAAATCTGGCATTGAACTTATTTATGCTGCCATCTGCAACATACTTGATCTTGTAGATCCACCTTGATCCTACAACTGATTTGTCATATGGTCTAGGGACTACTTCCAATAAATCGTTTGTCATGATGGAGCTATACTCTTCCACCATGGAATCCACCCACACCTGATGCTGAGTTACCTCCCGAAAGTTGGAGGGTTCTCCAACCTGAGCTACCAAAGACTAGTATCTGTTAGGTTGCCTCCGTACCCTCTTCTCGTCTCTAGGAGCTCCAACAAATTCCTGTACATCCTTTATAATTTGTTAAATCTCTCTGCTCGGCCTTCCATTGATGGTGGGCGGTCTTACCTTCTCTCCTTCCTACTCATATTCAGAGGAACTCTCCTCAAAATCCTTGTGTCATGGAGAGGCACTTGACCCATCCTTTGTAGGTCATTGAGGCTGCACTAGTGGATCCTCCTCAATCTGCATATTTATAGCCATTTCTCAGGATTTCCTGAAGGCCCTCTCCTCCATGAATTCCATGTCCCGCCTGACTATGATCTTCTTGTTTTTTGGAATATAGATGCGATATTATTTCCTATTTTCACTATAGCCCACAAGATAACCCTTTTTTGTAGTCTGATCCAACTTCTTCCTCTCCTCATCTGGAACGTGGCAATACACCTTGATGCAAAATATCCGAATATGGCTCACCTCTGGCTTGCTGCCTGTGAACACACTCTCAAGAGTTACCTTCCCTAATGCTCTATCGGGTAATCTATTCTGCACATACACTGATGTATTGTAGGCTTCTGCCCACAGAAATTGGGCATAACTTGGTCATATAGCATTGCCCTTGCAGCCTCTACAATGGTTTGATTCTTCCTTTCTGTAACTCCATTCTTCTCTGGATTGTATGGAGCTGTCCATTCTCTCTTGATGCCTTCCTTTGCGCAGAAACTAGTGAAGTATTTATCGATATATTCTCCACCATTATCCAACCACAACTTCTTGATATTATTTCATGTTGATTTTTCTACCAATGCCTTGTCAAACTCTTTGAACCCTTCAAAGACTTCAACTTTTGTTTTGAGAAAATAGATCTAAGTCTTTCTGGAATGATCATCAATAAAGGTAGCAAAATAATTTGCACCACTAAGAATGGTTTCGGACATTGGACCACAAATATCTAAGTGTATAAACTCCAATACGCTTTTGGCCCTGCTGCTTCTTCTTGGAAATGTTGTTTTAGCATATTTCCCTAGTACACATCCTCTGCAGACTTCATCTCTCCTTATGCTGATTTCAGGAGCTCCTATGATGGTCTTCTTAAGAATCCTCAAGGCTCCATGATGTAGATGTCCCATCCTTCTGTGTGTAGGTTTTAACCCTCTACAGAAATTATCTGCAAACGAATCTTAAAAATAGAAAACAAACAATAGCAAGAGCATAAAACATAAAACAGATATACATAGATATTTTCCCCTGGATCCCAAATTGGGACGACTAACTTGATTTTTCATTATATTCCTTTTAGTGTTACAACAAATATATATACATGCCAAAGCATACATAAACCCTAATCCATTAACCCTGGATTAGAACATAACGTAGTTCCCTTGACCAGACCTAGAAAATACCAAGGGCTGAAAACCATCATGCCCCAAAACCATGTGTAAACCCATGCACAAAACCATGGGTGAGTCTGCCCATCGAAAAATAGGGTCCAAATTTTTTTTCTCGGGGCGCTGCCCCAGACCCCGAATAATGGGGGCTACGCTCAATGCAACGTACAAGGGGGGCTGTCGCCCCCCCGCGTGTCACTAGTCGTGCAAAGAATATAACACATACCCAACACTGTGCCATAATTCATTTAGATCTCTTTCATTCATACTACCAATCATAGCCACAGGGGATTCAAGCCGGAGTTTATATAGTTTATGACTCCTTACTCCAATTTGTGCCTTCTTGCTCCAACTAGGATGTTTGACATAAACTTTGTTTCCAATAAAGTATATGTCATAACCCTTGTTTTGAAGCTGAGACACTGAGAGTAAATTCATTCCAAGCCTTGGTACATGCAAAACGTTTGTGGCCTAAATCTTGTTGCCAACTTCTGTCTGAAATGTTATGGTACCTCTTCCAATGGGGGTACACTTGGCCTTGTTTCCCATAGTAATCTAGAAATTCATCCATTCTTCTTGGTAGCTCGAAAAACATTCTCGAACCCCCGTCATATGAGAAGATGCTCCACTTTCAATATACCAAACACCTAAAGGAGTCGTGCTTGACACACAAGCGAGATCCTCCTCTAGCCTGGATGCTAGCACCATCATGTCATGGTCCCTTTGTGTTTCTGCGTGAGCTGGGGAACTGCGTGAGTCCTTCTGATTGCGTGAACCCTTCCGAGTGTCGGATATTTGGTCCATAGCAGATCCTCCCTTTTTTTCTTTAGCCTTTTGCTCTGATACCATGTGAAATTTTCAAATCTGAAAATTATTACCGCAGTGATTGATTTATTTTGCCGACTTATTAGATAAGTTATTTACATATGCTTCATTAAATTTTGAAATAAACACAACTGCAGTGCTTCACTCTAATCAAAATAAGAGGAACATAAATAACACATGTAGCACAACAGAAACAACAATATGAACACAATTATTTTTGGACAATTGTCTGCGGAAAAACCCAATGTGGGAAAACTGGTGCAGCAGATGAGGGTTTGTATTTATCTTCAGCAACAAAAAAGATATTTTACATAAGTCTAGGTGAGAAAAGTAAATTAAAATACACATGGCATGATTTTCCGGACACACCGAAATAATTCCCGACTCTCGAGATGACCTTCTACACCCTCTGCGTCATCCTGCGTAGTTGATCTGTGCAGTCCCTCCTTGGACTATGTAACTCTGCATGGAGGGGTTGGTGCTACTACTCAACACTCACTCCCTTCTGCCTTCTCCTTCTCTGATAGCTGACTTCTCCCTCCTCCTTCTTCCTCTACAATCCCGCCTCTACAAACTCACCCACTGAAATCGATTTCCTTCGGGTACTGAGAATGTCCCCAGCTTGATTTCCAAATGACCCACAAGCCTTTTCTTATAATCTTCTTGCTGATGAATCAATGACCAAGATTATATATTTAATAAATGGCTTATATTAAAAGATGAATTGATCTTCATTTTCTAGAAGATTCACACTCTACTTTATTAATACACTTTAATTATTTAATTTCCCTAAGTTTAGACTTAGGGTCTGCATTAAAATAATTAGTTATTTTAATAAAGAAAGATCGGAATGGAATTTCCACAAACGGTTTATGGGTTCTCTCGATAACTGCTGTCCAAGCCTCTCCACCAATTTTGAGACTTGGAACACTTACTGATGCTATAAAATCAACGCAAAGTGATGGGCAGTGGCACCAACGTGCAGGCGTACATTATAGGTGAGCACAATGACAACTCGGTGGTTATGTGGTCGAGTTTATCAGTGAGTGTGGGGACATCTGAATCAATAGACGATGCCTCTTCTCTACTCCAAAAGGCACACTTAATGAGCACCTTACCTCAAGCGAGCATGACTGGAAAAGGTAAGAGGCAGGTGTCTTATCCTTTTTCTTTTCTGTCCTCGGGATTAAATACAGTATCAGAGTCAGAGATGCAAGATAATGCAATGTCGTTTGACTTAATGATGAGTTTGACGATGCGTTGAAAGAGAAACATGTGTCAGATTTTAATTTGTTGGTGATGATGTGTCAAATTTTAATTTGTTGGAACGACAAAAATGGAAGCTTCTTATTGGTTGGGGTGAAAAATGTTTGCTCAGCCAAAGCCCACAAAGAAAATGCCTTTGGCATAAAAATACAATTCCATTCTATGAAGGAAAATCAGTTATAATTAAATTTCAATTAAAACATTTTGACCTATGTAGGTATCCAACCTACGATCAAAACACAATTTAAAAATTTATCGAAAAAAAACTTTAGAGTGAAAATGTTGGCATATGCAGGTCTAGAACCTACAACTTCACATTATTAGCACGACGCTTAACCAATTGGGCTAATAGGCCAATTAACATTGCAATAAAAAATATTTATAACCATCATTTACACAATCAAATTTTAAATGAGAATGGAAAATAAAATTGAAATAGGAAATACTTATCGCTCACTATTGTTTTGGTTTATTAACTTATTGGCCTCTACGGGTGAATGGACCACATGTAATACATAACTCTTGGCAAGTTCATTTATCGTTGTTGTTTGTTTTTATTACGTTATTGGAATTTACGAGTGAATGGAGGACATGTGATACATAATTCTTGAAAGCTTCATTTATCATGATTTGAGGCTAATGAGAATGACATTGGGATCCTTCAACTTGAATTTTAACCAGTTAGATCATGCAACTGATTTTTGAGACTCTTGATTCTATCTTCACAATTTTTTAGAGTGCTCCTTGTTGGGTGAAGTTTAGAATAGTCAATTTGGTGATGGAGTGGAAAATTCCCTTAGTAACTAGATACCGAAGGAGGTTTCCTGGTTTGAAAATCCCATTACTGTAAACCTCTCGAATGTTCTATATAAAATTCTTTAAACTCCATAAGCATAAAAACTAGTTTTGCAACACAAACAATGTTTTCATCACTTTAACGACCCATTTTTTGCATTTTCATAGAAAGTCTATTGAAGACACTGCTACCATTGCCAGTCTTAAAGCCATGAAAATTATTAATTAAGCCCCATTGCTAGTCTTACGCCATGAAAATTATTAATTAACCCCCTACCACAACTATAACTTACGAATTTAGTACATAGGGTTATTCCTTCAATCGAATAAGACTATCGTGATGTAGTTGGAAAACAATGACAAAATCAAGACACAATATGCTAGTGTTGTCAGTTCTCGTGAGGTAATTGGTGACGTAGTTGGAAAATAGTGACAAAGTTGTGGCATAACATAGTTAGCAAAGTGTGACTGAGTGGCAATGTGTCGGATTTTTATTGGACAGAAGGATGAAAATTCATCCCTGCGATTGGATGGGTGAACAATTTCTGCTCACCCCAAGCCTACAGAGAAAACTCCTATCAACGCAATTAAGGATTTTATAATCGTTACCTAATATATTTTATTAAATAATTTATGTTTTCATATATATATATATAAAATTCAATATTTATTTATTTATATTATTTTATATATTATTAATTGCGTTGGGAGGAATCTGATGATGACACTAGAGTTGGGTATTTTTCACTTGTATCAGGTTGCAATGGGTCTTGAACTCAAGTTGAATGTGTTTTTCCATGTGAGTTATTCGAGCTTCCATCCTATCCAAATAATCCTGCATTTTCCACTAGTTTCGTTGAATTTCATTGAGGAAGGAAGTGATGTCATGCATATCCTCGTTATTTTCCTTTAACACTCACCCCAATAGCATTTTTAACTGCCAGTGAGGAGTAATAGCATGTATGTAATGATTTTTCCTTCTCCTATTGTGACTAGGGTCAGGGAGCCAATGAGAAACCTCATCTAAAAGTTCAGAGTCTAAAAACCTTATCTGTCTTGACAAACATGTCGTTCTAATTGCTAGATTTCCTTCTGCATACTAGGAGATGTTACAATATGACATCTAGTTATCACCTCCTAGGCCTGTGACTTAGAATGTGACCAACTATGCTTCCTAGGGCTCCCTGCCCCCACGATGACCACACATGCATTTCCACGACATTCTAACCTTTGCAAGCAAAGAAATATAATAATACCCACTATTATAAATCAATCGATACCACAGGCACCCATCATACCACAATTCCACAGGAGCGTGAAATGGAGGCACAAGCCTAGTGAATTTTATACCCCAAACACCTTATGTAAGAACACTACCACCTTTCCCCCGGAATTGATACACAATTAGGCCAAACAATAATTACTAAGGAAATAACTCTTCCCAAATGAATAGAATAGGGCTAGTACGCCAAACTTATTGTTGAGGAGCTCAACAGACCATTGAACATAGCTATATCTCAAAATAATAAGGCATTTGGGCTAAGGAAAATCAAGTAAGTTACATTCCCCAGTTAATACATAACCATAAAGTCTTGTTACACCAGTAACAAGCATGTCATAACAAACGTCTTAGCCAAAGGATGGATAGTACTTGATACGCTTTGTGCATGGGGGTGGCAGGCCACACCACCCTCCTCTTAGTTTCCTACTAAATCAATGGCTCCAAACTCATGTCCCAATTGTCCATACACCCCCATTTGGGTAAATCCTTACCATCCACTTAATAATTACTGACAATTAAATTAAAATTATGGAATCCCTATTCCAAAATAAACATACCTATCGACATAAATATTTACTTTTTGAAAAACTATTTTATAATTTTAAATGAAGTGTATTATCATTCCAAACAAATATATATTATCTTAATTGAGTATAATGTAATAAAAATAATTAAATAAATAAAAAAATTAACAAAATAATGATAAACTAGGCTAGATCCATCTTAACTTTGCATCTACCAAGGGCCAAGAGGGGTCAAATCTCTTAGATGCAAAGAGATTTGATCCCTCTAGAGGCTTGGTAGATCCAAAGTTAAGATAGATCTAGGCTGGTTTAATTCCCCCCTTATAAATATACTATATTCCACATGAATACCATGGGTCTTCATAAACCTGGATCTCAAAAACCACTAATAACTTGACCAAGTTAAGTTTACCTTAACAACCCAACAAATAATAACAAAAATAAAAATAACAACATCAATTTTTATTTTAACATAGGGTTATTTTTATTTTTATTTTGACTGAGTTAAATGTTTACATGAAATTACATTACATTACAACATCTCTACGAGAGTGGGTTGGAAAGCACCTCTCAACGTAGTTATAAATAATGATATGTGAATGAAATAAAATTCAAATGAATCGCTTTAATATTTTATTAACAATTATATACCTAACATTTTATTTATAATTATATACATGGGTGATAAATAGATAATTTTATTATTTTACCAGCCTAGATCCATATTAACCCCATATCCTTGCTTGGAAAGTTGTATCTCGCTTATTTCTTGATGAGATGACTTGGGGTGAGAGTGTTCCATAGGTCCTTCCCCAGTATCATAGACATGATGTGAGAGTGTCCAATAGGACCTTCCTCATTGTCATTGGATTCCGGGTTTAGATGTGCTCTCTGATGTGGTTCAAGGTTGAGTAGGGCTCCCTGATGATAAGCTCTTTGATGTTTCCTGGGTGGTAGAATTGGGCTCCTCACTGGTAGTGATTCCGGGTGGTAGTAGTGGCTTCCTGATAGATAGAGGGTGGTAGATTAGGCTCCTCTCCAATGTAAAATTCTTCTTCTTTTAGATTCGAGAAGGTTCAACATATGAGCAGAGACAATCAGCAGATAAGTAGGGATAAGCAAAGATGAGAAAATATAAGCAATGACAACATTTGATGATGATATACTTGAGATAAGATATGATTTGATGAAAGGATACTTGTGATGATTACATGATGCAGTTGGAATTTCTCACTAGATGAGAGGGAGTGTTAATTTGGCAGCTGAATGACAAATCCTAAACATGGGAATGTATTCCTATTTTAGAGAGGAATAATTCTGACTATTGAAGCACTCAATTTAGACAAGGGAAAGTGTATTTTCGAATAAAATCCCACATGTACACAAAAGGACAGGTCAACCCAAAAGAGAAATTGGATGCCCATGGATGGCTATAAATACAAGTGAAGTGACCCTCATTTGGACATCATCATGACCATTATTATTTCTTTGGTTTGGATTGCACAGGTCTAATATATTTCAAAGAAGTTCACATGAACAAGTTCGAAATTGTAGGGTTCGAAGCTCACACGTGAGATCTACGGTTTTGGTTTCCAGCCGCAGGGACGCTAAAGGGTATTTTTGGTCACAATAGCAGGCACACATGCTCATGCATGTGGTTGGAGGCTTCAAACACAGACACATACACTCTTTGCATGTGGTTAGAAACTAGTGTTTGAATTTTTCGGTTGACCGTAGAATTTTTCAGTTGACTGCAGAGTTTGGCAGTTGACCGCAGGATTTTGAATCAGGGTTTTGATCATGAGTAGTGTTGGGTTCATATATTTGATTTGGTTTAGTTATTTTTTGTTGGATATTATTGTGTATAAAGGAATGGATCATTATACTCTCTTTTGTTGAATCATTCAATGACAATCTAATAAGAAGAAGAATTTCAAAGGGTTTTTCCCCTTGTGGGGTTTTCCCCTAGTTTCTGACCAATCCTGGTGTATTTATGTGTGAATTATTTTGTTCTATTACTCCTTTATGTTTCAATGCATTGATGATGATATTTTTTTTCTATATAATTATATATGTTGTTGAATAATGTTGTTAAACTGAATGATGATATGATTTTATGGGGTGAATTTAGTATGAAAATGAATAAATGCAATCAACTAAAGCAAAGAACAATAAATATCTAAGAAAAATTAACACAATATTAATAACACTTCTATTTCAGTTAAACTTCCATTCATAAAGACATGAGAATTATATGTAAGACATCAATTCAATATGAACATTATCACACACCTACACATATTTATAAAGGAAATAACCTTCCAACCTTCTTCTTTTATTAAGTGCCACAATTTACAACATCCCCTGAGACAATGGTTCAGTCCAAAAATACACAAAAGGGAGACCTTAAGCAAGTAAAAAGAACCTAATTTTCCAATCTTCGGGCCCCACTGAGTTACCCTTCCACCCTATCATGGGTTGTCTCTTCCCTTGCGTAGGTCGTCTCCACCCTAATTGAGCCGGTTTGGTTAGATGCCAAATTACCTCAAGCCCTACATGACTGCAAGATCGAGCCTTCATTTCGGCTTCTCCTCCTTCATTTTAATGAGGCCACCTCTTACTTGGTTCCTTTGCTCATTCCTTGTTCCTCATGTTCCTTCATGTTCTTATGTTGTTTGATTTTGTGTTGTGTTTTTTGTTTGCACCAACCATGTGGCTCTCCCTTATTTACGTCATTCCACCCAACCTTCGTGCAATTCCATTACTCCATGTCTCGGTCAACTTCACTTAATGCTTCATCATTACACAAGTTGACTCATCTTGTCATCTCACTCTATGATTGGGTTGGATTTTCCATGTGTTGGGTGCCTTGGTCGAGCTAACACATTGTTCCATTCGAATGCCCTTGAATTTCATCTCGGTGCCCTCAAGTTTCATCCCGACATCACTACAAGGAAAAGACCCTCTAGTGGAGGTTATAAAGGAGGTTTTTAGTGTTATAAAATTGGCCAAAATTGTCAAAAAAACATTTTCTACAACATTCGTTTATGGTTACATATGTTTTGGCGGAGCTTTTAACAGAAATTCAACACAACTAAAAACAAATGGGCAGCCGGAGTTTATTACGGATGTTCTTTTTCATCGGTGTGCTACTCTGGATTTAACGCACCGGTGCATACATGTATAAGGTGCCCCGGGGTGGTCGAAATAGAATGCAGCAGGCCATTAAGGTATAAAACCACACTGGGCATAGTGCTAGTGATACAACGCACAGGGTTGTTTTAATTGGTCTTGGGATTTGTGCAGTGCCCATAGGTTGTATCAATGCATCGGTGCATAGACTTATAGAAATGCACCAGTGCGTAGTATCACACAAATGCACCAAGATTTATAATTGGTATTAGTATTCGTGCGGTGCCCATAGGTCGTATAAATGCATCAGTGCGTATAGACACATAAATGCCTCGGTGCGCAATATCACGCAAATGCACCGAGATTTATAATTGGTATCGGTATTTGTGCAGTGCCAATAGGTCATACAAATGCATCAGTGCATATAGACACATAAATGCCCTGGTGCGCAGTATCACACAAACGCACCGAGATTTAAAATTGGTATCGGTATTCGTGCGGTGCCCATAGGTTGTACAACGACACCGGTGCATATAGACACATAAACGCACCGATGCGTCGTACCACACAAACACACCGGTATTTTTAATTGGTTTTGGTATTTTTGCGGTGCCCATAGGTCATAGAAACGCACCAGTGCGCTTAAGAATACAAATGCACCGGTGTACAGTAACTGACACAGACTAGTTTTCATTTTGTTTTTTTTAGAAACATCGACCTGTGACAATGCAATTATTGTGATTTTTTAAAATTCATTATTCATCAAAAGTCGACACATCTTATAACAATATTCATATTAATTAAATTTTTATTAATGCATTTGAATGTGATGTTTGGATTAATTTGTTATATCATATCATAATTACTGTGGTTTTTTAAAATTCATTATTCATAAAAATTCGACACATATATGTCTTATAACAATATTCATATGAATTAAATTTTTATTAGTGCGTTTGAGAATGACAATGGAGAATGAAATAGTGACAATCTAGAACACAATAGAATAAATTAAAACATATATATATATATATATATATATATATATATATATATATATATATATATATATATAAGACATTCTTTGTCTGTAAAATGGGATAGTTATTGGTATCCCTTTGTCTTTTAATCGGGACACTATGTCCATTACATTAAACAAAATGTTTGATTTCACGGAACATATTTCAAAAAATACAAGCCTTTCTTTGATGTCAAACATGATGATCATCATTCTTTAGCCAGGCTAGCACGTCACTTTGCTAGAGCTACTTCCGCTAACTTGGGGTTATTTTCAGGAATTTTTTATTCATGGTGTTGATTGTTTTCTTGATCTTCTTTACCTTCCATCTACAAACATAAAAATAAAATATAATGAATGTATATACATTGGTGAGAATAATGAAAATTACAATATTAAATAATATACATCAATGTAAATAGAAAAGAAATGATGTACCATAGCAATAATTGACTCATGAACTACACACATTCTTTCAAAACCATGTAGTATGTCATCTTTCAAGATTTCATCTGTTGGCATAGTTCCATACTTTGTTTCCTGCAAGTTTTATACCCCATAACAAATCATATATTTAATATAAAATATTTTTTTGTTCTATTAATTATAGACGGAGCTAAGTAAAACAAGATCGATAGATGCTTACAAATTCCACAATTAAGTTCTGATATGCCAACATATACTCACAACCCATATTTAACCCAATTTCAATCAGTTCCTCTGATGGTTCTTCTTTGTATATTAGCACATGTTTGAAGACATTCAATGATGATTTTTGTAAAACAACTTAAAAAATACAAAAATGAAATCTAGTTAAGTTGTTATAAGGAAGTAACAATTACTCACAAACTTAGATATCAACTATTTTCTTCCTTGTCGTCCTTTTTTATGTGCTGAATGGGTTCCATTTTCTTTTATTTTCCAGCAAGAAAATACTTGAAAATTAATATTCAATGCTAAATTGTTTATTTATTGTACCTAATGATCGAAAAATTCAATGATTACATATTACATTTGAAGCACATTGTTGTTGAGATGGCTCCTCCTGCAATGCAATTTTGTCCATTTCTTTGACCATCTCCTTGTATACCTTTTTGGACATTCCTACTGGCATATTTCTGATATTAGCTCGTTCATCTTTTGAGATTTTCATAATCTTCCTGAAAATGTAACATGACAATAAAATATTTAATTTTTATATTTATATAAGAAAAGTAAATACAACAAAAGTGATATTTATAAATAATTCTAGACAAACATTTAAAGGAATATTACTTTTCATTTCTTCCTTTTTGTTGTTGTACGTTTTTGCTATTAAAAGTCTAACATGTCTCATTGACCAATTCTCTGGAAACTCTTCCTATAGTTTAGATAGAATTTGGTTCTTGGAATCATTGGATTGGTTTTTGTATTGCAAGTGGAAAGAACGTCTATACATTCATTCCACTAGATCCCTCAAACTTTTGTAAAATATTTTCCTCCTTTCGTTAACCTCCAGCACCACTCCAGATGAGCTAAGGAGCAATTCATTTTCATTTGCATGTTCTAATTTTTTTCTTTTCTTAGAACAACATTCATTTTCTGAGTTGTTGGTCCCTGTAGAACATTAAACAGATGTGAATTAATAGACTGTTTGACACATGTTATCTAATAATTTTAATTATATTATTAAAGAAAATTAGAAAAAGGAATTCATATTGGATCGATAGTATTTTTTCTTTCACCTGATTCATCATTTTACAATTTTTCCATCAAGTTCTTACGCTCTTCTGGTCCTAGACCAGAAATAATCTTATTGAGCTTCGTCATTTTGTGGCTCTACATGATACACAGTAGACATACATATTAGTTAAACTTACATATAGTTCAAAAATAATATTTTTTGTAAATAATTTACAAAGAACTTGCCTTTTTTTCTTTTCTTGATGTGTTATCAGTATTTTTGTTACTTGATCTCTTGTCATTCATTTCTTTATCAATCTCAAACCTGTACCATATCATTCATTAATATATTTATAAATAAATTGTCAACTTTTTAAGTAAAAAAAAAATCTCAAGAAATCGGTGCGCCATTCATGGTGTACGCACTGACGCCAGTGCGTGGGGGTCTTAGAAACGCACCGCACAAATAGTATAATAGACGGTACGGTGCTCTATGTCAACAAGGAGCACTGATGCATTACATGTCAACCACTACACCAATTAACCATGATAAAATAATAAAAATCGTCAAATGTTAGTTTTTGTGGCATAAACCGGTGCCATAGTTTACATATGGTGCATTGATAAAAAAAAATTGTTTTTTAATTTTTTATCACATTACTTTCATGGTGCGCTTGTACAATACAGAGCACCGATGCGCTAGGTTATGCTGGGCGCATCGATGAAAAAAAACTGTTTTTTTTTAATTCACGCAAGGATCGACATGGATTGGGATCCGACTATGCAAATCGTCCCATCGGTTGGATGTCTTAGGTCTATATTTAGCAATACAAACCCTATAAATATAAATTGAAAAGCCCTAATTCTGAAATCACATAAAGAGGGGGAAGAAAGGGCAGAAACAAAAATAATGTGGGGTTTGTATTTTTTGAAAATGTTTTTTTTTTTTTTTTTATGAAACAGAACGTTCGCGGTGCACCATAATGAAATAGCGCACTGACTGCATATATTACAAATGATGCACTGAGAAAAAATATTTTGATTTTTAATTTTTTTATCACAGTACTTTCGTGGTGCACTGGGATAATAGAGCGCACTGGTGCTCTCAGGTACACAGGGCGGACAGATGAAAAACATTTTTTTTTTTTTTTAAATTTAAGCAAGGGCCGACATGGATTGGGATCCGACTATGCAAATCGTCCCATGGGTTGGATGTCTTAGGCTTATATTTAGCAATAAAAACCCCATAAATATAAATTGAAAAGCCCTAATTTTTGAAATCACTGAAAGAGGGAGAAGAAAGGGCAGAAACAAAAATAATATAGGGTTTGTTTCTAAAATGGTTTTTTTTTGCGAAACAGCATGTTCGTGGTGCGCCATAATGACATAGTGTACCGGTGCCATATGTTACATATGGCGCACTGAAAAAACTTTTTTTTTTTTTTTTAATCACTGTACTTTCGCGGTGCACTGGTATAACAGAGCGCACTGGTGCGCTATGTTGCACAGGGCGCACCGAGGAAAAAAATCTGTTTTTTTTTAATTCATGCAAGGGCCAGCATGGATTGGGATCCAACTATACAAGTCGTCCCGTGGGTTGGATGTATTATGACTATACAAACCCTATAAATCTAAATTGAAAATACCTAATTCTGAAATTACAGAAAGAGGGAGAAGAAAGGGCAGAAACAAAAAGAATCTAGGGTTTTTGTTATAATTTTTTGGTATATATATTGATTAATATGTAATTATTTCAACGTCAAACCAATTTATAATCATGCAATATTGTCAACGTGGTTGCGAATTGATATCATATATTTTGTACTAATCAAGTTCAAATATATATATTTTTTAATTATTAGGATTCTAGTGATGATGAACGACCTACGTACCATCTTCCGTTGCACCCCACGACAATGTCAAATTGAGAGAAGACTAAATTAAGAGAAAAATTCGGAGAGGAACGATACCAAGAATGGTTGAATCAACCACCAATTCAATTCCCGCTACGTCTAGATTCACCAATTAGGAATGACTACAACAATAACAATTCTTCACAAGCTGGCAATGGAGGAAATCAAATAGAGGTTGTTATGGATGATTACTTAAGGGATACGACTGCCATGGAGACAATGTTGGTAGATGCATTCCAAAACGATGATTAGCTAGGGGATGACACTCATATCGCTGACACCTTTTTCGAAAGCCTTAAATTTGCTTCCAATACCCCTCTCTTTGGACCTAGAGGTTAGTCAAAGTCTACCCAGTTGGGGACAATGATGTTACTATACAACTTGAAAGCAAATTTTGGCTTGTCAAATGCATGTTTCTCAGAACTTTTGAGGTAAGTTACATAAAGTACTCCCTTATATAAATTTGAAATATAATCAGTACACTGCAATGAACATTACAAATGGTAAATTTTATGAACGTTAATTTTTATATCGACATTAATGTACATTTATTAATATATTTTTCCATGATCACCAACTATAGGTTATTCAAAGGTAAGGTTCTTCCGAGTGATAATGTCTTGCCCGGTAGTTGCGAAGAGGCAAAGAAATTGTTGAAAATGTTGGGTGTTGAGTACATATCATATCATGCATGTCCAAATGATTATATTCTATATAGAAGAGAATATGCAGACAAAGATATGTGTCAGAAATGTGGGCATGACAGGTATGATAAATAAAAAATGAAGGGTAAATCACGTATTGGTCCTCCTTTTAAGATATTGAAGCACATGCCTATAATCCCAAGGATTCAAAGGCTCTTTCGTTGCAAATAATTAGCTATGTTGTAGGGATGACATGCCTCACACAGAAGTGAGTTGGGAGTTATGCAAATCCCAACTAATTCAATAGCCATGAAGCATATAGAGGATACATGGCCCGAAAAATTCAAGGGTGAAGTATGAAGTGTACGACTCAGCATAGCCATGGATGGTGTCAACCCATATTCCCTCCAGAACACCAACTATTCTGTTTGGCCTATACTAGTGATCAATAACAATATCCCCCCATAGTTTTATGTGAAGAATGAAAATCTTATGATGGCTCTCATAGTCCCTCGTAGAAGACAAGTGAATAATATGGATGTCTACTTACAACCACTGGTGGATGAATTGAAGGAATTATGGGATGGGATAAATGTATACGATGTATCAAGGCCCATCACAACAAAGAAGAGTTTTATGTTGTATGGCATATGTGCTTACAAGACACATGATTATCCAGGCTTAGGAGTTTTCTCTAGTAAATTACATGTTTAATTTATTGATTTGTTTATATACGTAACACTATTCTTTCACATATAATTTTTTTAATTCATTTTAATATTTGTTCCGATCTTCATGAAACGTGCCATGCATATTAATTAATGTATACAAATATAATCTCGCAGGTCTTGTAACAAAAAGGTATTTTGGATGTAAATTTTGTGGACCTTCTCTAAAAGCTAGATGGTCCAAAGACCTACTAAAGCCAATGTATGATTTCTCTAGGGTATTCCTACCAGAAGAACACCCTTATAGAAGAGCAGCATCCGCTTTCAATGGTAAATGAGAGAGAACCCAAAGGCCTCTAATAATGACACCAACTGAATGACTTAGAGCATATGATAGAGAGAAGGAGAAGGAGTTCATAGAAATGTTTGATTCAAATGGGGAGCCTGTGTTCGATGATCCAGATTTCTTCGACACCTATGTTGAGAAATTGCCCATTGGGATGAAAAGGAAATCTATTTTTTTATGACCTCCCATATTGGGAGCATATTAAGATTACCCACTTATTAGATCCCATGCATATATTTAAAAATGTTTCATCTTCTTTATGGAGGCACATATCATGGAAACAAAGTGACACATTAGCTGTTAGGAAAGATCTTATTACTTCAAAAACTAAAAAGAACTTTAGCCAAGAAGATTAGAAAGTACGGGATCAGAGGCAGGCGTTGGTCCCTCTAATTCATGGTTTTTCAAAGAAGGTGATGTCCCATGGCTTTTTAAAAAAGATGATATTTCTTTGGCAAAGGAATTTATAATGGGTGTGAGGGTGCCACTTCATACGGGTCTTCACTAGACGCTACTTCACTGTGGATGACCATTTTTTTTGGGTTGAAATCACATGACCATTTGAATATTATAGGAGTATGTATAATCTCAAAAGCATGATTTTATTATTTTTTATATCAATAAATTTTATCCCACGCGGGGATCATAAAACATAACTAATTTTCTATACTATTGCACGTTTTTATAACTTTGCAGTGTCATTATCCTTTGTTCATGCGTGGGTGTGTGAAACATGAATTCCCTCAAGACCTAGGACGTGCAATATCTAAATTATCTGCATTTGTATGTTGGATCACGTCAAAGGAGATTCATGTGGCTAGCATGCCACGGTGGTGTCAAGAGATAGTTGAGATTGTTTGTATGTTTGGGAAGGAACTGCCGACGAATTTCATGGAATTATAGGTTCACCTTCTAATCCACCTAGTAGATGAGGTTGAATTAGTTGGGGTGGTTTATTGTCGTTGGATGTTTTTTTTAGAGAGGTACATGAAGAAATTGAAAGGTTTTGTTCGACAAAGGGAAAAACCCGAGGGGTCTATGGTAGAGGGGTACATATCGTATAACTCTTTCTATTATGCTAGTGAGTACATCAATAATATGGACAATAGACCAGGTGCGGTGATTTGGGACGATGAAAGGGATGAAGACAAAAAAGAAGGGGAGTTGCTCCAAACAAGTGGAAAAAAGCGCTTGATAAAGAGTAAGCGACTTACAATTTTTCAAATTTACAAAAGGTAATTAATATTCATGTTGAACTTCGATATAATGTATATTTTGATCTCTAAGTACTATATAATTTTGGTTTGATTTCATCGACGAATGCAAAAATTGAAGCAACCAATAATTTCATTCTTTACAATTCTGAAGCGACACAACCGTTGGTCACATTGTACGAACAAAAGAGGATGAAATGGGATAGTGACATGAAATAATTCAGACGATTGAATGGTAGAAGTGTGCCTTATCCCAATCATTTAAAAGAAAATATGCCAAAAATATGCCCCAGCTGTTGGGTTGTTGACCAAGTCAGATAGAAATACGGTGCTACCGGTCATTACCCGCGTGCTGAAGAGGATGCGCTAAACGTAGGGATTGGGTGCAGCAACTCGGTAATAACATATTTAATTTATATGTAAATTTGAAACTTATAAGACATCTACATTTCATATTTTAATTGTTGGGTTATTATAAGACACATGACACTATGATTTTTTTAACTTTTTATAATAGGTGCATTTGTTCCCATCTATGTGGGAATATGGACACCATTTTCGCACAGAAAATGCCAATGCTGGAAACATCACACAAGACTGTGGAGTGGAAGTCGAGTTTGATCAATCTAGTCGATCTAGCCATCGTGATCAAAACCTAGTACGAGGGACGTTAGGTTACGTCGGAAAGATACAAGAGATCATTGAAGTGGATTTCTCTTCTTTCCAATTTGTTATTTTTAGGTGCAAGTGGTGGGACACCTTTGATCAGAATAATGTAAAGGAATATCGCAATAGTAGGCTGATATGTAACAACTCTAGAAAGATGTGGGATGAAGCTATGGAGCCCTTTGTTTTCCCCAAACACTGCAACCAGGTGTTTTTTTACCCAGATGTGTTGGATAGGGATTGGTGGTTCGTATTGACACATGACCCTAGATCAAAACACATTTTTGAGAACAATAGTGTTATCATGCCATGCGAGCTGGAAGATAATGAGGGTGATCATGAGAACCGAGAGTGATATGGTACATGTGTTATTTCATCAATATTTATACTTTTTAAGATGGGTTTTTCGAAACATTATAATATGTACTTTGAATTAATTGGTAAATTGCATTGTGTTAATGTTAAAATCAATAATTCACTTGATAATTTGCAATTATGTTGATCTCAAAAACAATGGAGTACTGTATCAATTAGTTCTTTTTTTTGTATCTAAGATCATAAAAAAATAATGATAATTCTAAAGTACATGAATTTATTTGCATTATTTTTCTAAACTTTATTATGTTACAATAATTCATATTATTCTAGATTTATTATTTTACAATTATTTAAAATTTACAAATTTAAAAATTTAAATTTTTTAATAAATTCATATCATATTAATACAATTAAAATTTTACAAATATTTTACATACAGTTACAATTAAAATTAGAATTAGAATTAGAATTACAATTTTACAATTTCACATACAATTACAATTTTAGAATTTTACATACAATTACAATTTTACAATTACAATCAATTCACAGTAATACAATTAAAATTTTACAAATATTTTACATACAATTAGAATTAGAATTAGAATTTTACAATTTCACGTAGAAGTACAATTACAATTACAATTTTAGAATTTTACATACAATTAGAATTACAAATATTACAATTTTACAATATCATGATCGTTTAATATTAAATTAATTAATAAACATCATGTTCATGATAACCATCATACAAACATCATATTTGACTAAAAAACACATTCAAAATCGCTAACATCATCATGATCATGATCATCTAACAAAACACAATTAACATTATATAGTAACATCATCACAACAAAAACATCAAATATACATCTCATGTCAAATAACTCATGCTATCACATACACATCTATCTACAAGCTGCACATTAAATGAACATATCTAACATGACCTAATAATATACACATCATGATGATCACCAACATTTAAATTAAGTACAACTGCAACATGAACATAAAATACATGGACCATATATATATATATATAACTGAATAATGTTAAAAATATACAACTGTAATATAAATGTCATGGATCAGCTAGTGGTAGTACAACATCAATATCAGTACTAGTGGAGGCCTGCTCAATCAATGGTGCAGCCTCGACGGTCGATGGTCCAACCTGCTCACGATCATGAGTACTGATGGATGCTGCAGGCTGCTAACTAGACGTGGCCAATGGTCCATCCTCATCTCCATGATGACTGTTGTTGGATGCTAGTGGAGGCTCATGCTCATCTGGCGCGGCGCGAGGTGAATGATCATGAGATGATGAGTCGCTGCTCGTGGACTGTCCATCACGTGTTGCGGTTCAACCATGCCTGTAACATGCAACAATCCTCGTCAGTCGCGTAACAACTGTCGTAACTCCTATGACATGCCACATCAGGCTGTACATGTCACATGACATGCCTCTCCACATCTATAATAGCCTATCATCAGCCTCTATGTCTCTGTAATGAGAAGGCCTGATGCCTGACTCAACAATCAATGCGCTGAGTTGGTCGCCCAACTCTAACCTGTATCTAGCATCAAGTTGACCGCGCCTAGAAAAAGGCGATATCGGCGCACCAGCAGGAGCAAGTCTCTCTGCACTGGCCTCCTGATGATCCTCAGCATCTGGCATGGCCTGATCATCATCAGGATCCACACCTAGATCAAGTGGTGGTGTCGGCATCTCGTTGCCATCAAAAGTGCCAATGTTTGCAAAATATATACAAGTACACAACAATAATTAGACAATTTCATTACAAAATTTAATAAAAACAAGTTAAAGAATATGCTAGAATAAATTTAATTAGAATCAGAATAGTAATATTACCTCTATCATTTGGTGGCTCATCAGTTGTGAAGAGGATGTTGGCACACCCTCGCCAATCCAAACCCGCATAAGGACAGGGGACCATAATGAAGGGATGCTCATCAACACTGGCTAGCAACTCCAGTGCATCATGAGATATCCTCGCTGGAAACAAAGTCTCTTCCCTCTTGGGCATCAGCTGCCCCCACATGTGCATACGTGCCTCAAACATTGGCCTACGAGGCTGCCGAAGAAAAGTAGGCCTCCTCTCTGGAAACCTCTAAAAAAATAAACAAAAAATCTCTGAAGCAAAAGGGAATTTCACCCTCCCTTGTGCATGAGCACGATATCTATCTAAGACTGTACAAAATTGCCACAAAAAAATGGCAGACCACCTAACAAGTCATGGCTCCTGTACTAAAGAATCAACATAATATAGAAGCGAGAAACTAATGTGTTGCCCGTCATTGGTGTTGTGCGAAATGGTCGAAATGATAAGTGAGAGACACTGCACCTCCTTCCTACCAAATGAACCAATACGTAACTGACCTCCAGCAACTTGAAACTCTGCAGTAGATAGTACATTTGCTCCAATATATCTCTGGGAGTAAACTAACTGACTCCCTGCTACACAACCAGTTGGAACCTCTGGGAACGAGGGAAAATCCATCCCTCTCCTCGATAGCCCTGTAATGAAATATATATCCTCCTCAGTGGGCATGTACCACTGGTTGATACCAACCCGGAAAGCCTATTGCTGGGCATTCCACCTTTGGATAAGATGTCTAAAAAATAAACTATGGCCCTTTAGGGAATTAGCCTCCTCATAGAACTTGAGGAGGCCTACTTGCCTTAGGAGCCCCTCCATAGCTGCTATAATAGGGCGAGGGTACGCATCTCTTTCCCTTTCTCATGCCTCCTATTGTACCTTAAGAGACAATCCATTAGCTGTGATAAGGAATCAGTGCTTAATCCATTTATATGATTATGTCATAAAATTATTTGTCTCTATTTAATGACCCTCAAGTATTTATCATTAAACCCTCAAATATCAAATATAATGAATATATCACAATGCTATCTTTTTCTTATGTTGAATGAAATGACCAAAAGAAAATGAAAGAAAGAATTCCAAACTGATATGTTGTTACACAGAATATATCATCTCAAACCCCAGAAGAATTATATGAAAGAAATAGTTAAAACGAAGGAGCGCTGATTAAGGGTTTTAACTCTTGCTTACATAGGTAAAAAGAGACCTGCTGCTCATTACTTCATTTTATTCAAAGATAGAAAACACAAAATTGAAACTTGTTCACATATCAACATAAACATATTCCAGAAACTTGCTTCTCATTCATTAATCTTTGAAAACTTTGAGTTCAAAAATTGTAGTCTAAAGGTCCAAAACTCAGAACCTTCCTTCATCTGAATTATTACATTAAATACAATAAAAAGCAGTTAGAAACTGCTATAACTGATCCTAACTACCTAAACTCCTGAGGACTTTGAAGACTATCTTTTACATACTCCCAAAATGTCTTATTACATTTACATCATCTTTGAAAGATTATAATAACTTAAAAATTAACACCCTAATCTGCATGCTGAATGTGAATAGTTGACGAAGCTGCTACAGTTCCCAGATCAACTTCTGATTTGTCTTTCTTCGAAGTTGAAGGATCTTTTGGCAAGTCTATTGTCCAGGCTCCGCACTTCTTCCATATCTCTACTCTTGTCTTGGGTGAGTGTATTTGTTATAGCATCATTTCTCACCTTGACATGATTCATGATTGCTTTATGGCTTTATGGGCACCCATTCCTACAGACTTGGACAAATTCACTTAAAAACAGTGTAAAATCCTCCATACGCGACTATGCCCGTGTTTTTCCACGTGTATACGCGAGTACAGCTAGACTTTTCCGCGTATGCCATTTTAATGATTAAAAAATATATAAAAATCCCTAATTTCGCGCTGGGTTGATGGTTACTCAGGTAGTTCAACCACTCCAGCCCGTGGCCAACTGTTTCCAACTGCTGAAACTACTTGGAGGGACTATAAAAAGCCCTCATGTGTATGGCCTAAGGGAGAGAGAGAATTATTGATATTATACTTTGTTGGTATTCCCTATCCAAGTCTGATTCCCCGTGCCTCCTGCACTTTCCCAGTTCATTGTAGGAAACCCTTGTTTCCTTGAGATACACATCCCTTTATATGTTATCTCATATGCACCAGTTTGGAAGGAGTCTTAGCGAGGCAAGGGCTGGACGGATCCGGACAACGGTCTGCGAAGGCCTTGGAAGGATCAGGTGATCTCTCCACTTGATTACTTTTGTACGTACTATTTATAATACAGAAGTATCATGCTGTTCCCGAAATAAACGTGTTAGTGTATGCTTTTATGTATGAGAATATTTGTTATACAAGCATTCATTATGATTTATTTCATGTTTTATATGAATCTCACTAAAATATAGAGTAGATATATGCTGTACAACTTGTCCTTTGTGCTGGTTTCTTATTGTATTTCAGGTTAAGGAGGAAGGACGGTTGCAGGGAGTTTGGACTCCACGTGGATCTACTTCAAACGTAGGACCCACGGGTAAATCTCTCATTCTGCTCTATTTAGTTTTTCTGAACGTGCATGGTTGTGTGAGTCTCTGTTAAGTAGTACGCCCCTGCTCTGTGGAGGTTGTATCCCAACCAACCTCTAGGGTGTTAATTCCCCGAAACAGAACTGGCGACTCCGCTGGGGATCACATTCTTGTGATTCTTCTGTTGGGTTGTTTCAGCTGTTTGGTAGGTTGCCAACAGTTTTATATGTCTTTTACAGTCCAGTTTATTTTCTTGCAGTCAGTCTGAAGTCTTGGTGTCTTTCCCAGACTTGTCCTTTTTGTTTTTCATTATCTTTCTTTGTATACGCTCTTTTGTCTGCACACAGTCGCGTATACACGCGAGTTTGTCTAAAGGGATCCGCGTATACGCGAGTTTCCCTTAACACAGACGCGTATACACGCTGGTTGCATAACTGCAAGGTCGCGTACACCTAGGCAGATTTTGAATTTTTGGGTTTATTGGCTTTTTGGTCCTTTCTGGCTGTGGAGGCCTGTGTCTACAGTGTCTCTGTATTTACTGGAGTGTGAAGGAAGTGGTTTCAAGTCTTGTTTCTCTTTCGTTTGTTCGAAAACTAATCTTTTTGGCAAAATGTTCTTGTTAGTGCTGGCACTCCTGGATTGAGTTCCAAGATCGATTTCTGAGCATTCTTGGTTGTTCTGCTTTATCAGAACAGAGAGCTTCTGCTCACTGACTCGCTCCTATCTTTGTGTTGTGCTTTGCATTGCGATTTTTGCTTTGTTTTCGATTGGTTTTCTTGAGTTTCATAGGCTAGGGTTTTGTTGCAATTTTCGAAGAACTTTTCTTGCTTCTTTGGAGTCTTTTGTTGCAGCAAGTTTTCACTATTTGTCTAGGCTGATTGGTTGAGTTTCTGGTCTTCCATTGCTCTTATTGATCTTGCTATCGTTAGCATTATAAGGTTTGGGAGCATTGTTGAAGTTTGTGCTTGAAATTCGGTCTCGTTTTGGCTTGGATTGTGATAGTTGTGCTTGGTCTTTTTGAGCTCTTGCTTTATAAAACTAAAAAGCCCAAAAAACATTTTTTTTGCTTTTTGATTTTTGCATATCAAAAACTCAAAAAAACATTCTCTCTTGTTTTTGTTTTTGTTGTTGCATTTTCATTTTCGTTTGGCCATATCTTTTGGAGCTTTTGTGAAGTTTCTTGCTTCTAGTTTTCGGCTTGATTTTGAGCAGAAGTTGTCATTTGATTTCTTCTTCTTGTTGTTAAGTATTTTTGGTGTCTTATATTAAGAGTTCTTGTTTTCAAGAATTGGATTTCTGGACAACAAAAGATGAGTTAAAGCTGAAGGAGCTTTTTGGGAAATTTCACCTTGTTTCAAGAGACTTTTGCATCCTAGAATTTACATGCTTATAGTGATTTGCATTAGGTGCATTGAATCATTTAGTTAGCTTCTTAGTTTTTGTGAGTGTGAGTTTGTAATTCGAAAAGAAAAATATAATTTTTAGTCTCGTAGAACTTGTATAGAGATTACTTTTCATCGAAAGACAAAGAACTGCATGTGCATGTAGTTAGGTTTTTATTAATTTCTTTTGCGTCAAAACACCATTGGTTTCATCTCCATATCCTTGTGACTTAATACAACAGCCCTTAAAATAAGCGATTTAATCTAAAATCAACTAGCAAGTTTTACTAAGTGTCAATCACCAAATAGCTAGGTTGTAGGGCCTTGGAATAGGTGAGTGGAGAGTTAACTCTCCAAGGCCGCTCAAACAAACATAGAAGTTGATTAATTGAGCGAAATCCAACTCCATGAGGTGGACTGGGAAAGCTCTCATCCGAGAGTCAAGCGCGAGGGGAAGTGAAGGTTAAGAAGAGGGATACCCCCCCTCCGATTAGCTGAATCTAACCTCAAGACCGTTCCGCCCAGCTTCCGATACGGATTGGTGTCCATAGTTGCTGTTCCTAGGTTCCACACAGGTGACTGCGGGGGGGAATACCCGTGGTACCTGAGGCAGACGTCGCATCACTTTCAGCAGTACTTCTGGGGGGTGCCCTTGCGAAGCTTGGGTGCTTGAGCCGGCAAAGGCTGTCGTTAGGAGGTCGGCGTAACTGTTTATGATACCTTCGCTAGTTGTTCTGGGCCCTAATCATCCCAGACTGCTTTCAGAAGGCCCTATACTTCGCTTTCCTGTATTTTGGTGTCCGGTCCTCATCACCCGGAGCGGAAATACTTGGAGGCTGTTTGCTTGCTGTTTCTCAGGGATTTTCATTTTTAGTGAGTGCTCTTTGCTCCTAGCTTGCCTAGCTTTTCACTTTTTTGGAGTCTAATATAATAAATCTATAAAAGTGGATGATCAAGCGCCTCGACGTTCGAGGAGAATCCGGGGGTTATCTCCCGAGAGTGCAGAGCCTTCTTCGAGAAGGCATAGGAGCGATTTAGCTGGTGGTTACCATCTGGTAGCATCTGACGTTGTGGAGAGTGATCCTCCACAAAGATCTGAGGGTTTCGTTGCTGATTCCGGTGTCGGTCCCAAGAGGAGCGTTCCGCTCACCTCGCGAGTTCTTTTTCCTCAGGAAGAAGATTTTCAAGTTGAAGACATACCTGAGCCTCCTGCTACAGGTCCATCTCCTCTTCCTCCTGATCATCCGTTTGTTCTTCAGTACATCGGACCGGAGTCTGAGAGACCGCCGGATCTTCCATATCATTCTTATCTTTCGATGGCCACGACTGGGAACGCGGCTTCTACCGTGAGTGTTGCAGGCATTCAGACCCCTGCTTCTGTCGAGGCAGGGGGCACTATTGCTTCATCTTTGATTGCTTCTAGTGCTGCTATGTTTGGCTCTGGGTTCACCCAAGCATATGCTTCTCATTCTGGTCCCTTCTGTTCAGGGATGTCCATTAGTGGAAATCCCTCTTTTTCCTTTTCCCCCGGTGCAGCTGGATCTACGCCCATGTCTAACATGGCTAGTGGATCAGCTTCGTTTCAGGGTTTCCCCTTTGGGACTGGGCATATTCCCAGTTCCAATCCTTCTTTAGGGTTGTTTCCTTTTACGTCCCAGACCCAGAGTTTCAACCCTTGGTCTGGGGGGCAAAGTTCGACTACTTTTACAGGATGGAATCCTGTGTTTACAACGGCTGGGGCAGGGAATCAGTTCTTCGCGGGTCATCAAGGGAATGCTTCTTTCCCTTCATCGAGTGCTAATCAGTCTTTTTCTCCTCTGTCTAATGCATGGAACCTCTACTAGGGGCTTTCCTCTTCAGTCAATACTTCAGCGGGGGGAACTAGTCTGGGTTTTGGTAACTCGGCGTGGGGGGGAGGTTCTTCTCCGTTTTCTACGAGTCCTTTCTGGCAGCCTGGTGCCTCATCAAATCCAGGCTATTCTTTTCAGAATGTTGGAAATCCATCCCATCAAGGATGGAATTCTCAGGCTCCGCCTCGATTACCGTTTCTGGCAACGTTAAACTTGCCAGATTTGTCGAAGTTAACTAATGACCCGATTCGTTACAGTCCGGGGTGGCCTCCAGTTCCAACCAAACTTCCTTCAGACATTCCTAAGTTTGAAGGTAAGAATGGTGAAGATCCGGCAGACCACATCACCACTTTCCACTTATGGTGCTCTTCGAACTCTCTGATTGACGACTCGATTAGATTGAGATTATTTCAACGCACCCTAACTGGGAATGCTGCCAAATGGTATATAGAGCTCACTGGGGACAGTTTCGCCACATTTGGAGAACTGGTTGTCACTTTTCTTAACCATTTTCAGTTGCCTGTCAGATATGAGGCTGGGACCGAACTCCTGGCTAATTTTAAGCAGGATGAGGCAACTCACATTTCTGATCACATTCAGGAATGGAGGAGAAGGAAGAGGCTTATCAAAGCCCATATTCTAGGTGAGTTCCTTCTTGAGTGGTTTTTGAAATCACTTCAGTCAGACATTTCAAAGGATGTATCCCTATCTGGGGTATTTTCCGAGGAGCAGGCCATTTTTAGGGCCCAGCAGTTAGAATTGATCTATTCTCAGTCTGGGGTACTTTATAAGTATTTGCCCAATGCTCCTCGCTCCAAGTTGGATTTATCGAAACCCAAACCTGGTCCGCATGGTGACGGGCTTGTCGGATCGGTCAATAGTAGTGCAGCCAGCCTGCTTTCTCAACTACAGCAGTTGTCTTTACAATCTGCTCCTTCTGGTCAGGCTGTGCCTGCTGATTCATCACCTTCCCAATCTTTGTCCATAAATGTTGTCCAAGCTTCTGATCCCAAAGGAAATCAACAATCCGATGGGAAGAAGAAGGGACGGAATAACAAGAAAAAGGGAAAGAATGGGAAGGGCAATGCAAATAAAACCAATGAGCGTGTTGGTGAGGGTCAAAAGGAGAAAAAGAAAGTGAAGTTTCCGTGCAAGCTTTGTGCTGGAGACCATCTCACGCACCTTTGCCCGAAAATTCAGGATGCTCAGCGCCTGTTATCTCAGCAGGGTTCTTCTAGTTCCCAGGCTGTGCTAACAAACCCTTTTCCCCAAGGGTAGCAATTAGTTGTTGGCGAGAACCAAAATCCTGGGGTTTCCTCTGGAGGTGCCCAGGAAGGGGAAATTCCATCGAACATCTTTATGATGAGTGCTCACGTGGATGTCGCTACGAGATCCCGTGATTATGGCGGAGAGGAATCTTCGAAAGCTAAGGAAGTTCCCGATGCTTCTGAGCCACTTCACATCACGAAGCCAACTGTTGAGTCTATGCCTCGGATGTCGAAAGCATATTCTAAGCGGTCAACGATTAATCCGAACGTGAGGGCTGCCCAGAACTACTCGATTGTAGAAGATCTGGCGCAAAGTCCTTGTGCTATGTCAGCTTTAGAGGTACTCCAGTCTTGTCCGGCTCAGCGCAGTGCTTTGCTCACTGCCATTGGGGCTGTTGATCCAAAAAATTCTCTTCCGATTACTTTTGATATGACTAATTTTAAGAAGAGACTTCCTCATCACATGGCTTTTCACATTAGATCGTCGTATCGAAAGACCAATATCTTTCGAACGGTTGTTGATGAGGGTGCTTCTACTTGCATGATGTCTCTCGCATGCTGGAAGACACTTGGATCTCCCAAAGCTGTTCCATCTAGCACTGTTCTTACTGCGTTCGATGGCCATTCTCACAGGCCCCATGGTATTGTCCCGGCTTTGCCCATCTGTGTTGGGGGCAAAACCGTTAACATAGAGGTTGAGGTAGTGGATGCAGCCTTGGACTACAACCTTCTGTTGGGGAGGAACTAGATATATGAGATGGATGCTATTGCATCCTCATTATTTCGAATTGTATGTTTCCCCCACGAAGGGAGGATAGTCACGGTGGATCAACTGGACTGTCCTCCTGTAGACCTGGATGCGCCTTCTGACTCATCTGTTCCTAAGTTGGATAATGCTAAGGCGCCTGTTGAGAATCTAGGAGTTGGAATGTATTCTTCCCTGATGGGTTCTTTCGATCTTCCTCCTCCTAAGGTGTCTATTAATGCTATTTCATCCTCCAAGGCTCCCCTTCGAAGAGAGTTCTTTCGAACTCATTATTTTTCGGACCCTTGGACCTTACCTTCCCCAACTGCCACATTGGAGGAAGGTCAAGTGGGTGGTATGGCATTTCCGATTTCTACAGCTGAGATTGCATATCAGTCTGTTGTTGACACTGCAGAGTCTGATCCAGCTCCTCTTTCGCCGGAAGAGTTGGATGGTGATGTGGCTTCGGCTTGGACGCTTACTTCTTCTTCTGCCCAGGATTGTCTAGATACCACTCTTCCATCTGAAGAGGCCATCCTGGAAGCAATGACAGGTATAGAGAGACCGTGGGATGACTTGCATCATCGGTCTTACTTCCTACCCGACTTGAGCGAAGTCGAAGCTAGTTTTCCAAGTCCTCAGTCTCCTGGACCTGTTCACCCAGTCTTGAGCCCCTTAGCACCAGCACAGGTTTATGCTGAAGGGAACATGGCCGTGATCTCTCCGACTATCCCGGTGAACATCTCCAGGAATCCCAACATTATCGAGAACGTTTTCATTGGAGCTGAATGTTCCCGTGAAGAAGTTCAAATCTATACCGAGCTCTTCAAAGAGTATAGGGATGTTTTTGCTTGGTCTTATGAGGAAATGTCTGGCATAGACCCATCTATCGTCCAGCATGAGATCAAGACGTATGAAAACGCTAAGCCGGTCAGGCAAAAACTTCGTCCGGTTAATCCTAGGAAGGCAGCAGCTATCAAAGCTGAAGTTGAAAAGCTGCTTAAGGCGGGATTCATTTTCCCAGTTCCTCTGACTGAATGGGTTTCAAATCCCGTTCCGGTAGATAAAAAGCAAGGAAAGATTCGAGTGTGCATCGATTTCAGAGACCTGAATAAGGCGTGTCCTAAGGATAATTACCCCACACCTTTCATTGATCAGATTATTGACGAGTGTGCCGGTAACGAGATTTTCTCCTTCATGGACGGTTTCTCTGGTTATAATCAAATTACTATCCGTCCATAAGATCAACATAAGACCGCATTTATTTGTCCCTGGGGTACGTTTGCATATAAGAAAATGCCTTTTGGCCTTAAAAATGCTGGAGCTACCTTTCAGCGGGCCATGTCTTACGCCTTCCACGACATCAAGAAAATTATCAAGGCATACTTAGATGATCTAGCCGCTCATTCTCGAAAGAGGATGGATCATCCAGGTCACCCTCCGCAAAATATTCGATGCATGTCGTTTTTATAAAATTCGTTTGAATCCGAACAAGTGCGTTTTCGCGGTGACATCCGGTCGGCTGTTGGGATTTATCGGGTCTAGGGAAGGGATAAGGGTAGATCCCTTCAAGGTTGAGGCAATACTTCGGTTGCCTCCCCCGTCTTCAATCCGTCAGCTTCAAAGTCTCCAAGGGAAGTCTAACTTTCTTCGGAGGTTTATCGTTAACTATGCCGAGATTACAAAGGGATATATGAGACTGTTGAAGAAAGGAGTTCCTTTTCTTTGGGATGACTACGCTCAACGCTCATTCGATGCCTTGAAAAGGGCATTGACCTCTGCTCCTTTACTGAGTCCACCCGATTATAGCAGAGATTTTCTTTTGTATCTAGCTACAGCAGAATCTACCATTGGTATGGTTCTGGTTCAGGAAGATGATGCTCTTATTGAGCATGTTATTTACTACCTTAGTCGAGGACTGGTAGGACCTGAACTTCGATACACCCCGATAGAAAAATTAGCCTTAGCAGCAGTCCATGCTGTGCAGCGACTCCGACATTACATTATTCTTCGCAAAACTTATGTCTTGGCAGCTGCCAATCCATTTCAGTTTGTCCTTAGCAGGCGAGTGATTGGGGGCAAATATAATAGATGGATTGTGATATTACAGGAATTCGATCTAGAGTTCATGTCTGCCAAATCCAAGAAGTCATTAGTCTTTGCGGAATTGATCTCCGAGTTGCCTTGTGGTGAGGAGATGATCTATGATGAGTCCTTTCCGGATGAACACTTGTTTCTAATCTCTCCACAAGATCCTTGGTATGGGGATATCATTGTATATCTCCAGACTGCGAAGTTTCCCTCTTCTTTTTCGAAAGATGAGCGTCGTAAGCTGCGTCACTTAGCTAAAAGTTATCTGATTATTGGTGATGCTTTGTACCGTCGAGTGGTTGATTCAATCCTAAGACGCTGCTTAACTTTCGAAGAAGCTGAGGCTGTGCTCAATGATTCTCACGGTGGAGCTTGTGGGGGTCATTTATCAGGGCTTGCGACAGCCCAAAAGATTTTGCGTGCTGGCTACTTCTGGCCCTCAATTTTCAAAGATTGTATTGAATCGGTCAAGAAGTGTCATCCTTGTCAAGTGTATACTCGAAAAATGCGCGCTCATCTAGCTCCGCTTTTTCCAGTCGTTACTGTCGGACCCTTTACAAAGTGGGGTATGGATTATACTACTTGTAACCCGCCTTTGGCAAAAGGTCACAAGTACATTATCGTAGCAGTAGACTACTTTACGAAGTGGGTCGAGGCTATGCCTACTTTTGGGAACGATGGTGAGACTGCAACTCTTTTCTTCTTCAACCAAGTTATCGCTCGTTTCGGTATACCTAGAGAGATTGTCACTGACCATGGCAGTCACTTTCAGAATAGTATGATGGCCGAGTTGGCTCTTAAATTGGGTTTCCGGCAGGAGCATTCATCTCCATATTATCCTCAGGCCAATGGGCAAGTGGAAGCCGTGAATAAATCCTTGAAGACAATTCTTCAACGGACAATTGATAAACATAGATCCAACTGGCACATTATGCTATATCCTGCACTCTGGGCATACAGGACGTCAGTTAAAACTGCAACTGGCTTTACTCCGTTTCAGTTAGTCCACGGGGTGGAATCCGTATTTCCTATCGAATGCGAGATTCCTTCCCTTAAATTAGCTGTTGAGCTTCTTCCTGACACTTCTAGTCTGGCAGAGCGGCTTCTTCATCTGGAACATCTTGATGAGCAGCGTCGAGATGCCGCCACGTTGAATGAAGCGCATAAAAACCGAGTCAAAGTCCAGTACGATAAGGCGGTTAAGCCTAGGGTCTTTTCCGAAGGCAACATTGTTTTGGTCTATGCCCAAGAAAAGGATGCCTTGGGGGCAGGAAAGTTTAAGTCGATGTGGTATGGCCCCTATATCGTCAAAAAGGTCCTTAAGAAAGGAGCGTATACCTTGGTTGACTTTGAAGGAAATGAGTTGTCGGAGCCCCGAAATGGGCTCTATATGAAGAAGTATTATGCCTAGGCTTTGCCCCGGCATTTTGCTTTGTATATAGTAGTTTTTGTCTTGTACATATCTGTTTGATTTTCGATTTTTGATGAGATGGTGATGTTTTTGATCTGCTTTGGCAGGTTGTGTTGATGTCATGAGTCATTTTGGTTTCGCCGATGGTGCTAGTAGACACACCCGGAACTTAGCTTCCGCGGCCTGGGTGCTTCATTATCCTTCCGGTCAGCTGTTGGTATCAAGAGGAGTCTGCATTGGGCCTACTTCCAATAACGTAGCAGAATACACTGCAGTCATTCATCTACTCTCGGAGGCAATATCTTTGGGTGTTGATTCGTTGGTAGTTTTCTTGGACTCCCAGCTGGTGGTGTCGCAGTTGAACAACACTTATCGGGTACGAGATCCAGTTTTATTACGATTGTTCTTGAGGGTATGCTTGTTACAAAGGTCATTTCAATTTTTAACATTCATTCATATTCCTCGAGCTGACAATTGGTTTGCTGACTCATTAGCTAATCAAGCTTTAGATTGGCATATTAATCATTCAATACAATAGAATCTAATCATCAAAAACATCATACATTTGATACATTTATCACATCACATCAAATATCGCTGTATATATATCATCGGTATGTCAAAAAACTTTACAAAATTTGGATCCATAAATGCCGTACAAAACTTGGGCTTATGCCCCATCATGTTCAGTCTCAAAAAAAGAATATACAGTCATCTAATATATAAAATCTGTCTACTCCTGAGGACCCTGCCCAGAAGCCGTGTTCCTATAGAACATCACTGCAGTGGCCACACGGCGGAATAGTCTAACCCAGTCCCGGGGTACTCCTACAACCTGTCTCTGGACGGCTTCTGGCAAGTCCTCCACGGTAGCTAGAGGGATTTGGCGGGTCAGTCCCTCCAAGTTTCTCTGCACGGCCTGGAGTGTCCTGTCAGAATCCGCTGTCTCCGCCTCACCTCTGCGGCGCTTGTGACGTGCTAGGCCCTCAGGACGAACTGGTTCAACATATGAAACATGATCATTTTTAATTTTCAGTCATTATGAATCCAATCCAAAAACATGTTTGTTTTTCATTTTTCATACATATTTGAAAAAATCCAAAAAAATCATATAAGTTAAAATTTTTTTGCAAAACTTACCGACTGCTCCCCATGCTGCTCCGGGTGGAAGTACTAGATCTGGATCTCCTCGGAAGTCCATCCCGGCATAAGGATAGTCATCCACTGCGATGATCTGTTCTCTCCACCACAAGAAGAACTCATCGTCCCAGGTGGTTCGGGGTACCTCGCTGCCCCCCAGTCTCTTCATCATGTCTGCCCAACGGCCAATTCTTGGGTCCCGCGGGCTGCTGATAGTCGAGATGACTCTGGGTCTCAAAGCTGGAACTCTCTCGAAGAAGAATGTTGTCAAAATGGTCCCATAGCCAAAGTGTTTTGTCTTTTTTTGGCGAATGGAGGTCAGCTGTTGTTTCATGTTCTGTAGCAGGGCTGTGCACCAATTGTAGACGTGAATCAAACACTCTACAGCTATACTCATTTGCGTCCTGGACGCCTGATGTAGTGAGGCAGATCCTGCCACTCTGCCGATGGTGAACAGGAGGATCTTGATGTGAAAATCCTTGATATCTCTAATTCCAATCTGTGTTCCAACCTTCTTGGAATTATCTACGCAATATATTTGGACATAGTCTTCCACGGTCAACCATCCCAGGGGCTTTCCATGCAAGTCCACTGGATCTCCCCTCCTGGAGAGTCCAGTGATGAAGTATATATCCTCCACTTCTATGCGTAGTGGCATCTGATCAATTATGAAGCAATCCTGATCTGGTTCCCAGTAATTTACGAGCATTTCAAGCAATCGCACATTACTTTTCATATTGGGCATTTTAAAGAATTTGACAATCCACAATTTCGGAGGACATTTTGTGCTGCGCGATCCTGCATGACCTCTTGGTCTATTGCGCTATGCTCACGTTCCCTCCATGAGATGGTCATCCTGAGAAATTTCATCAAAATTTGCATTAGAAATACCTTTTTTTTGAAATCGGACCTGCGCATACGCTACTTTCCCTGTGCACAGTCGCGTGTATACGCGACTTGCCTTCATTGAACCCGCGTATGCGTAGATACGCATTTTTTAGCAAGGGTTTCTAGGAAAAAAATCACTTAATTTTAATTTTCAAACGGACAAAATGAATAAACAGGATGAAGTTTCGCTGAGTTCCGACGGTCGGTTGTTCCTGATTTGCTGAAACAAGTTTTTAGCTCCAGAGCTCTTTTTCCAAATCAGCTATGCAATAATGAATCAATTGAGAGGTAATTTGTGTATTTATGGCTAAAAAATTGAAAATTTTCGCAAAAATTTCCTTATGCTTATTTTTCGATCTATCTTATGATGTATAACTCGATTGCTTGGAAGTGCCCAGTTTGGTATATTTTCAGGTACATTTTGATGATTTTGGGACTTTTCTCGGTTTTTGATCCATGATTTCAGACTCTTCACGGCAGGTATATGATCTTCACTGGCATATAGGTTAGGGAATCACTTTCCGTTGCATCTTGCATTCTAGCCTCCATACTGATCACTTGCCTTAGGGTCGATCCCATCAGGTCATGAGTATTATACCCATTTCACTCGCCGATTTTTAAAATCATGACTTGATGGTAGAGCCTTCCTTTACATGGGCTTCCTAGTTAGTTCCTCGCTATCACTTGTTGCCCATGCTGCTTTTTATGTAGGCTTGGGAGTCCTCTTTAGTCCCGCCATGTCTTCTGTGTTGAAGCTTCATTCTTCTCCTTCATCACTTATCATTTTTCTGGCTTATACCCTAGAGGCTCCCTAGTGTCGTTAAGTTGTATTACTGCATTGCATATTGGCTACTTGTTTATCCTGGCCTTTAGCCGGCTTCATTTGGACTCGATGTTTAAGCCAACTTTTGACCTTGACTTTCTGTACAAGTTAACCGTTGCATGCACTTAGCTATCACGACTTGACACCTTTGTACACATGGATGGAACGTTCCTCTGAGTATCACTGACCAGTTTTCGCCACCTTGCATTGAGCATAGGATTGTTCCAAACCCCGGAACTAGTGCATCTGCTTTCTTGATACTCATTCTATCCATTGTACCATAGCATTCTTTTATTCTTTTTCAGGCTTATTATGAAAAAGACAAAAAAATTAAATATAACAAAAAGAGCGGGAACGGGATGTATCTTCGTTATTTTGATGGCAGTACAGAGTCAGTTTGTCGCCCTTGAAAAAAGCACATATACTTATATATATTTCCTTCATTTGGGATGGTTCTAGTTTGACCTAGGTTCAGCCTTTACCATGTTTCACTTGTCAGTTCTTCCCCGGTTGGTTATCTCTTCCAATCATATGGAGAGTTTGTTTTGCCTCCTGCAAGACAGACTTATACAGTGTCACTTTTTACTGCCATGGTCATCACAGAGTCGTGCTTTTGTTCAAGGGAAGTCTAGCCCGAGTCGGCCATTCTGCGGTGTCTCTTGACTCATTATTCAGTCGGCCTTCCCGGTCTTGTCAGTATCATGTTCTATCACATCAGATGTTTTGATCTTCTGCTCGTGCTGGTTTGAGAAGGTCCCCATTGACTTCTTGCCAGCGGGTTTGTCTCTTATCGACTACAACACATTGCTCTGAGAGCAAGCCTAGAGCCGCACCTTGGGCCTATTTCCATTATTGATAGGTGACCTCGTGCTCAGCATTTGGTCATCATCATGGGTCTTTGACTGAGTGGTTTCCCATGTGTTTGACGTCAGCACACATTATCACACTTGGGATTCGTGCAGTACCTGGATTTCCATTTGACCCTATCGGTGGATTTCTCGCCTCTGTGTCAGCTTTCATTATTGGTTGGTTCAGATGGTTTCTTCCGTGCGCTAGCTTCATCTTGTGCACGTCGGAAACGTACTTCGGTTTTGGTTCCATCACTCTACTTCGTCCGATTCCTTCCAAATCTTGGCCTGCAGGTTACACTCGCGTTGGACTGATGTGGGATGCCTTAATGCCTTCCTTCCAGCAGATATTTTCCCATCGACTTCGACTCATTGCTCTGGGAATAAGGTCTAGAGTCTTTTTGTCAGTACCTTAGGGTTTGCAGTCATCAGTGGCAGACTCTTCGCTATCGACAGTGGGGATTCATCATTTCCTCCTGATTGGTAGATTCTTTCAAGTGTTCGACTTCAACTCATTCATTCACACTTGTCAGATTGTACTGGGGCACCTTGACACTCATTATCATTATCGGTGGGTTGTCTCGCGTTGGTTAACGGGAAACATCATTGCCCGGTAATCCAACGAGTTCTCACATGGTCGACTTCAGCTCATTTATTCCTAGTGTGTCGAATTGTGCCGTTGTGATCGGTGAAGACCTCGGGTAGCATCAGCATTTCTCGGTTCAGTGTTGACAGTCCTTTCAGTTTCTACCAGTGTTGCCGTCAACCCTTATATGTTGCAGTTCAGCACAGCAACATCTTATATGTTGATCCCCGAGTTGCGTGATTGTACCGTTTGATCCACCACTTATGATCCGGTACTTGGAGATTCAGTTACTTGATCAGACATCCAGTTGCACCATCTTTTGATCAGCTTTCTATATGTGATACTTGGACATTGATTCAGACTTATTTCCGGGCCCTGCTCAGATGATTCACTATGTACTTTCAGTTCAGTTATACTTGTATACATGTTGTATCTATTCAGTACTTTCTATATATATGATGTATTTTTGACTAAGCATGGGTATGCCCGCCTGAGCATGTGTTGACTCTCTGGTTTCTTTCATTGGTTTTTCGCAGGCTGAAATCTGGTGAAGTCCTCTCTTGTCCTTGCGAAGTTATTTCTATGTGCATAATACATTTCGGCCATCATGTACCCCTTCTGACCTCATATATTAGGGGGCATCTGTTATAGCATCATTTCTCACCTTGACATGATTCATGATTTCTTTATGGCTTTATGGGCACCCATTCCTACAAACTTGGACAAATTCACTTAAAAACAGTGTAAAATCCTCCATACGCGACTATGCCCGTGTTTTTCCGCGTGTATACGCAAGTACAACTAGACTTTTCCGCGTATGCCATTAAAATGATTAAAAAATATATAAAAAATCGCTAATTTTGCGCTGGGTTGTTGGTTACTCAGGTAGTTCAACCACCCCAGCCCGTGGCCAACTGTTTCCAACTGCTGAAACTACTTGGAGGGACTATAAAAATCCCTCATGTGTATGGCCTAAGGGAGAGAGAGAATTATTGATATTATACTTTGTTGGTATTCCCTATCCAAGTCTGATTCCCCGTGCCTCCTGCACTTTCCCAGTTCATTGTAGGAAACCCTTGTTTCCTTGAGATATACATCCCTTTATATGTTATCTCGTATGCACCAGTTTGGAAGGAGTCTTAGCGAGGCAAGGGCTGGACGGATCCAGACGACAGTCTGCGAAGGCCTTGGAAGGATCAGGTGATCTCTCCACCTGATTACTTTTGTACGTGCTATTTATAATACATAAGTATCATGCTGTTCCCGAAATAAACGTGTTAGTGTATGCTTTTATGTATGAGAATATTTGTTATACAAGCATTTATTATGATTTATTTAATGTTTTATATGAATCTCACTAACATATAGAGTAGATATATGCTGTACAACTTGTCCTTTGTGCTGGTTTCTTCTTGTATTTCAGGTTAAGGAGGAAGGACGGTTGCAGGGAGTTTGGACTCCACGTGGATCTACTTCAAACGTAGGACCAACAGGTAAATCTATCATTCTGCTCTATTTGGTTTTTCTGAACGTGTATGGTTGTGTGAGTCTCTGTTAAGTAGTATGCCCCTGCTCTGTGGAGGTTGTATCCCAACCAACCTCTAGGGTGTTAATTCCCCGAAACAATAGTGCACGTTGCATGAAGCAATATGTTGAAAGTAGAGTTAGGTTGACACACTTAAATGCAACAAATATGGAAATTTGTACCTGAGCTCTACTATTTGACTTGAGAGTCAATTGTTTGAAGAGGCATGTTTTGTCAATTTGTGTTTGGTTGATGGTTTTTTACACCAATATGTAAGAGTACATGGAGATATTCACATGATGTGAATTTTTTTTCTTTGAAGGAGAAAAATGATATGTCAGCAAGCTATGTTTCTTGCATGATGTGTTTTCAGTTTGATGGTTTTCTTTGTGACAAGACATCACATGTTTTTGGGAAGGTCCACTCTTGAGCGAGAGCCTCATGATTACAACCTAATCATGAGAATCAAATGGGAGTGCATCCTTATTTTGAAAACAAATAGGATTCTGAGCTACCTAGGACTCAAACCATTATTTTTAAATTTGAAATATCATGGTGTGTTGTTTCAATGCCTGAATCCACAACCCTAACATAAATTTTTTTATTCCTTTTTTGCAGGATTTAGTTGGTTATATTAAAAGTCAGTTGAATTTAAAATTCTTGGCCTAGTGGCATGAACCAAACATATTGTACATATTAAATGAGGAATTTCGCTCTCCCAATCATTTATAAATCACCCATATCACCAAGAAAACATGTTTTAAAAGAACATACTTTGGTATGGGAAAGACCTTAGGTTTCAAATATTATAAGAAGGTTTTTGATATGGTTGAGAGAATGTGGAAAATAGAATCCATATAAACAAATTATTTTTCAAAATGTATTACTTTCAAAGTATCAACAAGGAACATGTACAAGGGTGTTCAATGAATTAATGCTATTTATTTAAATTCCATGATGTATATCTTACTCATAATTTTAACAAATTATTAAATAATGATCTAGATTGGATAATTATATTATTTGTCATATATTTTGATGCTTATAGAGTGAAAAAACTGTAAGAATCAACTTGTAGGTCCATTTTAATGGTGGGTGGAGAATTGGGGTCTAAAACCTTTTGGAATTATTTTGAGTCATTAAATGACATTTTTAGGGGTCAAACGATTATCCCTTGTGCCGAAATCTTAACCATTATTCTACACTTAAAGACATATCCAATGGTGCAAGAAAAACATCAAACGAAGTTCATTCAAAATTTATGCCTTTAGTAAGTTGACCTATAATGTTGACCACCATGGTACGAGATAATGACATTTTAGCCCCATTACTCATGCATGGCAAGCTACCTACATGTGGAATTTTAAGAAGACTCTAAAAGGTATACAATCACAAACCTCGTTAATGGTTGACAGAGTCAAATCTTGCACCTAGTTGGCTATCACACTATGTTAAATACTTGGCCACTAAGAGGAATAAGAGTTCCATTTTTTGTTATTGTATTTTGTTCCATAGTTGAAAATACAACTATTACATGTGAATTTAGAGAGAAAAATGTACGAAGTTAAGTTTTTATAGCAACCTTACATGCTAAAAGTCTTAGCTAACTCTAGAGAGATTGCCTCTTTCTTTGTACTCACATATTTTCCATACCAGAAAAGAGAGAGTAGAGCATGTTTACATTTTAGTGTTGTTTTTCTCCCATAAGGATTTCCTAGGGAAAAAGGAGTCTAGAGCATCATTACTTTTTAGGGTTGCTTGTCTCCCATATAAGCATTTCCTAGGAAAATAATTTTGTTGATTGTCTAGAGATATGTATGTGTGTTTCATTATGTTCTCTATTTCTTACATTGTGTTTCATTATGTTTTATATTTCTTACATTTCTGCCCTCCTATTTTTCTTTCCAATCAAGGTTTATAAAATAACATGAGAAGCAACATGAGACTTGGAACAATCATTTTCATTATCCATATGGAAGGCAAGAAGGATTATATCCCCTTAAGCTTAAGCTTATGTAGTTTGTCAATTTTTATCATATATTTTTTGGTAAGGGTAAATGTTTTTTTATCTATAGTACAAGTCATGAGTTCCCCAATTTTACCTTATGTAAAGCATGATTCTATGATTACTACAATTTGTACTTGGTTTTTTATTGTGATGATGCCCTGTCTCAATCACTTGGAAATCTCTCGATGGGTAGTTAAATCTTTCTAACAATACTTCAAGTAAAATTTATCTATTTGTATTATGCAAAATTATGTAAACAATGGTATACTATTTTCCATAAAATTGGGTTGAGTTTATCATATATTTCAATGAAAGTTGATTAAATATGTTTTCTTTAAAAGGATCTGACAATTTTGTTAAGGTATGAATTTGCAATTTTGTGTGGCTCTCTACCAACCTTCACTTCCTCATTTCTAGAAAAAATCTACTTGCTCATTCGTATACCCACTTTATATTCAAATGCATGAGTTTTGAACTCTTGATAACTATGTTTTTCCACGCAGCAAAATTATGTCACATTTTATACTAACTCTAAATATTATTTTGAATTTTTTATTAATGTTATTCTTTTATAAAATTTAACATTAGATATAAGTTTAAATTGAAAGCTACTTGGATGAAATATAGCTTAGATATGGCATTTGCAAATTATTATCTTATTGAACTAAAGGACATAATTATTACACATGTTTAATTTACATTCAAATGCTTCTTTGATTTATCTCCTATAGCTTAATGCAATGCTAGATATATAATTTAAGTTGAAGGCCCATGAGATAAAATTGACTAATATGTGACATTTGTATTGAATCATCTATTTGTTGTGTTATATGAACATACTTGGTACGCATATCTATTTGCATTACTAATATGTCATGCTTCTTTAATTTTTCTTTTATAAATGATCGGAGCATCCATTTTTAATCTATCCCTTTTGAATTCGGATATGTGGGCAATACTCATCCGAACATTTTTCTATCATAAAGCAGTGAGTAAAATTGTATTCCATTTGTGTCAATGTTAAGGTTAAGCACATGGATTAAAGTTTTATATAAGATACATTGCCACAGTGTACATTTATATCTAAAGAGTCCAAAACCTCATTCAAGACCATATGTTTTGTTGATGTATTTTGATTGGTTATATTGCATTGTTATATTGCATTGCTTTTGCAGTTGTTGCTGTGGGCCTCACCATATAGTGATTTTAGGTAAAAAATTATTTACATCTAATTTTGAAGTATCCTAGAATGTTTATTATTTATCACTACTAGCCTTGGTGATTTAGTTGTTTGTTTTGATGCTGCTTGGTTACCCATATTTAATAGTTGTTCATGTTTAATTCTTTGTTAAGGCTTTTTATTGGCCTATCAGGATGTATTTTTCTCAAATCCATAATGGCTAAAAGAATGAAATTTATCTATGAAAAATAGAGGTCATATGGAAAACAAATTTTTTGCAAGTGTTCTTTTGAATCCATAGAACTTGCAACCCCAATATGGATACAATACTAAGTAATACATAGCCTCCTCATCTAACTTAACCAGGGATTTTCAATACTATATTTGAGTTGGCTAGCTCCATTTCAAGATATTATAATGTTAGATTATTATTTCTATAGATTTTGATTATGGTAGTAAAATGTTACAAAAAATCAGAAACTACAAATAATATTATTCTAGATATATGTAAAAAGGACATGGTAGAGAAAATCAAAAAATATTAAACTTTTCATAAATAGTTTAGATATAAATACATTTTCTAATCTTAAACCAATAATTTTTCTAGTAATTGTTTTTTAATCAATAAATAAAAAAGAAGCATTTTCAATCAAAATCACATCCAACATATAATAAAAATAATAAAAACAATTTAAAACTTCATACACTACGACATTACTATGGAAAATAGCATAAAAATATACAAGAAAAAAATCCTTTTATATAATAATGGAGAGCTTCAAATATACAAGAAAAAAAATCTTTCAGCCTTCTTGTATCCTAGAGAAAAGAGTTACTAAACAATCATATTTTAAACAATTTTAAAACTTGGATAAAATCATGTGTGAGTGCATTCAATGTCTACGTGTGTAAGGGGGTTAGACTCCTTGCAAAATTGTTTTTAGACCCTCCTTGCATTCCTTGCAACATTGTTTTAGACCCTCCAACAAAAGTTTAATGTAGCACTCTCCAGAGAGCGATGGCGACAGAAGTGGACGCGCTTTATTTTCAGCAGTGTGCAAGACGTTGGAAAAGATGAATATATTTTGCACAGAATATATTCCTGGGCAATATTATCGTCTTGTGTGCCCAGAGTGTCAAGGAGGACAGGAAAAAGAGCTTTCTCTTTCAGTTAATATCGGCAATGATGGGGTTTCCGCGAAGTGGACATGCTTCAGAGCTAAATGTGGTTGGACCGACAGTTCTAAGATTGCAGGGATGTCTGTAGGTTCATCAGCACATGAATTGGAAAACTTAGAATTTTAGAATGCTATATCAAATGATGAAGCTGCAGATGTGACATCAGATGTTGATGTTATGGCTTTAAAAGATTTCACAGAGGAAAATCTGCGATTGGAGAAAATTTCTGATCAGGATCTCTGTGATTACTTTGCTAGCTGGAAAATTTATAGAGAAACCCTGCAAAGAAACGAGGTGATGCAGACCAGAAGAAATAATAAGATAGCAATTGCATTTACATATCGAAAGGATGGCAAGATTGTTAATTTCAAATACCGTGATGCACAAAATCATTTTTGGAAGGAAAAGCATGGTCAAAAGATTCCTTATGGGCTGGATGATATCAAGGAAGAAAGAGACATTATAATTGTTGAAGGGGAATTTGACAAACTTTCCTTGGAAGAATCTGGCTACAGAAACTGCATTAGTGTACTTGATGGTGCTCCTTCAAAGGTTTCAACAAAAGAGTTACCACATGTAGAACATAAATATGAATTTCTATGGAATGCAAAAGAATACTATCAGCAAGCTAGTCGTATTTATCTAGCTACAAATGCAGATAAGCCTGGACAAGCTCTTGTAGAAGAGTTTGCTCGACGTATTGGGCGTGAGAGGTGCTCGCGAGTTACATGGCCTAGGAGAAGTGAATCAAAAAATGAGTTATGCAAAGATGCAAATGAGGTATTGATTCATTTTGGAAAGCAGGCTCTGAAGGAAGCAATTGAAGGTGCTGAACTGTATCCAATACAGGGGTTATTTAGATTCAGGAGCATGCGAGAAAACTGCTAGAAAAGCATATAAAAAGGCCTTTCTTCCATGCTAAACTTGGAGACTCCATACCACGAATCAGTGCAGAAGAACTAGAGTAGGGAAAGCAGTGGCTAAATAACAGTTTTTTTCTGATAAGGTGTGAAAATGAAGCACTTCCTTCAATAAAGTGGGTCCTTGAACTTGCGAAGGCAGCAGTTTTAAGCATGGAGTATGTGGCTTGGTAATTGATCCATACAATGAGTTGGATCATCAGCGTCCTTCTAATCAAACAGAAACTGAGTATGTCAGTCATATGCTTACAAAGGTGAAGCACTTTGCTCAGCACCATGATTGCCATGTCTAGTTTGTTGCTCACCCAAAACAGCTACAAAATTGGCAAGGTGGTGCTCCAAGTCTCTATGATATTAGTGGCAGTGCACATTTTAGCAATATATAACATAGGAAACTACTATTTATTTAATTATTATACTGAAATAACTATAAAAAAATGGCATAGTTCCATCTTAACCTTAGAATCTGTTTATCGCTTATCAAAATTTCAAACATGGAAATGGCATATTTTTCATACCCGTAGTCGACGTGCGTAGACAGCAGGAGCACCAGCGCGGCCGGGAGCAGCCGCAGCGCCAACAGAGAGAAAACAAACAATGCACGAACAATGAAAATTGTAAACTGTTACATTTCGCGGGCGATTTATTTATAGAAAATAGTTCGGCCGAACTATTTTAAAACTAAAAGTTCGGCCGAACTTTTTTAACAGTTCGGTCAAACTTTTGTTGCCGGTTTTCCAATCTCCGGCAAAAATTTTGTTTTCCTGCGCCGTCAGTGTGCCGTTAATTCAAACGGAATTACGAGTTCGGCCAAACTTTATAAAAAAGTTCAGCCGAACTATTACAAAGTTCGGCCGAACTTTGTAAAATGTTCGGCCGAACTATTGTTGAAAAAAAATTTCGGCCCCCGATTCTCACAAAAGTGTAACCTAGCTTCACGTTTCCGCCCACTATTTACTTGTGAATCTAATGGCCTAAAACATTTCAATCGTCTAACATTTCATCCAATGGGGACACAATGGTAGCCAGGGGAATTGTTTTCAAATAAGAACACCTTACGGTGTAATTATTAATTTGTTGGTTTAATTTCCCCCCTTTAAATAGGCTCTATTACACATTAATATCATGGGTCAATCCCAAGGGTTCTCATAAACCTGGAAATAAAAAAACTATTAATAACTGGAAAATTCATTCCTAATATGACCAAGTCAAGTTAAATTTAAGTACTAGATAATGATGATCATGTTTCACATCCATTGAGAATCGTATATGAGACCTTAAGAATGTAATATATTAGCGGGGATTTTTCAATAATGCATTTATATAAAAAAAAAGGAGGGAGAGAAACCTTCCTAGATCACTACAGTGTTGATTTAACAAGTTAATAATGTTGGTGATGTGGAAAATATTTTGAAAATTTGAATGAATCTGAGTAAGAGTAGGGAAATCCAAGAGAAAATGTTTTTCATTTTCAACCCTCTTAGTATCGCAAAGGTGACAAACTCTTTTTCTCCAAGGTGTTTTGGTAATTAACTAACAACCAATTTCAGTTTGGAGGTGTGAATTATTCCTTATCTTCGAAATATCAATTGGCTTTGTAGCACTGATCAAGACAGAAGGATAATTCTAGTTATCAAGATTGGGGTTTATCATTTCCTATAATACCTTAGCTTCCTCATCCATTATAACTCCTTATATTCCCACAACTTGTCCTTAAATTTGAAAGTAATGATGATTTTAATAGTTTCCTTGTTCTCCAAGATGATGTCATGTTTTTTTCCCCCAATGGCCTAGTGAATACTGAGCATCCTTATTTCATCCGTGCATGAGGCAGAGGTGGGGGTTTTGGATAGAGTTAGAAGAAATTTTGGGGAACCTATTGGATTCATGTTGTATATATTATTCTTATACATCAAATACCTAATAATGGACATACTTTCAATGGGGGGATGATAAATTCAATTAGGATGATAGGGTAGGGAGTATTCCCTTTAATATTGAGTTTATAGGTTACAAATTGCTTTTGGATAAGATCAATATTACTCGATGATTATGTACATATAATAAAATGCAAAACCTCACATTCAATAAAATAATAGGTGTAATAAGAGTTAAATAGGAACCTTTTTTTACTCCTAACCAAAAGATCACTCTACTTAAAAAAAAAATCAATCCCATAATAAGTTTTCCAAATTTCAATTATGATTTTCTCAATGCTATAATTCCAATTGAGCTCGTGATGAATGTCAATTCTGAGATATTTTTATGAGGATGATTTCTCCAACTAGTTATTATCATATATGAATTTTAATAATTGATATTTTTGGATTTAATTATTATGATTCTATTCTTTGGGGTATTAAAAATCATACCCATTTTGGATCCGTAATATTGGAGGATTCTAGGATGATTTTCGAGATCATCATGGAAACTAACTAGAAGAATAATATCACCACGATAAAGGAAAAGATTAATGTTGGAGAATGAAGTAGGGAAGTTATTAATTCAGATTGTCCTTAACCTCAGTAATTGCTTGTGAACTTTATTAATATTATTATATTTTTTTATTACATATTTTTCATCAAAACATTATCAAGTTCAAAAACAATAGAGACAATGGAAAAAAATATTAGGCTCCAAGCGATGGAAAAACTCCTCGAATGGGAAAACACAGAAAATCTCTTCTCTTCTTATATAATCTGCTTCAAATGAGAAAATGAAGACCAAAAACCCTAGACCTAGTCCTCCTCTAAGCATTAAGTCAACCCTTCCTATTAGGTCAAAGAATAATCAAGAAAACATGAGTCAATCCTTCTTCTACGAACTTATAGCTTCAACTTTGGCCCTATGCTTCAACCAACTTTAACCTCTAAGTCAAACCTGCAATTTTAAGGCTTCCAAAAACTGGTAAAACCCTAACCTTCACACGTGTGAGAGAATAAGGCCCCAAAACAAATTTCCCTTATCTTCTTATCTTCTAATTTCTTCCTTGACCTTAACTTTAGGTTTATTGATGCTCCTAGCTGTGGATGAAGCTTCTTGATTGATGATATGAAATCGATGCTAAATGAGGTTGAGTAAGATTAGATATTTATAGCCTTTTTATGAGGTCAAATTCTCTTTTTCAGGCTGAATTATCACTTCTAAGGTTGACCTCTGTGAGGAGGATTGTAGAGAATTCTAAACTTGAAATCAGTATCTTATACATGTTACAACTTTCACAATAGGGGATTATAAAAATGAGGACTCTTTTGAATCAAGAAAATTATTATTTTGACATGACCAACCCTAGAAGATTGGAGAACATGATTTTACATATATGAACATAAAAAATGGAGCATGAAACTCATGCTTACTTTTCATTTTTTTTCTTTTGTTTTTTATAAAATAAAAAATACATAATGACATAAGTACATTGACAATTATGAAGACTGAGACTATTAAAAAAATGTAGCAAGAAATAATTAACTTGAATTTAGCCTTGGTAAAGTTAAGTAAATCAAATCTCCACGTCAACGAGACAACTTGGAGGTACTTAACTAGTGTGACATGGTTCTTGTCACTTAGTTAGCTCAATAAATTTGAGTTAGCGGGCTTGTATTTCAATAGTGCATGTGTGATTACTAAATTTTAGAAATCTAGTTCAGTTATTTTCAGTTGTATTCAATTAACTTGCCTCTAACTATTGATAGATTTACTTGAAGGTCAGTTGTGCAGTGGGAAAATAGTATAACTCGATGGTATGTTAGTTAACTGATCAATCAACCAAAAATAGCTAATGCATGCATGGAATTTGAATTTCTCAACAAAAGTGGAAGAGGCAAGGTCAGTGTAACATGAGTTTCATACTAGTTTGAGTGTACATTTTTTGCATGAATTCAGGAGATCAATCCATGAGAATTATGTAAGAAAATAGGGGGAAATTCCTATATTTTAGGAGCTAATTTCCTCAAGGATTTCACAAGGAAATAAGAGGCTAGATGAGCAGATAATTGGCTAAGTGTTGGCCGAAGTTTCTCATTCAGGAAAGAAAACAATTATTATTTTGCAGGTTTTGCTCAGAGCTAGAGAAAGAAATTGTAATAATTGATTTGTTCAACAGATTAATGCAAATATGCTTGAAGTTTTTTTCCCAGTTGGGTTCCCCTAGAAATCACTGTGTACTTGTGGTTTTTCTTATTGCATGTCTATGCATGTTTTTCTAAATTGTGATTTACATTTCACATATTAGTAGAGTATAATTGTGTCTCTTGTTTTTCAGTTTCAAATCTTGAACAGTTGCAATTTATATATAACATTTACAACATATTAGAGCCCTAAAATCACATTACGCCAGTATTTCAAACTTGTCTCTCAGTAATTACAAATTTTCAACTTAAGTGTAGTAGTTTTTGTTTAGATTCAAGAGAATGTCTTTCAACAGACTAAGATTGGAGTATGATATCGAGGGTAGCTTAAATTTCATAGCCTAGAGGATCAAATGGAAGTAGTATTCGATGATAATGGTGTGTTATAATATATTAAAATTGATATTTCAAAACCTCCACAAACATTGCACAAAAATTAGCACAATGGAAGAAGGATGTTACAAAGGCTAGGATAATTATTTTGGAAGATCTGAGGGACCATGTGGTTTCAAATATCCGTGGAAAATAGACACCATTTTTTATATGGAAGACACTGTCTAAGCTATTAAAAAATAGTAATGACCATAGAAAATTGGCCCTGAAATACAAACTTCAAAACATAAGGATGCACAAAGATGATACCATTCCACAGTATCTCTCTAGATATACATAATTTTTATATAAGATTGGAGGTGTTGGGGTGAATGTTTCAGAATATGAACTGGTGATCATAGCTCTTCTAGGCCTTTCCAAATCCTAGCACAACTACGAGGACTCTGTGAATGGAAGGGAAAAAATATAAAATTGGGAAATTTTGTGGTCTGATTTGGTTCAATAAGAGTTCATGAGAAATACCATAAATGGAACTTCATCTAGAGCAAAGGATGAAGATAATTTTTCCTTGGTTTTAACCAAAAGGAAATAAGACACAAATAAAACCTAAATCAAACCAAAATAATGGTAAGACGAAAGACTTGAGCAAGATAAATGTTTCCACCACCAAGAAAATAGTAATTATGACAAAATGTCTGCATAATAAATCTAACATGAAACCTTCAAGAGGAGCAGGGGGTGAAGCACTGCCTTCAAAATTTTAATTATATTTCATCCTAATAACATGCATAGCCAAAACTGTTATGGTGGGTGTGTGGTACCTTGATTATGGTGCCTCGTTACATATGACAGGGTGCAAGGAGTTTTTTAGTAGTCTGGAGGAGAAGTATATCTAGATGCATGTCGAAATGGGGGATAGTGGGAGGTATAATGCTACAGAAATTGGTATTGTCATCTTCGAGAGGGACAAAGCCTCTCCTCTTCTCCTCAAAGATGTTAATTTTGTATAATGACTGAAGAATAACTTTATCTATGTAGAAATATTATAGGATAGAGGATATGATGCTATAGTAAAGGGAAATCCTTTCTAAGACACATAGATATCGGGAAAGTGAAGGAGATCAAGGTTCAAGTGAAAAACATATACAAACTTCAGGTATGATATTGCACTACATTGAGCAGTAAGGCTGAAAATGTGTAGAGTTGAGATGTTGGAGAATTATGGCACAGGATATTAGGTCATCTACACCATGGTGCCTTAAACATCGCGCAACAAATTACCACTATTCTCTCTAAAGGTTATGTTCACCAACAGGATGTTTGCAAGGGTTACACACTGGGGACATATGTTAAAAAGACCTTCCATGACCAAGATAGTAGAGTAGATGTAATATTGGAGTGATTCTACTTTGATGTTAATGGACCCTTTTCTACAACCTCCACAAAAAAACTATAAGTATTGTGTTTTTGTATTGATGTTATCTCTAGAAAATGTTGGATCTTCTTCATGTGGAAGAGGGATGATTTTTTATAAAAAAAAATGAATTCAAGGCTACGGTTGAGAAGGAGACCAGTGAGAAGATGAAGCCTCTCGGGAGTGACAATGGAGGTGAGGTTTTTTGCATGGTTTCAAGTATTTATGTGTCAAGGAAAGTATTTGAAGAGAACTAATAACACCCCATAACCCATAGTAGAATGGGGTAGATGAAAGTAAGAACAAAAGCATAGTGGGAGTTGCAAGGACCATGTTACATGATTAGGGACTGACATTACATCTTTCGGGGGAATACTTGTAATGTCCTCAAAGAATACTTGGCATGAACATACCAGAGGAATATTTCTTTGGGAGAAAGACTAATGTGTCTCATTTCAAAATTTTGGAGCTTCAATTTATTTTCATGTATCCAAGGATTTGAGGAAAAAACATGAGCATACATTAGAGTTAGGATTTTTTTGTAGGATACAACAAAACTCCATACAATTACTGAGTGTATTTACCTTCAATGAGAGAAAAAATTGTGAGAAGTGATGTCAAGTTAGATGAGGAGAAGACCATGATATGCTCTCTGGAATGAGAGTAGAGTGTCCCACCAAAGTAGGATCTTCTAGCTCCAAAAGAGGATCCTCGGGATGAGATTCAGGAGGTTGTGGAGTAGACACATGCAGTAGAGAAGATAAGATGCAAAGTAGAGGCACTCACTCAACCAGAATATTTCGAAGATGGGATAAAGAGGGCCACAGAATATGATAGGTTGTTTCAAAATGCTATGGATAATGTTGAAGCGCCTACATCAGTACACAGGAAGTGGAGGTCACTTGAGAGGTACAGTAGCTACATGGATCTCATGACATATCTCATTGAGATATAACCTTGTTCATTTGAGGAAGAAGTTTGTAAACCTGTTTGGGCTGATTCCATGGTGGAAGAAAATGAATCCATCATGAAGAAAAAATTATGGGAGGCGGTGTCAAGACCAGAAGGGAAATATGTGGTTGGTTCTAAATGGATCTACAAAATGAAGCATGTATTTTATGGGAGCATCGAGAAGTAAAAGGCCATAATTATGGACAAAGGAGTATCTTAGGTAAAGGGAATGGGATATAATGAAAATTTTCACCACTTGCAAATATTCCTCAATCATATCTATCCTAGCATTGGTTTTGTTGATGGGGTGGGAAATCCACCAAATGGATGTGAAGAATGCCTTTCTCAATGGTGTTTTTTAGGATGAAATTTGCATAGAGCAGCGAGAATGATTTGACACATATGATCAATATTCACATATAAGCAGACTCAAGAGAGCATTTTATGATCTAAATTAAGCTCTTGAACATGGTACACTAATATCGAAAGTTATCTCAGTGATTCGGCTTCACCAAAAGTGAAGTAGATGCGAACCTCTATCACATTAGGGAATATGGTAAATTTCTTATTATTGTTTTGTATGTTGATGTTTTAATATTGATAAATGATGAGTAGTTGATTTTCTCTTGCAAATAGGATCTTGCAAGGGAACTTGAGATGAAATACATTGGATTAATTGATTACTTCCTTGGGCTAGATGTATGGCAAGGTGATGGTGAGTTTGTTGTGTGTCAAGGGAAGTATGCCTCTTAAATACTTCAGATATTTCACATGGATAATCGTAAGCCCATGGACACACCTATATTTACAAACTGGAGGAAGGAGAATGCCACTATAGGTGAAAAGGTTGCTGCTACCATTTATAGGTAGGTTGTGGGGTCTTTGATGTATCTTGTGAACACAAGACCCGACATGTGCTATGCAGTGAAAAAATTGAGTCAAGTTATAGTGAGGCCTAGAAACAAATTTGGAAGGAAAAAAAAACATGTGTTACAGTACCTTAGAGACACTATTGCATATGGATTATGGTACAAGAGGATAGAGAGAGTGAATCTCCAAGGCTTCACCAACGCATATTGGGCACGGAGTCCATTAGACAGGAAAATTACTTCAGGTGATGTATTTAATGTTGGGTCTACAACTATTTCCTGATACATCAGGAAGCATAGGTTTGTGGTGCTTAGCTTAGCAGAGGTTGAATACATGGCTGCAAGTCAACCAACATGTGAGGTCATATGGGTGTGGAAAATACTTGTCGGTGTTTTGAGTAAGGATATTGATATAGAAATCATATATTGTGATAATCAGAGTTGCATTAATCTATCTGAGAATTCAACATTTCATGAAAGGTCCAAGGACATTGATATCCAACATCATCATTTGTCGGACTTTATGCAAAGTAGAATTATGTTTCTACAATACATTTAAACATAGGAGTAAGATGGTGACATCTAGACAAAGGTATTATCAAGAGGTAAATTTTAATTCCACAGGTTCAGGATAGGGGTTGTGAAAAATCCATTTCTTTCTAAAAGGTAGTGTTAAAAAAATATATCAGGAAAGCGACAACTTGAATTTAGCCTTAGTCAAATTGATTAAATAAAATTTCCACATCAGGAAGAAAACTTGAAGGAAATTAACAAGTGTGACATGGCTCTTGTCACTTAGTCAGCTTAGTAAATTCTAGTTAGTGGGTTTGGAGTTCATCCATGCATGTATGATTGCTAAATTTTAGCAATCTAGTTTAGTTAATTTTTAGTTGTACTGAGTTAATTGACCTCTAACTATTTATAGAGTCACTTGAAGGTCAATTGTGCAGTGGGACAATAGTCTAACTCACATGTTTTTCAATTAACTGATAAATTAGCCTAAAATATTTAATGCATGCATGTAATTCAAATTTCTTATCTCAAGTGGAAGATACAATGACATTGTAATATGAGTTGTATACTATTTTGAGTGTAAAGTTGTTGCATGAACTCAGGAGATCAATCCTTGGGAATTGCACAAGAAAATAGAAGGAAAATCCTATCTTTTAGGAGCTAATTTCCTCAAGGATTGTGCAAGGAAATAAGAGGCAATATGAGTATATAATTTTCCAAGTGTTGGCCATAGTTTCTCATTGAGCAAAGAGAATAATTATTCTTTTGCAGGTTGTGCTCATATAACAGTTTCTCTATTCAACTGATTAATACAAAGGGGATTGAGGGTTTTTTTATCCAATTTATTTCACATAGAAATAAATATGTATTTTTTGTTTTTATTATTGCATTTCTATGCATGTTGTTATAAATTGTGATTTACATTCTGCAGATGAGTAGAGTAGAATTTTGTCTCTTGTTTTTCAGTTTGAAATCTTAAACATTTGCAATTTGTATCAAATTTATACATTTTCCAGTTACATTTTCCAACACTCCCTCTTAACAAGGGAAGTATTCATAATTATACTCCTAGTAAAAGGTCCTTCTCAAACTGAAGGGTTCTCACAAGAAGATTCATATTGGTAAGCCATCTTTAAGCATCAACATTATCACTATGATTGATAACATAGTAAGGCATTAACTTGATAGGCTATTTCTGATACAAGAGCGTAATGTTGGGAGGCTTTATGTCAGATACCATGCTACCCCTTCAAGGTACGTAACCCATCTAAATTTTCACTAGGTGTGTCCTTTTAGGACTATTATTATCTTGGATTCTCAATCCTCAAAGAATAATGGTCCTCTTCGACTACTCTTATCTTGGATAGTTGTCCAATCCTGAAAGAGTGTGGTTTCACTTCCTATCTTGGATTTTATATCCTCAAGGAAATCATATATGCTTCTCCAATCCTTCATGCACCATTATCTCTAGATGGACTTCACTTAGACGTATGGTTGTTATTCTTTTCCTAATGCATGACACATTAAGAAGAGAATACAAACGTGATGATATCATCACTCCCCCTAAACCAAAGAGGAAATCCCTATTCCCACTTATTTTAGGGAATATATCCTTGCTCCTTCACAAATATTAATGACAGTTCATACTCCCTCTAAAGAATATAGGATATTATTTCACATCCTTCCAATTGGAAAGTCATAACAACAAGCTCTCTAGCATTTTTCCATAAATGTATCAACTACCAATTCTTTATGGAGATAGTTTCATAACTCGTTCTTTCCTTTGCATCTAATCATATTGAGATTTATTTCTCCCTGGAATTTGTAGAGTAAGATTTTCCCTTCATTCTTGTGAGATGATTCAGAACATCAATATTTCATATCACTTTCCTCTATTCATTATCAATTGAGGCATTATATTAATCCTTTTCAAACTTCAAGCTAGTCATAGCTCCCTCTTAAACATGAAAGTGATCTTTGTTGATGTAGGTACATGAACATCAGGTTATTTTATTACATTTCTACCTTTTAATTCCAAGATGATGATATAAACATCTTGAGTTTGCAATACTTTAAGGATTACAAAAAAAAGTCACTCAATCCATATGTTATTTGAATTGGGTTTTAACATCAACAGTTGAATTTTCCTCAAATCTCATTATCTATTTCTGCAACATCCTTCCAAGTACAAAAATAATATGTTAACGAGATAACATAATTAAAATATTTACATTAGACTTACCTTATCATGATGGCCCTTTCATAAAATTGATTTCTTACTTGAGTATTTTGATATCAACATTATTTTGAATGATCCAAGAATACTTCTCCCTGCATCCACTTTTAATCATGGTTCCCATGGATTGAACTCGATTTGTGGTACTATTTCTTTCTTTGATTTTTCTTTATCAACTCCCTTTATTTATTCCAAAGACCATACTTGATGTTGATCAATATTGTTTCATTTATGCCTTGTAATATTGGGAGAGAGTCTTGATCTTTATCCATTCCAAAGCATGTCAAATTTCTTCTTTTGATCATCATGCGGCCATATGGAAAAATTACTAAGCACATTATCATAACCACCTCTTCTTGTATGATTTTTGTACATATGAACCTTACCCTAAAGAATATTTATTTAAAATATGCATACCTTTACTTCCATACAACCATATAGCCATCATTTTTTAATGAACTTACCTCTTTATAAATGTCGACAATATGTTTATTTTTCGAAGGGTACAAAGGCTTTTTTATGTGCTTCACACTGAAAATTGACCATCTGCATTGCTTCGTCCTTTAAAAGTATTTCCTCTATACCAGATGGAATATATATTAGTCATGTCATAATTATTTTTCCAAGAACCTTCTAGAATGATGGTTCTTATAAGATATTTATGATCCCTCTTTGCAAAATTACTACCTTTAACATGATGTTAGAAAATTCTTGGATGAATTGTAATATGCAATATGGTCCAATTCTCCTCATTCTTTGATAGCTAGATGAATTTTCAAAGAAACTTGATTACGTAAACTCTAATTCTTCTACTATCATATGCTTCTATCTATGATTTCATTATTTTATAGAAACCAAGACTCTTCTAGCGTATACAAAAATCCATGACTCTACCTTATATAAACGAAATAATTTTTTTATAAATAACCTAACATAGAACGAATTTTTAATAGCAAAGGTCCTTGGGATATTCTCCTTTTGGCTTCTTCTCAGGTTCTCCCTTTTCTTCAATGATGTGAGCTACATGTCTTTCCTTTATTTTATTTTTATGCTTGCTTGGATAATCCCTCTTAAAGTGACCACACTCATTGCATCCAATTCATTGAACTTTGGACAATGTCTCTCTTATCTTGGACTTTCCAAAATTTGCTTTCTTCAACTTCTTGGACCTTGCAATAAAGGATTTATACCTTTCTCTCGATTCAGTGTCATCCTTTGCCTTGATCCTAGATTCTTCCAATATATATTGATCCCAAAACACATCAAAATGTGTATTATCATTATTTGTGTAGATGCTAGTTGCAAAACCGCTCCAATCAAGTGGAAAAACATTTAGTACAGAAATGGTGATTTCAAAGATATAAATAGTTTCCACAATCCCTTATAATTTATGCCTTATTTGTGATATCTTCATGATATAAGTGGCCATGTATTAATCCTTTGACTTCATTATTATATAAAATTGATTCCTAAAGGAAATATTTTGACCTTAATGTATTTATGGATTGAAACTTTACCAACTTATCATACATAGCCTCGGGATGTCTTCAAATCAAGAACAAAGGGAACAATATGGTATTTTATAGATTCAAAAATTATTATTTGTGCCCTTAATTATCACTTCTTGAATTTTTTTAACTCTTCGACCTTATCTTTTTCTAGTAAAACTAATTCACTAAGGAATTTTTCCATGAATTCATTTACTGTGTGTTAAGTCAATCCTCTTCCTCCGTTCTAAGAGGTTTGTTGATCCAACGAGATTGTTTCTTTCCTTTAAAAATGTAGTTTTATTATATTCGTATGAGACATAAAAGGCAATATAATACTTACTTGTCAACCAAGAGTCCTTATTTTGATGATATATCAAACTATGTTGATGCTTTTGAGACCTTCAAGGAGACTTCAGTGATACCCTAAATTGATGACTTAGAGGATGCCTTCAAAAATTATGTATTTTAATAGATTCAAAGAGTGAATGATGATCCAAATATTCCTTGATGCTTCCTTTTCTTCAAGATGATGCACTAGAGAATATTCAATAAGAACTTGTCATTTCTTCCTTCAATGAATGCTTGATGATGAGGTTTTCTTTAATGAAGGCTTGGTGTGGTACTCTTCCTTCTAGGTCAATAGATGTTCTTCTTCTTCCTTTGTTTATTTTTGAAAATCCCCTTAACAAGTAAACCCTTAAAGATGATCTTATAGTTGCCTTCTGTTGTTCACCTTAGCTCTGATACCATGTTGGAGAATGCAGTAGGGAAAATTTTACTTCAAATTCTCCTTAACCTTAATAATTTCTTGTGAACTTTATTTATCTTCTTATTTTTCTTTATCATAATTTTTTCATGAAATAATTATCAAGTGAAAAAAAAATAGAGGCAATGGAGACAACTATTAGGCTCGAAGCCAAGGGAAAACCCCTCCAAGGGGAAACCTAGAAAATATCTTATCTTCTTATAGAAACTACTTCAATGTTAGCCTCTCTCACAAAAAAATAATAAATCTAAAGATAAATTAATTAATTAAATATCCCAAGTTAGGAATTTGTGCCTAACTCTTGGGTTGTTCCTCAAATATTGGAGTTAATTTAGTAACTCCTATCTTTGTGGGTGTTTGGTGAGAAATTATCTCAACCAAAGGAGTGTAAGATAGCACACACTATCTTAAGACATTGTCTCTCATCTATTTAAATTGTAACACTAAATTATTTTAATAATAGAGAATGATGAGAATACCATGAGGCTGAAGCCTCTTTTCTGCCATTACTTCGTGTCTGGTTTTATGTGTGTTTTCTGTAATTTTTTTGAGTTAATTACATTTGTTAAATATGGTATCAGAGTGCTCCTACAGTTCTTAGGGCCTGATTTATCCTCACCACCAGCTCGTCCCAGAAGATCGAGTTGTTCAAACCATGAAATTTTTATTGAAAATCACTGACGTCTGGTCGGACATTGTGTGGCATTTTCACTGGGTAGTATCTTTAGCACATCTGCAGAGGCTTGAATTGGATTTCTCGTAATCTTTAGATCCTTGCTGAAATCTGTTAAGATAATGGTATGTAATGAAATCTTTAATGGCTGGAATAATCCTTTAGGTTTTTAACATTTTCTTGCATCTTCCGAGCTTCTGAATCAGTGGGGATTGTCAGATTAAGGATTTTGGAATTTATATTACTATTCATTGTTATAAAATAAAATCCACAGAAAACATAAGCCTGTATGTGAATAGCAGATTTCTTGAATTTCCTAGCAGATAACTTTATTTGGACAAAAGTTTCTGACTTATCAGCCATGTGTAATAATTGAATCTGCTCCATTAGAGGGATTATTTTCATTTTTTCTTATGTATGGAGAACTATTAGCGGCCTGAATTCATTTTCATTTCCATTTTCTTCCGAGGGAAATACCAGGCCTGGGATATTTACCTGTCCTTCATATATTTTTTGTGGTGTGCATTTTTTTTACTCTTGGAAAGCACACGAGGGCCATTGATTGCTAACTCCGATGAGCATGGAGCTCTAGAGGTGGAGCTAAATGAAAATGGAGGTGTAATATTTTCCTCTTTATGTTTCTGCATATGTGAAATAAGAAGTTTGAAAACAGTGGGAGTAACATCAGCCAAATGATTTCCAATCTCACACAAAAATCATGGAATGCTTGCATTTGATGTCTCTGCAAACATTTTACCGAGTAGCCTTTTGAGAACTTGTAATCCATATCATCATTCTTGAAAATCATCACTGGCAGCTGACCGTAGCCTCACATCTTGAGAATAGACAAGTCGGACAAGTGCAGGCATCACAAATAAAGGATCAAGTTATGCGAAGAGTTTTGAAGCCTGCAAACAATTGGTAAGCTCTTCATCGCCAAGTCTGTCCAGCAAATGTTTTCCAATATTTTTCCTCACGGAAGGTGCAAGTACATGTAATGACTTTGAACATACATCCATTGGTTCTAAAATGACATCAAGAGCATTTCTCGTGGTAGTATTATTGTCAGAATCAAGACGTGCAAACAACTCTCTGATTCCCTAAACATTAGGATTGATAGCAAAATATTCAACCATAAGTAACACCATAGCCCTTGCAGCAAAATGACGTTCATCCAAAATATCTATAAGAATAGACATTTTTCCCTTATAATATTATTAGTAATAATAATTATTATGAAAAATAGGTTCACCGTCCATTAAAATTAAACGAAATAATTGAAGTTTCCCACAATCTAATCTCGGAAGCATTCTCCACATAGCAATCTTAAGATCATATTTAAGACTACATTGAAGCACAATTCAATATAACCATGGATGTGGGGTGTCTTGAGATATATTTTATAACCATAATAAAATTTTGGGTTTTTTTTGTTGGGGAAGTATTCCAATAACAATGAAAAAGTAGTGGAAATGTCGGAAACTACCACAATGTAAAAATAGGAAGGCATAGGGGACATTGAAAATCGATGAATACTCTCTCATATCCTTATGAAAATCAATAACATACCTAAGAGGTAGGGCTATGTTGAAGCCTCGAAAATCGCTGCTTCAAACATTGGGGGAAAACGACCCGGTCTGGACCTTAAGACAACTCCTTTTCCATTTGGTGTGGTGGCTCCGACTAGATTTATAAGACCAGTTTCCTAATAAAAAATGGATTGGTAATGAAATGCTTGTGTGAATGGATGGTGGAAATAAATGACTGCACTAATCTATTTAATTTAATCTATAACTTACAAATAATTCTAAAACTAACCTGGGTATTTAATATGAATACAATTTAAAGATTGTTTCAATAAAACCAATAATCGTGAAAATGTATTATAATTTAATTGAAATATGCAGTATCAAATAATGATAACTCTGTTTAAGAAATTAAACACAGTTATAATAACACATTGTATTCATAATTTTATATATCATTTACACATACTCTGATAAATGAATATTTATATACATTAAAAAATGATATGTATAAAGAAACATTTGTAAAACAAGCCGATATAAATAATAGAAAATTCAAAGAGAATATTTCACAACATAAGAAAAATAACAGTAAGTTGATAGAAATACTAGATTCATCTTGATATTTTTCTTGATGCAATGCAATATCCATATCATGTGCTTTAACTTAAAACAAAATCCAAGGTACAGAAATGCAATTCTTAGAGATAATTCGCCATAAACCACAGGATGTGATCCTTTATAAAAATAAAATAGTCGATGGAGAAGAAAAATGTAACATCCAAGCCAAAATATTACAAACTCAGGACCCCTTCTCAAATGCATGGAAGGGGTTTAAATAGGAAATTAATAAAACAAAATAACTAAAACTATTGCTACAATCTATCATCGAAAATCTGGAAACAGACTTATGATATTAAAATGAAACAGATTCATTCATTTTCTCCCACATTCAATGTACCAAGGTGGTAGATTTTGAGCATATCTTTGACCTCTACTGGATGACTTAGCCTTGAATGTAACTAACCAGTATACGTGGCATCAGAAAATTTCGGAATGATTCAATTAATGGCATTGTAAAGGAATTTAATTGTCATTTGCTGACTGGATGGCTTTATTAGATATTTCCACATGATATCCCATGAAATTCATTGAAGTTTTCTGATTTTATGATTCTTGTTGACTAATTCTTGTTTCCACCTGGTATCAGTCTCTTTTACCTTTGGTAATTTACCTGTAATAGAATCTGAAATTAAATTGGTGGCATATAAGCTATCATTAAACAATTGTGTTATATTATTCATCATAGTTTTCGCTCTTGTTGTGGCTCTTTCTCCTTTGATCAACTGTTTTTCCCATTTGGAAAACAGAATTTATTTGTGCCTTTCCTCAATCCTGGGAATGTTTGCATTCTTTCCTTGCTCCGAGTCTTGCCATTAAAGAAATTTAGAAATTTTCTCATCTGCATCATTAAATTCAAGTCTAAGGCTAATTGCTTCATCTATAGGAGATGATGTTATTTCACATAAGGGCTCATCTTGTGCCATCTTTTGACATATTTCATTCAACTGTTGAGATAGTAGTTTATTTGTTTCAAGAGATTTAGTTTTAAATTGGTCAATTTTAGGATAATCCTTAAATTTGTCCAATCTTGCTTGGAATATTTTTTCTTGCTCAACTTTAGCAGTTTTCTCATTTTGCAGTAGGGGCTGTAATTTTTCCGCTTCTTGAGTTAAATGTTGTTTCTTATTCAAATCTTTTTGATCAAGATTTTTCTTTTCAATGCCAAGTTGCTCTTCCAACTGTTTAGCTCTGAGCCCTTCTTCTTGCAACTGCTACTCTAACTGCATTATTTTTTGTTGATTTTTTGTTGCTTGTTCCTCCAGCATAGCTATCTATAAGTCCTTGTGTTTCATCATTTGGGTGACTTCAGAAGATTTTTCTATAGTGGCTGCACTATAGGCACCTGCATATTGTGACAATTTGGTGAGATCCTCTGAAGGATTCACCTCAGTATCCTTTTAGACAATGTTCATAAATTCAACTTGTGATGTTAAAAGTGACTCTTGATCTGTTATTCTTCTCTTCCTCTATTTCCTGACAACATCCCTATGCTTAGGACTATAAAAGATATCTAGAGGAGAAATTTCTTCTACTTTCAACACAATTTATTCTGTATGATGCTCAAGAATAATCTCCATATCTTCATCTTTCAAAATGTCAACTTGAGGATTATTTTGTGACCCTATTTGCTGAGAAAATTATTCATATTGACTTAGAAAATGGGGAGTAACAATAACATCATCAGAATTCACCACTTTCTCCGTCGTATTTTCTCTTTCAAGTTGATTATCTGGCTTATTACCAATATCTTCTTTTCCAGTCTTTACATTAGCTTTGCTGCTTGTACTTTCTTTCTCAGTTTGCCTATTGGTCTTACTACCTGTACTTTCTTTTTCTGTCTAAACATCAAGTTTTCTATTTGTATTTCCTTTCTCAGTATTTACATCAGTTTTGCTGTGAGTGTTCTTCTTCTATACATCAGGCTTGGTTCATGTGATTTCCTTCTCAGTCTGTACATTGAATCTGCTGGTAGATACTTCTTTTCCTGCTTTGTTATCTGAATATTCCTTTCTCTTTTTCTCTATTTCTATATTTTCAGACTCTTGCAAAGGAATTCTTAACTAGTCAAGAGGAGCTTTTAGCAGTCTCTGACTTCTAAACTGCATGAATTTATTCATATCCTCTTTCTGAAACTTTGATTTAGCCATGTCATAAAATTGAGAAAATTTATCAATAGAAACAAATAAATCATTGAATTCATCGGGCTCATGCTCAGACCTAGCGATTTGAACCAAAGTTGTGAAATCAAATGCTACTTTTCTCTGGTCATACTGCCTGCCTGGGACTATTGAGAACTTAAGATATCTTATTTTAATGATTCCTTTCTAAACATGTTTGAAATCATTAAGATTATAATTTCCACAATGAAAGGGAAAAATAGGCCACATCAATTTCTTGCTATTATTTTGACATCTTGACATCCCTCCTTCTGTTTACTGGTAAGAAATTTCTTGGGCTAACAATTTGTCAGGAACATATAGAGGTAAGATATGTGGTTCCAAAATGCTTCCAAAAACTCTGATATAATTAAATTTATCTTCTCCAAACCAGTCACCAATTAGCGCTATATCATTCTTTGCTTTTTCAAAAAGCTGGGGAGGAAATTGGTCAAAACCGGTCTCATAGACTAGAATCATAAAGCCGTGACAAATAATATAGACCTGATTTTTAAAATGGACCTTCCACAAGTACTTATGGTAGATATTTAGAGGGACAGGGTTTTGAGGGGTCCATTTCCAACCTAGAATGGGAAATTCTAAATTAAAACACAGGGCATCTAAGATGTAGGCACAGAAATGAAACGGGGTCGTATTTCCTGTATCTTTGTCCTTTCCATATTCTAAGATTCTATTAGCTATTTTGACTGAAAGGATAACTAACCAGTCGATGATCTCAGAATTCACGACAGAATGAATCAAGGATACCATTTGTATAGAAAATCTTGCAGAATTATGATTTTCGAAAAGCGTACACATCATTGCGGAAAAATAACAATATGGGGGTGCAAGAAATTCCACGGATTACATACCTAATGCTTCATTTTTATGTTTCTCTGGAGCTCTTCTCCATTCCTTAATTGGTTCTGACTGATTTTCATTGCTTGGAACGAAATCCTTAATGAAAGGCCTTGTTATAGATTTTTTGAGGGTCTGGAAGATGGTATATTTCTTTTATATCCTCTGCTCTGAAAGACCCAAATGTTGTTCCCAAAGCTGAAACAAATGTCCTATTTGTGATGGTGATATTGTCTATCACCCACCGAATTACATCATAATAGGGAAAAATATTTTCCCATGCTGCAATTCTATGAAGGAATGAATTTGCAAGTGCTTTGAGAGGACTCTCAGAATTAGAATATGAGTCTTCTTCATCTGGTACTGTTTCCTTCACCTTAGTGACCTTAGGGTTTTCTCTTTCAATAAATTTATATACATCTTCCCAAGAAAATTTTCCAAGACCCTGGCATGATCTATCTATAACAAGTTTAATTTTGGCTGGTTTTTCTTTTGGTACTATGGTAATAGTAGCAGCCTTTGCTTTCTTAGATATCTTAGAAATTTTCTCGTCTGGTATTATTTCGCTAGCTCGGCGAACAAGAGGGTTGGAAGCTCTATGGTTTTGCAAATGAGAAAAACTTTTAGACGCGGTAAAAATGAAGTAAGGATAACAACTATATGAAAAGACTTATTCAATGATATCAATTTATTAACTCCGTGTTTAAACTTAAATGCTCTGTATGGGAGTCACACTCACGCATTCAAATTAGAATCAGTCGTGCAATTCATTTGATTTTATAATTAATAAAGAACGTACAATCAGAGATCGGAAATTTTAAATGTGAATATAAAACTTCCCTTTTGAATTTTCCGATTGCAATGAATAAATAATATATGCGCAGTGTAAAATAGCGATAAAATAAATACTAAGTATCCATCATATCAGGGGTTTTCAAAAGGGACAACAAATAACATCTCATGATCTCCGTCGATTTGTGATTACGATGATGGTGTATCACATCGGCTCTTTTCAAAGGAAATAAGTTGTAAATTATATCCGCCTATTTTCAATTGTGATGATGGTGGGGTCCATCACATCAGGATTTTATGGAATGAATGAATATGATGTTGTTCCTCTGAAATGCGATTGCGATAAATTGCATCGCATCCGAGTTTACTAATTGACTGAATGAGGGGTTTTCATTTTTCTTTTGTGATTTGCGATTTGCGATGGGTTACATTGCATTAGAGTCTATAAAACATGTACATGTAACATTGCTCCTCTGAAATGCGATTTGCGATAAATCGCATCGCATCGGAGTTTTGCAAAGCAATTGTAAAACTTTAAGATTCCTTCGATTTGTGATTGCGATTACTTTATCACATCCGAATTATTCAATATGAATACTTTTATGTTCTATGTTGATGTGATAAAAGACTTTATATTTCATCGGATCGGAAAATTTCAATGTTGCATTTGTTTACCTAGACTTGTGATATGCGATATGCGATATAATATTTTCTAAACAACGAACCTTTTATTGTTTTATTCAAAATGATCGGATTTCCTCAAAGTCTTTTATTCCTATCTTAAAAATAAAGGGGACCTATTTCTAAATGAAATTTATTCTAAAATTTTGAAATGGGGAGGGTTTTTGTACCGTACAATAATTGGAGATTCACTGGAAGAAACAGTTATCTCTGAAAAAATAAAATGAATACTATATTTCTAGTAAGTAAAAAGTTTTAAAGATAATGAAAACTATCTTAGAGAAATTTTAAATAAAATCTAACTTTGAAAAATCATAGAAATCACTTACAATTTCTTTCTAATTCTTCAAAAATAAAAGCATTTATGGGTCTTCTCAAGCCTTGATTGGTTGATAATAATAAAGTAGGGGGCTCCTCCAATTTTAGCTTTTGTGTTTTACTCTATTTTCATAGGTATTGCCTCTATTGCCTGCAAACATTCATAGTCTCGACAGGGTTACCTTTTAACCATCAACCATTCATTGTCCCATCCATCTAAGGTCATGATTCTTTAAAAGATAAATTCATAAGACATTGTATCTTATGTTTTTCTTCTTTTAATTTTAATTTAAAAGTCATTGTTCTGGTTTGGTAGCCAGTTGATAACAATGCCACTCACTATTTGTAATTAAACTGAACAAGTTGGCTTGTGATGAGACCCCTTGTCTTATAATTACAAGCCATTACCCTATTTTGGTATGCAGTGTTGGTAATGTCAGTTTTATTACTTCTTATGATCATGGTAAGCAGGCTCATGATGTGACCTCTTATCTCTTAATTTTGACATATAATTTCTTAGAATTACATTCTAAAAAATCGCAACCTTAATGGATGGGGTGAAATGATTTTATCCTTAAGAATCAATGGATGACAATTTTTAGAGTTTTTTTGAATGCCAAAGCTTGGAGAAGTCTTTACTCTTTATGGATAACCTTTCTCTGCTTAATAAAATTATAATCATTTACATTTTTCTCAAAGTTTCAAAAGATCATGCAAATGTTTTGAACAAATTTTCAAAGTTTAACGTTTCATTTTAAGCTATCCAAAACTGTAATCATTTTTATAAAAAATATTATTTACATAAAATAAGTATTTAGAATATTTTCTCGAATATATTTTCAAATAGTAAAAAGTCGATTAAAGGCTATTTAACAACCTTATTTACAAAATAAACAAAAATTGTAGAAAGGAATATGTAAAAGTAAGAAGGGGTTACCTCCTTAAGAAGATAATTTCTTTAAAATAAGCCCATTTAAAGAAAGACATTCTCTCTTTCCTATTAAATCTTGCAGAATGAATGTATATGAACCTATCTTTTCAACAATCTGAAATGGTCCAAGCCACATATTTTGAAATTTGGTATGTTTACCTTTATCTTCATGTGCTTTATCCCATTTCAGAACAAGATCACCAATTTTCAAAGTTTTGAATCCGGTGGAACTTGAATCAAAAGAAGATTTTACAAGCTGTTTGTGTTTTTCATGAATACTTTTTTCTTTCTCTCTATCTTCTTCTAATTTAAAAATTTGATCAAATATCAACTGAATAGGTGATGAACGATTCTCTTCAATGAATTGAACTAGGGCTAATGATGGGAGAACTAGATTTGATGGTATCATAGCTTCTTTTCCATAAACTAGTTTGAAAGGTGAAGTTTCTATTGAAGCTTTATGAGTAATACGATCAACCCATAGTGCAAAAATTAAAGACTTGTGCAAATTATTTTGATTATGATAAATGGTCTTTTTAATGATTTTGATAAGATTTTTATTAGTAGATTCAGCTAAACCATTACCTTGTGGATAATAATTTTCTAAATATTTCAATTTGAAACCTCTTTTGATTGCAAATTTCATTATACTATTTCCAGAAAAATAAAATTTATTGTCAAAGACAAGAGCGTTAGGTACACCAAACCTATTAATGATGAATTGATCAATGAATTCAATGATTGCATCAGAATTGGCTACCCTTAAAGGAATTGCTTCTACCCACTTTGTGAAGAAATGTGTTGCTATAAGGATGTATCTGTGTTGTTTGGAAGAGTGTGGTACTATTTCACCAATGATATCAAGCCCTCATTGCTCAAATGGTTGCTCAATGTTTACTGGTTGCAAAGGAAAATATGACTTCCTTTTTCTTCCACTAGTAGTTTGAAAAATCTCACACTTCCTTACATAATCATGTGTATCTTTGAAAAGGGTAGGCCAATAATATCCAGCATGGATTATTTTTTGAGCGGTGGTATCGCCTCGAAAATGTCCACTTGCTGGTCCATCATGTAATTCTTGCAATACCTTTTTTTCTTCAGTCTTTTCAAGACATCTTAATACAATTGAATCATAATTCCTTCTGAATAACACATCATCAATGATTTCATAAAGTTTATCTTCTAATATTAGAGCATGTTTGTTCTTATAGCTGAGATTAGAAGGAGCATACCCATTTTTCAAGTAGAAGATCAGATCAACATATTGAGATTCAGAATCTATAACACTTATCTGATTTTATTGAACGATATTAGCTTGATCTTGATGTCCTGGTATGTTGTGAGCTCCTGCTAACAATCTGCAAAAACCTTGTCCTCTAACAATCTTGGTTGGCTTAATATCAATATCATACTCTTGCAAAGTTGTTCCCCAATTAGCTCTCTTTTCTCCTACTTCTTTTTGAATTAACAATTGTCTCACTGCAGAGAATGGGACAATAATTTTTGTACGTGTCTTTAGGAGAAAAGGTCTAAAATGTTTGATTGATTTAAACACAGCAAAGGCTTGTTTTTCTACATCGGAATAATAAAGCTTAGCTCCTTGCAGATTTGAGTTAAACAAAGAAATTGGTGCTTCTATTTGTTGATCATTGAGCTGTGTTAAAATAGCATCATAGGATGTTTCAGTAGCCAAGGTATATAGAATAATTTTTTTAGAAAAATTAGGAGTATTCAATGCAAGTGCATTAATGATTGCGTGTTTGATTGTATCAAAGGCTCCCTTTTCTTTATACCCCCATTTGAATACTGAATTTTTCTTAATCATATTCTACATAGGTAAAACAATTTGAGAAAATCAAGAAAGAATCTTTTTACAAGATTGGTTTGCCCTAGAAATGATTGCATGGATTTTTTGTTATGAGGTAAAGAAATGTCAGAATATTCTTTCACTCTGTCAGGGTCGATATATATACCATCTTTTGACATAACCAACCCTAATATTTTTCCTTCGTTGAGAGCAAAGAAGGATTTCTCTAGGTTTAAAGAAATACCAAATCTTCTACATCTTTCAAATATCTGTTTCAAATCATGTATATGATTGGCTCTTTTCTTTGAAAATATTGTTATTTCATCAAGATAGATAACAACTGATCTGTTAATAAAACCCTTAAATGCTATATCCATGGCTCTGTGGAAAGTAGCTCCTGCATTTATCAAACCAAAAGGCATCTTCTGGTAAGCATAGGTTCCCCATTTGGTTCTGAAAGTAGTTTTCAGCCTATCATCTGGATGTACTAATATTTGATTATTTCCTGAAAAACCATCAAGAAAGGACATGAGTTCAGAACCAGCTACATTTTGAAGTATTTGTTCAATCATTGGTAATGGGAAGTTATCCGTTTGACATGCCTTCTTTAAATTTCTAAAATCAATGCAGATTCTAATACCTTCATTCTTGTTCCTCACAGGTACCATGTTGGAAAACTAATTAGAATGCCTTACAGGAAAAATGATTTTGGCCTTTAAAAGTTTATTGAGTTCTGCCTTGATTTGAATTTCAATATTTGGATGAATTTTTCTTAACTTCTGTTGAACAACTTTGACATCAAAAAGCATTGGAATTATATGTTGAATAATAGAAGTATCAGATGTTTTAAAGTCATAATTCCAAGAAAAAACATTTTTATACCTACTCAAAAGTTTGATGAAAGCGGTTCTTTCCTTTGGAGTTAACTCGAGTCCTAAATTAACATTTTGAGGTTTAGACTCAGAGCCAAGATTTACTAATTCAAAATTCAAAGTGGAACTTTGAAGTTTAGCATTAGTAACTTTCTTCAATCTATCTTTTATATCATATAGATCCTCAAGTTTAACAACATATTTGGGAATAGGAATTTCATTACTTTTTGAAGTATTTTGAAGATCATGATCATTTTCATCAATTATTTGTTCATCATAGGATTTCTATGAAGTTAATAAATTCAAGATATCTTCATCATGATAGAATACTCTCTAGTTTGTGATATTATCGAGAACAGATGGTTGAAAGATTAATTCGACTGAAAACCTATCAAGACTGCAATCTTCAGCAGAGAGGAGTTTGGAAGCAACATTAGCTAACAAATCGGCTGATGTATTTTGATTTCTAGGAATATAAGAGATATTAAGTGCTAAACGTTGAGTGGTAAGGTCTTACACAAGGGTTTGATAATGTTTGAGATGTTCTGAAAGACAATGTATAGTATTCCTTACTTGTTTTATGACAATTTCAGAATCACCATATACTTTCAAGTACTTGACATTTAACCCTATAGCTTTATAAAGCCCTTGGATCAAGGCTTCACATTCTGCAGTATTGTTTGTGCACTCAAATTCTAGTCTACATGATAGCATAGTTTTCTCTCCATCTGGATCAATTAAAATGCATCTTGCTCCTGCACCATCTCTAGATTTTTATCCATCAAAATATAATGACCAAAATAAATACTTATCCACAGGTTTATCTACAAGTTGGTCAGAAACATTAATAATTCTAGAAGAATCAAATTGTGAAAAATTTTCAATTTGTGAAACAAAAGTATTTACAGAAAAGTGTGATTGTGGTGCTGTGAAATTCCCAAGGAATGATTCAGCAGAATATCCTCTAAGGATATTGTTATTAAAAGCTACAGGTTCATTTTCTTGTTCAAATTCTGTTACAGTATGCATCATGTGTTTTTCTCACTCAACTTTGATTTGATTTGGTTTCCCTTTGTAGGGAAGCCACATATGTGAATAATCAGTGGAAATATAACCATTAATCTTTGGAAACCAATCCCTGCTTAAGACTAATCCATAGAATTCAGGAATATCGATAATTAGAATATTAATTCTTTGGAATATCCTAGGATCAGAAGCTAATCGAATAGTAACTGAATTGATTTCTCCCACAACTTGGAATTTAGAATGATCCAATTGAACAATGTTAACTGCAAACTTTTTTGGTTCAATATTCAATTTTGCACAGACTGAAGTATGCATTATATTAGATGATGCTCCTGAATCTATCAATCAATTATGAAAATTCTTGTTGCAGATTTCACAAGTCAAAATAAAAGGAGGTGTCTGAGAATTTGATCTTTCTCCAATAAGAACAATATCAGTGGAATTTACTTTATCTGGTGGCTTACATGTTCCTTTAGCTGCTTTGGAAACTACACCACTTGGTAGAGGAGCAATGGGTATTGCATTTAATTCTTTCAATAATAGCTTCTGTTGATGTTTAATTTTGTTGAGTTCATGTAAGGAAATGTTCACTCTGGTCTTCTTCATGTCTTCAACAATGTTATAATCCATAGGATCTGATACCACTAAAGTCTTATATGCTATTGTAGGAGGATTAAAAGATGATGGCTGATTTTGAGTGGGTGAAGGAGAAGCTTTCTTTACAGGATATTTGACTTTGGTAGTCGGAGTTGTACTTTTCTTCTTAGGAATAGATTGAATAGGCTCCGTGGCAGATTTACTCCTTGTACTTACTGGCATGGCTTCTTGTCCTATTCCATTGTCCGAGTTAGGGAGAATGAAATCCCACATCCCATGTAATTCAGCTATTTCCTCTCTTATTCTTCTTCATTAGATACTGGAGGAGTATCTTCTTCTTCTTCTTCCTCTGACTCGACATTGGATATTGAATTGGGAGGTTTAGATTCAGCTTCTGTTCTTTTGAAGTTTTTGAATGGCCTTTTGGTGGAAGTTTCTGCCACTTTCTTCTTAATCTCAACCATCTCATTAGACATAGTTTTGAGAACTTTCTATAAGCCTTCCATGTCATATGGATCTTTCAGTGTTTTCTTTTTTGAATCATCCTTAAATCTGACCTTTTTGGATTTTCTTTCCTCAATAGAATTTTTCTTATCGAAAGCAATAATCCTTATCTCAACTGCAATCGCTTCTTTCATGTTTTCAGCCAAAGTAGGTTTAGCAGCTCTATTAACAAAAATTGTTATATTTGAAGGCAAAACTATTATATAGCATTCACTTCGGACCTGCTCACTGGGCTTTGATGTTGTAGGGATTTTATTCAAGAGTTTATTGAATCGGGAATTAAAATCTTTGATGGGTTCTTTGGGTTTTGTCTTCAAATTGGAGAGATCATTGATTAGGGTAGCTATTGATCTATCATCTCCAAATTTAGTTAAGAAATGTTCTTGAAAAGTATCCCAACTTGTAATAGATCCTAAAGGTAATGAAAAATACCAGGATCGTGCTACCCCTTGCAAAGTATAGGGGAATAACCTGACTACAAAATCCTCATGTTCAACTCCATTCAAGTTTACAACAAGCATAAAGTTATTGATATGTTCTTCATCTTGTATGTTAAGGTCAGGACTAAATTTTGGCATCGATTTTTCAGGATGATCTGGTATATCATGTAAGGGTGCAGCCATCGCAACGGCTCCTAGTCTAGCCCATGGCCTTTGTTCCATTGTTATGATAACAGTTGAAGGACTAGAAGAGACAACTGGGGTTTGGACAGATGTTGTCTAAGAGAATGATATTGGAACAGATGATGTTTGGGCAGCTGATGTTAGGACAACTCCACTTTTCTGAGTTGGGGTTTGGGAAACAGATGATTGAATCTGCGATGAAGAACTAATATCACTCTCTGATTCCAATGGGTTTTTTCTTGTTTTAACTCTACTAGGTAAAGGAAATTCCTTTGGAGGAATACCATTTTTTTCACTTTGTAACCTGGTAAGAGGTTTGGAAGAAACAAATTGTGAAGTTACACTACCTTCAGATAATTCAGACTCTTCTAAAGATATTGAGAACCCTTGTAATTTGTGAATTAAAGCTTCTACTTCAGGGGACTCGGGAGGCTAATTGTTTGATTGGTTTGAGACTTTGGTAGTGGGTGTTTGAATACTCTTATCAATTTCTTCCCTAGGGATTTGATATGTAGAAGAAATTGAAGAGGGTGATGAGGGTGAGTTGCTCTTAGAATGGCCTGTGGATTGAGATTTACTTGCCATTCACAGCTTAGGCCCTCCTTCTAGCACCAAAAATGTTGAAGCCTCGAAAATTTTTGCTTCAAACATTGGGGAAAAACCACCCGGTCAGGACCTTAGGATAGCTCCTTTTCCTTTTCGTGTGGTGGCTCCAAATGGATTTATAAGACCATTTTCCTAATAAAAAATTGATTGGTAATGGAATGATTGTGTGAATGGATGGTGGAAATAAATGACTGAACTAATCTATTTAACTTAATCTATAACTTACAAATAATTCTAAAACTAACCCGGGTATTAATATGAATAAAATTTAAAGATTGTTTCAATAAAACCAATAATCATGAAAATGTATTATAATTTAATTGAAATATGAAATATCAAATAATGATAACTCTGTTTAATAAATTAAACAAATTTATAATAACACATTGTATTCATAAATTAATTTATCATTTACACATACTCTGATAGATGAATATTTCTATACATTGAAAAATGATATGTGTAAAGAAACATTTGTAAAAAAAGCCTATATAAATGATAGCAAATTCAAAGAGAATATTTCACAACATAAGAAAAATAACAATAAATTGATAGAAATACCATATTCATCTTGACATTTTTCTTGATGAAATGCAATATCCAGATCCCGTGCTTTAACTTAAAACAAAATCCAAGGTACATAAATTCAATTCTTAGCTCGATAATTCGCCATAAAGCTGTGACAAATTCTATAGACGTGACTTTTAAAATGGACCTTCCACAAGTACTTATGGTAGATATTTATAGGGATAGGGTTTTGAGGGGTCCATTTCCAACCTAGAATGGAAAATTCTAAATTGAAACACAGAGCATCTAAGATGTAGGCACATAAATGAAATGGGGTCGTATTTCCGGTATCTTTGTCCTTTCCATATTCTAATATTCTATTAGCTATTTTTTCTTAAAGGATAATTGACCAGTCGATGATCTCAGAATTCACAGCAGAATGAATCAAGGGTACCATTTGTATAGAAAATATTGCAGAATTATCATTTCTAAAAAGCCTACATATCATTGTGGCAGCATAACAATATGGGGGTACAAGAAACTCCATGGAGTACATACCTGATGCTTCATTTTTATGTTTCTCTGGAGCTCTTCTCCATTCCATAATTGGTTTTGACTGAGTCTCATTGCTTGCGGTGAAATCCTTAGTGAAGGCCTTGTTATAGATTTTCTGAGGATCTGGAATATGGTACATTGATTTTATATCCTCTTCTCTGAAAGACCCAATTGTTGTTCCCGAAGCTGAAACAAATGTCCTATTTGTGACGGTGATATTGTCTATCACCCACCGAAGTCAATCATAATAGGGAAAAATATATGCCCGTGCTGCAATTCTATGATGGAATGAATTTGCAAGCACTTTGAGAGGAGTCTCAGAATCAGAATCTAAGTTTTATTCATCTGGTACTGTCACCTTCACCTCAGTGACGTTAGGGTTTTGTCTTTCAATCAAGTTATATACATCTTCCCAAGAGAATTTTCCAAGACCCTAGCATGATGTATCTGTAACCAGTTTAATTTTGGCTAGTTTTTATTTTGGTACTATGGTAATAGCAGCAGCATTTTCTTTCTTAGATCTCTTAAACATTTTCTTTTCTGGTATTATTTCCCTAGCTCGGCGAACAAGAGGGTTGGAAGCTCTATGGTTCTACAAATGAGAAACACTTTTAGACGCGGTAAAAATGAAGTAAGGATAACAGCTATATGAAAATACTTATTCAATGATATCAATTTATTAACTTCGTGCTTAAACTTAAATGCTCTCTATGGGAGTCACACTCATGCATTCAAATTAGAATCAATCACCATAATTCATTTGATTTTCTAATTAATAAAGAACGTAGAATCAGAGATCAACAATTTTTAAATGTGAATATAAAACTTCCCTTTTGAATTTTCCGATTGCGATGAATAAATAATATATGCACAGTGTAAAATAGCGATAAAATAAAGACTAAGTACATCCATCGTATCGGGGTTTTTCAAAAGGGACAACAAATAACATCTCATGATCTCCGACGATTTGCGATTGCGATGATGGTCTATCGCATCAGCTCTTTCCAAAGGAAATAAGTTGTAAATGATATCTGCCGATTTGCGATTGCGATGATGGTGGGGTCCATCGCATCGGGATTTTATAGAATGAATGAATATGATGTTGTTCCTCCGAAATGCGATTGCGATAAATTGCATCGCATAGGAGTTTTGTAATTGATTGAATGAGGGGTTTTCTTTTCATTTTGCGATTTTTGATTTTCGATGGGTTACATCACATCGGAGTTTATAAAACAGGTACATGTAACATTGCTCCTCCGAAATGTGATTTGCGATAAATCACATCGCATTGAAGTTTTGCAATGCAATTGTGAAACTTTAAGATTCCTCCAATTTGCGATTGCGATTACTTTATCACATCAGACTTATTCAATATGAATGCTTTTATGTTCTATGTTGATGCGATAAAATACTTTATATTTCATTGGATCAGAAAATTTCAATGTTGCATTTGTTTACATAGACTTGTGATATGCGATATGCGATATATGATTTTCTAAACAATGAACCTTTTATTGTTTTATTCAAAATGATTAGATTTCCTCAAAGTATTTTATTCCTATCTTAAAAATAAAGGAGACCTATTTCTAAATGAAATTTATTCTAAAATTTTGAAATGGGGAGGGTTGTTGTACCGTACAGCAATTGGCGATTCACTGGAAGAAAAATTTAGCTCTGAAAAAATAAAATGAATACTATATTTCTAGTAAGTAAAAAGTTTTAAAGATAATGAAAACTATCTTAGAGAAATTTTAAATAAAATCTAACTCTGAAAAATCATAAAAATCACTTACAATTTCTTTCTAATTCTTCAAAAATAAAAACATTTATGGGTCTTCTCAAGCCTTGATTGGTTGATAATAATAAAGTAGGGGGTTCCTCCAATTTAAGATTTTGTGTTTTACTCTATTGTCATAGGTATTGCCTATGTTTCCCGCAAACATTCATAGTCTCGATAGGGTTACCTTTTAACCATCAATCATTCATTGTCCCATCCATCTAAGATCATGATTCTTTAAAAGATAAATTCATAAGACATTGTATCTTATGTTTTCCTTCTTTTAATTTTAATTTAAAAGGCATTGTTCTGGTTTGGTAGCCAGTTGATAACAGTGCCACTCACTAGTTGTAATTGAACTGAACAAGTTGGCTTGTGATGAGACCCCTTGTCTTATAATTACAAGTCATTACTCCGTTTTGGTATGCAGTGTTGGTAATGTCAGTTTTATTACTTCTTATGATCATGGTAAGCAGGCTCATGATGAGACATCTTATCTCTTAATTTTAACATATAATTTCTTAGAATTACATTCTAAAAAATCGCAACCTTAATGGATGGGGTGAAATGACTTTATCCTTAAGAATAAATGGATGACAATTTTCAGAGTTTTTTTGAATGCCAAAGCTTGGAAAAGTCTTTACTCCTTATGGATAACTTTTCTCTGCTTAATAAACATATAATGATTTAAATTTTTCTCAAAGTTTCAAAAGATCATGCAAATGGTTTGAACAAATTTTCAAAGTTTAACATTTTATTTTAAGCTATCCAAAACTATAATCATCTCTATAAAAATTCTTATTTACTTAAAATAAGTATTTATAATACTTTCTCGAAGATATTTTCAAATAGTAAAAAGTCGATTAAAGGTTATTTAACAACCTTATTTACAAAATAAACAAAAATTTTAGAAAGGAATATGTACATGTAAGAAGGGGTTACCTCCTTAAGAAAATAATTTCTTTAAAAGAAGCCCATTTACAGGAAGACATTCTCTCTTTCCTGTTAAATCTTGCAGAATGAATGTATATGAGCCTATCTTTTCAGCAATCTAAAATGGTCCAAGCCACATATTTTGAAATTTGGTATGATTACCTTTATCTTCATGTGCTTTATCCCATTTCAGAACAAGATCACCAATTTGAAAAGTTCTGAATCTGGTGGAACTTGAATCAAAAGAAGATTTTACAAGCTGTTGGTATTTTTCATGAATACTTTTTTCTTTCTCTCTATCTTCTTCTAATTTAAGAATTTGATCAAATCTCAACTGAATAGATGATGAAGGATTCTCTTCAATGTATTGAACTAGGGCTAATGATGGGACAACTATATTTGATGGTATCACAGCTTCTTTTCCATAAACTAGATTGAAAGGTGAAGTTCCTATTGAAGCTTTATGAGTAATACGATCAACCCATAGTGCAAAAATTAAAGACTTGTGCAAATTCTTTTGATTCTGATAAATGGTCATTTTAATGATTTTGATAAGATTTTTATTAGTAGATTCAGCTAAACCATTACCTTGTGGATAATAATTTTCTAAATATTTCAATTTGAAACCTATTTCGATTGCAAATTCCATTATACTATTTCCAGAAAAATAAGATGCATTGTCAAATACAAGAGCGTTAGGTACACCAAACCTGGTAATGATGAATTAATCAATGAATTCAATGATTGCATCAGAATTGGCTACCTTTAAAGGAATTGCTTCTACGCACTTTGTGAAGAAATGTGTTTCTATAAGGATATATCTATGTTGTTTGGAAGAGTGTGGTACTATTTCACCAATAATATCAAGCCCCCATTGCTCAAATGGTTGCTCAATGTTTACTGGTTGCAAGGGAAAAGCTGACTTCCTTTGTCTTCCACTAGTAGTTTGAAAAATCTCACACTTCCTTACATACTCATGTGTATATTTCAAAAGGGTAGGATAATAATATCCAGCATGGATTATTTTGTGAGTGGTGGTATCACCTCCAAAATGTCCACCTGTTGGTACATCATGTAATTCCTCCAATACCTTTTTTGCTTCAGTATTTTCAAGACATCTTAATAGAATTGAATCACAATTCCTTCTAAATAACACATCATCAATGATTTGATAATGTTTAGCTTTTAATCTTAGAGCACGTTTATTCTTATAGCTGAGATTAGAAGGAGCATACCCATTTTTCAAGTAGAAGATCAGATCAGCATATTAAGATTCAGAATCTATAACACTTATCTGATTTGCTTGAACAATATTATCTTTATCTTGATGTCCTGGTATGTTGTGAGCTCCTACTAACAATATGCAAAAACCTTGTCCTCTAACAATATTGGTTGGCTTAATATCAATATCATACTCTTGCAAATTTGTTACCAAATTAGCTCTCTTTTCTCCTACTTCTTTTTGAATTAACAATTGTCTCACTGTAGAGAATGGGACAATAATTTGTGTATGTGTCTTTAGGAGAAAAGGTCTAAATTTTTTTATTGATTTAAACACAACAAAGGCTTATTTTTCTACATCGGAATAATTAAGCTCAGCTCCTTGCAGATTTGAGCTAAAGAAAGAAATTGGTGCTTCTATTTTTTGATCATTGAGCTGTGTCAAAACAGAAGCATAGGATGTTTCAGTAGCCAAGTTATATAGAATAAAATTTTTAGAAAAATTAGGAGTATTCAATGCAGGTGCATTAACGATTTCTTGTTTGATTGTATCAAAAGCTTCCTTTTCTTTATACCCCCATTTGAATACTAAATTTTCCTTAATCATATTCTACATAGGTAAAACAATTTGAGAAAAATCAGGAATGAATATTTTTACAAAATTGGTTTGCCTTATAAATGATTGCATGGATTTTTTGTTATGAGGTAAAGAAATATCAAATATTTCTTTCACTCTGTCAAGGTCGATATATATACCATCTTTTGACACTACAAACCCTAAGAGTTTTCCTTCGTTGAGAGCAAAGAAGGATTTCTCTGGGTTTAAAGAAATACCAAATCTTCTACATGTTTCAAATATCTGTTTCAAATCATGTATATGATTGGCTCTTTTCTTTGAAAATACTATTATGTCATCAAGATAGATAAAAATTGATCTGTTAATCATACCCTTAAATGCTATATCCATGGCTTTCTGGAAAGTAGCTCCTGCATTTATCAGACCAAAAGGCATCTTCTGGTAAGCATAGGTTCCCCATTTGGTTCTGAAAGTAGTTTTCAGCCTATCATCTGGATGTACTAATATTTTATTATAGCCTGAAAAACCATCAAGAAAGGACATGAGCTCAGAACTAGCTACCTTCTGAAGTATTTGTTCTATCATTGGTAATGGGAAGTTATCTGTTTGACATGCCTTGTTTAAATTTCTAAAATCAATGCAGATTCTAATATCTTCATTCTTCTTCCTAACAGGTACCATGTTGGAAATCTAATTAAAGTTCCTTACAGGAAAAATGATTTTGGCCTTTAAAAGTTTATTGAGTTCTGCCTTTATTTGACTTTCAAGATTTGGATGAATTTTTCTTAACTTCTGTTGAAGAGGTTTGACATCATAAAGCAATGGCATTATATGTTGAATAACATAAGTATCATAAGTTTTCAAGTCCTCATAATTCCAAGAAAAAACATTTTTATACCTACTCAAAAGTTTGATGAAAGAGGTTCTTTCCTCTGGAGTTAAATCGAGTCCTAAATTAACATTTTGATGTTTAGACTCAAAGCCAAGATTTACTAATTAAAACTTCAAAGTGGAACTTTGAAGTTTACCATTAGTAACTTTCTTGAATCTGTCTTTTATATCATATAGATCCTCAATTTTAACAACAGATTTGGGAATAGGATTTTCATTACTTTTTGAAGTATTTTGAAGATCATGATCATTTTCATCAATTACTTGTTCATCATAGGATTTCTGTGAAGTCAATAAATTCAAGATATCTTCATCATGATAGAATACTCTCCAGTTTTTGATATTATCGGGAACAGATGGTCGAAAGATTAATTCAACTGAAAACCTATCAGGACTATAATCTTTAGTAGGGAGGAGTTTGGAAGCAACATTACATAACAAATCAGCTTATGTATTTTGATTTCTAGGAATATAAGAGATATTAAATGCTAAAAATTTAGTGGTAAGGTCTTGCACAAGGATTTGATAATGTTTGAGATGTCTTGAAAGATAATGGATAGTATTCCTTACCTGTCTTATGACAATTTCAGAATCACCATATACTTTCAAGTACTTGACATTTGACCCCATAGCTTTATAAAGCCCTTGAATCAAGGCTTCATATTCTGCAGTATTGTTTGTGCACTGAAATTCTAGTCTACATGACAGCATAGTTTTCTCTCCATCTTGATCAATTAAAATGCATCTTTCTCCTACACCATATCTAGATTTTGATCCATCAAAATATAATGACCAAAATAAAGACTTATCCACAGGTTTATCTACAAGTTGGTCAGACACATTAATAATTCTAGAAGAATCAGATTGTGAAAAAATTTCAATTTGCGAAACAAAAGTATTTATAGAAAACGGTGATTGTGGTGCTGTAAAATTCTCAAGGAATGATTCAGAAAAATAACCTCTGAGGATATTGTTATTAAAAGCTACAGGTTCATTTGCTTGTTCAAATTCTATTGCAATATGCACCATGTGTTTTTCTCGCTCAACTTTTATTTTATTTGGTTTCCATTTGTAGGGAAGCCACATATGTGAATAATCAGTGGCAATATAACCATTAAGCTTTGCAGACCAATCCCTGCTTAAGACTAATCCATAGAATTCAGGAATATCTGCAATTAGAATATCAATTCTTTGGACTATCCTAGGATCAGAAACTAATCAACTAGTAACTGAATTGATTTCTTCCACAACTTGGAATTTAGAGTGATCCAATTGAACCATGTGAACTGCAGACTTTTGTGGTTCAGTATTCAATTTTGCACAGACTGAAGTAGGCATTATATTAGATAATTCTCCTGAATCTATCAAGCAATTATGAAAATTCTTGTTGCAGATTTCACAAGTCAAAAGAAAAGGAGGTGTCTGAGAATTTGATATTTCTCTAATAAGAATAGTATCAGTGGCATCTACTTTATCTGGTGGCTTAACTGTTCCTTTCGCTGCTTTGGCAACTACACCACTTGGTAGAGGAGCGATGGGTGTTGCATTTAATTCTTTCAATAACAACTTCTGTTGATGTTTAAGTTTGCTTAGTTCATGTAAGGAAATGTTCGCTCTAGTCTTCTTCATGTCTTCAACAATGTTATAATCCATAGGATCTGATACCACCAAAGTCTTAGATGTTGTTGTAGGAGAATTAGAAGATGATCGCTGATTTTGAGTGGGTGAAGGAGAAGCTTTATTTACAAGAGATTTGTCTTTGGTAGATGGATTTGTACTTTTCTTCTCAGAAACAGATTGAAGAGGCTCCATGGTAGATCTAATCCTTCTACTTACTCGCATGTCTTCTTGTTCTATTTCATTGTCTGAGTTAGGGAGAATGAAATCCCACGTCCCATATAATTCAGCTATTTCCTCTCTTTCTTCTTCTTCATCAGAGAATCGAGGAGTATATTCTTCTTCTTCTTCCTCTGACTCTGCATTGGATATTGAATTGGGAGGTTTAGATTCATCTTGTGTTATTTTGAAGTTTCTGAATGGCCTTTTGGTGGAAGTTTCTGCCACTTGCTTCTTAATCTCAACCATCTGATTAGACATAGTTTTGAGAACTTTCTGTAAGCCTTCCATGTCATATGGATCTTTCGATGTTTTATTTTTTGAATCATCCTTAAGTTTGACCTTTTCGGATTTTATTTCCTCAATAGAATTTTTCTTATCCAAAGCAATAATCCTTATTTAAACTACAATCGCTTCTTTCATGTTTCAACCAAAGTAGGTTTAGCAGCTCTATCAACAAAAATTGCTATATTTGAAGGAAAAACTGTTATATACCATTCACTTCGGACCTTTTCACTTGGCTTTGATGTTGTACGGATTTTATTCAAGAGTTTATTGAATCGGGAATTAAAATCTTTGATGACTTCTTTGGGTTCTGTCTTCAAATTGGAAAGATCATTGATAAGGGTAGCTATTGATCTATCATCTCCAAATTTAGTTAAGAAATGTTCTTGAAAAATATCCCAACTTGTAATAGATCCTAAAGGTAATGAAAAATATCAGGAACCTACGGCCCCTTGCAAAGTATAGGGGAATAACCTGACTACAACATCCTCGTGTTCAAATCCGTTCAAGTTTACAACAAGCATAAAGTTATTGATATATTCTTTAGCTTGTATGTTAAGGTCAAGACTAAATTTTGGAAGCCATTTTTCAAGATGATCTGGTAAGTCATGTAAGGGTGTAGCCATCGCAACGGCTCCTGGACTAGCCCATGGCCTCTGTGCCATTGTTATGATAACAGTTGAAGGACTAGAAGAGACAGCTGGTGTTTGGACATATGTTGTCTGAGTGGATGATATTGGAACAGATGATGTTTGGGCAGCTGATGTTGGGAAAACTGCACTTTTCTAAGTTGGGTTTTGGGAAACAGATGATTGAATCTGTGATGAAGAACTAATATCACTCTCTTATTCCAATGCGGTTTTTCTTGTTTTAACTCTACTAGGTAAAGGAAATTCCTTTGGAGGAATACCAATTTTTTCACTCTGTAACCTGGTAAGAGGTTTGGAAGAAACAAATTGTGAAGTTACACTACCTTTAGATAATTTAGAATCTTCTAAAGATAATGAGAACCCTTGTAATTTGTGAATTAAATCTTGTACTTCAGGGGACTTGGGAGGTTGATTGTCTGATTGGTTTGAGACTTTGGTAGTGGGTGCTTGAATATTCTTATCAATTTCTTCCCTAGGGATTTGAGATGTAGAAGAAATTGAATATGGTGATGAGGGTGAGTTGCTCTTAGAATGGCCTGTGGATTGAGATTTACTTGCCATTCACAGCTTAGGCCCTCCTTCTAGTGCCAAAAATGTTGAAGCCTTGAAAATCGCTGCTTCAAACATTGGGGGAAAACCACCCGGTCGGGACCTTAGGACAGCTCCTTTTCCATTTCATGTGGTGGCTCCGACTGGATTTATAGGACCATTTTCATAATAAAAAATGGATTGGTAATGGAATGATTGTGTGAATGGATGGTGGAAATGAATGACTGAACTAATATATTTAATTTAATTTATAACTTACAAATAATTCTAAAACTAACACAGGTATTAATATGAATACAATTTAAAGATTGTTTTAATAAAACCAATAATCATGAAAATGTATTATAATTTAATTGAAATATGCATTATAAAATAATGATAACTCTGTTTAAGAAATTAAACAGAGTTATAATAACGCATTGTATTCATAATTTTATATATAATTTACACATACTCTGATAGATGAATATTTCTATACATTCAAAAATTATATGTATAAAGAAACATTTGTAAAACAAGCCTATATAAATGATAGAAAATTCAAAGAGAATATTTCACAACATAAGAAAAATAACAGTAAATTGATAGAAATACCAGATTCATCTTGATATTTTTCTTGATGCAATGCAATATCCAGATCCTGTGCTTTAACTTAAAACAAACTCCAAGGTACATAAATGCAATTCTTAGAGATAATTCGCCATAAACCAAAGGATGTGATCCTTTATAAAAATAAAATAGTCGATGGAGTACAAAAATGTAACATCCAAGCCAAAATATTACAAACTCAGGACCCCTTCTCAAATGCACAGAAGGGGTTTAAATATGTTGGAACACCTAATCCTACATGGGTAGGTGCGGAATGCGAAAAGTCACAATGGAGTCTAAGTGACCTTGGAATGTGAAACCAAGAGTCACACCATTGTATTATAAATGTACATCATGTATAATGGAAAAAATAAGAAAGCCTCATGCTTATCCTTCATTGTGTGTTGAGTCTCTTGTGTGTGTGTTCATCTTCCTCATACACCATGTGTGTGCTTAACATGGTGTTTAACATGGTATCAGAGTGGGCGATTGCTGGCCCTGCTCCACATTGAGTGAGCCATTTGTGTTTATGGCCTGTGCATATCTGCAAAAATTCTTGACATTTTTGCAGCACTCAAAGTTTTTGTAGCAGTGATTTTGCAGCATTCATAAATTTTATCTTGGATAAGAGCAGCATTCAAAATCCATGGGAGAACTCAGAAATTGGGAGTAGCATTGCCCATCTGAAGGTTTTCATTCTAAAGTTTCTCTGCAATTTCTGCTCATTAAAATCTGCAATTTGTAGAGCTGTTGGATAATATTTATATTGGGTTTCTAAAGAAGAAATTTCTGGTTTTTACTGCAAAAGAAATCTGAGTTTTTTCTGTTGAAAAAATTATTCATCTCTGCATTTTCTGCTGCTGGATTTGTTTCTGCAACACATTTGGAGAAAAATCTGCTGTTGTTTTAAAGTTGAAATTCCTGCTGAAATTTCTTGTATTTCTCCAATCTCTGCTGTTTTAAATTTAAAAAATAAAAATAAATAAATAAATAAAATCTCGGGGAAAACTTTTCACCATCATTTCACCTTGTCCCTGACAAGGGGGAAAATGGTGGTCATGTACAAGCTTCAACGTCAGATCAAGCGAGCCTGAGCCACAATCTCTCATTCCATGTTCAGATTTGTAGCCAGCAGTTCAAGCGAGCCTGAGCCACAATTCGTCATTCCATATTCAGAGATCTAGCCAGAGACACGGATGCCCATGAGCATGCCTTCGATTGGTGGACAACCTTAAACCACCACAGGTAGTAGACCTCCCTTCTTTTAGGTCGAAGGTCTCCCTTTCATATATGAGGAACACTTCCTCTAGCAGAAGCCTTTAGCTTCTTGCCAGCTTTGGTTGAGTTCCAGGAAATGCTTCGAGAATTCCAGAGCTGTTGGTAATCCTAAAACCATCATAGGTAGTAGACCTCCCTTCTTTTAGGTTGAAGGTCTGCCTTTTTTATGAGGGACAATTCCTCTAGCAAAAGCCTTCAGCTTCTTGCCAGTTTTGGAAGAGTTCCGAGAACTGCAACAAGTTTTGTGTTCCAGTGTTGGTGGTCATCCTTAAACCATCTCTTTTTTCGAACATTTTAGAGAGTTGATTTAGCCCAAGTGCTGGCATGTATACTTTGCAGATTTGTATTACAACTCTTTTCTTGGACTCACACATACCCCTTCAGATTAAGGGGGGATGTTGGAACACCTAATCCTACATGGGTAGGTGTGGAATACGAAAAGTCACAATGGAGTCTAAGTGACCTTGGAATGTGAAACAAGAGTCACACCATTGTATTATAAATGTACATCATGTATAATGGAAAAAATAAGAAAGTCTCACGCTTATCCTTCATTGTGTGTTGAGTCTCTTGTGTGTGTGTTCATCTTCCTCATACACCATGTGTGTGCTTAACATGGTGTTTAACAAAATAGGAAATTAATAAAACAAAATAACTAAAACTATTACTACAACCTATCATCGGAAATACGGAAATAGACTTGTGATATTAAAATGAAATAGATTCATTGATTTTCTCCCGCATTCAATGTGCCGAGATGGCAGATTTTGAGCATATATTTGACCTCTACTCAATGACTTAGCCTTGAATGCAACTAACCAGTATATGTGGCATGAGGAAATTCTAGAATGATGCAATTAATGGCATTGTAAATGAATTTAATTGCCATTTAGATATGTCCACATGATATCCCATGAAATTCCTTGAAGTTTGTTGATTTGCTGATTCTTGTTGACTAATTCTAGTTTCCACCTGTTATCAGTCTCATTTACCTTTGGTAACTTACCTAGAATACAATCTGAAATTAAATTGATGGCATATAAGCTATCATTAACCAACTGTGTTATATTATTCATCATAGTTTTGGCTCTTGATGTGGCTCTTTCTCCTTTGATCAACTATTTTTCCCATTCGGCAAACATAATTTCTTTGTGCCTTTCCTCAATCCTGGGAAGGTTTGCATTCCTTCCTTGCTCCAAGTCTTGCCATGAAAGAAATTCAGAAATTTTCTCATCTACATCGTCAAATTCAAGTCTGAGGCTAACTTCTTCATCTATACGAGATGATGTTATTTCACATAAGGGCTCAGCTTGTGCCATCTTTTGACAGAGTTCATTCAACTACTGAGATAGTAGTTTATTTGTTTCAAGAGCTTCAGTTTTAAATTGGTCAATCTTAGGATAATCCTTAAATTTGTCCAATCTTGCTTGGAATATCTTTTCTTTCTCAACTTTAGCAGTTTTCTCCTTTTGCAATAGGGTCTGTAATTTTTCCACTTCTTCAGTTAACTGTAGTTTCTTATTCAAAGCTTGTTGATAAAGCTTTTTCTTTTCAATGCCAACTTGCTCTTCCAACTGTTTAGCTTTGAGCCCTTCTTCTTGCAACTGCTGCTCTAACTGCATTATTTTTTGTTGATTTTTTGTTTCTTGTTCCTCCAGCATAGCTATTTGTAAGTCCTTTTGTTTCATGATTTGGGTGACTTCAGAAGCTCTTTCTATAGTGGCTGCGCTATAGGCACCTGCATATTGTGACAATTTGGTGAGATCCTCTGAAGGATTCACCTCAGTATTCTTCTAGACAATGTTCATAAATTCAACTTGTGATGTTGAAAGTGACTCTTGATCTATTATTTTCTCTTCCTCTGTTTCCTGACAACAGCCCTATGTTTAGGACAATAAAAGATATCTAGAGGAGGAATTTGTTCTACTTTCGGACAATTTCTTCTGTAGGATGGTCAGGAATAATCTCCATATCTTGATCTTTCGGAATGTCACTTGAGGATTATTTTGTGACCCTATTTGCTGAGAAAATTGTTCATATTGACATAGCAAATGGGGAGTAACAATAACATCAATAGAATTCACCACTTTCTCCGTGGTCTTTTCTCTTTCAAGTTGATTATCTGGCTTATTACCTATATCTTCTTTTCTAGTCTGTACATTAGCTTTGTTGTTTGTACTTTCTTTCTCAGTCTACATATTGGTCTTACTGCCTGTACTTTATTTTTCTGTCTGAACATCAAGTTTGCTAGCTATATTTCCTTTCTCAGTATTTACATCAGTTTTTTTTCCAGTGTTCTTCTTCTGTACATCAGGCTTGGTTCCTGTGCTTTCCTTCTCAGTATGTACATTAACTCTGTTGGTAGACACTTCTTTTCCTGCTTTGTTAGCTACATCTTCCTTTTTCTTCTACTCTGTTTCTATATTTTCAGACTCTTGCAAAGGAATTCTTAACTGGTCAAGAGGAGGTTTCAGCAATCTGTGACTTCTAAACTGCATGAATTTATTCATATCCTCTTTCTGAAACTTGGATTTAGCCATGTCATAAACTTGGGAAAATTTATCAATAGAAACAAATAAATCATTGAATTCATCGGGATCATGCTCAAACCTAGAGATTTGAACCAAAGTTGTGAAATCAAATGCTACTTTTCTATGGTCATACTACCTTCCTGGGACTGTTTCATACTTAAGATATCTTATCTTAATGACTTCTTTTTCAGCATGTTTGAAATCATTAAGAGTATAATTTCCAAAATGAAAGGGAAAAGTAGGCCACATCAATTTCTTGCTATTCTTTAGACATCTTGACATCCCTCCTTCTATTAATTGGTAAGAAAATTCCTGGGCTAACAATTTTTTGGGAACATATGGAGGTAAGATATGTGGTTCCATAATGCTTCCAAAAAATCTGATATAAGTAAATTTCTCTTCTCCAAACGAGTCATCAATTAGGAATATATCATTCTTTACTTTTTCAGAAAGCCGAGGAGGAAATTGGTCAAAAATGGTCTGATAGACTGGAATCATAAAGTCGTGACAAATTCTATAGAAGTGATTTTTAAAATGGACCTTCCAAAAGTACTTATGGTAGATATGTATAGGGAGAGGGTTTTGAGGGGTCCATTTCCAACCTAGAATGGGAAATTTTGAATTGAAACACAGGGCATCTAAGATGTAGGCACAGAAATGAAACGGGCTCGTATTTTTGGTATATTTGTCCTTTCTACATTCTAATATTCTATTAGCTATTTTTTCTGAAAGGATAACTGACCAGTCCATGATCTTAGAATTCACAGCAGAATGAATCAAGGGTACCATTTGTATTGAAAATCTTGCAGAATTATCATTTCTAAAAATGCTACACATCATTGTGGCAGCATAACAATATGGGGGTGCAAGAGACTCCATGGAGCACATACTTGATGCTTCATTTTTATGTTTATCTGGAGCTTTTCTCCATTCCCTAATTGGTTATGACTGAGTCTCATTGCTTGCAACAAAATCCTTAATGAAGTCCTTGTTATAGATTTTCTGAGGGTCTGGAAGATGGTACATTGCTTTTATATCCTCTTCTCTAAAAGACCCAAATGTTGTTCCCAAAGCTTAAATAAATTTCCTATTTGTGACAGTGATATTGTCTATCACCCACTGAATTACATCATAATAGGGAAATATATTTTCCCTTGCTGCAATTCTGTGAAGGAATGAATTTGCAAGCGCTTTGAGAGGAGTATCAGAATCAAAATCTGAGTCTTCTTCATCTGGTATTGTCACCTTCCCCCTAGTGACCTTAGGGTTTCTCTTTCAATAAAGTTATATACATCTTCCCAAGAAAATTTTCCAAGACCCTGGCATGATGTATCTGTAACCAGTTTAATTTTGGTTGGTTTTTCTTTTGGTACTATGGTAATAGTAGCGGTCTTTGCTTTCTTAGATCTCTTACACATTTTCTCTTTTGGTATTATTTCACTAGCTCAGGGAACAAGAGGGTTGGAAGCTCTATGGTTCGCCAAATGAGAAAAATTTTCAGACGCGCTAAAAATGAAGTAAGGAGAACAGTTATATGAAAAGATTTATTCAATGATATCAATTTATTAACTCCATGTTTAAACTTAAATGCTCTCTATTGGAGTCACACTCATGCATTCAAATTAGAATCAATCACCATAATTTATTTGATTTTCTAATTAGTAATGAACGTACAATTGGAGATTGGCAATTTTGAAATGTGAATATAAAACTTCCCTTTTGAATTTTCCGATTGAGATGAATAAATAATATATGCGCAGTGTAAAATAGTGATAAAATAAATACTAAGTATCCATTGCATCGGGGGTTTTCAAAAGGGACAACAAATAACATCTCATGATCTCCGCCGATTTGCGATTGCGATGATGGTGTATCGCATCAGCTCTTTCCAAAGGAAATAAGTTGTAAATGATATCCGCCAATTTGCGATTGCGATGATGGTGGGGTCCATCGCATCGGGATTTTATAGAATGAATTAATATGATGTTGTTCCTCCAAAATGTGAATGCGATAAATTTCATCGCATCATATTTTTGTAATTGACTGAATGAGGGGTTTTCTTTTCGTTTTGCGTTTTGTGATTTACGATGGGTTACATCGCATTGGAGTTTATAAAATAGGTACATGTAACATTGCTCCTCCGAAATGCGATTTGTGATAAATCGCATTGCATCGGAGTTTTGCAAAGAAATTGTAAAACTTTAAGATTCCTTCGATTTGCGATTGCAATTACTTTATCACATCGGACTTATTCAATATGAATAATTTTATGTTCTATGTTGATGCGATAAAGGAATTTATATTTCATCGGATCAGAAAATTTCAATGTTGCATTTGTTTACATACACTTGTGATATGTGATATGCAATATATGTTTTTCTAAACAATGAACCTTTTATTGTTTTATTCAAAATGATCGGATTTCCTCAAAGTCTTTTATTCTTGTCTTAAAAAGAAAGGATACCTATTTCTAAATGAAATTTATTCTAAAATTTTGAAATGGGGAGGGTTGTTGTACTGTACAACAGGTTATTAGAAGGTATGAGCTATTTGAAATGGGTGAAAATTGGAATCATTTGGTTCTCTAACAACAAGTTTACTCACATTCATAAAATAACGAGTCAATTTGCTAGATAGCCAAGAATATATGGAGAAAATAGTTCCTATGTAATATTTTTTTGTACTTCCAATATTAGAAGATCAAAGGTTGAGATTCCAAATATTAAAATATTAACATATAAAATATAGACTCAACATTTGAATTAGGATTTCCAAAAATAATCTTGAAAAAAATTGGCAACTGAAATAGTTCCATTAGTTATAAGTCCATATAAAACCAATACAAAAATAAAGAGATGTAAAAAATGTTATTTATAACCTTGATTAGAGTACTCATTTGCAAAAAGTATATGCAGATGAGCATTGAACAACATTGTACTCTAAGAATTCACATGCTTGAACAACAATGTACTCAAAGAATTCATATGCTTGATTAGATGCCCAAAACATGCATTTGAGGAAATCAAATACTAATTGGAATTGCAATAATCCATAAAACTATAATAAATTCATGTATTTTTTAAAAAATAATTATAATTATAATTTTATTGGTATAATTTTAATTTATTATGGAATATCTTTAATAAAAAAATTAAAACTTTATTTCATTTGAAACCTATGATGTATAATTGATTAAATGATTATCACAAAGCCGCTTACAATTATTACATTTTATTTTATATTATTTACTTATTTTTAATATTTACTAAAATTATTTTAAATTTTCTTTATTATAATTATTTTTTAAAACTTCTAAAAGTACACTGGATAATTAGAAAAGCGTTGACAAAATTCTAACGTAAAATTTTCTTCCTTTTCAAAAACAAAAAGCTAATAACTAATTAAATTAGAAGACAAATACAAGGATAAAAAAACTCAATACATTCAAGAGGAGGCTGGAAACGTTTCAACAGGAGACAATATTCAGATCTCTATGGTTGCAGCAGACATAGTTACCCCAGGAAATATTTCGGGTACGCCGATCTGAATCAGCTCGTTAGTGGATGGGTTCATCAGATAACAAACCTGGGTACCAAATATGGTCGCGCCACTCTGCAGTACACCCAATACCACGAAAATTTTTAGGAATAACACTTTGAATAACCCAATCGTTTTCCTCAGCATTATATTTCATCAACTTTGTTTTAGTGAACGCATACAAGTGCCCTGGAGCAAATATGAATGGCAACATGTACGATCGCTGGAACTATGCACGGCAACATGTACGATCGCTGGAACTTCCACTTTGTTTTTGTCCACACGCCCGTCTTTTCATAAAAAAATTTTGCATTCTTTCCACGTTCGCCGAATAGAAAGAATTTTTGTGCAAAAAAAACTCCATGACACGCGCCTTGTTGTCGGGTCGTTGGAGGAAGAATATCCCATCTGTCTTCTTCCACATTGTAAGCCTCTGCTGCCAATAACCTATGTTCGATGTATCTCCCATAACCTACGTAGATAAGCCCTGCAGTGGAAGATACGGAGCAGGACGAACCGTCTCCATGCTTCTCGAGCTTTCTAGATGATGTTCGCCAATGACAACTAGCTTCCCATTAACTCCAACGCAACATAACAACAGTCCGCAGGGAACGACCCTTTATATGTTTTCCCTCCACCCTATCCCCGTACTGTATTATTATTATGTATTAAAGTGGGGTGGGAAGGCCACCCTCACAGAGACTCGCCCCCACCCCGACCACATAAGATATGCAACAAAAATAAAAATTAGGATAGGGACACGTGCCCGCGTACTCCCACTCCATGACTTATCAAACAGCTTCCTGTGGTCGACTGTGTCTGTCCCACCGGCCCTCGTGGGTCAGGGCCCTCAATGGGCATACCCAAAACTATATCGAATTCAAACAATCAAACCGGCATCAAAGACAAAATTAATGCACCATTTCAAAATGGGGGGTAACACTTAACACTTTACCAATGGGCCAACAACCCCCACTTAGTAAAAGTTTTCCCCACATAACCAGGAAATCCAATGGAGGAGTGGTGTGAACCTCGACTCAAGAGGTGGACAAACCACAAGTGAGTCAACTAGATGTTAGAAAAAGATTCCTCGAGAGTGGCCGTATGGGCGAGTGACATAATTGAAACAAATTGTGATAGCTGATTTTGCATGATTTCTTACCACATGAATCTCGTGGGCGACATTAATTTTTCCAACCCACATCTCTATTTTGAGGCCATCATCCGAATTGGAGGTATAAGTTTTAATTTTGTAAAGTCACTTCTAATTGATTTCTTTTTGATGCCACTTAATAAAAGAATGTCTCCACTTTTGAGCAGAGTCTTGAGACGCAGTCCACATTGGGTGAACTCCAAAATCAAATAATTGTGTCTTTGATCTCATGATTGCTTATGTATTTTTGCTTCTTTTCACATGGTTTAAATTTCTTGGTTAACATGATTTGTTATATGTAATTCTAAATGCATCCTTGAAGTAAAATTTCTTGGATGATGCATACCACATCACAACATTGTGATACCAAATATTGTGTATTTTAGTGATTTTTTAAGAAACATCGATACATTTGTGTGAATTAATAGTGATAAAAACCAAGTTGGAACATTATGTTATATTGACCCTGCTTTTTCTCATTCTCCAATGACACTGAGGCTATAATATACAATATTGGCATAACAATAAGTTTAATTTTTTGTCATCATATAAGTGTTGATTAATATTTCAATGTTTTCTATCAAATTCTCCTCCCTAAGTTATATTCCTATCCTCATTCTTAATTTTATGCCTTATCATTTAGACAACATTTATTACATTAAATTTATGTAACCACACTATTTATACATCCATATGTAAGAGGTATTCCTTCAAATATTCTTAAGTCATAGCATGAGGGAAAATCAAATACTTTCCTTCTATGTGAAATTCTTAAAAGATAGATAGGTATTGCAGTCCAAAATATTGGGTCAAGAGACATAGTTTGTAACCTACGAAATTATAATTTTTAAAAGTCTTCTCCTTCAAAACTTTTTGTTGTTGTTTTCTCCAACTTCTTTATTATATTTTTTATTAAAATGAACGAATGTGTTTATCTTCAAAAGAAAAACATGTGTTAGAAAATATATTAGAAAAAAGAAAGAAGAAGAAGAAGAGCAAGTCATTTAATCAAAGAAGCATGTTTTCCTTATAATATTATTAGTAATAATAAGTATTATGAAAAATAGGTTCACCGTCCATTCAAATGAAATGAAATAATTGAAGTTTCCCACAATCTAATCTGCAGAAGCATTCTCCACATAGCAATCTTAAGATCATATTCACAAGACTACATTAAAGAACAATTCAATATAACCATGGATGGGGTGTCTTGAGACATTCCGTTATAACCATAATAAAATTTTGGGTTTTTTTTGTTTGGGAAGTATTCCAATAACAATAAAAAAGTAGAAAACAAGCCTAAACTACCACAATGGAAAAATAGGACTGTGTAGAGAGGACATTGAAAATCGTATACTCTCTCTCATATCCTTAAGAAATGAATAACATACCCAAGAGGTAAGGTTATTAGAAGGTATGAGCTATTCTGAACCTGTGAATGGAATCAGCTGTTTCTCTAACAACAAGTTTACTCACATTCATAAAATAACTATAACTTTACACATAGCCAAGAATTTATGAGAAAATAGTTCCCAAGTAATATTTTTTTGTACTTCCAATATTGGAAGATCAAAGGTTGAGATCTTAAAATATTAAAATATTAAGATATAAAATATAGACTCAACATTTGAATTAGGATTCAAAAAATAATCTTAAAAAAATTGGATAACTCAATAGTTCCATTAGTCATAAGTCCATATAAAACTAATACAAAAATAAAGAGATGTAAAATATGTTATTTATAACCATGATTAGAGTACTCATTTGCAAAAAATATGTGCAAATGAGCATTGAACAACATTGTACTCAAAGAATTCACATGCTTGATTAGACGCCCAAAACATGCATTTGAGAAACTCAAATACTAATTGAAATCACAATAATCCATGAAACTATAATAAATTCATGTATTTTTAAAAAAATACCTATACTATAATTTTATTGATATAATTTTATTTTATTATGGAATATCTTTAATAAAAAAATTAAACTTTATGATGTATAATTGATTAAATGATTATCACAAAGTCTCTTAGAATTATTAAATTTTTATTTTATATTATTTACTAAAATTATTTTTAAATTTTCTTTATTATAATTATTTTTTAATACTTCTATAAGTACACTCGATAATTAGACAAGCGTTGACAAAATTCTAATGACAAAATTTCCAACGTAAAATTTATCAAAAACTAGTGTTACTAACCAATTTGAAAAGCTAATAATCGAACAAATTAGAAGACAAATGAAGCAAAGATAAAAAAATCAATACATTCAAGAGGATGCTAGAAAGGTTTCAACCGGAGACGATAATCAGATCTCTATGGTTGCAGCAGACATAGTTACCCCAGAAAAGATTTCTTGGCCTGGGTTGATCTCAATCAGTTCGTTAGTGGACGGGTTCACAGATAACAAACCTGGGTACCAAGTTTACTCAGAAAATATGGCCGCGCCACTTCTGCAGTAACACCCAATACCACGAAAATTTTCAGGAATAACATTTTGAATAACCCAATCGTTTTCCCGCATTATACTTCATCAACTTTGTTTTAGTGAGCGCATACAAGTGCCCCGAAGCAACTATGCACGGCAACACAAAATGACCGCTTGGAACTTCCACATATTATTCACCATTGTCCACACGCCCGTCTTTTGGATCAAAAATTTCTGCACTATTTCCGCGTTCGCCGAATACAAAGAATTTTTCTGCGAAAAAAAACTCCATGACACGTGCCTCCTTGTCGGGTCAGCTGGAGGAAGAATATCCCATCTGCTCCTTCACACTGTAAGCCTCTGCTGCCAATAACCCACGTTCGCTGTATCTCCCTGCCCTCCCTCCCGCAACGTAGATAAGCCCCGCAGTGGAAGATACGAGCAGGCGAAGCCGTGCCTTTTGGTGGGCATGTCACCTCTTGCTCCATTTGCAAGACGCGAAGTCAAAAATATAACCAATTTTCATGCTTCGGGAGCTTTCTGGATGATGTCCGCCAATGACAACTAGCTTTCCATGAACTCCAACGCAAGCACATAACAATGGAATTCCAGTAGGGAATTCAGAATTCGGAGGCAGGTTTTCCCAGGTGCGTGTGACAGGGTCCAACACTACTATTCCGCTGCTAGGCGGAACTAGATTTCTCATATACTTAACCATACATATCAGCGGTTCCGTTGTTCCAGCGCTCATTCTGTCTCCAAATATGGGCTCGTTCACTGTCTCTCTCCATTTTCTGCAGACAAGTTTGAGCGTAGAGTGCCATTTGTAGGGTACTCTAAGCAAACAGTTTCTAGCTACATCATCTGGAAGATTAGGAATGATCTCCTCATGTTGTTGGAGTGCTAGCCTCTTTGATATACGCATCATGGTGTTGGATTTGACCTGAAATTCAACAATTTAAACGAAAAATCAAAACTAAAAATCATTGTAACAAAATCTGATATTATCAACTTAGTTAAATAATGGTATTAATACTTCATTTGAAAAACATGAAAATCAAATATGGTAGCAGAGAAAAGTCAACGTTGGAATCAATATATACAGCTCAATCCAATTCGTTCTGAATTAAACTGTCATTATTACAAATGTTGAGAAAACACAAATTCATCGTACGCTGAGTAAAAACTTAATTCATTGTAAAAATAGTTGGAGATGAATTCACAAAATAATGATATGAAAACTTGTAAATCATTAATCCGCCCAAATCATGAATCCGTTACTTACAGAAAGATCGTGAGATCAATAGGAACACTGAACACTGATAGACAGAAATAAGCGGAACACCGATGGATAGCTTTCAAGTTGAAATCAAAATTACAAACCCGTTACTTACAAAGATAGAAATATAGTGAGATCAATCGGAACACTGATGTAACCGATCAATCGCAAATTGCTGGTTAATATATAGCCAAATTTGAATACAAGGTTTTGAGGTAGACGAACTTAAACACTTAACTTTAACGGGTTAACGCCGGTTACTATACAAAATCGGAATAAGAGTTTGACCAACTTAACTTTAACATTTTTTGAGGGGAAATGGCTTTAACAATAATAAGTTATTTTTAACAAAACCTGGACCACTCTGGCATATGGTAGGGGTTTTAGTTATCTCACAAATTAATTGGTAGAAAATATGAACATATAAAAAGACCATCATTGGTGGCTAAGGTCTTGACCTGGTTTACCAATTGCTCTCATACAAAATTTGAACACGCTATCTTTGATAGATGTAGTCTTGACTCGGTCATTTATTATCAATTTAATTTTAGGGTATTATTAAAAAATGTTAATTTTGTTTTATTTTTTTATTTTAAAATGAAAGCACAAAATACGGAGTATTTTTCCACATTTACTTACGCAGTTTTTCTCAAAAGAGAATATCGACCCTAATTATGGAGCTTTACTCCAAAAGTAAAGATTTGGTGGATCTTGGAAATATTTTTAACCTTTTCATTTTTCTTTTTCATTTTATTAATTTGGGTAAAACATTGATCCTAATTATGGAGCCTTGTCCCACATAGAAACATTTGGTGGAATTTGGAAACGGTTTAAATTTCTTGTTCTTTTTTCTTTCTCATTTCACTTAATGTGGAATGAAAGTAGGAGAAATTTGGAGTACCATTTAGGTAAAACATGGATGCACGGAGCTTTTTTTGGAAACATTAGGTGGGTGTTGGAAATTGTTTTAATTTTAATTTTAATTTTTTTTAGTTTTATTTGGAATGAAAGCACAAGAAACCCAAAATACTTTCTCAAATTTCGTGTTGGACTTGAAATAGTTTTTATTTGTTTTACTTGACATATAAATTAAATCACATTTCGTTTTGGGCTTGGAATAACTTTTACTTGTTTTACTTGTACGACTATATAAATTAAATGACCACTAAATGTGGATGGGCATCAATCCATCATAAGCATCAAAACACATCTCACATTCATAAAAACTAATTAAATTACAACTTTATTTTAAATTATTATTAAGCATCAAAACACATCTCACAATGATAAAAATTAATTAAATTACAATTTTATTTCAAATTATTATTATTAGTTAGAGGGAGGATCCCGAGATGGAATTATTTAGTGACTTACTTACAGACCTACGGCTTGTGGATATCCCTACGGTGAATGGTAAGTATACATGGAATGACATAAGAGGGGTTGCCCATCAACTGGCCACAAGATTGGACAAAGTGATAACCTCTGAAGCTCTAGTGAGTGCGGAAGTATACTATGAAGCAAAAATACTTCCTACCTTAGGGTCAGTTCATTGGTCGATAAGCAGACAGATCGATATGGAGGAATGCCAGAAGAAACAACCATTTCGATTTGAGGCCTTCTAGTTAAGAGACCCCAATTTTCTTGAAAAAGATAAAGGATGGTGGAAGGCAAATCAAATTCAGAGTAGAAACAGGATGCACTCTTTTCAGCTAAGATTGAAAATCTTGAAACAAGAGATTAAAAAGTGGAATAAAAATGAGTTCAGAAACATCCATTAGGAAAGGAAAGGCTGCAGGGTGAAATGAAGCGAGTTCAGTAGAAGATGATTGTAAATGGCAGGTCTGAATAATTAGTCCTCCATGAAGGTAACATTCTAATTCAATTAGAATAACATAGAAAACAAGAAGAGGTGTTATGGAAACAAAAGTCCTGAATTTAGTGGCTCAAAGAAGGGGATAAAAACATAAATTGTTTTCACAAGGAAATGATCCAACGATGACACCATAATCAGATATTTTCCCTAAAGGACCCTGTAGGAAATCGAGGTCTCCAACACAATGAGATGGAAACCCTATTGGTCAGCCATTTCAGAGAGATACTCACATAACCTAATAACAATAGAGGCGCAATTATCAGTCATATCACGATAAATATACCAACTCTAGTCACTAGAGACCAAAACATGACTCTCCTCGGGGACATCACTTATGAAGAGGTGGAAGAAGTAGTGAGGAATCTGCCGAAAAACAAAGCCTAAGGCCCTGATGGTTTTACTGCAGAATTTGTCCAAGCAGCCTGGTCTTTCATTAGAACAAATATTTGGGAAATGGTAGAGGAATCCCAACGATCACGTCAGATCTATCCAAACCTTTACTCAACCTTTATCTCTCTAATTCCTAAGCAGGAAAACATTGATGTCCTAGCATGTTTCACACATATAGCATTATGTAATGTCATTTATAAGATTTTATCGATAATCATAGTGAATAGGTTGAAACATATTCTCCCGAATCTTATCTCTCCAGAACAGACAGGTTTTGTGAAAGGAAGAAAGATTTTGGATGGGATAGTCATGGCACAGGAAGCTAGACAGTGTCTCCAAACTCTTAAAGTGAAATATATGATGATAAAAGTTGACCTTTCTAAAGCATATGATCGTTTAAGTTGGTCTTATCTTAAGGCACTGCTTGAAGGCTTTGGCTTTGATAGAAAATGGATTCTTTGGATATTGTCATTTATCTCCTCCCCTAACTTCTCAATCCTTCTGAATGGTATTCCCTCTGATCCTAGCTTCATGAAGGCGGCCCCCTATCCTCTTTTCTTTTCATTATATCAGTTGAATTCCTTGGCCACCATATTAAATCAAATATTCACGAAGGTCAACTGAAGGGGATGAATCTTTGGGGTCCTCATATCACCGTATCCCATCAACAATTTTTTTATGATAGTTTGCTCTTTTGTCAAGAAAAATTGCAAGAATATAAAGTCATTTTATTTGTTCTAAATGATTTTATGAAGGCATCAGGCACAGTAATAAATAATGACAAATCTAATGTTTACCTTTTCAATACTAATTTTGTGTCCCAATGCTTCTTGTCTCACACTTTGGGATTCCATTTAGGCTCCCTCCCCATGAAATATTTAGGCATACCCCTCAGTACTAATTCCCTCAGAGTTTCAGGTTGGAAAAATATCTTGAAACGTATACAAAATCTTCTCCATAATTTTTCCTTCAAGGTTCTTAATGCCCCTAATAGGGTGGTTCTATTACGATCAGTTCTGCAATCTATCCCTATTTATCAGCTATCTGGCCTGGCTGCGCCTAAAATAATCTACTCCAATATAGTTAATATTTGTAAAAAATAATTTTGGCAGGGCTCTCAACAAACCCAAAAGTGGGCTCTCCTATCCCCGGAAAAGCTTTCGAAACTCAAAAAAGCATGGGGTTTGGGTTTACGGGACCTATATATCTTGAATCAAGTAATGGGAGCTAGATTATGGTGGAGATGGTTGTTGGAAGTTGGGTTCAACGCTCCCTGTGTGCTTCACGACATGGACTAACCGCCTTTCCTGGATCCTAACTCTGGAGATTGTAGTAGAGACTAATGCCTGTGGGTTTTGTTCTAACGACAATTGTGATTCCAACAAGTGGTATTAGAGCGATAGGTCTCGAGTTTGAAACTCACTCGGCTCGCATTAGGGGGGAGATTGTTGGACATTGTGTTCAACGCTCCCCGTGTGTTTCGCGACATGGACTAGCCACCTCTCATGGATCATAAACCTGGTGATTGTATCAGAGACTAACGGCTATGGGTTTTTGTCTAACGGAAATTGTGATTCCAACAATGGCTACAAGGAAGTCCAGACTTATGGAAATTTATATGGCAGAGGAAATATAAAATGCCTCACACCATTGCAGCCAAACTTAAAGTCACTGCAACTCCAAAAGGATCCAAAATCTAGAACCTAGCGGCCAACAATAGAGACCTCATACTGGAGCATATTTTCTGGGAAATTAGGGGAGGAAAAACAATCCTATTCTGGGAAGACTCATGGCAGCAAAGAGAAAAATTATTCAGCAACCCAGACCTAGGGGGAATCTTCCTATTCACCATTCAACCAAATATACGATTTGTAGCAAATTATTGGAGTGGGGAGAGTAAAGAGAAATGGAGAAAATTGAAATTAAAGCCATAATGGCCATATGCCCCATAACCCATCAATGACACAACTATGAAAAATAAATGAAAACAATAAAATTGATGACAGCTACAGGATAAGACATTATACGTTGGGGATATCGAACTAAAGGAATTTTTATAATACAAGAAGGTTACTATATCAAATATAACAATATGCACATTATATTAGTGCCAATATGGAAAAAAATATGGGCTACCAAACACTCGCCGAAAATAAAATACTTTCTCTGGCTAGTAAGTCATAAAAAAATCCTTACTTGGGACCAATTGCAAAAAAATTGGATGCAAGGGCCTTCTCAGTGGATAATGTGTAGTGGACATGCTAAAAGTATAATTAAAATTTTGAATACCTGTGCAGTTGCTAAATCACCCCGGCTAAACATCTCCATGGTTTTCCAACAAACTGACCGAGAAAACACAAGCATAAAACAAACTATAGTAAACTAGAGGAAATAGGGATATACATGTGAAGTCTTAAATAAAGTATGGAGGTTTTCAATTGGTTTTCTTATATGGGCTATCTGGAAAGAAAGGAACCGAAGAATTTTCAAGGATGAGAGGAGACAAAAAGAAGAAATCTGGCAGGCGATCTTGGAAAAAATTTGAGAAACAATGCTAGCAGAGAAATGGATAGATGATGACTGAAAAGCTAATGCCAATGAGGCCAGAATCCTTACCCTGCTCAACCTGAAACCAAAAATGTTGGCGCATTTTATGTGGAAAATGAAACTGTTAAGACAAAACTCTCATAACAATTTCCAGCCGCCTCAGCCAGGGTTCCTGAAATTCAATTACGACGGAGCTTCTAAAGGAAATCCAGAAAAACCGGGAGAAGGTAGTATGATCAGGAAATCACAATGTGTAATATGTAGAATATATGCAATGGAACTAGGTTTTTCCACCAAAAATGAAGCAGAACTTCTAGCGGGAAAACATGGCCTAGAAATAGCTATTCGAGAACAATACCATAGAATCACCGTGGAAGGGGATTTGGCTGTGGTTATAGGGGTATTGCAGAAACTGCAACAGGGTAATCCATGGGAGAAAATCAGCCAAATTTGAAGGACAATATATATTATGAATGAAATTAGTCTCATTATCAAAGGAATCAGGTATCTCATCCCATCTCATGTCCGTAGATCGGGGAATAAGGCGAAAAAATTTCTAGCGAACTAGGGTTGTGATCATGCAGGAGGACATCTATATATGAAGCAAGCATCCATGGCTCGTAATATAGACTTACACCATCTCTAGATAATTGTAGATAGAGAAATGGAGAGGTCTCAAGATCCCCAATCAGGGTGCCACACGGGTGAAGGACAATGTGAGGTGGCATGTAATTTTTTGCCCCACATGGTCATTGGAGAATAAAACGGCAACATAAACCAGTAGTGGGTCGGCGTAGCACTACAACACCATGCTTTCCTTTATGATATCCAACGAATATGGAGATAGCCAATTAACACTGTCAGAAATACTTAGGAAATAGTGCCACCGGGTGAAAGGTTTAATGAATGACAAGAATAGGAACAACTGCATTGTCTCTCAGTTGAAGCTTCAGGCGGAATGTGAAGGTGCAGGTGCAGACAAAGAGGTGAACCACAAGCTCGAAACTTTGTGACAAAAAAAATTCAAGTGGTACGTCATTCATCTTCTGACAATGTATGCCTTGTCTAATTTGATTTTTGTTGCACCTTTCCCTGTTCTAGATGGTGGTTTAAAATTCATTCAGACCTTTCATGGCTTTCAATTCTGCAGTCATAGTATGATGGATATCGACAGTCATAGTTTTTGCTCATTTTGTGGCTATAATACCTGCTCAGAACTGCCTCGGATTTTAAATTTCCTTTTATTCGTGTCGCTTGGTTTTGTTTTGAGTCCTATAGGGGTTACAAGTCTAGGTTTTAGCATTCATGTCGGGGTTAAAAATTTAGTTGCAGTTGGTCTTCATTCTTGGGTCAATGTGGTTATTTTTTGTTGTTACAGTTCCTATGGTTCCTATTATATGATAGATAAATCCAGGTTTCTCGAGAATTCATAGAATCATGAATTGGCCTAGATGGCTTATCATGACTGCCCAATGGCTCAAAGTCTTCCTCTTTTTTTATTTGGCATTCCGCATTCAATCATTCATAATGCAGGTTTTCGGTTGTCGAGAGGGGTATTTATTCTTAATCATCCATTCCTCTCGTGCATGCTTCACTTCTAGGGTGTAGTCCTGAGATTTCGCATGCATCTGCACTGGATAGTGGTATCGCAGTTTCACATGCAATTCTACATGCATTGTATTTGTATATGGGTAGAGGTCTCGCAGTCCTATATGCTTTTCCTACCTATGTATGCCACATTTTTTCTTTCAATACTTAAGTCTAGGAGTCGTCGGTTGACCATGCATTGCTACCTGGCCAGTGGTGGCCTCACTAAGCTCACTTATGTGGGTCCCTTTAATTGTTGCTTATACAGAACAAGAATTGACAGTCTGTGAAAATACACAAGGTTCCATAAAGTTTGTACAGGTGGTTATCAAGAACTCGATAACATAACTCTAAAGCACTATCAATGTAAAATGAATATAAATAATGTTAAAAATGAAGATAAGGGAAAGGGGAAACAGAATCCGACAACATACGCAGCTCGAACTAGAAAACAAGGAAGAAAGAAATAGGTCATGGAAAGCCTCTTCGGCGAATTTTCTCAAGGGAATCCACCACAGATCAAGAATATGATTGCTGGCTAGGAAAAAGAATTTAACATAAAAGAGGATATAGAAATCCAGGAAGAGGCAATGGAGCTCATCAAAGACCTTGGAAATACTAGAGGAAGGCTTTCCCTCTTTCACCAGTCCATTCATACTTATTAGTCAATTAAATGTGTTCTAGAAAAATCTCTTCTAAGTATTCAGGAAATGGGAAGAGACACTAAGGTTGCCTCAACACTGCAAGATAATAAACAAGAAATTCAAGAAATCTGGGTCTCACAACAACATGGCTCGGTTTGTATCGGCTGAATAGATCGTCAGCTACAAGAAATGTAGCAAGTACATATGTCAGGGTCAAGAATGAAGGACACGACTTCAATAGATTCTTTTGATGATGATTGACAATCCTTTCTATGCTTCTTATATATGTATTTTGAGGTTAACATTTACTTTTTATAGTTTCCATATGTCAGATATAGTTACTCTGAAATATCTACTAGTACAAGACTAAAATTGTTTCAATACTCTAAGGATTTTAATGCTTTGAGGTGGCCAATAGACCAGGTTTCCTTCGAGCAGGTTGAGACCACCAATTTTTGATATGTTGAACTTTCCATTTTTTTATAATAGAAAATAGGCAGGCACTACTAAAATTACAAAAAAAAAAATATTATTATTAGTTATAAAAAAATAGTATATGAATTAAACAATATACCTAACCATGGAGATTCACCCCACTTTACCATGGAATTTATTAATTTGTAAATAGATTTTGTTACAATACCATGGGCCAATACTATTTATCCATACCACATACACAATATGACACTTGTTGATTGGAATTTTCTTTAATTAATTAATTTGAGATAAGTTAATTAAAAGAGAATAATTAATTGAAGAGAAATCTAAAGCCTTGATCTATGCATACTACAATGTATATTCTGGCATATTCCATGGAGGATATATATCCACCATCCCCCTAATATCTATTGATAATTAAATTACAAATCTTGAAGGTATATTCTAAAATAGATATACTTATCAATATAATTAAGCTATTTTTAATAAAATTTGAGCCCTATACCAAATTCATATTAGATGGTAAGTTTTAAAGTTAGCCCACAAATTGATTTTATTCTAACTTATAGATGAAATGACCTTTTTCATGACCATTTTTCTGGTTAATTTTAATCAAAATAAGACGTATATTTTTAAATACATGAATTTTAATTGTTTAATATGCATAATTAAAGTGCCCTAGTGGTTTTTCAGGGTGTTGAATCCATTTATAAATTCAAAAATATATTTTAAATAAAAAAAAATCTTAAAATTGTATTTCCCGATTTTGGTCAATTCCATTTATGAATTCAAAAATGTATTTTAAATAACAAAAAATACTAAAATTGTATTGCGTGATTTTGGTGAATTTCGATGAAATTTCAGGGTGTTGAATGAATTTATGCATTCAAAAATGTATTTTAAACAATAAAAAATCTAGAAATTGTATTGTTGGATTTTGGTGAATTCCAATGAAAAATTCTACTTTGTCTAAATTAGACTACGTCATAAATTAATAATAATAATGATAATTATGACATATTATTAATATAAAAGGGAAATAAAATAAATTATTATGCGAATATTAACTTTTGAATCATTGAAAATAGAGACTTTGACTTATTTAAAAATTATAGATATAATTAAACTATTTTTAATAAAATATGAACCCTATAAAAAGGGATATTGGATAGGTAAGGCTTTGCCCAGAAATTGCTTTGGAAGAAAATTTGAATGTTATAACTAATGAGGATGTTGAACTAGTCATAATTTGAATGTAATAAAAAATGAGAATATGAAGTGGTTATTCTAAGAGATGTGTACGCGTTAAGAGTTTGGGTCTAGAAGGTGTACACGTGAAGAGATTGGGTCCTTCTAAGAGCTTCATAGACAAAGTTAAGATGGATCTTGGATGGTTTAATTATTAATTATAGACAATTATGATTATAATTATGAATTTTTTGGTTTAATTTCCCCCCTTGAATAGGCTTTATTACTTTGGGTTCTCATAAACTTGGAGCTAAAAAAACCATTTTGTACTTGACCCAATCAAGTTAAAATTAACTACCAAATAATTATGATTATTATGTTTCACATCCATTGATAACAGTATGGTATATGGGACCTTAATAATGTAAGAGATTAGCTCGTATATTGGACCTTAAGAATGTAAGAGATTAGTTGATATTGTTTAATAGTATATTTATATAATACAAAAGGAGGAAAAGAAACCTTCCTGGATCACTACAATGTTGATTTAACAAGTGAAGAATGTTGATAGTGTGGAAAATATTTTGAAAATTCGAATAAATCAGAGTAAGAGTAGGGAAATCAAAGAGAAAATGTTTTTCATCTTCAACCCTCGTAGTATCACAAAGGTGACAAAATCTTTTTCTCCAGGGTGTTTTGGTAATTAACTAATTCTCGATTTCACTTTGAAAGTGTGAATTGGTTATTACCTTGGAAATATTAATTGGCTTTGCAGCACTGGTCATGACATAAAGATAATTCTAGTTATCAAGATTGGGGTTGATCATGTCCTTATAATACCTTAGATTCCTCTTTCATTATAAGTACTTATCTTCCCACAACTTGTCCTTAAGTTGAAAAGTAATGAAGATTTTAATATTTTCCTTGTTCTCCATGATAATCTCATGTTTTATCCCCCAATGGACTGAGCATCCTTATGTCATTCGTGTTTGAGTCAGAAGTGGGGGTTTTGGATAGAGTTAGAAGCAATTTTGGGGAACCTCTTGGATTCATGTTGTATAGATTCTTCTTATACATGAGATACCTAATAATGGTAATAATTTCAATAGGGGGATGATAGCTTCAATTAGGAGTATAGTGTTTACAAGTGGAACTAGGTCATTCTTCATATCGATTGTGTAATTATGCATTTTATGTAAATAAGACAAAGATAATAAAATGTATCTGTTTTGTACTTGCTTCATGGGTTTCATGAGAAATTATTATAGGTAAATAGAATTCTTCTTGATGTATATTAGGATTTGTCTTCTAGATATAAATGTAATTAAGATTCATGACCATGAAGAGTCAAGTCAAGAAAATATGCTCTGAGATATTGTCATAATACCATGAAAAATGGCTCATGTTTGATGCATAAAGATATTGCTTACATAACGTTGGAAAATAAGCTCTTATTTTTGGCCTATATACAATAGTGGATTCAACCCTCTATCATGTTGGTAGGTCAACCTAAACAAAAGTACATTAACACTATATATATGTATGTGTTGCAAATCATTTGAAGACAACAACTACGGATGGTCAAACGACGCGGATCACTCTTGGAACCATTCCATCTGTTAATATGTGAGTTAAAAGGAAGTTGCGTATGTGTTTTATATATGCAAGTAAGAATAAACAAATGAGGATTTGTTTTGTGAATCATTATAACACAAAAGAATGTGGATCAACCTAAGGCAGAATGTGGATCAACCTAAGGAAGAATGTGGATTAACCTAAGGAAGAATGTGGATCACCATAAGGCAGAATGTGGACAACCTGAAGTAGATTGCGGACTGTTTAAAAGAAGTGCGGATTGATCTAAAGAACCTACAGACCATTCTGTGGATAAAGTGCAGATATTTTATGAGTTTTGTAGAGCTGAAAAATGCAGTCTTTAAAGATGAGAATAGGGATTTTAGTGAGAATTTTATGAGGTGATTTCAAGTGTGAAGAAAAATTAACCATAGCATACTTACCTGTGATTAAAATGCGAATTCGAAGTATGGATTCCTTTGTGTAAAAGTGTGGCTTCTCTCTAAAGTAGAAAAGTGTTAAGTTCAGGAAGAAATGTGTATCACTATGATGTATGAATGTGAACCTAAGGGTCATTGGTGGATAAGAAAAGAGAGGAAGGTAAATCAATGATTTACCTTCCCTTGCATAGTTCATAAAAGAAAAGAAAATACATGTTGGTGCAAGTAAGAAAGGTCAACATTTAAGATCAACAAAGAACAAAAAATAAAAGGTAACAAGGTCTTGGAAGTATCCGTAGGTCAAGGGTCTTGGCCATGGTACTTGTCATTTGAAAATCTATAAGAATAATTTCTCGTGGGTTTTCCTCTCCAAGCGGGAGATGTTTTTCCCTAGCTCTAGGAGCCTAATTTGTGTGTCTCATGTCTTTTGATAATTGACTTGATGAAAGATTCAATAAGATAACGAAGAGAAAACATAAGTAACTCAGTAACCTCACAAGTATTTATCAAGAAAAGAATTTTGAATTATTCACTAGCCCTCCAAATTCTCAACAAATAGGGTAGGGAGTATTCCCTTTAATATTGAGTTTATAGGTTACAAATTTCTTTTGGATAAGATCAATATTAATCCATGATTATCTAGATATACTACAACCCAAAACTTCACATCCATATAAAATTATAGGTGTAATGAGAGTCTCAAATAGGAACCTTTTTTTACTCCAAACCAAAAGATCACTCAACTTAAAATATTTTTTCAATCCCATAATAAGTTTTCCAAGCTCCAATTATACTTTTCTCAATGCTATAATTCCAATTGAGATGGTGATGAATGTCAATTCCGAGATATTTGTATGACGATGCTTTCTCCAAATATTTATTATCATAAATGAAATTGTCATAATTGATCTTTTTGGATTTAATTATTATGATTCTATTCTTTTTGGTATTAACAATCATAACCATTTTGTATCTATAATCTTGGAGGATTCTAAGATGATTTTCGAGATCATCATGGCTCCTAAATAGAAGAATAATATCACCAGGATAAAGGAAAAGAGTAATGTTGGAGAATGCAGTAGGGACGTTATTAATTCAGATTGTCCTTAACCCTACTAATTTCTTGTGAAATTTATTTATATTCTTATGTTTCTTTATTAAATATTTTTCATCAAACCATTATCAAGTCCAAAAAAATAGAGATAATGGAAACAAGTATTAGTCTCCCGGCCAGGGAAAAACCCCTCCAAAGGGAAAACCCATAAAATCTCTTCTCTTCTTATATAATCTGGTTCAAATTATAAAACCAAGACCGAAAACCCTAGACCAAGTCCTCCTCTAAGAAATAAGTCAACCCTTCCTATTAGGTGAAAGATCAACCAAGAAAACATGAGTCAATCCTGCTTCAACCAACTTCTATCTTCAAATTTGGCATGAAGCTTCAACCTGCAATTTTAACCTATAATTCAAACCTCCAATTCTAACCTTCCAAATTCTAGAAAAACCCTAACCTTCACACGTGTGAGAGAATAAGTCCCTAAAAGATATTTCCCTTATTTTCCTGTCTTCTACTTTCTTCCTTGACCTTCACTTTAGGTTTATTGCTGTTCCTAGCTACGGATCAATCTTCTTGATTGATGAGATCAAATCAATGCTAAATGAGGTCGAATATGCTTCTATTTATAGCCTTTTCATGAGGTCAAATTCCCTTCTTTAGGCTGAATTATCACTTCCAAGGTTGACTCGTGTGAGGAGGATTATAGAGATTTCTAGAATCAAAATCAATATCTTCTACATGTTACAACTTTCCTAATAGGGTCTTATACAAATGAGGACTCGTTTGAATCAAGAAAATTACTATTTTGTCATGACCAATCCTAGAAGCTTGGAGAACATGCTTTGACATATATGAATGTAGAAACTATATACATTAAGCATGCATACATCCAGATTCCCTTGATCTCACAATATTTAACTTCTTGCAAAATATAGAAGCATTCCATTGTTAATATTTTGTGGAAAATTAATTGCAAACACACGTGAAGCATAAATAAAAACAATCGCACATAACACAGTTGCTTTTCGGGAAAGCCTAAAGCTAAAAAACCCAAAATATCATATATTATGTATCATGGAGATCATATAACAATCTCATACAAAGCTCAGTACATCAAGCTCTCAGTACAATCAATCGTCACACACTAACAAGATGAAATCTGCAAATCCATGCATTGATTTATGCCCTCCTGAGAGCCTGCCTCCATTGCACAATCCCTGCTGAAGAATAGCACTGAATGAATTCGAATTACCATTTCCTTGACTACACAATCCTCATTGGCAACTCCAATATGTGTGTGATGCAACCAATGCATCCCTATAGTCACAACAGATATTCCATCTGGCCCTTTCACCTATCACTCCAGTGGGTCTCCACTGGAACTGACATGCACTGTAGTTAACTATTGTATTTTTTCAGTTGATTAATGAGTTATTATTTGTGAATTAATTAACTAATTAATTCACTCCACTCTCACTAGTGTATCATTCATTTAGACTAGATACAACTAGCTCAACTGAGTCTAACTGAGTACAACTCCATTAACTACTCTTCCAACTCTATCATAACTTTTCCACTTCAGCTCTAACTGAGTCCTCCATGCATAAACCACCAGTAAACCCTAGGAATTGTGTAATTCCTCTAGCCCACTAAATTTTCAAATCTGTTCACTAAAATAAAGTGATCCAAGAGAATAAGTTGTTTTTGATTGTTAGATTATTATTAAGAGCTAATAATAATCGACATGCATCAATTTTTAGATCGACGATCTATAAATAGACTTCACCCAATATTCTAAAAATAGAATTTCATCTATTTTTCCAACTTGACCAACCATCCACAAATAGCATCCTGCAACTTCTGAAATATGATCACCATGTCTAAAAATAGAAATAGTCTAAAAATAGAGTTGCGCCAAAAATACCCTGTGGGCCCACCTAGTGAAGGTGACTCATTTTCACTAAGCTCATCATCTTGTTGAATCTCAACACTACCTCCCAACAAGATAGGGATTATCCTTCACCCCGATCTTGCCTCTATGGTATTCAAATTTTCTCCTGGTGACCACCTTCATTAGAATGTCTACATCCTGATCTTCTGTAGGAATGTACTAAAGCAACATGATCATCCGCTACACACAATATTTGATATGATGATACCAGATATCAATATGTTTAGATCTATCATGAAACATAGGATTAATCGAGAGTTCAATGCAACTCTAATTATCATAATGTATCACTGTAGGATCTAAATGTGAACTGAACAAATCGACCAAGATCTTCCTCATCCAGATAGCCTCACATGTAGCTTGACTTGATGCCATGTATTCTTCTTTCGCTGAACTGAGTGACACGAATATTTGTTTCTTGTTGTACCAAGAAACTGTTATAGATATGATACTGAAAATCCCTCCTGATGTGCTCTTTCTATTTGTTGAGCTACCTGCCCAATCTGCATCAGTCAATCCATGCAAATTCACCTCATCCGTCTATCTGTACCATAAGCCATACTTAGATGTGCCCCTGAGATACCTTAGTACATGCTTTCCTGCCTTCCAAAAGATCTTGATAGGCTTAACCATCACTTGTGAAAGCTGGTTCACTTCATAGCATATGTATGGTCTTGTATTAACTAAATACATCAGTGAACCCACCAACTGTTGATAAACAATGGAATCCACTAACTCTGCCGATGTAGCATCCTCTTTCCTCCAATTTCCTGGAAGAGGAGTGTTGATAGGCTTGCAGCCTTGCATGTGAAACTTCTTCAGTATCTCCCGGGCATACTTGCCTTGAGACACAAACAATTCACCTTCCCACTACCATATTTCCAATCCAAGGAAATAATGAAGGAGGCCCAAATCCTTCATCTCAAACTCCTTTGCAAGATTTTCCTTGCATGAGTGTATCAATTTCTCATCACCCGTTATTATTAAATCATCAACATAAAGAACAACGATTAAAAGCTTACCCTCCACTACAATTTGGTATAGGTTTGCATCCGCCTCACTCTTGGTGAAGCCAAGTCCAATGAAATAGCTGTCAATCCATGTGTACCAAGCACGAGGTGCTTGCTTCAGCCCATACAATGCTCTTTTGAGCCTGCACACATGTGACTCACTATTGAAGATCTAAAATCCTTCAGGCTGCTCAATGTACACTTCTTCCTCAATGATCCCATTAAGCAACGCAGTCTTCACATCCATCTGATGAATGTGCCAACCCATTTGCGCTGAGAGAGCAAGGATGGTCCGTATGGAAGCATACCGTCTGAAAGGTGCAAAGGTTTCTTCATAGTCAATCCCCTCGATCTGTGAGAAGCCCCAAGAAAATTTTTTTTCCTTATACTTCTCGATGCTCTCATCAATAGCTTTCTTTACCTTGAAAATCCATCTTGATCCTACCACTGATTTACCCACCAACCTTGGAACAATATCCCAAGCACTATTTCTGACAATGGATTCATACTCCTCCACCATGGCATCTTCCCATGTGGGCTCCTACATTTCTTCTTCAAAAGAAGATGGCTCTGTCACGGTACACTTGCTGATAAGAGCCATGTAGCTAGTATAACGGTCAGGTTACTGTCTCTATCTGTGCTATGATGTAGGGACTCCTACATTCTTTGCCACATCAACCTTCAGTCTCTCAGCTTCTGTGGTACACTTTCTACCTTGTCTAATGTTTGGTTCTACATGAGTGGACTCCTCCACTCCATGAATATACTCTTGTGGCTGATCCATGTCTGGAGGCTCATCTTTCGAAACAAATAGTTCCTCCACTACATGCAAGTCTATCTCCCTCTCAAGCATAGCTTTTGCAGCACCCACGATCGTTCTGTTCTTCCTCTTCGCGACCTCATTACGCTGTGGGTTATGAGGCGCTATGAGTTCTCTCTGAATTAATTCTTTGCTACAAAAGTCTTTGAATTCACCTGATATATATTCACCACCATTATCACTCCGTAGAGCTTTCACTTGCTTCCCTGAATCCTTCTACACCAATTCTTTAAACTCACAGAACTTTGAGAATGTTTCTCTCTTCTTCTTCATGAAGAAGATCCAGCATCTACGACAATAGTCATAAAAAAAAATAACATAATACCTATGTTTTTATGTTGAAGCAACCGAGAAAGGTCCACACATGTCTGTGTGAATTCTCTCAAAGATCACCGAAGCATGATTCTCTGTCTCATGAAAGGTGGTCTTCACAAACTTACCCATAGTACATCCCTTGCACTAATCTGACTGCGCAAGAGTACCCTTGGGAAGTCCAGTAGAAATCTGCTGCGAAATCTTCAAAGCACCATGGTGAAGATGGCCCAATCTCTTGTGCCATAATTCGCCCTCATCCCGGCTCACCACTTCTTCTGCTTTTCCCATCATCGCAGCACAGCCATGTACCTCTAGCTTGTAGATATTCTTAACTCGAATCCCTATCTTCTTGGTTTGACCTGTTGTTTTATGTCAAAGGAAATATTTTCCCTCACTGAAAACAACATCATAACCTTTGTCTTCCAACATTGACTGAGACCAAGTTCTTCTTTAGACTTGGAACATGCATAACATCCTTCAACAATAATGGATTACCAGACTCCCTCTCAAAGGTAATGGTACCAATGTCGGTCGCACTGTATCAACCATTTTCACCCATCTCTATATGCATTTGGAGGTCCTTCTCCTTGAGATCACTAAACAACTCCTTGTCTCCCTCCATATGGAAAGACGCACCACTATCAAGATACCACACCAATCTCATTGTGCTTGAAACCAAGCATGCGATCAAAGAGAAATCAAGTTCAAATTGCAAGGCTAAGGCCTCTCCAGCTACAGCACCAGTAGCCTTCTTGTTCTTCTTCTTCTGTGGGCAGTTTGTGTTGAAATGCCCATGTTCGTCACAATGAAAACACTTCACCTTGGACAAATCCTGATTCTTGCCTTTAGCTTCGGATTTTGAAGGAAATTTCGTCCCCTTCCCTTTCCTTGCTTTGGCAGCCAAAGTGTAATTTTATTCATCTTCATTCTTCGATGAAGAGCCATCCCTAGTACTTCACCTTATCTCCTCCTACAAAAGATCCAACCAAAGTCACTCCCATCCCGACAGTTTCTCCCGTCCATTGACAGAGTCTTTGTAGCTATGCCAACTCATTGGAAGCCCAAGGAGAGCCAAGCTCACCAAGTCATCATCATCAATAGTAACCCCCACACTTCCCAGATAATCCTTACAGTGGACAAACTTCATGAGATATTTTGGAATATTGTCGCCCTTCTCCATTTTTATTTTTTTGAGCTTGTCTTTAAGCACCAACTTCCTCTGGTCGCTTCTGCTTTGGAAAAAATCTGTCAAAGCCTTCCACATTACAAATGGAATGGATTTCCTATGAAGGTTGAACACAATATGGTCCTTCACACCTTCCAACATAATTCTTCTTGTCTTTGCTACCTTCTTTTTCCATACATCAAGTCCTGTAGCATCACTAGAATCCGGCTTAGGATCATCGCTATCGATGAACTCCTTCAGTCCATTATTCTCCAGCACTGCCTTCATCCTGTCCTTATAGGATATTTAATTCAAGCTTCCATCAAGGGAATACTCCAATCGCAACCCATTGAAATACATTTCAATGTATACTCAAATTCTGCAGCAAATTCGAATTGTCCACCAGCACAAACTCAATAGTTCTTCACAATTGCAATATTCAAGTATTAACACTACTCCAATACCATGTAGAAATTATATACATTAAGCATGCATACATTCATATTACCCTGATCTCACAATATTTAACTTCTTGCAAAATACAGAATCATTCCACTATTAATCTTTTGCAGAAAATTAATTGCAAACACATGTGAAGCATAAATAAAAACAATCACACATAACAAAATTGTTTTTCGGGAAATCCTGAAGCTAAAAAACCCCAAATGTCATATATTATGTATCATTGAGATCATGTAACAATCTCATACAAAGCTTATTACATCAAGATCTCAATACAATCAATCGTCACACACTAACAAGATGAAATCTACAAATCCATGCACTAATTTATGCCCTCCTGATAGCCTTCCTCCACTACACAATCCCTGCTGAAGAATAGCACTGAATGAATTCGAATTACCCTTGCCTTGACTGCACAATCCTCATTGGAAACTCCAATGTGTGTTTGATGCAACCAATGCATCACTATAGTCACAACGGATATTCCATCTTGCCCTTTCACCTATCTCTCAACTGGGTCTCCACTGGAGCTGACATGCACTGTAGTTAACTGTTGTATATGTTCAGTTGATTAATCAGTTATAATTTTTGAATTATTTAACTAATTAATTCACTCCACTCTCACTAGTGTATCATTCAGTTAGAATAGATACAACTAGCTCAACTGAGTTTAACTGAATACAACTCCATGAACTACTCTTCCAACTCTGTCATAACTTTGCCACTTTAGTTCTAACTGAGTCCTCCATGCTTGAACCACCAGTAAACCCTAGGAATTGCATAATTCCTTCAACCCACTGATTTTACAAATCTTTTCACTGAAATAAAGTGCTCCAAGAGAATAAGTTGTTGTTTATTGTCAGATTATTATTAAGAGCTAATAATAATAGACATGCATCTAGTTTTATATCGATGATTTATAAATAGACTTCGCCCAATATTCTAAAAATAGAATTACATCTATTTTTCCAGATTGACCAACCATCCACAAGTAGCATCCTCAAACTTTTGAAATATGATCACCATGTATAAAAATAGACTTGCGCCAATAATAGCCTTCGTGCCCACTTAGTGAGGTGACTTATTTTCACTAAGCTCATCATCTTGTTGAATCTCAACAATGAACATAAAAAATTAAGTATGAAACCCATGCTTACTTTTCATTTTTTTTTCTTTTGTTTTCTTGTAAAATAAGAAATACATCATGACTTAAGTACATTGACAATTATGAAAACTTAAACCGTTAAAAAAATGTAGCAAGAAAGAATTAACTTGAATTTAGCCTTGGTCAAGTTAGGTAAATCGAATCTCCACATCAACGAGACAACTTGAAGGCAGTTAACTAGTGGTACATGGCTCTTCTCACTTAGTTAGCTCAATAAATTTGAGTTAGTGGGCTTGTATTTCAATTATGCGCATGTGATTACTAAATTTTAGCCATATAGATCAGTTATTTTCATCTATATTAAGTTAACTAGTATGTAACTATTGATAGAGTTAGTTGAAGGTCAGTTGTGCAGTGGGACAATAGTCTAACTCGAGGATATGTTAGTTAACTCATCAATCAACCAGAAATATCTAATCCATGCATGGAATTCAAATTTCTCAACTGAAGTGGAAGAGACAAGGCCAATGTAACACACGTTGAATACTAGTTTGAGTGTACATTTGTTGCATGAATTCATGATATGAATCCCTGGGAATTATGTAAGAAAATAAGAGGAAATTCCTTCATTTTAGGAGCTAATTTCCTCAAGGGTTGCACAAGGAAATAGGAGACCAGATGAGTGGATAATTGGCTAAGTATTGGCCAAAGTTTCTCACTAAGGAAAGAGAATAATTATTCTTTTGCAAGTTGTGCTGAGAACTAGAGAAAGCAATTGTAATAATTTATTTGTTCAACAAATTAATGCAAAGATGCTTGAATTTTTTTTACTAGATGGGTTCCCCTAGAAATCAGTGTGTAGTTGTGTTTTTTCTTATTACATCTCTATGCATGTTATTCTAAATTATGATTTACATTTCACAGATCAGTAGAGTATAATTGTGTCTCTTTTTTTTTCCCAGTTTGAAATATTGAACAATTGCAATTTCTATAAAAATTTTACATGTTATTAGAGCCCTAAAATCACATTAGGCCAGTATTTCAAACTTGTCTCTCACGAATTTCCAATTTTCAGCTTAAGTGTAGCAGTCTTTGTTTAGATTCAAGAGAATCTCTTTCAACAGATTGAAATTGGAGTATGCTCTTAAGGGTAGCTCAAATTTCATAGCCTAGAAGGATCGAATGGAAGTAGTGCTCGATGATAATGGTGTGTTAGAATATATTAAAATTGATATTTCAAAACCTCCACAGATATTTCACAAAAATTAGCACAATGGAAGAAGGGTGTTACAAAGGCCAAGATAATTATTATAGAAGGTATGAGGGACCATGTGGTCTCAAATATCCATGGAAAATAGACATCATTTTTTATATGGAAGACACTAACCAAGGTATTAAAAAATAGCAATGACCATAGAAAATTGGCCCTGAAAGAGAAACTTCAAAACTTAAGGATGCAAAAAGATGATACCATTCCACGGTATCTCTATAGATATACACAAGTTTGATATGAGCTTCGAGGGGTTGGGGTGAATGTTGCATAATATCAACTGGTGATCATAGCTCTTCTAGGCCTTCCAAAATCCCAGTGCAACTACTAGGACTCTGTGAATGAAAGGGAAAAAATATCAAATTGGGAAAGGTTGTGGTCTCATTTGGCTCAAGAAGAGTTCAAGAGAAATACCGTAGATGGAACTTCATCTAGAGAAGAGGATGAAGATAGTTTTTCCTTGGTTTGAAAGGAGAAGAATGGAAAAGGAAAGAAGATGCAAATAAAACCTAAATCCAACCAAAATAATGGCAAGACGAAAGACTTGGGCAAGATAAAATGTTTCCACCACCAACAAAACATGAGTTATGACTAAATGTCTACATAACAAGTCTAACAAGAAGACTTCAGGAGGAACAGGATGTGAAGCGTTAGCTTCACAATTTGAATTATATTTCACCCTAATAACATGCATAGCCAACATTAGATTTAATCAGTGGTGAATGTTGAAAACTTGAAGCTTTATAAGCCTCCTTTGATCATGGACACCAGAGGTTGGAAAGGTTCCTACTGTGGATACTTGGGCAAGATACCAGAGGATATAATTCTTGATAGGAAGATAGGTACTTCACAACAGAGAGATGTGGAGTATCTTCATATTGGCTTCAAAGGAATGCATCCAAGTAAGGATCGGTGGATGAAAAAGGAGAAAGTCAGGGAGAAATTCCCTCACTTTCCAATTGAGTGATAAAGTTCTTGGTGGTCCAAAATCTCCGTAGTGGGGAGGAATGATATGTGAGGATCCAAAAATATAAGTGGCCTTGAAAATATTTCAGAAACGAAATTCATCTATTGGAAGTGGAATCAGGATCATATCATAGAGTTCGTTTCCCTCATTCCAATGGTGATAATGACACTCAAATCTGAGTTCATATGGTCATGTTATAGCTGGTCAAAGTTTTTATCAAACTTGATCAAGTAGAAGGCTTAACAAGGCAACAAATTGGTAGCAACCCCACACATAGAATCTAGCCACCAGATGGGAGAAATTCTCGGCTACTTAATTTTCCCAATGAACCTTATTTTTCGACGATTTTAAAATGTCTATATTGTTGTAAAAAACAAAATATATGTATTAATAGGGGCCAGTTTCCACCCCCACCATCCCCACATTGTATTAATATTATGTATTAAAGTGGGGTGGGCAGGCCACTGTCGGCAGACCCACCCCCACCACGGACCATGTAAGATATGTAACACGAATACATAAAGTGTCAGAGACACGTGCCCGTGGATCTCGCTCATGACTTATCAAACCATTTCCATAGCCGACGAGGTTTGAAATTTCCTAGCCCACGTGGGATGGCCCTCAACAGGCATACCCAAAACTATATCAAATTAAAACAATCAAACTGGCATCAAACCAAAAATTAATGCACCATTTTGAATGGGGGGGAGGTCGGTGGGGATTTAACCCTGAAATACCAGATCTTAACACAATACCTTACCAACGGGCCAAAAACCCCACTTCGCAATGTTTTCCCATAACTTTACTTATGATTTTCTCATGCCATTCGAACTAGGAAAGCCAGTGGAGGAGTGGTGGAACCTTGATCAGGAGGTGGAGCGAAACCATGAGTGAGGGAGTCAGCTAGATGTTGAAAATATTCCCTTAGAGGGCCAGAGGTACCACTGACATAATTCGACAAATTTATAGTTGATTTTGCATTATTTTGCGACATGAATCTCTTGGCGAAATTCATTTCTCCAACTAAGCTCTCTGTTCAGGCCATCAACCGGATCAGAGGAATAAGTGCTATTTTTGTAAAGTTTCTTGTAATTTATTTTTTTGATGCCACTTAATAAAATAATGTCTCCCTACTTTTGAGCAGAGCCCGGAGGCATAGCCGACATTGGGTGAACTTCGTAATTAAATCATTATGTCTTTGATCTCATGCTTTCTTATGCTTTTTCGCCTCTTTTCATGCAGTTTAAATTTCTTGGTTAACATGATTTGTTATATGTAATTCTAAATTCATGATTGAAGTAAAATACCTTGGATCATGCATACCATGTATCACAACAATGGAGCTGTGATACCAAATATTGTATATTTTAGTTATTTTTTAATAAACGTTGATACATTTTAGTGGATTAATAGTGATAAAAACCAAGTTGGAACATTATGTTATATTAACCTATTTTTTCTCATTATATACAACATTAGCATAACAATAAGTTTAATTTTTCGTCATCAAATGAGTGTTGATTAATATTTGAATGTTCTCTATCGAATTCTCCTCCTAAGTTATAATCCTATCCTCATTCTTAATTTTCTACCTTATCATTTAGACAAAATTTATTATATTAAATTTATGCAACCCCACTATCTATACATTAATAACCACATGTAAGAGGAATTCCTTCAAATATTCTTAAGTCATAGCATGAGGAAAAGTTGAATACTTTACTTCTATGTGAATTTTTAAAAGATAAATAGGTATTGTAAGACAAAATATTGGGTCAAGAGCCATGGTTTGTAACCTATGAGATAATAATTTTTTAAATTCTTCTCTTTCAAAACTTTTTGTTGTTGTTTTATCCAACCTATTTATTGTATTTTTTTTTTTAAATGAAGGAATGGTTTTATCTTCAAAATAAAATCATGTTTTACAAAACATATTTAGAGAAAAGAAAAAAGAAGAAGAAAATCTAATCTTGGAAGAATCCTCCACATAGAAATCTTAAGATCATATTCAAGAGTACACTGAAGCACAATCCAATATTACCATGGATGTGGGGTGTCTTGAGATATCTTTTATAACCACAAAAAAATTTTGGGCCTTTTTGTTTGGGAATATTCCAATAACAATGCAAAAGTAGTGGAAATTTTGGAAGCTACCACAATGGAAAAATATGATGGCATAGAGGACATTGAAAATCAATGAATTCTCTCACATATCTTTATGAAAATCAATAACATAGCTAAGAGGTAAGGTTATTAGAAGGAAGGAGCTATTTGAAATGGGTGAAAATTGGAATCATTTGGTTCTTTAACAACAATTTTACTCACATTCATAGAATAAGTAGTCAATTTGCTAAGTAGCCAAGTATTTATGGAGAAAATAGTTCCCAAGTAATTTTTCTTTACTTCCAACATCAAAAAATCGAAGATTGAGACTCCAAATACTAAAATATTAAGATATAAAATATAGATTCAACATCTGAATTAGGATTTCGAAAAATTATGTTAGAAAGATTTGAAAACGCTGGTTAATATATAAGGAAATTGGAATAAGAGGTTTTGACCAACCTAATTTTAACATTACAAAAAATGTGAAAGGTGAAATGGCTTTAACTTATTATTAAGTTATTTTTAATAAAATCTTGACCTTTGTAGTATATGGTAGGGGTTTTAGTTGGTCAAATTATTTTGAAGAAAATTTGAACTTATAAAAATACCATCTTTGGTGGCTAGGGTCTTGATCCGATCTACCAATTGCTCTCATACAAAATTTGAACCGACTATCTTGGATGGATCTATTCTTGATCGGATAATTTGTTATCAATTTAATTTTAGTGTATTATTAAAAAATGTGAATGTTGGAAATTGTTTTAATTTTGTTTTATTTTTATTTTTATTTTTTAAATGAAAGCACAAAATTCAGAGTATTTTTCCAGGTTTACTTATCGACTCTTATTATGGAGCCTTACTCCAAAAATAAAGATTTGGTGGATGTTGGAAATAATTTTAAATTTTTTTTCTTTTTCAATTTATTAATTTGGGTAAAACATTGATCCTAATTATGGAGCCTTGCTCCACAAAAAATAGTTGGTGGATGCTGGAAATGGTTTTAATTTTTTTTTTTTTTTTTTTCATTTCATTCAACCTTGAATGAAAGTAAGAGAACCTTGGAGTACCATCTAGGTAAAACAAGGACCCTAATTAGGGAGCCTTCCTCAGAAACATTAGGTGGATGTTGAAAATTGTTTTAACTTTTTTTTTATTATTAGTTTAGTTTGGAATGAAAGTACAAGAAACCTAAAGGACTTCCTCATATTTCGTGTTGGGCTTAAAATAGTTTTTAATTGTTTTACTTCTATGACCATATAAATTAAATGACTACTAAATGTGGATAGGCATCAATTCATCATTAACATCAAAACACATCTCACAATCATAAAAATTAATTAAATTGCAACTTTATTTTAAACTATTATTATTAGTTATAAAAAAAAAATAGTATATGAATTAAACAATATACCTGACCATGGAAATTCACCCCACTTTACCATAGAAGTACTTAATTTGTAAATAGATTTTTGTTAATTTTAATCAAAATGAGACATCTTTTTAAAATTTTGAGTTTAAATTGTTTAATATGCATAATTATAGTGCCCTAGTGATTTTTCAGTAGTGGGTATTTAGGGTGTTGAATCCATTTAGGCATTCAAATATGTATTGTAAATAAAAAAAATCTTGAAATTGTATTTCTGGATTTTGGTGAATTCTTATGAAATTTCAGGGTGTTGAATCTATTTATGCATTCAAAAATTATTTTAAACAACAAAAATTCTTGAAATTGTATTGCCTGATTTTGGTGAATTCCAATGAAAAATTGTATTTTGTCTAAATTATACTAGACCTTAAATTAATAATAATAATGATAATTATGACATATTAATAATTAAAAATGGAAAGAAAATAAATTATTATGACAATATTAACTTTTTAATCCTTGAAAATAGGTACTTTGACTTATTTAATAATTATCAGTATAATTACACTATTTTTAATAAAATTGGAACCCTATAAAAAGTGATATTGGATGGGCCAAGGCTTTGAGTTGGCCCACAAATTTCTTTGGAAGAGAATTTGAATATTATAACAAATGAGAATGTTCAACTAGTAATAATTTGAAAGTGATAAAAAATGAGAATATGAAGTGGTTATTCTAAAATAGGTGTACAGGTTAAGAGATTGGGTCTAGAAGGTGTACACGTCAAGAGATTTGGTCCTTCTAAGAGCTTGATAGAAGAAGTTAAGAAGGATCTTGGCTAGTTTAATTATTAATTATAAACAGTTATGATTATAATTATTAATTTGTTGGTTTAATTTCCCCACTTAAATAGGCTCTATTACACATGAATACCATGGGTCAATCCCAAGGGTTCTCATTAACATGGAGCTTAAAAAACCATTAGTAACTTGAAAATTCATTCCTAAATGAAAATTCATTCCTAACATGACCAAGTCAAGATAACCTTAAGTACCAGATAATGATGATGATGTTTCACACCCATTAAGAATGGTATATGAGACCATGTAATATATTAGCTGAGATTTTTTAATAATGTATTTCTATAATAAAAAAGGAGGGAGAGAAACCTTACTGGATCACTATAGTGTTGATTTAACAATTTAATAATGTTGGTAGTGTGGAAAATATTTTGAAAATTCGAATGAATCTGAGTAAGAGTAGGGAAATACAAGAGAAAATGTTTTTTATCTTCAACCCTCTTAGTACCGCAACGGTGACAAACTATTTTTCTCCAAGGTGTTTTGGTAATTAACTAACAATCAATTTCACTTTGAAGGTGTGAATTAGTTCTTATCTTGGAAATATTAATTGGCTTCGTACCACTGGTCAAGATAGAAGGATAATTCTAGTTATCAAGATTGGGGTTGATCATGTCCTATAATACCTTAGCTTCCTCTTTCCTTATAACTCCTTATCTTCCCACAACTTGTCCTAAATTTTGAAAGTAATGATGCTTTTAATAGTTTCCTTGTTCTCCAATATGATGTCATGTTTTATCCCCCAATGGCCTATTGAAGACTAAGCATCCATATGTCATCTGTGCATGAGCCAGAGGTGGGGGTTTTGGATAGAGTTTGAAGAAATTTTGGGGAACCTCTTGGATTCATGTTGTATATATTCTTCTTATACATGAGATACCTAATAATGGGAATACTTTCAATAGGGGACGATAACTTCAATTAGGATGATAGGGTAGGGAGTATTCCCTTTAATATTGAGTTTATAGGTTACAAATTTCTTCTGGATAAGATCAATATTACTCGACGATTATCTAGATATACTAAAACCCAAAACTTCACATCCATATAAAATAATAGGTGTCATAAGAGTCTCAACTAGGAACCTTCTTTAACTCCAAACCAAAAGATCACTCTACTTAAAAAAAAATTCAATCCCATATTAAGTTTTCCAAACTCCAATTATAATTTTCTCAATGCTATAATTCTAATTGAGCTGATGATGAATGTCAATTATGAGATATATTTATGACGATGTTTTCTCCAACTAGTTATTATCATAAATGAAATTTTCATAAATGATCTTTTTGGATTTAATTATTATGATTCTATTATTTTCGGTACTAACAATCATTCCCATTTTGGATCCATAATCTTGGAGGATTCTGGGATGATTTTCGAGATCATCATGGCTCCTAACTAGAAGAATAATATCACCACGATAAAGGAAAAGATTAATGTTGGAGAATGCAATAGGGAAGTTATTAATTCAGATTGTCCTTAACCTTAGTAATTGCTTGTGAACTTTATTTATATTCTTATGTTTCCTTATTACATATTTTTCATCAAACCATTATCAAGTTCAAAAACAATAGAGACAATGGAAACAAGTATTAGGCTCCAAGTGAGGGAAAAACTCCTTCAAGGGGAAAACCCAAAACATCTCTGCTCTTCTTATATAATCTACTTCAAATGAGAAAACAAAGGCCCAAAACCCTAGACCTAGTCCTTCTCTAAGCATTAAGTCAACCCTTCCTATTAGGTCAAAGAATAACCAAAAAAATAAGAGTCAATCCTTCTTCTACCAACTTCCAACTTCAACTTTGGCCCTAAGCTTCAACCATCAAATTTAACCTGTAATTCAAACCTGAAATTTTAAGGCTTCCAAAAACTGGAAAAACCCTAACCTTCACATGTGTGAGAGAAGAAGGCCCCAAAACAGATTTTCGTTATCTTCTTGTCTTCTAATTTCTTCCTTGACCTTCACTTTATCTTTATTGATGCTCCTAGCTGTGGATGAAGCTTCTTGATTGATGATATCAAATCGATGCAAAATGAGGTCGAATATGCTTATATTTATAGCCTTTTCATGAGGTCAAATTCCCTTCTTCAGGCTGACTTATCACTTCCATGGTTGACTTCTGTGAGGAGGATTGTAGATATTTCTAGACTCTAAATCAATATCTTATACATGTTACAACTTTCCCAATAGGGGCTTATACAGATGAGGAATATTTTGAATCAAGAAAACTATTATTTTGACATCAACAACCCTAGAAGTTTGGAGAACATGATTTGACATATATGAACATAAAAAATGGAGCATGAAAGCCATGCTTACTTTTCATTTTTTCTTTTGTTTTTTGTAAAATAAGAAATACATAATGACATAAGTACATTGACAATTATGAAGACTGAAACTATTAAAAAAATGTAGCAAGAAATAATTAACTTGAATTTAACCTTGGTCAAGTTAAGTAAATCGAATCTCCACATCAATGATACAACTTGGAGGCATTTAACTAGTATGACATGGTTCTTGTCACTTAGTTAGCTCAATAAATTTGAGTTATTGGGCTTGGATTTCAATAATGCATGTGTGATTACTAAATTTTAGCAATCTAATTCAGTTATTTTCAGTTGTATTCAATTAACTTGCCTCTAACTATTAATAGAGTTAGTCGAAGGTCTGTTGTGTAGTGGGACAATAGTATAACTCAAAGATATCTTAGTTAACTGATCAATCAACCAAAAATATCTAATGCATGCATGGAATTCGAATTTCTCAAGTGAAGTGGAAGAGGCAAGGCCAGTGTAACATGAGTTGTATACTAGTTTGAGTGTACATTTGTTGCATGAATTCAAGAGATCAATCCATGGGAATTATGTAAGAAAATAAGAGGAAATTCCTATATTTTATGAGCTAATTTCCTCAAGGATTGCACAAGGAAATAGGAGGCTAGATGAGCAGATAATTGGCTAAATGTTGGCTGGAGATTCTCATTCAGGAAAGAGAACAATTGTTCTTTTGTAGGTTGTGCTCAGAGCTGGAGAAAGCAATTGTAATAATTTATTTTTTCAACAGATTAATGCAGATATGCTTGAAGTTTTTTTCCCAATTGGGTTCCCCTAGAAATCACCTTTTACTTGTGGTTTTTCTTATTTCATGTCTATGCATGTTGTTCTAAATTTTTATTTACATTTCACAGATGAGTAGAGTAGAATTGTGTCTCTTATTTTTCAGTTTGAAATCTTGAACAGTAAAAAATTTACATTGTATTAGAGCCCTAAAATCACATTATGTCAGTATTTCAAACTTGTCTCTCAGGAATTTCAAAATTTCAGCAGAAGTGTAGCATTTTTTGTTTAGATTCAAGATCATTTCTTTCAACAAACTGATATTAGAGTATGCTCTCGAGGGTAGCTCAAATTTCATAGCCTAGAAGGATTGAATGGAAGTAGTGCTCAATGATAATGGTGTGTTAGAATATATTAAAATTGATATTTCAAAACCTTCACATATATTGCACAAAAATTAGCACAATGGAAGAAGGATGTTACAAAGGCCAGGATAATTATTTTGGAAGATATGCGGGACCATGTGGTCTCAAATATCCATGGAAAAAAAGACACCATTTTTTATATGGAAGACACTGACTGAGATATTAAAAAATAGCAGTGACCATAGGAAATTGGCCCTGAAAGACAAACTTCAAAACATAAGGATGCTGAAAGATGATACCATTCCATAGTATCTCTACAGATGTACACTAGTGATCATAACTCTTCTAGGCCTTCCCAAATCCTAGCGCAACTATGACGACTCTGTGAATGGAAGGGAAAAAATATAAAATTGGGAAAGGTTGTGGTATGATTTGGTTCAAGAAGAGTTCATGAGAAATACCATAGATAGAACTTCATCTGGAGCAGAGGATGAAGATAAATTTTCCTTGGTTTGAAAGGAGAATAAAGGTAAATGAAATAAGAAAAAAATCAAACCTAAATCAAACCAAAATAATGGAAAGACCAAAGACTTGAGCAAGGTAAAATGGTTCCACCACGAAGAAAATAGGAATTATGAAAAAAAAAATTGCATAATAAGTCTAATAAGAAGCCTTAAGGAGAAGCAAGAGGTTAAGCAATGGCTTCACAATTTGAATTATATTTCATCCTAATAACATGCATAGCCAACATTGTTATGGTGAGTGTGTGGTACCTTGATTCTGGTGCCTTGTTACATATAACAACGTGCAAGGAGTTTTTTATTAGTCTGGAGGAGAAGTATATCTAGATGCATGTCAAAATGGGTGATAGTGGGAGGTACAATGCTACATGAATTGGTATTGTCACCTCTGAGAGGGAGAAAGCCTCTCCTCTTCACCTCAAAGATGGTATGTTTGTACAATGACCGAAGAGGAACTTGATCTATGTAAAAGTATTATGAGATAGAGGATATGATGTTATTTTCAGTAAAGGGAAATCCTTTCTGAGACACATAGATATGGGGAAAGTGAAGGAGATCAAGGTTCAAGTGAAAAACCTATACAAATTTGAGGTGTGATATTTCACTGCATTGAGCAGTAAGGCTGAAAATGTGCAAAGTTGAGATGTTGGGGAATTATGGCACATGATGTAGGGTCATCTACACCATGGTGCCTTAAACACCGCACAACAAATTACCACTGGTCTCCCTAAAGGTTATATTCACCAACAGGATGTTTGCAAGGGTTACACATTGGGGACATATGTTAAAACCACCTTCCATGACCGAGATAGTAGAGTAGATGTAATATTGGAGTGGGTCTACTTTGATGTTAATGGACCCTTTTCTACAACCTCCACAAATATTGTGTTTTTGTATTGATGTTTTCTCTATAAAATGTTGGATCTTCTTCATGTGGAAGAGGGATGATTTTTTATTAAAAAAAAATGAATTCAAGGCTATGGTTGAGAAGGAGAGCAGTAAGAAGCTAAAGCCTCTTAGGAGTGACAATGGAGGTGAGTTTGTTTTGCATGGTTTCAAGTATTTATGTGTCAAGGAATGTATTTGAAGAGAACTGATAATAGCCCATAACCCACAGTAGAATGCGGTAGCTTAAAGTAAGAAAAAAATCATAGTGGGAGTTGCAAGGACCATGTTACATGATCAGGGACTGACATTACATCTTTGGGTGGAAGCATGCAACACCATAGTCTACCTGTAGAACCGTAGTCCTCATAGAATACTTGGCAAGAACATACCAGAGGAATATTTCTCTGGGAGAAAGAATAATGTGTCTCATTTCAAAATTTTGGAGCTTCAGTTTATTTTCATGTATCCAATGATTTGAGGAATAAACTTGAGCATACATTAGAGTTAGGAGTTTTTTTTGGATACAATGAAACTCCATACAATTACCGAGTGTATTTACCTTCACTAAGAGTGAAAATTGTGAGAAGTGATGTCAAGTTAGATGAGGAGAAGTATATGATATGCTATCTGGAATGACAGTAGAGTGTCCCACCGAAGTAGGATCTTCTAGCTCCAAAAGAGGATCCTCAGGATGAGCTTCAGGAGGTTGTGGAGTAGACACATGCAACAGAGAAAATAAGAAGAAAAGTAGAGGCACCCACTCAACCAAAATATTTCAGAGATGGGATAAATAGAGCCATAGAAGATGATAGGTTGTTTCAAGATGTTATGGATAATGTTGAAGCCCCTACATCAGTACGCGGGAAGTGGAGGTCACTTGTGAGGTACAACGACTACATGGCTCTCATGAGAGAGCTCATTGAGATATAACCTTTATCATTTAAGGAAGAAGTTTCTAAACCTATTTGGGTTGATGCCATGGTGGAATAATATGAATCCATCATGAAGAAAAATTTATGGGAGGTGGTGTCAAGACCAGAAGGGAAATATGTGGTTGGTTCCAGATGGATCTACAAAATGAAACATGCATTTGATGGGAGCATCGAGAAGAACACGACCAGATTTGTGGACAAAGAATTATCTTAGGCAAAGGGAGTGGGATATAAAGAAAATTTGCACCACTTGCAGATATTCCTCAATCATATTCATTCTAACATTGGTTTTGTTAATGGGGTGGGAAATCCACCAGATGGATGTGAAGAGCGCCTTTCTCAATGGTGTTTTTGAGGATGAAATTTACATAGAGAAACGAGAATGATTTGACACATATGATCGAGATTCACATGTGTTCAGAATCAAGAGAGAATTCTATAATCTTAATAATATCCTGAACATGGTACACTCATATCTAAAGTTATCTCAGTGGATTTGGGTTCATGAAAAGTTAAGCAGATGCGAACCTCTATCACATTATGGAATATGGTAAGTTGCTTATTCTTGTTTTGTATGTTGATGTTTTAATATTGATAAATGATGAGCAGCATATCCACTCTTGCAAATAGGATCTTGCAAGGGAACTTGAGATGAAATACATGGGATTAATTCATTACTTCCTTGGGCTAGATGTATGGCAAGGTGATGGTGAATTTTTTGTATGTCAAGGGAAGTATGCCTCATAAATATTTCAGATATTTCATATGGATAGTTGTAATCCCATGGACACACCTATATTTAAAAACTAGAGGAAGGAGAATGCCACTATAGGTGAAGAGGTTGATGCTACCATTTATAGGTAGGTTGTGGGGTCTTTGATGTATCTTGTGAACACAAGACCCAACATGTGCTATGCAGTAAAACAATTGAGTCAAGTTATAGTGAGGCCTACAAAAAATTTTGGAAGGAAAAACAAACATGTGTTACAGTACCTTAGATACACTATTGAGTATGGATTATGGTACAAGAGGACAGAGGGAGTGAATCTCCAAGGCTTCACCAATGCATATTGGGCAAGGAGTCCATTAGATAGGAAAATTACTTCAGGTGATATATTTAGTGTTGGGTCTGCAACTATTTCCTGGTACATCAGGAATAATAGGTTTGTGGTGCTTAGCTTAGCAGAGGTTGAATACATGATTGCAAGTCAACCAACATGTGAGGCCATATGGATGTGGAAAATACTTCTCTGTCTTTTCAATTAGGAGATTGATCTAGAAATCATGTATTGTGATAATCAGAATTGCATTAAGCTCTCTAATAATTCAACATCTCATGACAGGTCCAAGGACATTGATATCCAACATCATCCTTTGTGGGACTGTGTGCAAAGTATAATTATGTTTCTATAGTACATTTCAATAGAGGAGTAAGATGGTGACATCTGGACAAAGGCATTATCAAGAGGTAAATTTTAATTCCACAGGTTTAGGATAGGGGTCATGAAAAATCCCTTTCTTTCTAAGAGGGAGTGTTAAAAAAATGTATCAGGAAAGCGACAACTTGAGTTTAGCCTTATTCAAATTGGGTAAATATAATTTCCACATCAACAAGAAAACTTGGAGGCAATTAACTAGTGTGAAACTCTTGTCACTTAGTTAGCTTAGTAAATTATAGTTATTGGGCTTGGAGTTCATTCATGCATGTATGATTGCTAAATTTTAGCAACCTAGTTTAGTTAATTTTCAGTTGTATTCAATTAATTGACCTCTAACTATTTATAGAGTCACTCCGAAAATTGACCATCTGCATTCCTTCGTGCTTTAAAAGTATTTCCTCTATACCAGATGGACTATATATTAGTCATGCCATAATTATTTTTCGAAGAACCTTATAGAATGATGGTTCTTATAAGATATTTATGATCCCTCTTTGCAAAATGACTACCTTTAACATGATGTTAGAAAATTCTTGGATGAATTGTAATATGCAATATGGTCCAATTCTCCTCATTCTTTGATAGCTAGATGACTTTTCAAGGAAACTTGATTATGTAAACTCTAATTCTTCTACTATCATATGATTCTATCTATGATGTCATTCTTTTATAAAAACCAAGACTCTTCTAGAGTGTACGGAAATGCATGACTCTACTTTATATAAACGAAATAATTTTTTTATAAACAACCTGACATAGAACAAATTTTTAATAGAAAAGATCCTTGGGATATTCTCCTTTTGGCTTCTTCTCAGGTTCTCCCTTTTCTTCAACAATGTGAGTTGCACATCTTTCCTTTATTTTGTTGTTATGCTTGTTTGGATAATCCCTCTTAAATTGACCACACTCATTGCATCCAATTCATTGAACTTTGGACAATGTATCTCTTATCTTCGACTTTCCAAAATTTCCTTTCTTCAACTTCTTGTACCTTGCCATAACGGATTTATACCTTTATTTTGATTTGGTGTCATCCTTTGGCTTGATCCTAGATTATTTCAAGATGTATTGATGCCAAAACACATCAAAATGTGTATTGTCCTTATTTGTGTAGATGCTAGTTGCAAAACCGCTCCAATCAAGTGGAAAAACATTTAGTACACAAATGGTCATTTCAAAGATATAAATAATTTCCCCAATCCCTTGTAATTTATGCCTTATTTGTGATATCTTCATGATATAAGTGGCCATGTCTTAGTCCTTTGACTTTGTTATTATATACAATTGATTCCTAAAGGAAATATTTTGACCTAATGTATTTATGGATTAAAACTTTACCAACTTATCATACATAGCCTCAGGATGTCTTCAAATCAAGAACAAAGGGAAAAAGATGGTCTTTTATAGATTCAACAATTATTATTTGTGCCCTCACTTCTCCCTTCTTTCATTTTTTTAACTCTTTGACCTTCCTTTTTTCTAGTAAAACTAATTCACTAAGGAATGTTTCCATGAATTCATTTTTTGTGAGTGTTAAGTCAATCCTCTTCTTTCGTTCTAGGAAGTTTGTTGATCCAACGAGCTTGTTTCTTTACTTGAAAAATGTAGTTGTATGATCTGCATATTGAGACATAAAAGACAATATAATACTTACTTGTCAACCAAGAGTCCTTCTTTTGATGATGTATCAAACTATCTTGATGCTTTCGAGACCTTGAAGGAAGCTTCAGTGATACCCTCGATTGATGACTTAAAGGATGCCTTCAACAATTATGTATTTTAATAGCTTCAAAGAGTGAATGATGATACAAATATTCCTTGATGCTTCCTTTTCTTTATGATTATGCACTAGAGAATATTCAATAAGAACTTGGCATTTATTCCTTCAATGAATGCTTGATGATGGGGTTTTCTTTAATGAAGGCTTCATGTGGTACTCTTCCTTCTAGGTCAATAGATCTTCTTCTTCTTCCTTTGTTTATTTTTGCAAATCCCATTGACAAGTAAACCCTTCAAGATGATCTTATAGTTGCCTTCTCTTGTTCACCTTAGCTCTGATACCATGTTGGCGAATGCAGTAGGGCAACTGGTAATTCAAATTCTCCTTAACTTGGAAAAATTGGTTTTGGCCATAACTTCCTCAATATTGAACCAAATTGGACGAAATTTTAGTCAATTTTGGCTATTCTAATTCTGGAGAGTTTGGGATAAGTTGTAGAGCGAACAAAGGTGTTATATAGCCATTTTTGTTTCAAGTAAGAGGAAAGATCCGCTGGGGCGATCAGGGAGATGGAGCTGTATTGGGTTGTACTTCACTGTTTGAGGTGAAACAAAAGCCATTTTTAGCTTATTCCTGTCTTCAGAAGTCAATTTCACAGCTAGTTTTTATTTTTTAGGCATATTTTTCATGGTATAACCATTTTGAGCAACTTAATAGAGAAAGGACATGCCCATTGAGAGCCTTGGACCCGACAGATATAGCCGAGGACGGGTGAACTGCCTCATCAGTTTGTTGTGTTATGCTATGGTGAATTTTTCTTGATATGTATTTCTAAACTAATATATTAAATAGTGAATTTAAATAACCAATTATCACACATAAACTCAAAAAAAATTACCAAAAACACTTTGTTTAACCTGCAAGTCATGGAGAATACTTTACACCCTAAATTAAATGGAAATGGATACTTTGCATAGCATTACAAATAGTTCCATTTTCAGATGATTAACCTTAATAATTCCTTGTGAACTTTATTTATCTTCTTATTTTTATTTATTAGAAAATTTTCATGAAATAATTATCAATTGAAAAAACAATAGAGGCCATGGAGACAAGTATTAGGCTCCAAGCCAAGGGAAAACCCCTCCAAGGGGAAACCTGGAAAATATCTTCTCTTATTATAGAAACTACTTCAAATGTAAAAATGAAGACCTAAAACCCTAGAACAAGTGCTCCTCTAAGAACCAAGTCAACCCTCCAAGAGGCCCTTCTAATCAGGTCAAAGATCAACCAAGACAAGAAGAGTAAATCCTACTTTAACCAGATTCTAGCTTCAATTTTATCCCGTAGCTTCGATTTGCAACTTCAACCTATATTTTTCAGCCTTTGATAAGGTGAAAAAACCATAACCTTCACATGTGTGAGAGAATAAAGCTTAAAATCATATTTTACCTTATCTTATTGTCTTCCACTTACCTCCTTGACCTTTGCTTTAGTTTGTTCATGCTCCTTGCTACATATAAAAATTATTTATTGATGAGATTCAGTTGGTGCTAAATGAGGTTGAATATGCTTCTATTTATACGTTTTTCATGAGGTCTAATTCCCTTTGTAAGCCGACTTGTCAATACTAAGGACGACTTGTGCTAGGAGGATTGTAGAACTTTGTAGACTCGAAATCAATATCTTTTACATGTTACAACTTTCCCAATATGGTATTATATAAATGAGAAAGACTATTTTGACACAAGAAAATTATTCTTTTGACATGAAAAACCCTAGAATCATGAAGAACATGCTTTGACCTAGACAACCATAAAACATGGAGCATGAAACCCATGCTTAAAATAATATTATTTTATTCTTATTTTTATTGTAACATAAGATATACATAATGACTTGAGTACATTAACAATTATGAAGACATAAACTAGTTATAATTTCCAGCAAATAATGACGAGACCAGTTGTTGAAGATTGTAACTAGTGTCGATCTTCATAGTTTTATTTTTCAAAATAAAAAATTTATTGTAAAAGAAAAATATTTTTGAAGCATGGGTTTCATGCTCTTTTATTATTTCCTTTTTCATAGCCTCCAGTGAAGGCTTCTAAGTTTTTTCAAGAGTCAAGAGAGTCATTTTCATATTTATTATACCCTTCTTGGGCTTTTGTATCATGTAAATAAATTTATTTTTTACCCAAAATAGTCATTTTGTCCCTCCTCACCAAGTCGGAATTATCCTATAGAAATAAACACTAATGGAGGAAATTAGATGTTATAGAAGCAGTATAAATAGAGGTAACTCTACTCATTTGTAAACTCACTCGCTCAAGTTCGATCTACAAGAGAAAGAGGACGAAAAGGAGAGAGAAGTGTAGGAGGAGAAGACATAATTCAATGAAGAAGAGAAATCAAAGTTTCTTGGTAGCTATCTCTCACGGTGGAAGATTTTTAAGGTTCTATACAAGTAGCTAGGTGTTGAAATTTCTAAAATAGTTGCAGACCCGAAATTTTGCAGTTGGGGGCCAACATTCTGGATTGAAGCTGCATCTAAGAAGCTAAAACTTGGCGACTTAAGAAGAATAAACAAAAGTGAAGGAATGGATGACTTGGTGATTGTAGGATGCCTTTGTCTAGGTCAAAAAGGTCCTGGATTGTCTCATCTTGATTTTAATCTACTAGTGGAATATTTTTACTAGGTTTCTCCTAGATAGGTGTTTTCCCATCGCTGAGTGCATATATATTGTGTTCCTTGTTCTTGTGATGTTCATACATTTTATTTGGTAATTTATTGATGAAATATAACATAACAAAGAAGTAAAAGAGGCCAACATAAATCACAAGTAATTATCAAGAAAGATAAATAAAACCACAATATCTACATGCATTGATTTCTCAACACGACATCAGAGCTAAGGTGAATGAAGGCCTAGTTGAAGATCACTTTGTTAGATATCAATTGAAAGAAGGAAAATCAATCTTGGAATAAAATATCAGTCTGTCAATCGAAATTTATTTTAATATGGGATAGAGTCTCATGAAAATTGCAGGAACCTTGTGTTATATGGAAAATTCACTTCTGCGGACAAAAATGAACTCCCTTGATCTACTGGTTTGATCTAGAAACAACAGAGGAAAAAAAATTTGTTTTTTCCTTAGAGAGATTAGAATACATAAAAGAGACCTACCTGGAATTTGTAATATTTCCTTCTCTTATATTTTCTTGTAAGCTCCAACTCTAGCTCTACGCGCTATAAATAGAACCTACAACAATAAATAAAACATGAAAGAGAAATACAATATCCACATAAAATAAACTAATATCTCTAATAAATGAGTCAAATAGCATCGAAATACATTGGCATACACATGACACAAGTATAGGAAAACTAATTTCTTTTTGTATTAGTAAATAAAAGAGAGAGATACAACCATTTATAGATGATGACTTTTTATAGGTTTTTATTTGCCAAAAATAAAACCTTCACACTCAACCTTAATGCATAAATGGATGATTATTCATTAAGCTCAAAGAAGCAGCATGAGGGCACTAGTAATCTCTAAAACCCAACCCAGACTCTATGGGAGGCATTGAATTTATAGGGTAAAAGTGGTAGTTTATGATTTACCAAGCTAGGCTTGAGATCAACATATGGAGGAGGATAAGCTCAAACTATAAGAGATAAGACCTATAGAGTAGGAATTCGAGATCTTTATCCATGGTAAATGTTTAAAACAACCTTAGAAGCTTCTGTAAGGAGAAGATTCGAAAACATTTTTTTATTTTTCCTCAAATTATAGAACCATTGCAATGACAGAGTAGAACATCCTATTTTGGTAAAAGTAGGTGATCAGTTATGCAACTTGCAACCATTGTAGGTGGGCACACCTGTAGGGTGTGATGGCACTAAAAACACTATTTTTGGGATGATTTACCAGAAACTCAGAATTTTTGGAGAAATGATACTTAGCATTAGAGGAATTTTGAGGTCTAAAAGGATCTCCTAAGGAAATTATAAAATAATAGTGGACATAATAAAATAATATTATATTACATTATCAAAGTTTAGAGGGAAAAAAGAAAATACTAATTTTTCAATTCATATTTCCAACTTACCTCCCTATGGGTTCAATAAAATTTCAAGAGGGGACACCCACTGAATTCATTATTTGATTCATTATCCAATGAGTACCCATGTTATATACTTTTGATGGACCATTCTACATGAAAAATGAAAAATACATGAAAAGGGTGATTACAATAATGTTTTTTCATGTATCTCTCAGTTTTCATGTAGCAGGGTCCATGGAAACTATGTAACATGGGTACTCCTTGGATGAGGAATTAAATTTTTCATCCAGTGAGTACTCTCACTCGAAATTTGAGTAAAACCTTAGGGATATAAGTTTAAAATATGAGTTTAAAAGGTATTTTTATTATTTTATTAATTTTTAATATTTTCACCTTTTTACTCCAAAAATGGTGAATAATCTCCAATGGTTGAGATCATCATCTTGAATCCTATTGGTTCTTATAAAGTTTATTTTTGTTGTACATTTTTCTTAGGAGGCTCATTTTAGACCTCAAAATTTCTATAATGGGGATTTGCAAAGGGATAAGGACAGAGTGTTCAAGGATGTTGATTGATCTAATTTCCAGGCGTTTTGAGTGAATGTGACAAAATCAACTGTAACATATTTCTCCCTAAGTATAAAGTTAGAAGCAGTAGCTAAGGAGTGAAGTGTTATACCTTGTGACAAGTTTGTATGAAGAAAAAATTGGTCGAGATCATCATCTTTTACAGTACATATTATCATCATGATATTATCGGTGAGGGAGGGATACCCATGCTCAACATATAATCCAATATTACATGTACAATTATTAAGAATTCAGGTCTACTGATGAAATACAATGGAACCATGCTTGGATGACTGTCTTAATGATCATAGCTGTCACATTTTTCAATCTTGTATGAATCCTGAAATCGCAACCTAGATGGATGGAACTAGATTCGGGGTCATTTTCCTTGTTACTCTATAGTACGAGTCTAACCATGTGGATAAATGAGTTGGATTCGAACATGGTAGACACAATTTTATTACTCGAAAATGATGTAAGTTTTTAACTGACACAAGAGAAACCACTAATAAAGATAATGCATCTCAAGGTACTATAGTATAATATATGTACTGTGAATGAATGAGATGTATGAACATCACACAGAACCTTCCGATCAAAGGCCAACGTTGAGGAAATTTATTATAGAGAGAAGAAACTTTCAATTGATGTATGCAAGGTCCAAGGTATCGAAGGGAGTTTATAATTCAAATTCCTGGATAATGAACTGATGGTGAGAGGAAGCGACCTGTCATAGGAGGGCCTTGATGTATCCCCCAACAACGACATGAAACAGGTATTAATATTTGAGACAAAATAATGTTAATGGAGATTTGGTTTAGGAAAGATGGACATGAAAGATGACTTAAGAGTATTAGAGTAGATGTCAACTAAAGGACTTCTCTTGAACATATCAACGATAATTTATGTAGTTGGAAGTTGTGACTCAAAACCAATTATGAAGGCTTTTCATATGGTTTGATTAACCAAAGAGGAAAGGATATTTCCCAACCCAATAGTCACAGAGATGAAGTGAAAGAGTGTAATGTTCAAGAGTGAATCACTACCATTAATAGGTTAAGTGCCCTGTTTTCCCAATTTCCCTAACCATTTCTAGTAAGTACCTCTTTATTTTTGACAAGCTTGAGGAGGATAACATAAGCCAAATCTATAAGTGAATCCTTCTGATGAATAATTTTTGAATATTTTTAATAAACCTTGATAAGGAGTGGTTCAGTCCCATCATGCTCGACAATTCCATTGTTGTTGATTATTTTGCGAGTCCAACAAAGACGTAACTCGACCTCTTTTTCATGTTTAGAGATTTTGAAAATGATGTAGAAAAGAAAACTCCAAAGGTTCCTTTTCGTAGTTTATTCTCTTGAGTATGAAAAGGTAGAAAAATATACTCAAGAGAACCTTATAGTCATCTTAGTATTCATTTTTCACAAATATTCCGTCCCAATCTAGAAAAGGGTTAAACTTATACTGGGTAGGCATCTTTTCATTTACTTTAGCAAGTTCGAAAAAAAGTACTCGACGATATTTTCATGTTTCAGGTGTCTCAAAAAAGTTGAAAGAGGACTACACCATGAGGAATGAGTTGTATAAAAGGTGGAAAATAGTTATAGTCATGATGGAACTTCTCAAAACATGTAGAGGTTAAGAGGAAAGCTAATAAGACTGATCATCGTAGTGGCTCTTCAAGAAAGGGTAAATACTAAGTGAAAGTGAATGATCGACCAAGAATATGGTGACGATGGAATGAGAAAACCAAGGTTCATCTTGCAGAAATGGGTTGATTAAAAAATGGAAATCACAAAGGATAAAATGATAATGGTTTCATTTTTACACAAGCTTGAAACATGGGAAAAATTATGCTTGATAGTGATTGAATATGGTTTTATTTTTACACAATCTTGAAACAGAGAAAAATTATGCTTAAAATAAGTTGCATGTCCCAAGAAGAATAACTCAATTATAGGCACATAAGATCCATTGCTTCACCTAAGTAGGCTACTAGTTACTAATAGGAAGATGTAATTAAGGTTCATTTACAATATAAGGTGAAAGGATGGATCTAGTCAAATAATCGAATTGCCGGGATATGTTTCATTTTTTAACGTGCTTGACATAGTAAAATAAATATGCTCAAGGGACCCTGTTTCATTTTTAACAAGCATGACACAAGAAAAGGAACTTTTCTCCAGGACATTATATCATTTTTTAATGAGCTTGAAACAAGAAAATGAACTATGCTCCAACACCTTGTTTAATTTTTTAACGAGCTTGACACAAGAAAAGGAACTCTGCTCCGGGATATTGTTTCATTTTTTAACAAGCTTGAAAAAATAAAAGGAACTATTATCATGGTCCTCAAGAGGACATGGATTCTAATAGGTTCTCATCAAATGGGAGAAAAAGGCTTTGGAAGGTATCCAAAGATCCAAAGGAAAAATAAAACTCCAATTCCCCCAGTAAATTATTTATCACATCACCTACTAGATCTAAATCAAAAGAAGTTGAAAAAATAGTGAAAGTCTCATGTTCATTAGTATATATGGGCATGGGACAGGTTTCCACATAATTGTCTTATGGTAGGGAATATACCACTTGCATATTTGGAACATTTAGGGAAGTCGGATGATTGGTAGTCAAATCAAGACAAACCAATGAAAGTTGATCGATAGTCACTATTTTTTCATCATGTGGCCAACACATCACTCTAAAGAGTGTGGACATGACAATGTTCATAGCATAAAAATAGTCTTGCATCAAGAGAAAAATGAAATCCAAGGGGCCAACGATAACCATAACAAAAATAAATACAACCTTTCCTCTGAGAGTAACAGGAAAATGAGTAAGGATCCCTAAATGTTGATTGGTTATTTTTTGTTAAAATATAATATATTCGAAGCATTAGAAAAAATTTGTGGGGAACAAAAATCTTTCCAAGTAGTGGAGGATAGAATGCTAACAAAGGCACCCTCATTAATAACAGTGTGAAAAATGTCGATATTATAAGCCTTCTCCATGACTTGGAAAGGCATGTAATAAGGGTGATGAGTTCCTTTCAACGGGCTCCAATTAAAATAAATAACCTCATTACTTGGAGGGGGTTCTATGAAAACAACATAAATTCCCCCTTATTTTGTAGAATTAGCAGAAACAAAAATAACCTCAGCGGTATGGTCCTCACTCTCTACGAGAAAAGTATGATCGACAAAAGACATTAAATAACTTTTGAGGTCTAAAATGGGCCTCCTAAGAAAAATGTACAACCAAAATAAAATTTATAAGAACCACTAAGATTCAAGATGATGATGTCAACCATGGGGATGATTCACCATTTTTGTGGTAAAAAAGTAAAAGTATTAAAAAATAATAAAATAATAAAACTATTTTTTCAACATGTATTTTCAACTTCTCTCCCTAAGGTTTTAATCAAATGTCAAGATAAAGTACTTTTTAGATGCATAATTTAATTCCTCATCCAAGGAGTACCCATGTTGCATACTTTCGATAGACCTTGCTACACGAAAAATGAGAAATACAAGAAAAAATTTGATTGCAATCACATTTTTCATGTATTTATCATTATTTGTGTATCAGGGTCCCTGAAAAGTATGCAACATGGGTACTCCTTTGATGAGGAATCAAATTATGCATCCAACGAGTGCTATTGTTGAAAATATGAGTAAACCCATAGGGAGATAAATTGAAAATATGAGTTGGAAAAGTAGTTATTTCTTTATTCCCTATAAAATATGATGATGTAATATATTCTTATTTTATTATTTCCACTATTATATTATAATTTCCCTAGGAGTCCCATTTTAGACCTCAAAATTCCCCTAATGATGGAATCAGGTGAACTGCTTCCTCAACTAATGGTCGGTTTGGAATGGACTCATGGTATTCACATTCAGAGAGATTAGGATTAAATGTAGATGGATTTGAGTCAATTACTTCATCAAATAGTGCATGATTGGGAGAAAGATTCTCGTAACCAACCAGAAGTCATTGCTGAGAAGTAGTAAGGGTTTCCAATAGTTTGGAGGCATCATCCAAACAAGGTAAAAGGTGAATCAGATCATTCCCTTCACATTACTTACATGAAAACTTAAGCTTACCCATCTTGCTGTGTACCTTACTATCACTAGTCAATATTTTGTCACCAAAATTATCTCCAATATTTAATGACAAAGATTGATGGGAGCCTATGGATCACACTTCTAATACTTGTGGAATACGAATACAATCTCTAAGAAGGTGGTTGCCCTTACAAATCATGCAAGGGAATTTAACTTTACGGAGCTTTTTGGAAGATATCTCGACATTAGTTTCATTCATAGGAATGTTTTCTTGGTTTCCCACCTGCTTATTTTGCTTCATATTCTTCTTTTGTGTCTTCTTCTTCTTAGTTTCCTAGTTACTAGAATCAAGACTTTCATTAGGCGAGGAGAAAGAAAGGATGAAGAAACAATAGGTGAATAAGGCATATGCTCAACATTAGGATCAGATTGAGGTCGATGGTGTTCAGGTGGAGGACTACTTGGTTGAGGAGAAGTTTGGACATTCATAAATAAAGAGGTCGAAGATAATAAAACTGGTAATCCAATAGTAAATCCAAGAAGGGATAATGTTTCCATATAAGGAAAACCAATGTTACCAAAAGAAGGAAAAGGGCTAGGATTCCCATAAGAAGGGTTTCCTTAACTGGTGGATTGTGGAAATGTTGTCATTTGCTTTAACTTAAGATTTACTAAAGAGTTTTTCCATTGTGATAGATTAATTTTCAAAATTAAAGATACAATCTAAAAAAAGGGGTAACTAGGAAAATAGGTTTACCAAGTAAATATGAATTGCAATATACCATTTCCAATATGTGTGGGTAATCTCCCCGAAATTTTTGTTCGGTGTATCATAGATAACAAGGTGGTCAAATTGGTTATCTATGGTCGTTTTGAAACCTAGTGGGGTCTTCCCATATACTCTAGGTACGTGGAAGCACAGTCTGTGCTAGTGTTGTCTAATGTGTCATGTATGATAGGAAGTATTCTGATATATTTTTCATACATGGAACACCATCCAATATACCCAAGGGTACATGGAGACAAATCTAATATACTTACGTATGTGGAATACTGACTACCCCCATAATGTAACATAGATAAATAATGGAAACTCCTACATTTAAATACATTGAAACATGTATCTAGCCTAGACATATATGTTTGTCATTAATGTTCCAAATTATCCTTATATTGATTGAGTAAATTTTAGAATTTGATATTCAATTATGTTTTCATTTCAAGGCTCATGGTATGAGTTCACCTGAATTCCCTATGATTCAACTCATATGATAACTAAAACTCTTTTACAATAAATTTCATTCATTCATGTTGGAACATGGTTTTCACAGGCTGGAGCTGACCATTGTGTCTATATCAAGAGGTATGATCAAGGAAATTATCTCATATTATTGTTATATGTGGATGACATGTTGATTGTTGGGCATGATAAGAATATGATCAATAGGTTGAAGAAGGATTTTGGCAGCAAATTTTCAATGAAGGATTTGGGTCCAGCACAACAGATAGTGGGCATGAGGATCATGCGTGATAGGAAAAAGAAAATGTTGTGGCTATCACAAGAAAAATATATCAAGAAGCTTTGACAGGTCTAATATGAAGGGTGCCTACCAGTTGGTACACCCCTTCTAGCCCACTTCAAGTTGAGTGTTGAGTTATGTCCCAATAGTGACAAGGAGATGGAAGAAATGAGCAAGATTCCTTATGCTTCAATAGTTGGAAGCTTGATGTATGCCATGGTATGCACATGACCAGACATTGCATATTCAGTGGGAGTTGTGAGCAGATTCCTTGCCAATCCAGGAAAACAACATTAACAAGTAGTAAAATGGATTTTTAGGTATATTAAGGGTACTAGCCATTATTGTTTATGTTTTCGTCATAATGAGACTATTCTTGAAGGTTTTAAAGATGCAGATATGGCTGGATATATCGACACCGGAAAGTCCACTACAAGTTATTTGTACACATTTTCAGGTGCAGTTGTATCTTAGGTGTCAAGGCTACAAAGAATAATAGCTCTCTCTACAACAGAAGCATAGTACACAGCTGCAACAAAGGCTTGTAAAGATATGTTGTGGATGCAAAAATTCCTATGAGAGATAGGAATCAAACATGACAAGTATGTGTTGTATTGTGATAGTCACAATGCTATTCACTTGGGGAAAAATCCATCATTTCACTCAAAAACCAAGCAGATTAACTTAAGGTACCATTGGATCTGACATGTGTTGGAGGAAGGGCAGTTATTTTTGGAAAATATCCATACAGATAATAACCCTACTGATATGCTCACTAAGATTCTACAAAGAAATAATCATGAGTTATGTAGAGGCATGGTAGGGGTCGGTGTGGCTTCAAGTAGGAGAATGTTAATGTGAAGCCGTATTCAGAAGTTGGCGTTGAACCAACAACCTCATTGCTCACCACCCTCGCCATTTTCCACTGACCTTGCCGACTCTCTGACAATCACACCGACTACTGCCCATCGTGATTGACTTCTACATTTCACTATGTAGTCATCTATTTTTCACATGCGGAATTGTAGACCTAGCTTCTGCAACTATAAATTTGTATTTCCTGCCTATACCTAAGCAAGTCTAGACAAGAAAGACAAGGCCTCCTATAATAGAAGTCTTTGAAGATACTCTCCATTTTTCTGTGTTTAGATGTGTTTCTCCATTCTTGTCTCTTTGTATTATGTGTTGTTGCTTTATGTTCTGTATTCCCCTGCCATGTACTGAAAATAATGGTGTTTTCAAACTTAATAATTTTACAAGGAGCTATGCCAACTCGACATTGATATAAGGGTATATTTTCAATGACCCAAAATTCTTAGATTTTGATCAATGTGATAGGAACTTTTAAGATTTTTATGCTCGAAAAGCCTTGATCATTACTGAGGGTAATTATTTGGTCGTGGAATTTATTCCAATGTCATAGTTGTCGATCCTCGCTTCCCACTTATTAATAAATTGATCCAATGGTTGGTAAAGCTTCAGGTTAGTCTTTAGGGTAACTATTCACAGGGAATACTCACAGTTAGTCACTTTCATGGTTTCTCTGGAAGTTCAGTAGAGAGACTATGTTGCTACTACACCAATTAGCTATTATTAGCCCTTTCGCTTGCAGATTTTTGTTGTAGCTGAAAGACTTTCCATATGTCCCTATCACTACTTTGGTTTATACGACCTATTTTTTGATTAACCTCCAGGTATGAGTCCCTCGAGTATTTTTTTTTTCTCTTAGCATAGACACGAGTGTTTTCCTTCTAACTTTCAATGTTAAGTTTTATAACTCATTCTCTCTTCTTACCTTTTTCTATGGTGGTGATTGTAGGGTTGCGATAGAAGGGAATCATTTATATGAATATTTTATGTATTTTCCCTCTCGGCATAGCTACCTTTCTAGATTTTTCCCACCTGGTCAACAACAACACTTGTTTCCCATTTCCGCAAGTTTTTTTTTTGTTTTAATTTCAGACCTGGATAAATTATATTTCTTCCAAGTCATGCACTTATTGTTTTTTGTGAAAAGGATTTTCCTTTGCAATGCGGAAAGGGGATTTTCTAGACTTTGTGTGTTGATTTCTTTTCTTACCAGGGTTCTTTCTTTTCCTCTTCGCAATATGTCTCTTTATTATTGTCACTCGAATTAGGGTAAATAATTACATTTTTTTGCAGCATGTGCATGCATATTTCTTTGCTAGGAATAAGCTCGTACGCCGACCAATACATAACCCTTCCTACTTACTATTTTTTCAACCCATCATTCCAGATTCCAAGAAATTTGTATTACCCCTTGAAATATATTCTTCAGGTTCATTGAATGGTGCTAGAGCCAAACATCGGGGAAAGAAGTTCCAAATTTATTTATGGTAGGCTTAGGATTAACAAGAATGTTAGTTGTAGATTTTCATTTCACTGTTGTAAACAAAAAAAAAGAGTTATGACTTACATCTTTAGGGAAACCTCTTCAGGGCTTGCCTCCACCCTCAAATATTGAATCAAGTCCATGGCTATCGTTATCTAATACTGTATCAAACATCACCATTTCTTATTATTCATAATCATTTAATCCTTTGCTCCTTAAGCGGAAGCGGAAATATTCTGAATATATTTAGACATAAAAAAAATTATTAATAAAACACTCAAGATTTAACCCTACATGAAATTGTAGTTCGAAGAAAATATTTTGTCCTTCTCATTAATGGTTATACAAATTTCCATACCACAAATCGATTGGCTAGTTTGGTGTAATGGTAGGCTTTTGCAGGACTGCTAATATCCCTACAAAACTCTAGGGAGATTGATATTGTAAATGGAAAAGAAATACTTGGTCACCTTGTACTCGTAATTAGACATTCCAATGCCTGAGAAGAGCTCCATGTGGTTTTACTTTCAGCTAATACAGTGGATAAAAGTCGAAACAATCCTAAGATGCATGGGTGAATTCTCCATATATGATGATCTCCTGGTGGAAACAGACACTATCTGTGAAAAAAAGGGGACGAAATACTAGAGAAAGGTAAAATAATTTCAATTAAAATCCATTCAATTACCTCAACTATGACATTATGACCACATCCAATCACCTCCACCACCATCTTACAACCATCTACCAACGTGATGGGTCGATTCAATTTCATTATCCAAATATTAAATTTTAAGTTGTAACGACCAACTCTCCCAATCAACTTTTTAATGTTTCATTAATGTTTATAAATGTTTTGATTTATTTTCCGTTGCAACGCTTCACTCCCGACCTACCCAACCATCAATATGGCACTAAACGAAGCATATTCGTTGGGGCTAAATTTAAACATTTATGTTCAGAATATAATTCAACAACGGTACATCCACTTCGGGTCAATATAGGGAGCCTTCAACTAATTACAATGTTTAGTATATTTAAAATTATGTGTAAAATTATGATAAATATATTTTTATTATTTAGATAGTTTATTTATATTCAATCTAATTTAATTAGTAAAATATTTCAATATTTACAACAATAAAATAAATAAAGGTTAAATAATTTAGTTAATTTTTAAAAATACTAAAGCGTATAACCTATTCTATTTTTAATATAAAATATTAATAATAATAAATTATTCAAAAATGTAATTTAAATAATTCCATATTGGTTTATAAAATTCAATTTATTGTCCTAGATCCATCTTAATTTTGGATATATCTATATTAATATATCTAGTTGACACTGAAATATTTTATTTATAATTCACACTCTCCATATTAATATGCTAAAATATGCACCCTATATGCACCCTTCTATTTTTTTTTGTATATGTATACATTTAATTATTTTTACTATTAATATTTTCTAAATATTACATATAAAATTAATATTAAACATTGAAAATTTCACAAATGTTTCTCATACATTGAATTAGAAAGAAACTATGTAACTTTTTGTCACATGAATAAATTATATTTTTTCCTTGTACTAAAAAGTAAATTACATTTTTTTACTAATTACATTTCTTCTCATAATAAATTATATTTCTTGTAGATAAATGTCTTTCGGATTAATCACGTCATTAGGATTTGGTCGACGTTTCGAACCATCTAATGCGGTTCATCCTCACGACAATTTGAAGAAGGAAACCGATCTCAAAGAATAAATAGTAATTTTGCATCATTGTCTAGTCATCACTGCTAAAACTAGCCTTTAAAACTAGCCAATAAGGACTAGCCATTATTTGTCTAGGTTAGTCAATTATTTAGAATATTAAAAGTTTTTTAATTATTTTTATTTTTATATAGAAAGAATAATGAATAATATAATAATACAATAAAAATTTTAAATTATAAAATTAATATAAAAAGGGAGAAGGGTTAATAATAGCATAGGGAATAATCTTAAATTAATAAGAGAAATTAAATAATTTAAAAAGGAGAGATTAAATTAGAATTATTATAATAAGTGAAGAGGGGAAAAATATATGTAAATACACACACACACATATGTAAGAATCAATATTATAATATAATTCAAGGATAATATATACCATACTAAAAAATGCATAAAAACAAAAACAAGAGAAAAAGAAAATAAGGACAAAACTAGAAAAAGAAAATTAAAATCAAAGGTATGGGAATAAAACCAGAGAGATGAGAGAGGAAAAAAAAGACATAAGGCATAAGGGACTCAACGTATGGGGGGGAAATCACCTGGAGAGGTCCGGAGTCCAGCTCTTACTGACTTTCCATCCATCATCTCTGTTGAGATTCTTAGGATGTCTCTCAATTTCAATAACCTCCCTCAAATTTCTATGATGGAACTGATCCACCTTAGCAATGACTTTGGAGTCTTCAATGCACAGATGGTGACAAAATTTCCCAGGATGCTCTACAAGAGAAGAAGTGCGAGATCGATTGTTTCTAATGTCTGCAACATGCTCATTAATTCTCTGTCTAATGGATCGATCAGCTTCCCCAATATAGGGAGTACCACAGGAACAAGGTACTAAATAAACACCTTTCATGTGATTTGGGTCAATAGGGTCCTTAACAGACCCAAGAGAATTCTTGATAGTACAGAGAGGTTTGAACTAAGAGGAGACATTGTTTCTCCTAAGAACATGTCAATTATGTCTGTGGTCCCCTGGATAAACGAGAGAATAACCTTGGAGATCAGATCCACCCGAGTACACTTGTCCCTTAAGCCTTTCAAGGCTTTTGAAAAGGCCTTAAGAACTTGAGATATAATATACCCATTAGTCTCGAACACATCAAGAATATGAGATTTCTCCGACTGCAATTTGCTATCATCAAATATTCTAAGAGCTGTAGAAATTTCTTTACTTTCCCACCCCGGTTTTCAGTTTCACCTTATTTCTCCAAATAGTTAAATTCCCTTTCCCATATCCTTACATTCAACACACTGGAAAATAATTTTTTGCTGAAAACACAAATTCTGGAAAATTTACAGAATGCTGGAAAATGCAGAAATAAAAATTAGCAGATACAAATAGCCATTCAACACATGATAACACAGTGATTTTTGGTCAAGGTGACCCTGGAAAAACCCCCTACAACTCTTGGGGAAAACCAATTCGAAAGCTCCTTCTTATTTCTGGGAAAATGCTTTTTACAGTAAGAGGAAAACTCAGAAAAATCAAGTACAGATTACAACTTATCTCGGTTTTTGTGCTTTACCACCACCTCGAAAAATGTGCAAACAGCAAAACAGAATAGAAATAAATGATGTACGAACTTCTCAAAATTCGTGCCCAATTTTTTTGCAATAAATTCCACTGTATGGCCTCCTCGATTTCTGTGCAAACAACAATAAATGCTGTTGTACGAAATCTCAATTTTCGTGCCAGAAAAATAGCAGAACCTTGCTGTACGGAATCTACCTCAATTTTCGTGCAAGAGGACAGCCACTTGCTGTACGGCCTACCTCAAAATTTGTGCCAAATAAAAAAGCCTTCTGCTGCCTCAAAAACTAAGCCAAACTGCTGTATGGCCTCTTGGAAAACATGCCAAAAATCTGATGTATGGTCTTCTAGAAAATCGTGCCGAAAACTGCCTTGGAATGTGTGCCTCTCCTAGCTGTACGGACTTGCTGAACCACTACTTTGGGATGTGTGCCAAAGTGTTGCCTCTTTCTCTTCACTGCCCAGAAATATCCCTTGCTCTCTTGCTCTCCTTCTCCCAATCTTCTCATGAAAGAATGAATGACCTTTTCCTCCTTTTCCTCCTTTAACCTAACCCTAAGTGACTTTTGGGGAATCCCTAAATCCAATGGCTGAAATAGATTGAGATCTAGGGCTGGGATTAAATGCTCATTTAAATCTCACTTTCTATTTTTTAATTCACCCCACTTTAATAAAGACCCACTTAGTCATTTATTTCCAAAGTCACTTTTCCTTTCTAATTTTACATTGACTTTATTAAAGTCACTTTAAAATTAGACTTTAGTAACCTTATCACTTAAAGTCACTTTAAAATTAGATTTGACCTTATAAAATTATAAAGTCACTTTAGGAGAAAAATTAAATTCTTTTGGACACTTTTCCCTAGGCCAAAGATCAAAGCCTTAGGGAACCACCTATCCTCCGGTAACCAAATTTCAACACTCCCTCTTACCGAGGAAGGTGTTCCTCACCACACCCATCTTGTCTTTGAAGTAGACATGCTTGCCCCGTGGTAAGGCTTTGGTAAGAATATCTGCAACCTGCTCATCAGTGGGAATATACTCAAGCTTCACAGCTCCTTTCTGAACATAGTCTCCGATGAAATGATATTTGATCCCGATATGCTTTGACCTGTCATGAAATACTGGATTCTCCGTGAGTTTAATGCAACTCTGATTATCACAGTAAATCACTGAAGGTCTCAACGGCTGACCAAATAAGCCAAATAACATCTTGCGAAGCCAGATGGCCTCACAACTAGCTAGACTGGCTGCCATATACTCTTCTTCCGCTGAACTCAATGCTACTGACTGCTGCTTCCGGCTGAATCATGACACCACTGCCGAACCCAACCCAAAACAACACCCTGAAGTACTCTTCCTATCAGAAGCACAACCTGCCCAATCAGAATCAGTGTAACCTACCAATCTCACTCCATCCCCCTACTTATAGTCCAGACCATAATCCATTGTCCCCTGCAAGTATTGCAAAATGTGTTTTGCAGCCACCCAGTGAACCTTCCTAGGCTCACACATAAACTGACTCATCTTGTTGACTGCAAAACAAATATATGGTCTAGTGTTGACCAAATACATCAAGGAACCAATCAGCTGTCTGTACAATGTGGGAACCACCAACTCGAAATCCGAAGCATGAAGCTTCTTCCAGTTGGTGATCATCGGTGTCGACATGGGTTTGCAATCCTCCATGTGGAATCTGCCAAGGATTTCCACAATATACTTCCCCTGCCCCAGGAAGAAATGCCCCTCCTCCTGCCACACCTCCAAGCCCAAAAAGTAATTCATCAAGCCGATGTCCTTCATCTCAAACTCCATCGCAAGATCTCTCTTGCAGTGCTCTATGAGTCTCTCTGCACCTGTAATGACCAAGTCATCCACATACATCACCAGAATGAGAGGCTCCTCACCAATCACAATATAGTAAAGGTTCGGATCTGCCTGACTCTTTTTGAAACCCATCTCCTGCAAGTATGTATATATCCTGGAGTACCAAGCTCCGGGAGCTTGCTTCAGGCCATAAAGGGCCTTCTTCAATCTGCACACATGGGACTCCTTCCCATGCACCTCAAATCCCTGTGGCTGCTCAATGTACACCTCCTCCTGTATGAAGCCATTGAGAAATGCGGTCTTCACATCCATCTGGTGGATCTTCCAACCCATCTCTGTTGCTATCGATATAATGGGGCGGATCGAAGTATATCGAGCCACAGGAGCGAAGGTCTCCTCATAATCAACTCCCTCTACCTGGGAGAACCCTCTAGCCACAAACCTCGCTTTGAATTTCTCAATGCTGCCATCTGCAGCATGCTTTACCTTGTAAAGCCATCTGGAAGTAACCACGGATTTTCCCTCAGGCCTCGGCACCACCTCCCAAACATCATTCTTCATGATAGAAGAATACTCCTCTTGCATGGCCTCTCTCCAGACCTGCTGGCTAGCTGCCTCCTCATAGCTAGAAGGCTCAGAGTCAAGGATGCTGGTAGCCATTGCCATATAGCTACAAAACCTCTCAGGTGGTCTTCTCTCTCTGACCGGCCTCTTAGGCTCAGCAACAGATGTGGCCTATCTCAAGGTGTCCTGAAGCCACTTGGGCTTCCTCTTCCCTGAGCACACTTCTCCCACTGGAGAATGAAAATCCTCCTCCTCATCATCATCAGGAGCCTGAACTCCTGACTGCCTGTCTGCTGTCCTCCTACCTGCCCCTGAACCTATAGATGCTGAAGTACCATGTGAACTATCCATCACTGGACTCCCTAGTGAACTGCTCTGTGGACTGCTCTACATGCTGCCCAAAGCACTACCCCTCTGACTCGGCGAGCCACTGCTCACTGACGGACCAGACATCATCATAGATGTACCTCCGGATCCTCCTGATCCCCGCCCACTCGATCCCTACGACTGAATCAACTGCTGCTGAGGGTCTGGATGATCTAGATACTCTAACTCCCGTGACCTCCTGAAGGCCCTGCCCTCCTCGAACTTCACATCCCGCCTGACAACAACTTTCCTCTGTGCAGGAATATAAATCTGAAAGGCCTTTGAGGTCTCAATGTAGCCCACAAAGATACCCTTCTCTGCAGTGGGCTCTAGTTTGGTCCTCTTCTCCTTGGGTATGTAGGAGTATGTGATACACCCAAAGATACGAAGATGACCAATATCAGGCTTCTTCCCAGAAAAATCCTCCTCCAGAGTCATGTGCCCCAAGGCATGATGCAGACTCTTTTTATGAAAATAAACAACTGTGTTGCAGGCCTCTATCCACAAAAACAATGGCAACCCCTGATCATGTAACATGGCTTTGGCAGCCCCTCCGATGGATCCGTTCTTCCTCTCCGCAACCCCGTTCTACTAGGCGTTGTAAGGAACAATGAACTCCCTCCTAATGCCTGCCTTTGTACAATAGTCAGCAAACTCTCCAAGGGTGTAATCTCCTCCATTGTCTGACCTCAGGGACTTGATCTTCCGACCTTTCTGTGTCTTCATAAGAGCTCTAAACTCCTGAAACCACTTGAAGACCTCACTCTTGGTCTTCAAGAAATAAATCCAGGTCCTCCTGGAGTGATCATCAATGAATAAAACATAGTACTCATACCCACTGAAGGAAACATGAGACTTCCAACCGTTTACATCGGAATGAATCAAGTCAAGTATCCCAGTCACTCTGATGTCACTGCTGGGAAAAGGGGATTTGGAAAACTTGCCCATCGCACATCCTATGCAAGTATCAAAGTGACCAGTACTAAAATCTAGCACACCTGTAGTGATCTCCCGCAAGGTCCTCAAGGCTCCATGATACATATGCCCCATCCTGCGGTGCCAAATCTCACACAGCTCAGAACTGCTAGCTCTGCTGTCGGTACTACTGGTCAATGCCAAAAGGGGATGAAATGCAAACTTGTACACCTTTGCATGGCGTACACCTATCACTCTAACTGAATCAGCTGGAGTGCCCCTGGGATATATCAGCACCTGTCCTCCCCTAAATAGTATCTCATATCCTCTATCCTCCAAATCTGAGACAGATATGAGGTTCTTCCTCATCCCTGGCACATAAAGAACATCTGACACCTTCAAGGGAGGTTTGGGTTCCCTATGAAATGTCAGTGTTCCCACACCGACTGCTCTAACAACTCTGTCATCACCGAGTACTACCTCTATATCAGTGCCACTCTCTGAAAGCTCTGAGAAGTACTCACGGACTCCTCTCATATGACGTGAAGCCCCACTGTCCACATACCAGATACCCGAAGATGCTCCGCTAGTCGAGGGAAATGCATGCTCCCTCTGAACCTCTGTGGCAGGTAATCCTGCACTAGAGGACTCACACGCAATGAACCCAAACTCCCGGTCAAAGCGATCTGCAAAGTCCTCAACCTCTACTGATGCTGCCATGCTCTGGTTCTTCCCCTTCTTCTTCTTCTTCTCCGGACACACAACTGCATAGTGTCCCATCTTCTGAAAATTCCAACACTTCACCTTGGAATAGTCCTTCTGTGTGTTACCCTGTTTACCTTTACCTTTACCTTTGCCCCCACCATTGCTTGTGGAAGCCTGCTTCTTCCCTTTGCCTTTCTTGCCTCCTGCCAACAGTGCTACATCCTCATCCTGCTCAACTGGCTTGGCTGCCCCAAGCTGACCTTTCCTGATCTCTGTCTAAATGCAATCATCCCAAAACCTCTCCCATGTGGGAAGGGTCTCACGTGCACAAACCCCATCAGCAAATTTCATCCATGAACTGGGGAGGCCATTCACTGCAATCCGCACCAACTCAGTGGGTGGAATGACCTCTCCAACTGCTGCCAACTCATCTCTCACATTACTAATCTTTGTGAGATATCCAACTGCACTATCAGTCTTAGCCATCCTAATGGTTTTCAGCTTCTCCTTCAAGACCATTTTCCAGTTCTCATTGGTACTCTGGTAGAGATTGGACAATGTTGTCCACATCTCATGAGCATTTCTCTTTCCTCTCACATGAGGAATGCAATGTTCTTTGAATCTGTCTAGAATCAGTCTCTTACCCTTGTTTTTCGTTTTATTATATGCATCCAACTGAGTAGCATCAGTAGGCACAACAACAGGGTTCTGTGTGGTATGCACCATAATGTCCCAGACTTTTTCCTCCTCAAAGATACTCTGCATTCTCTCCTTCCAAACGCTGTAATTGGTATGCCCATCCAACCTATCCTCCACCTTCAATCCCAGTGACATCCTGCTGTCCTAAAAACTGAAAAATAGCACTGTTGTAGTAAAGGTAAAAATTTTGTTTGTGAAAAATCAGCTTGTTGGAATTTTCTGAGTGAAAAAATCAGCAAGCTGTATTTTTCTCCTTGCTGTCCCAAACTGCACTTTCAGCACCCAAGCTCTGATACCATGTAGAAATTTGTTTACTTTCCCACCCTGGTTTTCAGTTTCACCTTATTTCTCCAAATAGTTAAATTCCCTTTCCCATATCCTTACATTCAACACACTGGAAAATAAATTTTTGTTGAAAACACAAATTCTAGAAAATTTACAGAATGCTGGAAAATGTAGAAATAAAAATCAACAGATACAAAAAACCATTCAACACATGATAACATAGTTATTTTTGGTCAAGGTGACACTGGAAAAACCCCCTACAACTCTTGAGGAAAACCAGTTCGAAAGCTCCTTCTTATTTCTGGGAAAATTCTTTTTACAGTAAGAGGAAAACTCATAAAAATCAGCAAGTACAGATTACCACTTATCTCATTTTTCATGCTTTACCACCACCTCGAAAAACATGCAAATAGAAAAATAGAACAACAATAAATGTTTTATGGACTCCTCAAAATTCGTGCCCAAATTTTCTGCAACAAATGCCACTGTACAACCTCCTCGATTTCTGTGCAAACAACAATAAATGCTGTTGTATGGAATCTTAATTTTCGTTCCAGAAAAATAACAAAACCTTGTTGTACGGAATCTGCCTTGATTTTCATGCAAGAGGATAGCCACTTGCTGTACAGCCTTCTTTTGCCTCGAAAACTGACCCAAACTGTTGTACGGCCTCTTGGAAAACGTGCCAAAAAGCTGTTGTACGATCTTCTAGAAAATCGTGCCGAAAACTGCCTTGGAATGTGTGCCTCTCCTGGCTGTACGGACTTGCTGAACCACTGCTTTGGGATTTGTGCCAAAGTGTTGCCTCTTTCTCTTCACTGCCCACAAATCTCCCTTGCTCTCTTGCTCTCCTTCTCCCAATCAGCTCATGAAAGAATGAATGACCTTTTCCTCCTTTTCCTCCTTTAACCTAACCCTAAGTGACTTTTGGGGAATCCCTAAATCCAATGGCTGAAATAGATTGAGATATGGGGTTGTGATTAAATGCTCATTTAAATCTCACTTTCTATTTTTTAATTCACCCCACTTTAATAAAGACCCACTTAGTCATTTATTTCCAAAGTCACTTTTCCTTTCTAATTTTACATTGACTTTATTAAAGTCACTTTAAAATTAGACTTTAGTAACTTTATCACTTAAAGTCACTTTAAAATTAGATTTGACCTTATAAAATTATAAAGTCACTTTAGGAGAAAAATTAAATTCTTTTGGACACTTTTCCCTAGGCCAAAGATCAAAGCCTTAGGGAACCACCTGTCCTCCAGTAACCACATTTCAACAAGATCCTAGGTAGCCAAAGTGCATAGAAAATAAAAATTTTGAGCAGGAAAATGATGAGAATCAACATGAAGATACTGCTCAGTGTGAATCTTCTTCCCAAAAACATGGTGAGAGATAGAACCATCATCCCTTCTAGAGTAAAGAATATCTAAGAAGGGGAGGATGCCATCCACCTCTACTTCCATCGTGAATTTGATGTGATCACACTAGAAATTCAGGCGATCAAGAAACAAATCTAACTTCTCACAACCATGGGGCAAAATGACACAAGTATCATCCATGAACCTATTCCACTTCTTAAGGAGAAATTGAGCTAAGGCCAAGGCCTTCATTTAAAAGTCCTCCATAAATAAGTTAGCAACAATAGGGGAAAGAGGGGAATCCATGGAAACCTCAAAATTTTTCTCATAGAACTCACCTTGGAAACTGAAAAAAATCGAGTTGAGGCACATGCCAACCAACTTAGAAGTTTCCTGGTACGAGACCCACTTAATGACTTAAATGGCTTCATGGATAGGGATTTTGGTAAATAGGGAGACAACATCGAAGCTGACTAATAAATCCCCAAGATCTAGCTTGATGTCCATCCATTCCTTGATAAAAGAATTTGAGTCCTTAACATAAGAATCAGTAAGCCCCAACAGGGGTTTAAGCTTCCGGGATGAGAATTTAGCTAGATGATAAGACGGACCACCTATTGTGTTAACAACAGGTCTTAAACATGCCCCAAGTTTATGAATCTTAGGAAGGCCATAAATCTTAGGGGTGAGGGGATTACTCTCAATAAGCCTCCTCAAGAGAGGATTAAGAGAGGGAACTGACTTAACAACGAGGGAAATCTCCTTATAAGTAGATTTAAAGGTATTATTTTTAAGCTTAACATAGCTACCACTAAGGGAAATATGGTTAACCATTTTTCTAACATAGTCATATTTATCCAAAGTGACAATTGCACCACCCTCATCAGCATTAAGGATGACAATCTCAGGGTTGCTTCTAAGGGATTTAAGGGCAAGAAACTCGGTCTTGCTTAAATTAATTCTCGAAGGCTTGACCTTCTGAATGTGAAATATTTTTAAATATATGCATGGGATCTAGTAAGTGGAAAATATTAAGATTATCCTTATATGGGAGCTCATAAAAGATAGATTTCCTTTTCATCCCAATGGTAAATTTCTCAACATAGGTGTTGAAGAAATTTGGATCATCGAACATAGGCTCCCCATCTGAATGAAACATTTCTACAAACTCTTTCTCCTTCTCTATTTCATATGCTCTAAGCCATCCAACTGATGTCATTATTGCAGGACTTTGGGTTCTCTTTGGTTTACCATTGAAAGCAGATGTTGCTCTTTTGTAAGGGTATTCTACTAGGATAAATACCCTAGAGCAGTCATACATTGGCTTTCGTATGTGTTCGAACCACCTAGCTTTTAGAGAAGGTCCACAAAATTTACATCCATGATAGCCTTTTGTTATAATGCTTGTGAACTTATTATATACAGGCTAACACGTTAGCGACCATGAATATATGAACAATTGCAATTAATTAATTTAATATGTGAAACAATATTGTTACTAAACAAATCAATAACAATGTAATTTACCATAGAAAACTCCTAAGCTACATAATCATGTATGGTGTAACGACATATGCAATACAATGTAAAATTCCTCTCTATTATGTTGGGTCTTGATAGATTGTACACATGTATTCCTTCCCATAATTCCTTAAATTAAGCTACCAATGGTTGTAAGTAGACATCCATATTCTTCACTTCTCTTCTACTAGGGACTATGAGAGCCAACATAATATGTATGTTATTCACGGACAACTATCGGGGGATATTGTTATTGATCACTACTACATGTAAAAAAAAATAATTGGGGTCTTGGAGGGAGTATGGGTTGATGCTAGCCATGGCTATGTTGAGTCATAGAATTCATACTTCATCCTTGAATTTTTTATCCATGTTCCACAATGTTAGTGAGAATAAGTTGTATGCTTTTTATATAATAAGAAAAACAATATGTTTTCCATATAATAATAAAAATAATAGTAAGTTGCATATTGTCTATATAAAAATAATTGTGTGCAGCCCAGTATAATGTGGATGTGTAGATATAATGTAAGAAAAATAATGGTAGATTGAATAGTATCTGTATAATAATATTTGATGCATATATGTAATGATTATAAGAAAGAAATTATATATAAACTTTAGAAATTGTTTCGAGAGAAATATTCAATGAAATATGCCAGACTCGCCATAAAAAAAACATATAACAACAAAAAAGAACCATTCAAAAGGTAATATTCCTAATTGTATAAAATGTTTTTCTAGAATTATATGTATATATTAGTACAAACCATTAATTTATTAATATCAATTTTATTATATTTATTTTTCATATATTATTATAAAAATATTTTATTATTTTCAGGAATATTATGAAAATCTCAAATGATCAACACGTTGATATGTGAAGCATGCCAATAGGAATGTCCAAAAAAATGTATAAGGAGATGGTCAAAGAAGTGGGCATAATTGCATCATAGGAGGAGTCCGCTCAACAACAATGTGTTTCAAATGTATGTAATCATGATTGAGTTTGTAGATATAGAAAAAACTTAGTAATACATATAAATTTTCAAGTATTTTCTTGTGAAAAGAAATTAAGATGGAACTCATTTAGCACATAAGACAGGATGACAAGGAATAAAATGGTTAATTTCAAATTTTGTGAGTAATTGTTAATATTTCTTATAACAACTGAAGTTTTCATTTTTTTATAATTTAAGTTGTTTTACAACAACCATCCTTGAATGTCTTAAAATAAGTGCTAACATGCAAAGAAGAGCCATCAGAAGAATTGATTGACATTTGGTTAAATAAGGGTTTTGAGTATATGTGTTACACCAATTTTTGGTCATATAACCTGTTACTATTAGATGGACTAAAGTACACCATGTAAGACCAATTTTCCGATCGTAAAATTTCTTTCACTATGAGAAATAATTTTATAACCCATAGTTTATTAAATTCTTTCTGGTCTAAACAAGAAACCCCATGAGGAATAATTAAATAAATCCTTATTTGTTTGATTTTCCTCTAGGGATAATTAACTAAACATGTGTTTAATTAATATTCCTGGTCATATTTAACCCAAAACATGAGAATTAATTAAATAAATTATTATTTGTTTTATTATTCTCTATGAAAAATTATTTAAATCATTATTTAATAATATTCCTTATTGAATTTGACTAAATCATTTCTAAATAATTAAATAAATAATTATGTATTTAATTATTCCTTAACCTCATCCTTGAAATAATAAATAAATCGTTTATTTATTTATTATTTCTAAATAAAGGCATTTAACCAATTCTAAGTTCCTTTTCCCTCCACAAAAAATAATAAAATATTCCAAGTAAGTTGGATCTGGATTTGGTTAATAATATTTTAATTATGCACCAATATCTAGATTAACTCAATATTTTGTTATAAATAGAAGGGTTTTTCCATTCATTCACTACCTTTTTTATCACCTTTGATCTATACTCTTGGTGTGACTTTGATCCTCCATCATTGTCATATTTTTTCTGCTTTTTCTTGTGAGTTCCCTTTGAGTTCCATTTTGTCTCGATTTTCTACACCATCAAGAAAGAGAGATCTTGGATTTGGAGCGATGAGGGCATACAAGAGCCCATCCCATTGAGGGGGATTGGTATCATCTTTCCGTGTTCCCTTCCGAGGTGTCATAACACAAAAAGTTATTTATAAATTATTGTCTTATCTATTGGATGTATGGAGTAACTCTTATTTATTTTCATTGTTTAATGTCTTTAACTGCATAGATCTGGATTTTTGTAGCATTTATTATGATCACCTACTACAGATATAAGGAAATTGGCAGCCACATTTGATTTTAGGGTTGTTCTTTATGCACAACTAAAGTGAGTTTTTTTTGTATGCTTGTGATTAGAATTCACTCTAACAACTAGTGGCTCCACTGGGGATTTTAATTACGACCGTTGTTGTGTTTCAGATCCCTACATGACCACCTACTTTAGCCACTAGGGTTTTTCTTCAACTTCTTATTTTTCATTTCTTGATGTTTTTTTTAGCCCTTTTTTACCCTAAAATAATAAAAATTCGAACTTTCGTGTGTTTTTGGGCCTTTTGCGTAGGAAACAAGCATCATCTGTGAGAGAGACGATACTTTTTTCTGAAACCTACTCCTGAGATAGCTAGAAAAGTAGGTCACACTTTTCAGCCCAAAACCTACGACCTCAGCTCTGAGGTAGCAGATATTTTCCCAAAAACTGTGACCTCAACAAAAAACAGGTCAGTACCTGACCACCTACAGTTTTTTGCGAGATTTTTCTGTAATCTTCATGGTTTGACGAGGGCATTGTTCAAGGTTGTCTGACCTCCATATTTACCCATCTTGGACCTGTACTTGCTTATTTTTTCTCGTTGAAGTAGGAACCAAGCCCCTTAGGGCTTCAGTATGCTTCCACCTTTTTAGGATGAGTTTAGCTTAAGCAGGTCTTCTGAGATTTAAGTGTTTTTCAACCAGTTTTTCAGATCTGAACTTGTCTTTACAGATCCATTTCAAATCAGTTATTTTTCCATCCAAAATGCTTCTTTTTAGTTTTTTTGGTCCTCCGTTTAGGGTCCCCTACTTTTCCCTTTAGGTTGTAGCCTTTCGCCATCTATTTTTTAGCATTTTTTCCTCTAGTTTCCTGTTGTTTTCTGCACCTGTTTTCGGTAGATCAGACCTTTAGATCCCTATCTCTCATGACCTTAGATATATTGGCCATATTGTATGTTTTAAGTATTTTTTTCCAACCCTTAGACTAGTTGTTGGGAAGCCCTCCTTTTTGGGTTTAAATTTATGTATCTTTAGTTGTTTATTTTACTGTCACTTTCAATTTTATTTACAGTTATACAACATTTTTTCTTTTCTCTATACACACATCTTGTATTTATTAAAATTAACACTCTTATCACACACACACCCCTAAAGTGAGGAGCGCCTAGTTTACACCACTAGGCCAAGACTAAAACATTGTAATTAATTAATTAATCTGCACCTCTGTGTCGTTGGTTACCTCTCTTCCTTATTGGGTTCTTTGTATCTTTTCCATCATTGTGCCCCTAAGGAATTTATCCTAGAGACTCCAAGGCCTTCATCCTCATTTTTCGTTAGGAAGACTTACTCCACTCCATAGGGTCTGAGTTAGTCCTCCGTCGAGTCCCCATTCTGACTCGGATTCTATTTCATTGGGTTCTCCTTCTGTTTCTATCCATGATTCTCCTCCACCTTTCACCTTCATCATGTCTGGTGCAAGACCTACCACTGGTGGTGGACCTGACTCTAATGTTGGAGCTGCTACTAGTGAAACTGCAACATGAACGGTCTCGGCTACTCCCTTGCTTCCTTATATGGCAGGCCTAAGCCTTCCCAATTTCAGCCAATTGATTAACGACCCTATACACCATGATCCAAGTTAGTCTTATATACCAACAAAGTTTCCTTCAGAAACCCCTAAGTTTGAAGGAAATGCTGGAGAGGATCGAAAAGCTTCCTAGAAAAGCTTCCAAGTGGTATGTCGACCACCTTGCTGCCTCTCATGCTAATGTTTTGACCCTTGAAAAGGAATTTTTGTCCTACTTCCAGCTTCCCCGTCGCTATGACACAGGTAACAAACTTTAGACCACTTTCCTTCAAACTTCTTCCACCCGCCTATCTGACCATGTTGAGGAATGGTGCAGAAGGAAGAGCTTATGTCAAGCTCCAGTTTTCGAAGACTGTGTCTACATGGACTAGTTTCTCAGATCCCTTTTTGCCTCTATTGGTAAATATGTCTTGTCTCACTTTCCTCTAACTGAGGAAGAATCCCTCCAAGTTCTTGATCTACATGCAATTCGGTTATGTTTATACCGTCTTACCTGATCTCCCTAGGCTTGGTGGTGCCAACGCACTGGGGAATATCATGTTGCCAACGGTATTGTTGGATATCTTTTAAATCCGTACACTCATCCTCCTATGGGTTATGGTTTCTCTCAGGGAGGGGCCAACTCCTGTAGCACTTTTTCCCCTCCCAGCAGCATGTATCCAGGACATGGCATGCCTCACACGTTTTCCCAACTACATCCTTCAATCGTAGGGGATGCTATTTCCAAACCTACTTACTCCGATGTTTCTCAACCTCATTATTATGTGTATCCACAGCCAGGTGCTCCAGCTCCTCCAATACAAGCACCTCAACCTCCAATGCCTTCTCAAGCTCTGCAGCAGTAGCCACCCCCCCTCAGGGTCAGGTCTATGCACATTAGAGTGCAACTAATCCTACGACTTCCAAAAATAAGAGGAAAGGAAACCATAACCAACCCGCACAAGGTAATCAATGAAACAATCCCCAAGGGAATAGATCTAACACTGCAATTCAGCAACAGGGCGATTAGCCCAAGTAGAATAGGACTCGTCGTACGAATGAGCCTTGTTCTTCTTATGGTGTACATGGTCACTATACTCATGATTGTCCCTTTTTACCTCAGATGCATCAACTGTGGGAAGCTCAAGCAACATCTCAAGGACAACAAGCCTCTACTTTGTTTCCTCCTAATGTTGCGCCTACCTAACTAGCTATGTTTACCAGTCCTTTACCCCAGCAAGGATATGTGTCTGCCCAACCCCATGAAGGTCAGACAGTCACTCAACCTCATACGTCTGGTACCTCTAATTACCAGATCCTTATAATGAAATTTGACCAAGAAAATACCTCTGATCTCATCATTTAGACTGGGTCGCGCCAGTACACCAAGCCTCCCACTACGTCCACAATGGAGCCCCAGTCCTGAGGTCTCCCAGAGCCAGTTGCGACACCCAATGGTCCTTTAAAGATCCTCAGCCTAAGGAAAAGGTACATACCAAGATCACCAAAGGACTGTTACATAGAAACGCTGCTTCTAGTAAAGCCACCCACACCTATAGTATAGTAGATGACTTGGCACAATCCCCTGCTACCATGTCAACACTGGAAGTCCTCCAGTTGTACCCTTCACAACATAAAGTTATACTAACTGCCATGGGCATTTTGGATCATTCAGATGATCATTTGATTGTATTCGATGTTCAAAAGTCAAAGCATCCACCCTTACCTGCATCCGTCGCCTTCCAAATACCTGTCAAGATCCGGAATGCCAACTTCTATCGATGTATCATGTGAGGAGGCATCCACCTACGTGTTGTCCTCTTCTATTTGGAAATAGATTGGATCGCCCAAGTTAGCCCCTTCTACTATCACCCTCTATGCGTGGGATGGCCACTCTTCCCAGCCCCTTGGCATGTTTCACAACTATCCAGGTACTCTTGCGGAAAAAATTGTTTGTGTTGAGATTGAAGTCATTCATGTACCCTTAGACTACAACATTCTATTGGGTCGTAGCTACACTTATTCGATGTCTGTTGTCCCCTCTGCGATTCACTGTAAGATGTGCTTTCCTCACAACCGAAATATCATCACTATTGATCAATTGACATATTACGGACCGAGGTCTCAGACCTCTCTAGAGTTCATTATTTCTTCGTGGCCAATAAACAAATAGTCGAACCTCTGACCAGTGTCTCACCCAGAGTCTATAAATATTCCTCTTTTCTTGGTTCATTCCCTGGTATCCCCCCTCTTAACCTTTACCCTAGCTCGTCGAATGTTTGCATGATGCAATCGTCTTGGTCCAACCTCAAATGGTCAGGTTCGACTAGTTAGCAGCCTAGCCCTTTGCAACCTACTCCTTGTACTTTGACTCAACCTTCAGGACCTCCTCCTCAAGTACCTTCATCTGTAGTTGGTGTCCATGGTCCTATTTTTCCTCATGGAATGGTTCCCCCTATCCTTAGCCATCTGGGAGTTATTCTGCCTGGCCATTACCCCTCCGGTTAGATATCGTTTCTTGCTCCCCATTCCAGAGTGTATTTGGTAACTATTATGGCTACCTTGACCCTTCCCAACATGACACAAGGGATCCCAATCTGGTACACTGATCCCCCAGCAAATACCTCGCTTGGCCAGCTCAAAACTTACACTAGTTTAACCCCAATCCAACCGGTCATTATGACACCTCCCTTCACTTTTGTTCCTCAGCCACCTCAACATGAATCTACTCTTATTTCAAAAGACTTGAGTGAGGGGGGAAAAGCTCGCAAAATGGAACCTAAGGATAAGGCTACCCAGAAAACACGTGCTCCTCCTAAGCCTCCAAATCGTACACCTTTGTGTGCTATTTGTGATGTTTTTGGTCATGCTACCCACAATTGTCTTGAATTTCCTCATCTCAAACCCATGGTCAATGAAGAGTTTCCTGAGTTTAATATCCCAGAAGTCCATGTCACTTTACTGGATTCAGCCAAGAAACTCAAGACTTTCCATACAAATAAACCTTTTGCTTTGTGTGATTTCCATGGCCACTATGCTCACCTCTCTCACTGCCTCAAAGATCTCAGCACCTCCTTAGAAGCGGTTCGCAAATTTGAGGCCGATCGCAACGAGTAAGCCTCTCCCTTACTTGTGAGTTTTTCTCTGGAAAAACCAGAGGACACATCCGCTCCCATTGACATACCAGTTACCTATGTCGTGATGACAGATTATTTAACCACTATACTCTACCTGTCATCATCTATGAGTTCCACGGTGGAAGACCCCTCTAATGCATCCCCTTCTGTTTCTCTTGACCTCCCTTCAATGATCACCTTGGGCTCAACATCGGAAGATTCTTCATCTACTTGTTCTTCTTTCACCCTATGTGACGATATGCATGTGAACCTCACTTCTCATAATGATGAGTCAGGTAGCTTCACAGCGTCAGGTGTTCCTTATTCTCCCAGTCGCCTCATATTTCATTCTAATTAAGACATTATCGAAGCTATGACCACCTTTGAATTTATGTCGGATGATATGCACCACCATGCGTACTTCCTCCCACAGCAGTCCCATGACCAATATGCTGCGGAATCAAAAGCCTTCATTCTCGATGAGTTCCATTGGTTTAAAAATCCCATTCCTGAAACAGATGCTTTCAAAGAATAAAATATGGACAATATCTCTCCTACCATTAAAATTAACATTTCTGACAAACCAGGGGTAGAATAAAACATTACCTTGGGTGCCCAATGCACCCCGAAAGAAATTGAGGCTTACACTAAGCTACTCAAGGAATTCCGCGATGTTTTCACCTGGTCCTCTTCAGAAATGCTTAGACTTGATCCCGCCATTGTCGAGCACCATATCGATATATGGCCCGATGCCATTCTTTTCCATCAAAATTTGAGACCCATTAATCCTTCTAGATGAGAGGTTGTCAAAGCCGAAATCAATAAGCTCAAGCAGGTTAGTTTTATCTATCCCATTGAAAACACCACTTGGGTGTCCAATCTGGTTTGTGTTCTCAAAAAACAAGTACTGAATTTCGCGACATGAATAAAGCTTGTCCCAAAGACAACTTCCCCACACCGTTTAGTGACCAAAACATTGACGAGCATGTGGGGCATGAGGTTCTATACTTCATGGACAGTTTCTCTGGATACAACCAAATTTTTATTCATCGTGTTGATTAGCTTAAAACTATGTTCATTAGTCCGAGGGGAACCTTCACTTATAGGGTTATGTAGTTCGGCCTTAAGAATGCCAGAGACACTTTTTAGCAGGCCATTTCATATTGTATTCATGACCTAAATCATATTATCCTTTCTTATTTGGACTACAACACTATGCTTTCTAAACATCGGGCACAACACCTCCATGATTTTCATATCGTCCTTCTACGGTGTCGCAAGTATAATATCTGTCTCAACCTGCTGAAGTGCATCTTTCATATTCTTGTCAGCCATCTTCTAGGTTTCATTATGTCTAAAGATGGTATAACGCTTGACCCTTTCAAATTTCAAGCCATTCTTGAGGTTCATATTCCTTGTACCTTACGCTTCTTACAAAGCCTCTATGGAAAAGCTACTTTCCTTCGTCGGTTTGTACCTGACTATGCCACCACCATGCATGGGTTCCTTAGACTCCTCAGATCTATCATTCCATTTGTATGGGATGACTATGCTCAAGATCCTTTTGATGCAATGAAACATGATCTCACCTCTACTCCCTTGATTAGTCCTCCTAACTTTGATAGGTATTTCATCCTCTACATCTCAGCACCCACCCATTCAGTCACTGAGGTCCTTATTTCGGAAGATAACAACGGAATTGAGCATGTTATCTATTATGTCAGTAAGAACCTTGTAGGCCCCCTTGTTTCCTACTCACATGAAGAAAAATTGGCTCTGGCTATAGTGTTGTTGGTCCATGAACTTTGTCATTATATCCTTATGCATTCCACCAAGGTTGTGACTAATTCCAACCTTAAGGCCTTCTTATTGAGTCGACATACCATCAATGGGAAGTATGCTCATTGGATCCTTATTATTCAGGAATTCGATTTTGAATTTGTCACACCAAAAAGTAAGAAAGGTTTATCCCTTGCTAAACTAATTTCTAACATACCTACCAGTATGTAAGATCCGTCCATAAGTGATGATTTTCCCAATAAACATTTGTTTTCCATTACTTTGGATGATCCTTGGTATGGTGACATCCTCACCTATCTGCGAACCCAAAAGTTCACCCTTCATCTTGATTGCGATGATAGATGACGTATCTGACACCAGGCCCCCCACTACCTTCTCATCAGCGACAACCTTTATCATCGTGGTGTAGATATTGTCCTTCGTCGTTGTCTCACACACGTTGAAGCTAAGAAAGTCCTTAATGCCTGCCATAGTGGCGCTTGTGGTGGCCACCTCTCCGGTCTCGCTACTGCCCAGAAAATCATGCGCACTAGGTATTTTTTGCCTTCTCTCTTTGGTGATTGCATTGTATTAGTCAAACATTGTTCCAATTTCCAACATTTCACCCCAAATGCTCGATTCCCTCAGGGTCCCCTCCATCATGTCATCTCAGCTCGTCCCTTCTATAAGTGTGCCATAGACTTTATGGAGTGTCGACCTCCATATGATGGTAACCACAAGTATATCATCGTAGTGGTTGAATATTTCACCAAATAGGCTCAGGCCATGCCAACGTTCAACAACACGGCAACTACCATAGCCCTCTTTTTATTTAACCATGTTATCGCTCGATTCGGGGTTCCAAAAAAATTGATCTATAACCATGGCCAAAATTTTGAAGATGAGATATGGCATGAGCTATCCTCTTTGTTGGGATTTGAGCACTAAAATTCATGGTATTATTACCCCAAAGGTAATTTCCAAGTTGAAGCGTTCAATACAATCCCTAAAACTATGCTTCAATAGACGGTGAACAAGCACAAAAACAACTAGCACCTTATGTGCTTCCCTGTTTTTTGGACCTATAGAACTTCTGTTAAAACTACCATTGGTTTTACTCCTTTCCACTGTGTTTTTGGCGAGGAGGCAGTCTTACTGATCGAGTGTGAAATCCCTTCCCTTCACCTAGCCGTTGAACTTCTCCCTGACACCCAACCCTTAGAACAAAGACTTATCATGCTTGAACGCACTTTCGAAGACCATCATGTTGAATTGAAAACTGCCGAAGTTGCTAAGAAGCACACCAAAGCTCAATATGACTGAAAATTCCACCCTCGTACATTTTTTTGAGCCCCAAAGATGTCCTTTTCTTTCACCAAATTTCACTTCATTTCCTTTGTCCCTTATCAATTATAGGCTTAAAAGATCAATAGGATTGATTAAAGTTACTTTATGAATGTATACAATGATTGAATTGCTATAGTTTCATGGTTTTGTTGTTGTAGTAATTTTTGACTAGACTCAACTACAGACTGTAGCCATTCTGTAGCTAGTTGCCTATTCCACAGCTATCTTCATGTTCACAAAGGTTACAGGTGTCACTTAAAGGAAAAATGCATATGGTTGAATTCCACAACACTCCTACATCATTTCTTGCCCTCTACAAAGTCCGAGCAAGAATCTACAGGTGGTTATGCACGTGGAGGAAACCAGAACTAAGAAGCAGATTCCTACCAGGACAAGGACTCTACATATGTCTTCAGCAAAGTACGAGGCCTCCACAAGAGTTCTAATTTGATTTTGATTGAAAAAGACACTCATCTCTATTTCTTCTCTAGGGCAGTTATGTATTTCTCTTATAAGAATAACTCAGGAAACCGAGAGACAGTTAGCTAGATTGATGTTTTGTTGTTAGATCTCAAAAGACAGTAATACTCTATTTCTGAAGTATTTTTCCTTTAATGAAAGAAGTACAACTTTATTGCATGATCTGAAGCAATCTTGAGGAGATTTGTATCCTAATCCGGTGGTAGAGGGCACCTACTGCCCGAGAAGCTCTGTGCATATTGTTTAGATAAGTAACTTTAGCTCTGTTTCATTCCTAATTTAAGTAGTTTTCTGAACTTTATGTTTTATGCTCACTTATATCGGATGCTACAACCAGTCTTGTTTTTATGAATTGTTCCGAAATATCACTAACACTGAATGAGATATAGCTGTAGTATTTTAGAGATTAGTTGCATTTTAGTTCAGCTATAATAATCCGGAGGTTAATTGCACTCTAGTTCAGTTCTGTTCACTGTATTTCAAGTTTTATTGATTGCATTCTAGTTCATTTCTATTCATTATATTTCAAGTTTTATTAGCTAGTTTTACTCTAGTTCTGTTAAATTAGACTTAACAACCTTCATTATTTACAAACTACTCTTGTTCTTAATCTCTCCTAATACATCATTATCATAGGAACAAGAATTGGTAATGTCATTTTGAAGTCTTGACTGTTCTGCAATTTCTCATAATGTTACAAACTACCTCTTTTCCAAAGCTATTCCAAAAGATTTCTAACTCTTGAGTAAGGCTTAATAGTGATATTTTGAGTTGTAGAATGGATTAATTTCAGTGTCATAAGTTAATTTAGAGTAGAGTTCCTCACTATGTTGCAGATAATCTTTTCCAAATGTGTTCCAACAAATTTCTAACCATGGATGAGATTTTCTCTGTGATATTGTAGGTTGTTGTTTAGTTAGAAGAACTTCATTTCATTAAAATCATCCTTTTCTCAAGTTGTTCCAATATACTTCTAATGAATGAATTGGGTTGAGTTCATGTTATGAGTTATTTTCTTGTCAAGTTTTGCATTTCCTGTTCTTAAGTGCCATACATAGTTTAGAATAGATTTTTCTCTGTTTTAGTGTGACCAACAACTTCTCTTTACCAACACTTAGTTATTTTCCTCTTAGCAGAAAAAAACAAAACCAAAAACACTAGAAAAACACTAAACACAATGAATTAAGAAGCAGATACCTAGGCACATATAGTGCACTTCACTTCAACAGTTTACTAGCCCTAGTTGACAATTTATGACATCAATTTAGGAACACCAAGTTGAGCAGACATTTTGGCGCCATTTTTGGGGAAGTGTAACTAGGTATCCTTGTTTCTTACCTCCCAGAAACAATGATATGTGTAGAGAAAGAGACTCAAGGGGTAGATTCATAAGAAGCAGAAGCTTGATTCCTAGAACACTACTTGTTCCACCAAGACCAAGAGGCAACACACCTCCAACTCAAACCCACATTCCATCCTTTATTGATCCTAGACTTCCAGAGGACTTAATATTATATATTCCATTAGAAAGACCTTCCACTTCATCCACTAAACTTGTCTTAGAAGAAGATTCAGGGACCCCTGCTAGGGACATTAACTTTTGAACTTTCACATAAGAATCAACTATGGCAGAAGAAGGAGGAGGAGGAGTCTTTAATGGAGAACATGCACTATTTGGAGGGGGTAGAGGTAGAGGTAGAGGAGAAGGAGGTAGAGGTGCAGAAGGAGGTAGAGGTACAAATGGAGGAAGAGGTAGAATAGGAAGCTCTTTTGGGTTCCCTATACTTGATGAAGAAACAGAATTGGTGGAAAAATTTCACCCTCTCATCTTTCCAACCTTATGGACTCATCATAAAGATCCTCTAAACTTCCATTTGAATTTGAAGTCCTATGTGAACCCATGACTTTCATAAGATGCTCAAAAACTTAAACTATTCCCTTCAACATTGAAAGGAGCAGCATTAAAATGGTTTATGAGTTTGATCAGCAGTTCTATTAGGACATGGGAAGACATGAAACAGGAATTTCTAGAGAGGTATTTGGATTACTGTATGCCAATTAACCATAAGGAGGAAGTGTTTAAAATGTTACAAAAAGAGGATGAAAATTTGGAAGATTTGTTGGAAAGGTTTAACTATAACATCAAGAGGGAAAAAATGGAAAACTTAGACCAAGATACTTTGAAAGCTCTCTTGTTGAAGACAATTAGGGATGAAAGGTTAGATATCCTAAACATGATGGGAAAAGGGGATATATCTCAGCTCACATTACTTGAAATAGCTAAATTATGTATCAACCTTTCAAGAGGGAAATCTAAAACTGTAAAAGGACCAAGAGACCCTGCTCTTTCAAGGGAAAGTAAGTCTACTTCTGGGACAGTAAGTAGGGCAGAAATAGGACATATGTTTGATGAATTCAAATCTGAAATTTTAGGGAGTCTTAGTGAACAAATAGACACCCTTAAGTTACAAAACAAGCAAAAAGCTGAATCTGATGCCTTAGCAATTTTTTGTCCCAAATGTAGAAAGAAGCGTGCCTTGAGAGTGTCCTTTGGATGCAAAAGTAGTAGAGACCTGTGTAATTTGTTCAGAAAAACATGAGACCAAGAGTCTTCCTTCACTTCCTGGTCTTAAAGCTGTCTTTCAAGAAGAAAATCCTACAAACTCCACAGAATCTCTCAATTTTGTCTCTAGAAGGCCTTGGAAAGGACCTCAAACAAAATGATTCCATGATCAACTGTATAATCAACCCCCACCAAATTGGAATTCTTGGCAGCAACCTTGGCCCCAATTCCAAATTCAATCTCAAACTTGGGCACAAGGAGCACAAAATCCCTATGGAAGATACTCTCAGTACTATCAATATCCACCATATCCACATTTCCCTCAACAAAATCCTCAACAAAATCCTCAAAATCCACAACATCAAAATTCACCACTTCCATTACCATTTCCTCAGAAAACAAATCAGTTTCCTGCCCAACCCATACCAAACCCCAACAATCAAAATCCTCATAACACATACATGATAGAAGGCCAACAGTTTCCAACCTATTTGATCAATCCTTTAGACCTTAATGATGTTCAACTTAGGTCTGGAAGAATACTTGAAAAGAGGAAACCTTCTGTAATCATACAAGAACAAAACAATTCTGAGGAAGATTCTCTACGAGTAAATAAAAGTCTTGAAGAAGACACATCTTTTCAAGACCCAAATATTGAAAAACAAAAACAAAAAGAACCTATAATTTCAACTCCTATATTAGAGTAGCCATCAACATCCACCTCTACACGTCCCTTTCCAGAAATATTACAAATTGATAGGGGTGTAGAAAAAAAAATTATGGTGCCTAATTATGATTTCCTAGATTGTTGGGAAAAATACTGAGAGGGGGGGCTGAATCAGTATTTAGGGCATACTCAAAACTTTTACTTTTTCATGCTCTAAACCCCATATGCTACTTTGCTGAAGCCAACTAGCGTATACACAAGGATCTCCTTTATTAAACTCGCGTATACACAGAGATCTTATTATGCAATTAAATCTTTACTTAGATCTATGCAACATTCATTCTTCTGATGTTTAGTTAACAATAAAAATGTGCAGTAATAACAGAATAAACCATCACACATAAGCATCACACATGAACACCAGGATTTTAGGTGGAAACCCAAGTCGGGAGAAAACCACCGCTGCCATTGCTCAGCCTTCAATATTTTATTATAAAGAAAACATCTCATTAACTTATGTAATCAGCAGACTCATACCACTACGTAGGCACCCCACTGCTGCTTACTACCTTCTCCGGAAGGGAGCACCGACTCCCCGCCTCATTTACCACTTTCTGAAGGGAGCTACGACCCGCTGCTACACACCGGAAGGGAGCTACAACCCCGGATCAAGGCTACAACCTCAGCACCACCATGGACCACGTTTCATCAATTTTCACACTGGATCCAATATCTTCAATAGAACACAACTTGCAGGCCACTTTTCATCATATTTTCAGACTGGACCCACTCCACACATTTAAGCTCAATCACACATCAAAACTGATACTTATCAATTCAGACAACCCAGATCTGTAGAATACATCATTAATAGATAGCAGCAACACAGCAGAACAGATCAGACATTTTATACTTCATACTTAAGCAAACCCTAGTTTTCATACGCGCTTTCCTATCACTGATCCGCGTATATACACACTTTCATGTATACAAACCCGCATATACATCGGCACATACTTCAGAACTAGTTTCACCTCCCATACGCACTTTCGCTTTATCCAACCCGCGTATATACGCGCTTACACTGCGACAAACATGCGTATAGATCTTCAGACATTATAGAGCAGCATACTTCTTTAGATCAGATATTCAGTTCAGATTTAACCCTTTACTTCAGATAGATGTTCGCCTCATCTCAGATTTAAAAATTCCACAAACAGATCTAGAAGATAAAAATACATTTTAGATCTAGACTCCCTTCTTCATCATTTTCTTCATAGGTGCATCACAGATTCATATCTATCATCAAACTGTTACCCTTTCCATTCAGACATACTTCAGAGCGAAGTATACATTCAAACTCAGACTTCTTGCCCCCTTTTCACAATGAATTTCTTCTCCTTATATAGTTTTACCCTTTATCAATACCATGAGTCAAAACCACATAACTTCCAATGGTATTCCTGGACGGGATCACATAGGTGAATCATTACTCAATACAATGGGTCAATACCATGGTGGTTACCCCTGGTTTTACATATTTAGAGCGATTTTTTCCATACGTGACTTGGCACGTTATTTCCCGCGTGCATATGCTACTTTGTCTAGAAAAATCTGCGTATGCCTTGAGACATACTCTTTTCATCATATTCTAGCACATACTGACATTCCTTCCATCATTACCTTCTGTACTCTTTGTATATGCATCAGATTTACATCATTTAACAAGTTCATCAAGACATATTTCATCAGGGACAACTTCATCAAGTAGGTTTCCGTCATCTTCATCAAGTGGGTTGCCATCAAGGACAACACTCAGCATTATATTGCCAACAATCTCCCCCTCTAGACTTGATGGCAACCATGATGGTGTTTGATCACCACAACAGATAGATACATTAAGAATACAATGACACCATGTCACTCTTGACACCATTATTTCTCATTATTCAAACACCATGTCACTCTCCCCCTTTGACATCAAGGGCAAAGGGCGGACCAAAACCAACACAAGGTTTTTTTTTTCTCCTCTTGTAGAAGGAAGCGTTCTGCAGATCTGATGTACACTGAAGTGACCATGCTCCCCCTGAGTTCATGCTGAACCTACAAACATATTTTTCAATTAAGTACATGACTCTATGACCTTCATATCACCAATGACTCATACTTACATCAAATATCCATCCAAGTGGACTTACATATGAGACTCAAATACCCAACCAAGTGGGTTTACACATCTCAACTCAACTACCCAACCAAGTGGGTTTACAAATTTGACTCAGCTGCCCCACCAAGTGGGTTTACAAATTTTGACAAGTCCTCACATGACTGAATATTACAATTTTACATCATGGGTCCCAACAATACCTTTTTATCAAATTACAAGAATGACTTTTTATGACCAATACCAGAAAGACCTCAAGAGAGAGATCATATTTCAGAATCATCATAATGCCAACAATGCATTATATTCAACAAGACTAGTGCTCCCCCTGAAAATGTGCATCCAAACATCCTTTCCATATGTCCAAGGCTCCTCCTTAGCTTGTGCAATCTGAACACTTTTAACAGCAAGTCATCAACAACAATCTCTGCATGATTTGTCTGGATCTTCGAATCATAAGACTTCCATCATATCCAAAAGATATTCTTCATCAAATAAGCAATTCGGGCTCATCCATAATCTTCAACATAAGAAACCATGTATCACTTCATTAGCATGAGTATAACCATAATAATGCTAACAGTACAATCATTAGCAGTCAGACTGATGCTCCCCCTGAACCTCTGCTCCTGATCTTCAGCTGTCATCCCAATTCTCTTATCATCAACGCATATGCGACTGTGTCTGCTGGAACTCACGTGTATACGCGGCTTTAGTTCACTAAACCCGCGTATGGAAAGTGACTTATAGAAAATTTCACATTCCTCCATCCGCCCGAGTTTGTACCACCCGGACTCGTCGCATATCAAATTCTTTGCTCTAAATAATAACCGTAATAACAAGAATCATCATACATTGCTCCCCCTGTGATGATACATTACTAATTCCTATAATGTATCTCACATCTCTCCTGCAGTCATTAAAAGAAGTAAGCTTTTAGAAGCGGATGACTGCAGTAGGGTCAATATTCCCTACGTTTTCTGACCGGTCCTCCTTCTTTTTCCAAATTTGCTTGAACTTTCTAATTATGTGCTGGAATTTATCCAATTTCTCATATCTGTTCATCCTGCATTCTTTTTCCACATGTCCATACTTGTTACAAGCATAACATCTCATGTGACCAAACAAGTAAGCATAAGGATCATAGTGTGTTTCTCTATTCTTCCTTCTATTACAATCAGCTGCTTTATGACCATACTCGTTGCATGAAAAACAATATCCCTTGAAGCAACCAGAGTACCTTTCTGAATAGAATCTGTTTGATTGTGACTGAAATGATCTACTTCTGCAATTTGCTGCAACATGCCCATAATTATGACATTTAAAGCATTCAACATTATTGAATGATTTCCTTTGAGAAATCATGATTGTTGGTTGACCTTTTGTTTCTTTCAACACTTCAGGTTTTGCTTTGACATATTTTGAATCTTTAGCACTTCCTTGCGAACTAGATTCTGCTTTGATCGTTTCATGAAAACCCAGACCAAGTTTAATAGAAGGAGACCTTTGACTACTAAGAATATTGTCTAGAATCTGAGTACTATCTTGAAACCTTAAAATTTTATCCTTTTCTTCTAATTTACCTTTGAGAATGTTTACCTCAACCTCCAAGCTCTGGCATTGCTTCTTCATACTTTCTTCTTTCCTTCTTCTGTCTTCTACTTGATCATTCAGATTTAGAATCTCTTCTTTCAACCCATTTTCTTGTTCTTCAAAAGTTTGTAAGAGTTTTTCATTCTTCTTATTCGATGCTTCGAGATCAGCTTTCAGAGAGATGATTTCTGCTTCAAGTTCTTCATTCTTCTTGTTTGATTTTTCCAGATCAGCTTTAAGAGAGATGATTTCTGCTTCAAGTCCTTCCTTTTCAAATGATTGTAGAAGTTCTTCATTCTTCCCTTTTGATGTTTCGATATCTGCATTTAGATCGTTGATTTCTGCTTCTAGTCTTTTCATTCGATTGGATGCATAAGCATGCAACCTTTGATACTTGTCTACCTGTCCATTTATCATTTCTATTTGTTCTTTCATTTGAGAGATCATCTCATCATAGATAGATTCTTGTATTTTAGATGCTCTTATTTGTTCTTCAATTTTAATCTTGAGAGCTTCTTCTAGATCCATGACATTACTTTCACTATCTTCACCATTGCATGCACAGGAAAGTGAATCACAAGAACAACAATCAATACCTGTTTCGTCTTCTTCATTTTCTGCTACACATGTTTTCTGAGATATCCCCTTTTCAGTAGCATTTTTCTTTTGCTTCCTTCCCATTGTGACGGATCTCCTTCAAGCGATCAAGCTTCTGCAGAAGGACCTGCTCCGATACCAATTGTTGGGAAAAATACTGAGAGGGGGGGGTGAATCAGTATTTAGGGCATACTCAAAACTTTTAATTTTTGATGCTCTAAAACCCATACGCTACTTTTCTGAAGCCAACTAGCGAATACACGCGGATCTCCTTCATTAAACTCGCGTATACACATAGATCTTATTATGAAATTAAATCTTTACTTAGATCTATGCAACATTCATTCTTCTGATGTTTAGTTAACAGTAAACATGTGTAGTAATAACAAAATAAACCATCACACATAAGAATCACACATGAACACCAGGATTTTAGGTGGAAACCCAAGTCGGGAGAAAACCACCGCTGTCGTTGCTCAGCCTTCAATATTTTATTATAAAGAAAACATCTTACAACTTATGTACTAGTGCAGACTCATATCAATACGTAGGCACCCACCTGCGCTCATTTACCAGCCTCTCCTGGAAGGGAGCACCGACCCCCTGCTCTCGTCTACCAGCCTCTCCTGGAAGGGAGCTACGACCCCTTGCTCTCGTTTACTAGCCTCACCTGGAAGGGAGCTACAACCCCCTGACTGAAGGCTACAACCCTTAGCAACACCATGGACCACGTTTCATCAATTTTCACACTGGATCCAAAGCTTCCTTTAGAACACAACTTGCAGGCCACTTTTCATCATATTTTCAGACTGGACCCACTCCACACATTTAAGCTCAATCATACATCAAAACTGATACTTGTCAATTTAGACAACCCAGATCTGTAGAATACATCATTAACAGATAACAGCAACACAGCAGAATAGATCAGACATTTTATACTTCATACTTCAGCAAACCCTAGTTTTCATACGCGCTTTCCTATCACTGATCTGGTGTATATACACGCTTTCATGTATACAAACCCGCATATACATCTGCACATACTTCAGAACTGGTTTCACCTCCCATACGCGCTTTCGCTTTATCCAACCCGCGTATATACACGCTTCCACTGCGACAAACATGCGTATAGATCTTCAGACATTATAAAGCAGCATACTTCTTCAGATCAGATATTCAGTTCAAATTTAACCCTTTACTTTAGACAGATGTTCGCCTCATCTCAGATTTAAACATTCCACAAACAGATCTAGAAGATACAAATACATTTTAGATCTAGACTCCCTTCTTCATCATTTTCTTCATAGGTGCATCACAGATTCAGATCTATCATCAAACTGTTACCCTTTCCATTCAGACATACTTCAGAGCGAAGTATACATTCAAACTCAGACTTCTTGCCCCCTTTGCACAATGAATTTCTTCTCCTTATATAGGTTTACCCTTTATCAATACCATGAGCCAAAACCACATTACTTTTGATGGTATTCCTAGACGGGGTCACATATACGAATCATTACTCAATACAATGGGTCAATACCATGGTGGTTACCCCTGGTTTTACATATTTAGAGCGCTTTTTCCCATACGCGACTTGGCACGTTATTTCCCGCGTGCATACGCTACTTTGTCTAGACAAATCCGCGTATGCCTTGAGACATACTCTTTTCATCATGTTATAGCACATACTGACATTCCTTCCATCATTACCTTCTGTACTCATTGTATATACATCATGTTTACATCATTTAACAAGTTCATCAAGACATATTCCATCAGGGACAACTTCATCAAGTAGGTTGCCATCATCTTCATCAGGTGGGTTGCCATCAAGGACAACACTCAACATCATATTTCCAACATAGATGAGCTGAGAAATTTTTGTATTAAGATCCCATTATTACAAGCTATCAAGGAAATTCCAATCTTAGCAAAAACAATAAAGGAGTTGAGCATGAAAAAAACAGGAAAAATAATAAGAGAGACAAAGAAAATTCAACTAGCAGGAAAAATAGCAGATATCATGATGGGTAAGATTGCTATTCCAAAGTATCTAGACCCAGGAAATCCAGTTGTTAAAATACACATCAATGGAACTGAGATCCCAAACACACTTATTGATTTAGGAGCAGCAATCAATATCATGAGTAGACAAATCATGGATAAACTGAAACTTCCTAATCTTCTTTTTACACCCACATTATTACAATTAGCAGACAGATCTGTGATCAAACCTGATGGGGTAATAGAAGACATTACAGTGTCCCTAGATTCTTGGGAGTATCCTGTGGATTTTATGATCCTAACTCCTAAGAATAATCTAGGAGGGCATCCTATTATATTAGGAAGACCTTGGTTAGCTACAGCTGATGCTTTCATTAGTTGTAGATCCGATGATATGTACATCTCTGATGGTAGTTCAACCAAGAAATTTACCTTGTATCCTCCAGCAAAAACAATTACAGAATTAGATGATACTCAATGGATTGAGGATGAAGAAGACATACAACCTCTCTTCACAATTTCAGAAATTAGTGAAGATAGCTAGATTTTGAATACCTTAGAAAATTTTGAATCCTCTTCGGAATACAAACATGAACAATTTCAAGAAGAATCCAACATTGAGTTTTTATCATCAAGACATATGTCTCTTTACTCCATGGATAAATTTGACAGCTCTACAATTGAGATATTTCCAGGCAAAACTTTAAACATAAACAAGAACCTAGAGAAATCTCAACAAGAAGAGCTAGTCAAGATATTACAGAGACATTCTTCTGCATATGCATGGGAGTACACTGATATGAAAGTGATAAGCCCTAAGACTTGCATTCATCACATCTACATAGAGGAAAATTGTAAACCAATAAGACAACCTCAGAGATGGATGAATCCAAATCTTAGGGAGATTGTTAAAGAAGAATTGCAGAAATTGTTAAATGTCAACTTTATCTATCCCATTTCAGATAGTCAGTGGGTTTCTCCTTTGGTAATTGTGCCAAAGAAAAATGGTAATTGGAGGGTATTTATTGACTACCGGGAATTAAACAAAGCTACTCTTAAAGATCATTTCCCCCTACCTTTCATAGATCAGGTTTTAGATACATTAGCTGGAAAAAAGTACTTCTTATTTTTAGATGGGTTTAGTGGTTATAACCAAATTCAAATAGCACTTGAAGATAAAGATAAAACCACATTTACCTATCCTTGGGGTACCTATGCTTACCGATTATTTCCATTTGGACAATGCAATGCCCCTGCAACATTTCAAAGGGCAGTACTAGTAATCTTTTCAGATCTAATACATGATTGTGTAGAGGTATATATGGATGATTTCACAGTTTATGGAAACACATTTGAAGAAGCCTTAGCAAACTTGGAAAAAGTTTTAAAGAGATGTAAAGAAGAAAATCTTTCACAAAGTCATGAGAAGTTTTTTATGATGTTTACTGAAGGAATTGTTTTGGGACATCACATTTCAGGGGATGGGATTAGATTTGATGAGTCAAAAGTTGAAGTCATCTCTAACTTATCTATTCCAAGTTGTCAAAAAGATGTTAGGATTTTTCTGTGATTTACAGGATATTATCGAAGGTTTATAGAAAAATTCACCAAGATAGCATCTCCACTTTTCAAATTACTTACCAAGGATTGTGAATTCAAGTGGAATCCTGATTGCCAGTTAGCCTTTAAGACCGTAAAAACAAAAATCTCTGAAGCACCTATTTTAAGGGGACCTAACTGGAAATTACCTTTTCGTATTTCAACAGATGCCTCAGATACAACTTTAGGAGCAGTATTGAGACAAAAAGACCTGATTCCTTATGCCATCTACTATAAAAGTAAAAATTTGACTCCTTCAAAGTTAAATTATGTTGTAACTGAAAAAGAGTTTTTAGCTGTTGTTCATGCCATAAACAAATTCAGACACTATATAACAGGCTATGAAACTTTTGTTCACACAGATCACTCTGCCATTAGATATCTAATGAACAAATCAATTACTAATGGAAGAGTCATAAGATGGTTATTTCTTTTACAAGAATTCAACATCACCATTCTAGATAGGCCTGGGAAACAAAATACAGTAGCTAATTTCCTATCTAGACTCCAAAACATTAAAGACAACACCCTAGTTGAAGATCAATTCCCTGATAAATATCTTTTTGCAATTTCTACTCAGACTCCTTGGTTTGCTGACATTGCTAATTATTTAGTTTCAGGGAAATTTCCTTCAATAATGAATGCAAGAGACAAAAGAAAGATAATTTATGACAGTGAAAAATATTCATGGGTTGCTAATGAGTTATAGAAAACAGGTCCAGATTTTATCATTAGGAGATGTGTTCAAGAAGATGAGATGCCTGAGATCCTCAAGGCATGTCATGATGAACCTTGTGGCAGACACTTTGCTGATAAAAGGACAAGTTATAAGGTCCTTCATTTAGGATACTATTGGCCATCCCTTTTTAAATATGCTAAAGAGTATGTCAAAAGGTGTGACAGTTGCCAAAGGGTAGGGAAACCTTCTCCTTCAGGTGAGATGCCATTGCAGCCTCAGGTACATATTGAACCTTTTGAGAAATGGGCTTTAGATTTTGTAGGACCTATTAGTCCTACATCAAGACAAAAGAAATATATATTAGTTTGCACTGATTATGTTACCAAATGGGTAGAGGCCAAGCCATTACTTTCTGCTACTGAAGAATCTGTAGTTAATTTTCTTTTTGAGGATATTTTTAGTCGTTTTGGTGTCTCAAGGGAAATTGTTACAGATCAAGGAGCTCAATTCACATCAAGGCTAGTGGAAAAAATCATGGAGAGGTACAAAATTAGACACAGAAAATCTACTCCCTATCATCCACAAGCAAATGGTCAAGTGGAATATACTAATAAGGTTATTGAAGGGATCCTAAGAAAGACTATTCATTTACATATAAGAGATTGGGCAGACAGGCTTCCTGAAGCCTTGTGGGTCTATAGAACTACATGGAGAAGCACAACAGTTCATACTCCCTATGAACTTGTTCATGGAAAACAAGTTTTGTTTCCCATAGAGTTTCAGATTCAAACTTTTAAAATGGCAGTTCAGCTAGGACTTGATCTAACAGAAGCACAAAAGCATAGATTGGAGAAGATTAAAGAATTGGATGAGATCAGACAAGATGCAGTCCAGAAAACAAATATAGTCCAACAGCAAAGGACTAGATGGCATGATAAGTACATCAAGGAAAATAAATTTAAAGAAGGTGACTGGGCCCTCTTGTTTGATTCAAAGTTCAAAGTTTTTCAAGGTAAATTCCAAACACATTGGCTTGGGCCATATGAAATTATGAATATTTTTGACAATGGAGCAATAAAAATCAAGACAATAGATGAAGAGAAGGTCACTTTTCTTGTAAATGGTCATAGATTGAAGCTGTATCATAAGCCACTTTCAAGAGAAGAATTTGTTAAGAGATTCCAGGAAAACAGTGATGTAAAGTTAATGAAGAAGAATTCTTCTTCATCATGAACTTAATTGAATTTTTTGAATTCAAATGCATGAGAAAAAAAGAAAGTATAAACATGAAAACTAATCACTGATTAGCATGTTTATACAGAAAAGATAAAGTGAAAATCAAAATCCTTCTAACACTTTAACTTTTCAAATTTGTTCTTTTTCTGCAAGCAGCTATCACAAAATCATAAGTGCAAACCCATTTTATGTATCATATTCCACTTATGATCCATTTCATTCCATCATATCTCACTTCATTCATATTTCATTCGCTCCATTCATCCATACTTCATTCACTCCATTCCATGCTCCACCTCATCTTCATCTCAGATTTTTAAATTTGATCTCTTTCTGCAATTGAGTATTACAAATTATAAGTTGTAGGCCACTTTTCATATTTCACTCCACTTTACATTTATGATCCATTTCATTCCATTATATTTCACTTCACTCATGCTACATTACACCATATTTCATGATCCATTCTAATTCACTTCATACAACATTTCATTCCATGTTTCAAAGCTTCTACAGGTATATTCTATAGCCAGACATTCTACAACCAGACATTCTCTGGCCAGCCAGATATTCTGCAGCCAAATATCCTGAAGGCAACTATCCAGTAATCACTTGATCAGCAGCAAATTGATCCTGCACACCTATGAAAAAAAACAAAATCAAAGGGATTATGAAGGCTGAAGAATCAATGATTTTCAAAGGAGGACAAAGCATATTAAAACCAAAAAAATTAAAGGAAGGGCTAAGGTAAAGTTGTGAAATTATTATGATGACAGATTATGAAAGTTATAGTATAGTTAAGTCATGTATGATTCATAAAGTTATTTTGATTATTCGTGTTGATCATGCCTATTAAACCTATCATAAAAAATTTGGAAAAAATCCCTTCCATTCCGCCATACCAAATCATCATTTATTAAAAATTAACGGTTAGTACTGAAGTGACCTATTCGGTCACGTCACTAGCTCGAAGTATTCAATGATGATTTTGAAATTCTCACGAGATTTTTTCCTTGGTATTTTCTTCCATGATAGCTCTGAAAATCATTAATTTGTGTGAATCACCCTCACCGTATTTCACTCATCCCATAATCACTTCATGTCATCTTTCGTAGCTAATTCCTGCTGCATAAACAGAGAAGACATCTTTGGGGTAAAAACAACTCTCTAACAGCCATTTTTACTGTGGATAGAAGAGCAGTAAATTTAAGGTTAAGAAAAGAAGCCATGGGTTTCATTGTAAGGTCTGAACCAGTCAGAACCAAATACTTAGAGGGTTACCCACAGATTAGAGAAATGCTACAGCAGGTTGGGTGGTTACAGTTTTTGGAAAAGTTCAATGGTTTTCATAAGGAGGTAACTAAGACATTTGTACGGTCCTTCAATGGAGCAGAGGTTGAAATAGGAGATGTCAAGTTCACTATTACAGAATCCTTCATTGCAGAAGCAACAAAATTACCCAGGCAAGGTGAACGATGGTTCAAAAACAAGGAATTTCACAATGAGGCATGGAGGCAAATGCTCAAAACACCAGGTATGGATATTTCAATTTTTAAGAAGGGCGTTCCTAGCTCAGCACTGAAAAATAAATGGTGGAATATGTTGCTCATTTTGCAAAAGTTTATAACTTTTGAAGGAAGGTTTGGTACCCTATATGTTTATCATATTCAGCTAATGATGCATTTCTTAGATGAAGAAATGAATTTACCCTTTTTCTTACTTCATAGCCTAAAGAGAATGGCCTCTAATGTTCAAAAGAGGGTTCAATTCTTGGAAACTGTTAAGTCCCTATATTAATAGTGTAGCCCCTTATTATGTTAGTGTAGCCCCCCTTATTGTTATTATTGTACCCCTGTAACCCCCATATTGTTATTATTGTGCCCTTACATTATTATTGTTAGGTCGGCTAGGATTATATTGTGGCCCCACTAGGATTATATTGTGGCCCCATGGACTCCTATATATAGAAGGAGGTTTTTTTCATTTGTATCATCCAAGATTTGTTCATTTATGTAATGTATTGGAGGTTTCCCCCTCGAAGTGGCTTATTTCTAAGGCGTTGATATCTCTTTTCTTCTATTTTTGGAGCTGGTTACACAACATTTGGTATCAGAGCTTTGGATTCTAGGGTTTCACTGCTCCAAACAGGTCATCGTGGTATTTTCGCTATAAGTTTTTGTCTACGAAGTTTTAGAAGCTGAAATTTTTAGGGTGCGAAGCTGAAATCCTGAGGAAGATTTTCTAAAACTTTTAGAGCTTCGTTCGCAATATTTTCAGAGATATGATCTATGGAAGTTAGGTATGTTTTCAGGCTCCTAAACAGGTCATCGTGGAATTTGTGCTATAACTTTTTTTCTACGAAGGTTCAGAATCAGAAATTCATATGGTGCGAAGCTGAAATCCTGAGGAAATTCATCAAAAAATTTCAGATCTTGGTTCGAAATATTTTTGGAGATATGATCTGTCGAAGGTAGTGCTTTTTCAGGCTCTTGAATTTCATCTCAAAGAGGTGATCGTGGGAAAAGTTCAATAACTCTCTCTCTAGGCATCGGATTGGAGTGCCATAAAAAGTGGTCACAAGTAAACAGACTGTAGTTTCTTGGCTATCAATTTCAGAGACAGAGGACGAAACAGTGACACGTGGCAAGTCATAAAAGTTTGCTCTAGTGAACCAGTCCATAATTAGGTCATTGTGGGAGATTGGACACAACTTTGTCTTGGAGAATCAAAATTAGGTCAGACCTGTGGAATTCAAAAGAGAATTTAGAGGGCTATTTCATTGCTAAATTTCAGATATTGAATAGTCGTAATCATAGATATAATCAAATTCCAATATCGAGCTCCTCAAAAGAAAGTAAAAGGTGTGTATTGTTTTTCCCGAATTGCATAAATCTTGTTTGAAAAATCAGTTTGAAGTGAGTCCAAGGGCCTATTGAGCATATATTTCAGTATTGCGTTCTGAAATGCCTCCTAAAAATAATTCAACACCCATTAAGCCCTCAAAAATTATACTATGATACATGAAGTGGAAGAATTGCAGTATGAGATATCAAAATTATGTACCAAGTGCAACAAATTTCGATCTTACGAAGAGCAACCGAAGACGAAATAGATGGTTTAAAAGCAAAAATGGAGGCTAATTTGGATGGTTTGAAGGATCAAATAATAGCTAATATGGATGATAAATTAGTGGAATATCACAGCGAGCATCAACAACAAGTTCTCGAACTCTCAAAGGATAACCCAACTTTGGTGCAGAATCTAATGAAACAACAGGAAGATCAACATCATATCGAAAGAATTTATGAAGCAGTCATAGAAACAAGAAATCAACAAGTAAGATCAATTTCAGAGTATCTCAGCAAGTGGAAGAACTTTCCTGTAGAATATTTCACATGGGAGGATGAGAATTTTATACAGAAGCATCAAGAAATAATCAAGCGTTGAGGACAACACTTGTTTGAAGGAGAGGGGCATGTTAAGTCCCTATATTAATAGTATACCCCCTTATTATGTTAGTGTAGCCCCCCTTATTGTTATTATTGTACCCCTGTAACCCCCATATTGTTATTATTGTGCCCTTACATTATTATTGTTAGGTCGGCTACGATTACATTGTGGCCCCACTAGGATTATATTGTGGCCCCATGGACTCCTATATATTGAAGGAGGTTTTGTTCAGTTGTATCATCCAAGATTTTTTCATTTATGTAATGTATTGGAGGTTTCCCCCTCGAAGTGGCTTATTTATAAGGCGTTGATATCTCTTTTCTTCTATTTTTGGAGCTGGTTACACAATAGAAACCATTTTGTATCACCATGGCCTAGTTAAAATCCTAATTGAACATCATTTGAGAAAGGTGGGAGAAAATTGGGATGAGTTCCTAGTGAGGAATCACTTTGAAGAACCCAAGGAATCTCCATCTGAAGGCAAACTTGCAAGAAGAAACAGGAGAGGAAAAATTTCCAAATCTGTTGAAATTAAAACTGGTAAGTCCATACAAGAGGACAGTGAGGAGATTATTTCTGAGAAATTGGCTGAAATTAAGAAACAGCTTAAAAAGGAAAATATAATAAGAAATTATGCCAAGGAGAGAGGTGAAGAACCATCTAAACTAAGACGAAGCCATAGACTTAGAGGCATATTGAAGAAAATAGGGGTTAGACAAATGGGGATCATAGACATTGAGGATGAAGAGACACCAACTAATAGATCTCCTGAGTACCAGTACGAAGAGGATCTTGATGAAGGAACTCCAGAGATAGACCCAACACAACAACAAATCTATAATTATGTTGAGTCATTAGAAAAAAGAGCCTCGGAAAGTAGAGGAAGAACTCCTAGCCCACCAGAATCTGCAATTGAAGTACTAAGAAGAGACAAATATGAATTAGAAGTACTGAATAGGCATATAAAGAATGAAAATGAAATTTTAAGGGAGCAAGTTAAGCTGAAAAGTGATATAAAATACAACTCTCTCTCTCTACAAATGGAAAAATTGTACAAGGCTAGTGAGAAACTGAAAAAGAAAAACAAAAAGTTGAGCAGGGCACTTATAAACTTGAGATTCAAGTTGGTCATAAGGAAGCCTAGGAGGCCATTGAACATCAGGCAAAGCAAAAAATGGAGGTTAGATTTCCTAGCAGAAGTTTCAGTATATATGGATTGATTGCATGAGGACATGCAAAAGCTTTGCAGTGGGGGTATGTTGAGCCCCAAAGATGTCCTTTTCTTTCACCAAATTTCACTTCATTTCCTTTATCCCTTATCAATTATAGGCTTAAAAGATGAATAGGATTGATTAAAGTTACTTTAGGAATGTATACAATGACCGAATCGCTATATTTTCGTGGTTTTGTTGTTGCAGTAATTTTTTACTAGACTCAGCTACAGAATGCATCCATTCTGTAGGTAGTCGCCTATTCCACAGCTATCTTCATGTTCACACAACTTACAGGTGTCACTTAAAGGAAAAATGCATATTGTTGAATTCCAAAACACTCCTGCATCATTTCTTGCCCTCTACGAAGTCTGAGCAAGAATCTACATGTGGTTATGCACGTGGAGGAAACCAAAACTAAGAAGCAGATTCCTACCAGGACAAGGACTCTACAGATGTCTTTAGCAAAGTCCGAGGCCTCCACAAGAGTTCTAATTTGATTTTGATTGAAAAAGACACTCATCCCTATTTCTTCTCCAGGGAAGTTATGTATTTCTCTTATAAGAACAACTCGCGAAACTGAGAGATAGTTAGCTAGATTGATGTTTTGTTGTTAGATCTCAAAAGACCGTAATACTCTATTTTTGAAGTATTTTTCCTTTAATGAAAGAAGTACACCTTTATTGCATGATCTGAAGCAATCTTGAGGATATTTGTATGATAATCCGATGGTAGGGGTCCTCTACTGCCCGAGAAGCTCTGTGCATATCGTTTAGATAAGTAACTTTAGCTCTGTTTCGTTCCTAATTTAAGTAGTTTTCTGAACCTTATGTTTTATGCTCACTTACATCGGATGCTACAGCGAGTCTTGTTTTTATGAATTGTTCCAAAATATGGCTAACACTGAATGAGATATAGCTATAGTATTTTAGATATTAGTTGCATTTTAGTTCAGCTGTAATACTCCGAAGGTTAATTGCACTCTAGTTTAGTTCTATTCAATGTATTTCAAGTTTGATTGATTGCATTCTAGTTCAATTCTATTAATTGTATTTCAAGTTTTATTAGCTAGTTGTACTCTAGTTCTGTTAAATTAGACTTAACGTCCTTCATTATTTACAAAATACTCTTGTTCTTAATCTCTACTAATACATCATTATCATAGGAACAAGAATTGGTAATGTCATTTTGAAGTCTTGATTGTTCTGCAATTTCTCATAATGTTACAAACTGCCTCTTTTCCAAAGCTATTCCAAAAGATTTCTAACTCTTGAATAAGGCTTAATAGTGATATTTTGAGTTGTAGAATGGATTAATTTTAGTGTCATAAGTTAATTTAGAGTATATTTCCTCACTATGTTGCAGATAATCTTTTCCAAATGTGTTCCAACAAATTTCTAACCATGGATGAGATTTTCTCTCTGATATTGTAGGTTGTTGTTTACTTAGAAGAAATTCATTGCATTAAACTCATCCATTTCTCAAGTTGTTCCAATATAATTCTAATGAATGAATTGGGCTGAGTTCATGTTATGAGTTATTTTCTTGTCAAGTTTTGCATTTCCTGTTCTTAAGTGCCATACATAGTTCAGAATATATTTTTCTCTGTTTTAGTGTGGCCAACAACTTCTCTTTACCAACACTTAGTTCTTTTCCTCTTAGCATAAAAACTCAAAACCAAAAACAATAGAAAAACACTAAACACAACGAATTAAGAAACATATACCTAGGCACATATAGTGAACTTCACTTCAACAGTTTACTAGCCCTGGTTGACAATTTATGACATAAGTTTAGGAACACTAAGTTGAGCAGAAAGATTTCACGAAGGCGATCTCATTCTAGTGTATGACTGGGCTCATGATGTCCTCGATCATGGGAATTTTGACTCATTATGGCTAGGCCCTTACATCATTAGTAAGGATTTGGGTAAAGGGGCATACCTTTTAGAGGATTTCGAAGGCCACCCTCTTCATAATCCTCGTAATGCGCTCTATACCTTTAGAAATTTTACCCTTAGCATTTCCCTTTTGAAATTCACATTTTATTTCTAGTAGCTAGCTATCTTTTGTTGCTAGGGGCATCTTTCCCACCTTTGCATACCAGATCAAATCCCTCCATCACATATGCTTGGGGGTAGTATCCCATGATTTGGGGCATGATGGCACCCCTGGCCATCTTCTCATGTGATTGCCATAAGTCTCGGCCTTGACCCCATCAATCTAGGTATGGTCCACTATCCTCCCATTCCTTGGATGGTTTATCCTACCGACCTCTCCAGCGAGCCACATATTGTAGATGCTTGATACCATTTCTTCAAATCTTCTACTTTATGTGATACCATACTTACCACTTGGTCCCCATATTTGACCTGGTTGGCAGGGATGATTCTAGAACTTCTCTAGTAGTTTATTCTCGTATTCCTTTCTTACCTTGATTCTTCACCAGGAACCACCCTTCCAAGAAGAATTAATGCCATATTTATACAAGTAAGGCCAACTACCTGCAAGTCATGGATCCTAATTCCAATGGTTTGTTTGTTCGCTATGATTGTCGCAATATTTAGGACCTTTTCTCCTCTTTACATTCACCACAACCACACTTGCAAATGAATCAAATTGGAGGGAAATTTCTTTATTCAAAGAAAATACCCAAATTTTTCTTTTGCCATTTATGACCAAACCGTAGCTCGGTTTGACGAACCATCAACACCATTGGAAAGCTCTCACCAAGCACTCAAATGGGTATCCTTTCGTTTTTGGTGATTTGATACTTCTCCTGGAAAGCTTTTTTCCAAGATGGGTCACTTCGCTGCTTCTCAAAATCGAATTTCTTCACTTGCAACACTTGTACTTGGGGCACCATTTCGCCTTCATACTTTTCAATGCTTGTGTCAATTTTCGTCACGAGTAACCATATTTTACTCATGTTTTTATGGTCCCTAGAAAGCCTATTCTGTGTGGCAACATCATCGATTCACCCTTGTTTAGAACATTTGAGTTGAGTCATCATCACATCCATGGAGTCTGTCCCAGGTTACTTTTGTCTCCTGTCACAGTCTTACATCCTTCATTTCTTTGTACCTCCATTTTGTCACACATTTTTTCCTCCAGTCATATTGTCTCCTATCCCCTCCGGAGTCGAGTCAATAGTCGGCAAGTCATCCATGCCCTTTATGCTATAACAAGTGAAGTCGTCAACCCACTACTCAGTATCCCCCATCCACCATCATCCTTAGTGTCAGTCTATCAATTGCTCTACTATTATCCCTCCTACCTTAGTTGAGGATTCTTTATTGCCTCACTTATGGCAGACCACCTTCTGTTGACATCAGCTTATTCATTCTAGAAGACAACTCTATAGGGCGGTGTACCTTGGTTCTACCTTCCACTCTTGTCCAGTGCCTTGGATCAGCCAAAGGGACCATTTATTGCCCTTTGACTTGATTGTTTCTCAGTTCAATCTCCTCATGGAATGATCGAGATCCGTATACTTGATGGTTCGGTGATTCAACAGATTGTACCAGTGATTCCTAGGTTTGTTTGAGATGTTTTAGAACTCATGAGGGGGTGGCCATTCAGGTAGCCCCCCACATACCTAGATGACCTTTTTACTACATCCTTGGATGCAGCTCCATAGATTTGATGGTTTCATCCTTAGCCACTTGCAACGCCTTTTAGTTTTCATATAGAATTCATATTTTCAGAGCCCTCTCCTCTTTTAGAGGGCCTCTTTGGTTGTTATTATATCTCATGTACTCAGATATTATTGTATGAGTCCTCGCTGTTGTCCTAGGCATAGTATGTATGTGGGATCCATTATGTTTCTTATCTGGCACGTGTTTATTTCAACATGTACTATATAGCTCAATCCCATGTTTTTTGGGCGTAGCATTATTCTTTGTTCTTTTTCATCTCAACGGGCATAGGTATGCCTCCCCCGCCTCATTGAGAACAGGTACTCAATCGTAAAAGAGACTTGTCGAACCTGTCCTCTCTTGCTCTAGTCTGTCTTATGTTTCTCTCTCTCTGACTCCCCTTCGGTGTCTAGTGATTAGCTCATACGATTAGCTCCTAACGCTCGAACGTTGGGGGTAAATCTGTTACACCAATTTTTGGTCATATAACCTGTTACTATTAGATGGACTAAAATACATCATGTAAGACCAATTTTACCATAGTAAAATTTCTTTCACTATGAGAGATAATTTAATAACCCATAGTTTATTAAATTATTTCTGGTCTAAACATCAAACCCCATGAGGAAAAAATTATAAATCCTTATTTGTTTGATTTTCCTCTAGGGATAATTGACTAAACCTATGTTTCCTATTGGATGTGTGGAGCAACTCTTGTTTATTTTCATTTTTTAATGTATTTAACTGCATAGATCTGGATTTTTATAGCATTTATTTTGATCACCTACTGCAGATCTAAGGAAATTGATAGAAACATTTGATGTTAGGGTTGTTTGTTACGCACAACTAAAGTGAGCTTTTTCGTACGCTTGCGATTAGAATTCACTCTAACAATATGTTAGCATATAAAAAATTAAATGTGGAATTTGTAAGTATCTATGTTGTTTTACTTCTTTGAGTTTACAATTAAAAGAACAAAAAAAACCTTTAGAATAAATCCATGATTTATAATGGGGTTTAAAACATGCATGAAACAAAGTATGGAAATATGTCAATAGAAGACTTGTTGCAACAAGGAGGCACATGAAAAGTTTATGAGTCACTTCTTGCTTTGGTACATTGCTATTCGATTTACATTTATGCATATTATTTATTTCAGTTTTCATTATTCTCACCAATGTAGATACACTCATTACCGTTTATTTTTATGTTTACATGTGGAACAATATTAATAAGATGGAAAAAATCGATGCAATCAAGAAAAAAATCTTCCAAATATTAGAAATTATATGAAGAATGTGTATACCATTGATTCTTTCAGTTTTTCACTTCTAGCAAAGCTTACTATTTTTAGCAGTTTTTTGGGTCCTAAACTTCTGGAGCCATTTTGAGGCCCTAAACGACATTTTTTTGGGAAAAATGGCAGTAGCATGGGTCCATTAACTTTTGTTTCTCACAAAAAAAGTTTTATTCCTCTAATAGATATTTCTAACGAGGTATTGGACGCGTCAAACAAAGATCATATGCCAAAGTTGTGCCCCCGGTAAGATTGATGTACCAATTTACTCAAACGGGGCCCACAGTTTTGGTGCTTCATCTCCTAGGGTTAGGTTTTTCGATGTTTAGTGTTTTCCATTGTTTCTCAATAATAAATAGGCTCTCGAGCCTCATTGTAAAATAGTTTAGAGGCATGTAGTTGCCACATCTCTTCTCAGAGATAAGCTACCAACGCCCTAGCTAGTTTATTTCCATTATGTCTGTAAGCATATTTCGGTCATCTTTTTATTAATGAAATGAAGTTTTATTTCCATTGCATATTTATATTTATGGTTATATGTGTATTCTGTTGCATTCCTGCTTAATTCTCGATCATCACCAAGTCGGCAATGTCCTGGAGAAATCAACCTTATTGGAGGTAATTCGAAGTTATGGAAGTAGTATAAATAGAGGTACCTCTACTTATTTGGAAAATAACTCACTCAAGTTCAATCTATAAGATAAAGAGGATAAAAAGAGAGTGAAGTGCGGGAGCAGAAGACATAATTCAATGAAGAAGAGAAACCAAATTTTTTGGGCATCTCTCTCTCACATTGGATGATTTTTAGGGTTTCTAGACAAGTAGTTGGGTGTCAAAATTTCTAAAATAGTTGCAGGCTTGAAATTTTGTAGTTGGGAGCTGAAATTCGAGATTGAAGCTGCATCTAGGAAGATGACAGTTGGACACTTAATAATAATAAATGAAAGTGAAGGAATGGATGACTTCGTGATTGGAGGAGGCCTTTTTCTAGGTCAAAAGGGTCTTGGATTGTCTCATATTGATCTGAATCTACTAGTGGAATAATTTTACTGAGTTTCTCCTAGATAGGGTTTTTCCCCTAGCTGAGTACCTATAGCTTGTGTTCCTTGTTCTTGTGATCTTCATACATTTTATTTAGTAATTTGTTGATGAAATATAACATAAGGAAGAAGTAAAATAGGGCAACATAAATCACAAGTAATTATCAAGAAAGAGAAATCAGACCCTAATATCTACATGCATTGATTTCTCAAAACGGTATCAAAGCTAAGGTGAAAGAAGTACTAGTTGAAGATCACTTTGTTAGATATAAATTGAAGGAAGGAAAAGCAATCTTGGAAGAAAATATCACTCTCTCAATGGAAATTTATTTTCATATGGGACACAATCTCATGAAAATTACAGGAACCTTATGTTATATGGAAAATTCACTTCTGCAGACAAAAATGAACTCCCTGGATTCGGTGGTCTGATCTAGAAACAACAGAGGAAAAAAATATATGTTTTACTTAGAGACATTAGAATACATAAAAGAGACCTACATGGAATCTATAATATCTCCTCCTCTTATCTTCACTTGTAAGCTCCAACTCTAGCTCCACGTGTTATAAATAGAACCTACAACAATAACTAAAACAAGAAATAGAAATACAATATCCACATAAAATAAACTAATATGTGTAATCAATGAGCCAAATACAATTGAAATACATCATCATACACATGACACAATTATAGGAAAACATACTGCTTTTTGTATTAGTAAATAAAAGAGAGAGTTACAACCATTTATAGATGATGACTTTGTAGATGTCTCCGTGATTTTTTTTTCCTTCTATACCAAAAATAAAAACTTCACAGTCAACCTTAATGCATAAATGGATGATGATTCCTTAAGATCAAAGAAGCAGTGTGAGGGCACTAGTAATCTCTAAAACCCAACCCAGACTCTATGGGAGGCATTTCATTTATAGGGTAAAAGTGGTAGTTTAGGATTTACAAATCTAGGCTTGAGATCCACATATGAAGGAGGATAAACTCAAAGTATAAGAGATAAGACCCGTAGAGTAGGAATTTGAGATCTCTATCCATGGTAAATGGTTAAAACCACCTTAGAAGCTTATGTAAGGAGAACATTCGAAAACATTTTTTATTTTTCTTAAAAGTATAGAGCCATTGCACCTACATAGTATAGAATCTTGCATTGGTCAATGCAGGTGCTCAGTTATGTAATTTTCAACCATTTCAGGTGGACACAATGAAGTATAAAGTATAAAGTTAGAGGTAGTGGCTAAGGAATGAAGTGTTATACCTTGTGACAAGTTTGTATTAAGAACAAATTGGTCAAGATAATCATCTTTTACAGTACATATTATTATCATGATATTATCGGTGAGGGAGGCATACCCATGCTCAACAGATAAGCCAATATTACATGTAAAACGATTAAGAAATAAGGTCTACTAATGAAAGAAAGTGGACCCATGCTTCGATGAGTGTCTGAATGATCATAGCCGTCACATTTTTCAATCTTGTATGAATCTTGAAATCACAAGCTAGATGGATGGAACTAGATTCGAGGTCTTTTTCCTCGTTACTCTATAATATGAGTCTAACAATGTGAATAAATGAGTTGTATTCGAACATGGTAGAAACAATATGATTACTCAAAAATGATGTAATTCGTTAACGAATGCGATAGAAACCACCGATAAAGATAATGTATTTCAAGGTACTATAGTATAATCTATGTGATGTGAATGAATAAGATGAAGTCGAACATCACATAGAACCTTTTGATCGAAGGCCAATGATGAGGACATGTATTCGAGAGCGAGGAAACTTTCCATTTATGTATGCAAGCTCCAAGGTATCGAATGGAGTTTCTAATTCAACTTCCTAGATAATGAGTTGATGGTGACTGGAAGTGACCCATCGTAATAGGGCCTTGATGTATCCCCCATCAAGGACATGAAACATGTATTAATATTTGAGATATAATAATGTTGATGGAGGGTTGGTTAAAGAAGTATGAACATGAAAGAAGGCTTAAGAGTATTACAGTATATGTAAACTAAAGAACTTATCTTGAACATATTGATGACAATTTATGTAGTTGGTAGTGTTGACTCAAAAGCAATTATGAAGCCTTTTGATATGGTGTGATTAACCAAAGAGGAAAGGAGATTTCTCAACTCAAGATTCGCAAATATGAAGTGAAAGAGTGTCATGTTCAAGAGCGAAGCACTACCATAAATAGGTTGAGTGACCTATTTCCCAATTTCCCTAATCATTTTTGGTACATACCTCTTTATTTTTGACAAGCTTGAGGAGGATAACATATGCTAGATTTATAAGTTCATCCTTCTGATAAATGCTTTTGAGTATTTTTAACAAACCCTAAGGAGTGGTTCGATCCCTTCATGTTCGAAAAATCCAACGTTGTTTGATGATTTTTCGAGTCCAAAAAAGATGTAACTCGACTTATTTTTCATGTTTATAGAGCTCAAAAAATATGCAGAAAATAAAACTCCAAAGGTTCCTTTTCATAATTTAGTCTCTTGAGTAAGAAAAGGTAGAAAAAGATGCTCAAGAGAACCTTATAGTCATCTTATATAAAGTATTCATTTTTCGCAAATAGTCTATCCCAATATAGAAAAGGGTTGAACTTACACTCGGTAGGCATATTTTCATTTACTTTAGCGAGTTTGAAAAAAAAATACTCGACAATTTTTTCATGTTTTGGGAGTCTGAAAAAAGTTGAAAGAGGACTACACCCAGAGAACAATTTTTATAAAAGTTAGAAATTAGTTCTGTTCATGATGAAACTAATCAAAACATGTATAGGTCAAGAGGAAAGCTAATACTTAGACTGCTCATCATAGTGCCTCCTCAATAAAGAGTAAATACTAAGTAAAAGAGAATGATTGGCCAGGCAGATGGTGACGATGGAATGCGAAAACCAAGAATCGTATTGCAGAAATGGGTAGATAAAAAATGGCAATCACACAGGATAAAACGATAATGTTTCATTTTTACAGAAGCTTGAAACATGGGAAAAATTATGCTTGAGAGTGATTAAATATGGTTTCATTTTTACATAACCTTGAAACGAAGAAAAACTATGCTTAAAATAAGTTGCATGTCCTGAGAAGAATAACTCAATTATATGCACATGCCCCCAAGCTTCATGGCATTCACGTAAGTAGGCTACCAGTTAGTAATAGGTAGATGGAATGAATCTTAATTTACGAGATCAAGTGAAAGGCTTGACTCAACATGTACGAGTTCTAGTCAGATAATTGAATTTTGGGGACATGTTTCATTTTTTAACAAGATTGACATAGTAAAAGAATTATGCTGAAGGGACCCTATTTAATTTTTAACGATCTTGACAAAAGAAAAGGAACTTTTTTGTGGGACCTTATTTCATTTTTTAATGAACTTAAAAAAGGAAAATGAAATCTATATTCTATTACCACTAGCACCTAATAAAGGGATAGATCTCTTCATTGTTGAGTTATTAATGTGTTTTCTCTATTGAGAGTGTTTCTTGTGCATGTTGTTTTATTTTTTCTTCTTTGTTTATGTAGCATGCTATGTTTCCATTTAGCTTAGCTTATTACATGTTGAACTTGTTCCACTAATGTTTGAAAAACCACTTTGACCCGTGAATTTCTCATAGGAAAGCAACATCCCTACTAAGCATAGTGTATTTCGTCCGATGATGTGCCAAATACACTACAAGAACATTTATAGGAGCTTCTCAATTTAATCAATTTTATGGGAAAGATGTCATAATTCTATCAAATTTATCTCTTCCTTCATTAGACCTAGTTCAATTGATTGACGAAGTACCTTCTTCTTCCCTACAATTGAGAATGTCTCAGATCCTTAAAATGGAAGAAGAAAGAGAGAAAGCCAAATTAACTCATGCCTGACACCAGTAGATAGTGAAAAATCCTTTTGATGCAAATTTTGTTTCCCCAAAAACATTCCATGTTAGAGACCTCATACTTAAGTGGGACAAGGCACATGAGGAAAAAGGTAAGCACACCAAATTCGAAATAATGTGGCTTGGAACATTTCAAATCATAGAATAGATTGGCTCATCAACCTTCATGTTACAAGATCTTCAATGAAGAAAATATTTTCTTCCTGTCAATGGGATGATTTTGAAAAAAAAAAAATTCTTAGAAGAAAATTTTCTTCTAAATGTATTATACCTATACTTTTACATTTTTTTAGGAAAATAATGTTTGATTACATACTTTTGGTTATTCACAACACCTGTGAATTATTTTATGCCTTTTTATTTTTTAACAATAGAAATTATTGAGGAAATAACTACAAAACTTGAAAATTAAATGAATACTATACAACTCTGAATTTTTTTTCCATCAAAATTGTAAATTTTATAAACGTGAATCTTGTAAAGTATTTTTACTATATTATCAATCAGAAAAGGTTCATCCTTACAAAGTAAATACTTGTTGTTACTAAGCATCATTAACTCTATATTTTCATCCAAAAACTCTTGAGTCACTGATTCTTGCCATCCATTGAAAAAAGATTTTTTAGAGTGTAATTCAAAAGTATAAAAATTTTTAAAGGACAAGGGGTCTCATCATGAGTCTACTTATCATGATCATAGGTAAATAATAAACTGACATTACCACTACTGCATATCAAACCAGGGTAATGTCTCATGATTATTAAAATCATAAGAAAAGGGGTCTCACCACAAGCTAACTTCAATTATAACCAGTGATTGGCATTGTCACTTTCTAGTCATCAAGCCAGGACAATTAATTTTTAAGAAAAAGAAAAAACAAGTTATATGATTAAGGATTTATCTCAAAGAATTGTAATAATAAATGTATGGGATATTGAATCATTGATGGTTAAAAGGTAACATTGTCGAGGTTATTAATGCATGTTGTCAGCAGTGGTTCTACCTATGACAAAATTAGTAAATCAAATGGCTAAGTTACAAAGTGATCTGAAAATGGAGCTATTTTTAATGCTATGCAAAGTATCCATTTCCATATAATTTAGTGTGCAAAGTGTTCTCCATGACTTGCAAGTTAAACAAAGTAGTTTTGGTAATGTTTCTAAGTTTTATGTGTGAGGATTTATTATTTAAATTTATTGTTTAACATATCAAAGTAGAAATAAATAGCAAGTAAAATTCACCATAACATAACACAACAAAATGTTGAGGCAGTTCACCCCTCCTGGGCTACATCTGTCGGTCCAAGGCTCCCCAATGGCATGTACTTGTTCTATTAATTTTCTAAAAATGGTTATACAGTGAAAAATATGCCTAAATAGGAAAAAAAGCTATAAATTAAGCTTCAAAATATAGAAAATAGCTAAAAATGGCTTTTTTTTCACCTTAAATAGTGAAGTACAACCCAATACAGCTCCTTCTCCCTTATGGCCCTGATGGCTCTTTCATCTTCCATGAATAAAAAGTGGCTGAAGCTCACCTCTTTTCACTCTAAAACCTATCCCAAACTCTCCAGAATGCTGAAGAAACCCAAAATTGACTACAATTTTATCCAATTTGGTCGAAAATTGAGAAAGTTATGGCAAAAACAAATTTTTTCACTGTGTCCCCCAAAATCCTCCTCCAAAACTGGAGGAACTCCAGTTAACTCAACTAAAATGGTGGTCTGCCCGAAACTATTAGACCCGCTCAAAATCCAGCAGAACGTTTAACTATCAAATTAAATGTTCGAGCGGGCTATAACCCCCCGCCGAAACCATTGGCATAACGATTTAAAAATCCTTTTTTTAAAATTGTTTGGATGTGGCATATTATGTTATATACACATGGCCACATGCCACCATTTGCGGTCAGTTGAATTAACCATCGGAGGTTTGAAAGGCCTAGTTTTGACGCTGGAGTCATATGGAGTGTGGGGGCTGGCCCCTATTTGCCATCAACCCAACCTTAATCAAAATTTAAATAGGTAATGTATTACATATATATTAAGATGTGATGTATAGGCAGGCTGGTCGGTGCGCTCTGTTGGCCGGCGGGAGGTTCATTGTTTGAATCCTGTAACTATATATAATTTTTACATAGATAATTCTTCATGGCTTGGGGCCACGTGGTAGCCTCCGGGCCTGCCATGTGGCAGCCTCCAATTGGTCTGCCATAGAAATAGTCAATCCATTATCAAACCAACATCTACCACTTGTCAGATTCCTATTCTTCCCTGTGGAATATTCTAGGGAATATTTTGGGGAATATTCCTCCCTAGAATATAACTTAAAATATTCTTTTTTTATTTTTTATCCAATTTATAAAAGTTAAACTTGGTCAACTGAAAAATGGAGTTTACTGGAGACTTCAAACCTCAATAAATTTCACATATGATTTCGGTTTTGAGAACCGTTCATGGCATGAAAATCGAAGCAACGAGACCTATTTGGTCGTTTAGATTGCAACCATTTCTAACAATTTCCATTTTTGAGCATTTTTTTTTCAACTTGGACATGATCTCCTGATCACACCTCCCTAATGGGAAGATTTTGGACCCAAAAATCTCTCTAAACTACAAAAACTGAAGATGAGGAGATTGAGTCTCCACTCTTCCAACCTTGAACTACTATAATCTCCCTGATTTCATCAAATTGAGCACCTATGAAGAAAATGATGAAGAGGGATCTCTAGATCTGAAATGACTATGTATTTTCTAGATCTATTTATGGAATGTTTAGATTTATGATCTGGTGAATCTTTGCTGAAGTAAAGTGTGAGATCTAAGTTATCTGTTCTGAAGAGCTGCATAGTACTAAAAATTTACAGATCTATACGCATGTTCATCTCAGCGAAAGCGCGTATATACACAGGTTCATTTCAGGAAAAGAGCGTATGAAATCAAAGGTCAGTTCTGAAATAGTTGTCGATCTATATGCAGGTTTGTCTCTATGAAAGCGTGTATATACGCAGGTTCAGTGAAGTAAAAGCACGTATGGAATCTAGGGTTTTTCTGAAGTGTGTGGAATGAAATTTCTGATCTGTTTTGCTGGTTTACTGCTATCTGTCAATGATGTATTCATACAGATCTGGGTTGTTTGAATGTTGATTATGCTACTGATTATGTTGATTAAAGATCAAGTTGTTGGTTGATTGGTTGATGATTCAATGAATGAATTGATGGGGTTATATGTTTTAGTTTGAATTATGTTGAGCTTAAATGTGTGGAGTGGGTCCAGTCTAAAAATCTGATGAAAAGTGGCCTGCAAGGTCTGTTGTTTGGAAGTTGTTTGATCCAGTATGAAAATTGATGAAACGTGGTCTGCAGTGGTGATGAGGGTCGAAGCCTTCAGTGAGGGGGTGTATCTCCCTTCCAGTGGTAGCTGGTAAACGAGAGCCGGGGGTAGTAGCTCCCTTCTAGGAGAGGCTGGTAAATGAGAGCAGGGGGTAGTAGCTCCCTTCTAGAACAGGCTGGTAAATGAGATCAGGGGGTTGGAGCTCACTTCCAGTAGTGGCTAGAGAACGAGAGAAGGTTGCAGCCTTCTACAGGTGGGTGCCTGCATGCTGGTATGAGTCTGCGCCAGTACAACATTGTAAGAATTTTTGTTTATAATAAATATTGAAGACAAAGACAACAGCAGCAGTGGTTTTCTCCCGAATAGGGTTTCCACCTTAAATACTGGTGTTCATGTGTGTTGCTTATGTGTGATGGTTTATTATGTTATTACTGCACATGCTTACTACTTACTAAACATCTAATGAATGAATGATGCAATGATATAAGTAAACAATTAAATGCATAATAAGATATGTGGACATACGCAAGTTTTCTTAAGGATATCCGCGTGTATATGCGAGTTGGGTTCAGTAAAGTAGCGTATGGTTTTAAGAGAAATAAAAAGTACAAAGTTTTCAGTCAGCTCTAAATACTGATTCACCTCCCCCCCCCCTCTCAGTATTTTTCCCAACATATGCTAGATTTATAAGTTCATTCTTCTGATGAATGCTTTTGATTATTTTTAACAAACCCTAAGAAGGAGTGGTTCGGTCCCGTCATGCTCGACAAATCCAACATTTTTTGATGATTTTTAGAGTCCAACAAAGATGTAACTCGACTTATTTTTCATGTTTAGAGAGCTCAAAAAAGATGCAGAAAATAAAACTCCAAAGGTTCATTTTCGTAACTTAGTCTCTTGAGTACGAAAAGGTAGAAAAAGATGCTCAAGAGAACCTTATAGTCATCTTATATAAAGTATTCATTTTTTCAGAAATAGTCTATCCCAATCTAGAAAAGGGTTAAACTTACACTCGGTAGGCATATTTTAATTTAATTTAGGGAGTTCGAAAAAAAAAAGTACTAAACAATATTTTGATGTTTTGGGAGTCTGAAAAAAGCTCAAAGAGGAATGCACCTTGAGAACGACTTTTATAAAAGTTAGAAATTAGTTCTGTTCATGATGGAACTAATCAAAACATGTAGAGTTTAAGAGGAAAGCTAATAAGACTGCTCATCATAGTGCCTCCTCAATAAACAATAAATACTAAGTGAAAGTGAATGATTGGCCAGGAATGTGGTGATGATGGAATGCAAAAACCATGAATCATATTGCAGAAATGGGTAGATAAAAAATGGCAATCATACATGATGAAATGATAATGTTTCATTTTTACAGAAGCTTGAAACATGGGAAAAATTATTCTTGAGAGTGATTAAATATGGTTTCACTTTTACATAATCTTGAAACGGAGAAAAAATATGCTTAAAATAAGTTGCATGTCCTGAGAATAATAACTCAATTATAGGCATATGCCCCGAAGCTTCATGGCATTCATGTAAGTAAGCTACCAGTTAGTAATAGGTACATGGAATGAAGGTTAATTTACGAGATCAAGTGAAAGGCTTGACTCAACATGTACGAGTTCTAGTCAAAGAAATGAATTGTGGGGATATGTTTCATTGTTTAATGAGATTTACATAGTAAAAGAATTATGCTGAAGGGACCCTGTTTAATTTTTAATGAGCTTGACAAAAGAAAAGGAACTTTTCTGTGGGACCTTATTTCATTTTTTAGTGAACTTGAAACAAGAAAATGAACTTTATATTCTCCTACCACTGGCACCTAATAAAGGGATAGAGCTCTCCATTGTTGAGTTATTAGTGTGTTTTCTCTATTAAGAGTGTTTCTTGTGCATGTTGTTTTGTTTTTACTTATTTTTTTATGTAGCATGCTATGTTTCCATTTAGCTTAGCTTATTACATGTTGAACTTGTTCCACTAACATTTGACAAACCACTTTGACCCGTGAATTTCTCGTAGGAAAGCAACCTCCCTATTAAGCATAGTGTATTTGATCCACCAATGTGCCAAATACACTACAACAACCTTTATAGGAGCTTCTCCATTTAATCTATTTTATGGTAGAGATGTCACAATTCCATCAAATTTAGCTCTTCCTTCATTAGAACTAGTTCAATTGATTGAAGAAGTACCTTCTTCTTCCCTACAATTAAGAATGTCTCAGATCCTTAAAATGGAAGAAGAAAGAGAGAAAGCCAAATTAACTCATGCCTGACACCAACATATAGTAAAAATCATTTTGATGCAAATTGTGTTTCCCCAAGAACATTCCATGTTAGAGACCTCATACTTAAGTGGGACAAGGCACATGAGGAAAAAGGTAAGCATACCAAATTCGAAAGAATGTGGCTTGGAACATTTAAAATCATAGAATAAATTGGCTCATCAACCTTCATGTTACAAGATCTTCAAGGAAGAAAATATTTTCTTCCTATCAATGGGATGGTTTTGAAAAAAAAAATCTTAGAAGAAAATTTTCTTCTAAATGTATTATACCTATACTTTTACATTTTTTAGGAAAATAATGTTTGATTACATATTGTTGGTTTTTCGCAACACCTATGAATTATTTTATACCTTTTTATTTTTTAACAATAGAAATTCTTGAGGAAATAACTACAAAACTTGAAAATTAAATGAATACTATACAACTCTCAATTTTTTTTCCATCAATATTGTAACTTTTATAAACATGAAGCTTGTAAAGTATTTTTACTATATTATCAATCAGAAAAGGTTCATCCTTACAAAGTAAATACTTGTTGTTACTAAGCATCATTAACTCTAAATTTTCATCCAAAAACTCTTGAGTCAGTGATTCTCGCCATCCATTGAAAAATGATTTTTTAGAGTGTAATTCAAAGTATAAAAAAATTGAAAGGATAAGGGGTATCATCATGAGTCTTCTTATCATGATCATAGGTAAATAATAAAATGACGTTATCACTACTGCATATCAAACCAGGGTAATGTCTCATGATTATTAAAATCATAACACAAGGGGTCTCACCACAAGCTAGCTTCAATTATAACGAGTGTTTGGAATTGTCACTTTCTAGTCATCAAGCCAAGATAATTAATTTTTAAGAAAAAGAAAAAACAAGTTATATGATTAAGGATTTATCTCAAAGAATTGTAACAATAAATGAATGGGACATTGAATCATTGATGGTTAAAAGGTAACCTTCTCGAGGCTATTAATTCCTATTGTCGGTAGCGGCTCTACCTATGACAAAATGAGTAAATCAAATGGCTAAGTTACAAAGTGATCTGAAAATGGAACTAATTGTAATGCTATGCAAACTATCCATTTCCATATAATTTAGTGTGCAAAGTGTCCTCCATGACTTGCAGGTTAAAAAAATTAGTTTTGGTAATGTTTATGAGTTTTATGTGCGAGTATTTGTTATTTAAATTAATTTTTTAACATATCAAAGCAGAAATACACAGTAAGTAAAATTCACCATAACATAACATAGAAAATGTTGAGGCAGTTCAAGCCTCCTGGGCTAATCTGCTGGTCCAAGGCTCCATAATGGCATGTCCTTGCTCTATTAATTTGCTCAAAATGGTTATACAGTGAGAAATATGCCTAAACAAGAAAAAACAGTTGTAAATTCAGCTTCACAAGATAGAAAATAGCTAAAAATGGCTTTTGTTTCACCTTAAACAGTGAAGTACAACCCAACACAACTCCTTCTCCCTAATGGCCTTGATGGCTCTTTCATCTTCCCTGAAGAAAAATTGGCTGAAGATCACCTCTATTCACTCTACAACCTATCCAAAAATCTCTAGAATACTGAAGAAACTCAAAATTAACTAAAATTTCATCCAATTTGGTCGAAAATTGAGAACGTTATGGAAAAAGAAAATTTGTTCCCTCTGTCCCCCAAAATCCTCCTCCAAAACTGGAGGAACTCCAGTTAACTCAAATAAAATGGCGATCCACTCGAAACTGTTAAACCTGCTCCAAATCCAGCGGAACATTTAACTATCAAATTAAATGTTCAGGAGGGGTGGACACATGACCCCCCACCGAAACAGTTGGCATAACAATTTAAAAATCATTTTTTTTAAATCGTTTGGATGTGGCATATTATGTTATATACATGTGGCCACATGCTGCTATTTGTGGTCAATTGAATTAACCACCAGAGGTTTGAAAGGCCTGGTTTTGACGTTGGAGTCATATGGAGTGTGGAGGTTGGCCCCTGTTTTCCACCAACCCAACCTTAATCAAAATTCAAATAGGTAATGTATTGCATATATGTTAAGACATGATGTATAGGCGGGCTGATCAGAGCGCTCTATTGGCTGGTGGGAGGTTATTTGATCGAATCCTTCAGCTATATATAATTTTTACGTATACAATTCTCCATGACCTGGGGCCACGTGGCGGCCTCCGAGCCTATCACGTGGCAGCCTCCGATTGGTCCGCCACACAAACAGTCAATCCATTATCAAACCAGCAAATGCCATTTTTCAGATTCCTATTCTTCCCTGTGGAATATTCTAGGGAATATTCTAGGAAATATTCCTCCCTAGAATATAACTTAGAATATTCTTTTTTTATTTTTTCCAATTTAGAAAAGTAAAACTTGGTCAACTAAAAAATGGAGTTTAATGGAGACTTCAAACCTCAATAACTTTCACATATGATGTCGGTTTTGATAACCGTTTTTGGCAGTGGAATCGAAGCGATGAGACCTTTTTGATTTTTTAGATTACAACCATTTACAAGCATTTCCACTTTTGAGCATTTTATTTTAAACTTGGACATGATCTCCTGATCACACCTCCCCAATGGGAAGATTTTGGACCCAAAAGCGCTCTTAAATACAAAAAATGAAGATGAGGAGATTGAGTCTCCACTCTTCCAACCTTGAACCACTGTAATCTCCCTGATTTCATCAAATTGAGCTCCTCATAAAAATATAAATTCTTCCTTGAATATGTTGACTGACTGTTGCTAACCTTGACTGTGTCATCATGTAAATTTTTGAAACTTGCAGAACAACAACTAAAATTTGCAGAAAACATACTGCTCCTACAATGGTCTACCTTCAAAGGAAACTGAAAATAAGATTCACCTTGCCAATTTTCCTCATGGAAATTTTTTTCCGAATGAGCCATGTACTTGTGTCGATTCCCGACCAAATTTTCTCGCCATAGTACTCTGCCATTATGAAATAAGCAATGATCCTTGCTGAACTTTGTGCCCTCTTTTCTTGCATTCTTTTCCCTTTCTTGGATTTTTGCACCACCTTGCACTGAAACTTTGTTCTCTGCAACGATCGACACCAAAGACACTTTCTGCAACATCTTGTCATCTTCTTCCAAAGACGACCTGCTTTGAAACTGAAACATCTCATCATTTACATCAACAATAATATGAAAAGGATTATGTACAAAATATTTTTTCTTAATCATCAGCAAAGTAAAATTTTGACTTGCATTGACAATCCTTCTCAACCACCCTGCATTCACTAAAGAAGATTATAGCTTCTTCTGATATGCTGTCACAATAAACTCCTTTCCATCCTTGAATAGATGATACTTGTTCTCATGGTGATGGAAGATCGCTTTCCTGTCATATAAGTAAGGAATGCACAACACCACACTTGTAATGTCAAGTGGTACCACATCTAATTCAACCATGTCAACATAATGAGCTGTTATGGCGAAGTGCAACATGCATTTCCTTGAAACTTGTAAATTAGCATCCTCAAAAATCCATCCAAGTGGATATGGATTTGGATGTGGAATGGTCTCAAGTTTTAGCTTCTTCACTAATTATTCTGAGATGAGATTCGCTTGTGACCCACTCTCAAATAGTGTGTCTATATTTGTGTGTTTTGAAATGATCCTCACTTGAAACAACTCTATCCTCTTCTCTTCATTTGGAGCTTCTATGTGACAGTTTAAAGTTATAGAACTGGGATTTGTTTCATTTAAAATTTCTTTCCCTTTTATTTTCTTTAGTGCCATGGCTATGCTTTTAGTTTCATCTCCCGATTCATACCCTAACTCTTGTTCAGCTATTGCAACTTTCTTGCCCTTTTCTTTGGCCTTATCTTTGGTTTTAAATTTTCTGGTTTCAACTCCAGATGAATTTTCCAACAATGGTCTTCATCGTGGCTTGTTTTGGAACAGTTTTTACAGAATAATTTCCCTTTCTCTTTCCTAGAGTTTGCATTTATTTTTCTCCCTTTTCCTTTAATTTCACTATCATCATTTCCATCAAAATATTGTTTACCTCTAGCCTCTAAATGTGTGGCTTGGACACAAACCTCATCTAGAATAGTAGGATTGAACATAAGAATAGTATGTATAAGATAGCTGTGTAAACCACCTATATATTTAAAGAAATTCTCTTGGCTATGCAAATCAATTCCCAACAAAAACGCCCTTCTTCTAAACTCTTGAGTGTAATCTTGAATGTTTTGTCCCTTAAGTTGCCTAAAAATTTTGCAATTCATGATAGCCTTTTGTAAATGAGCTAATGGATAAAATTGTTGCTTAATTGCAGAAATAAATTCAGCCCATGATAAATTGATCTTACCATGTTTTTTAATTTCATCCTTGGTCTTGGCTTGCCACCATACCAATGCTGCTCCCTGCATTCTCAAAGAGGCTAACTGAATCTTGGTGTCGTCTCCATGAAGGTTTTGTATCCTTAAATAAACTTCCAACTTCCTTATCCAATTGTCAAGTTTCTCTGCATTGACTTCACCATTAAATATAGGAAACTGAAATTTAATATCAAGATTTTAAAATGGAATTTTACCAGTGGTTTTAGACTTGTGAGATTTGTTCATCGAAGTAGAGGGTGACGATGTAGAGGAAGAGGATGAAGATGGGGATGGTGGATCACCATTTCCTCTGTGTCCTTTCTTTGACTTGTCATCACTTTTCTTTCCTCCTGAAGAACCCTCTCCTTCCTTGTGGTGTTTCAACCCTTCTCCATCAAGCCTTTCATTCATTTCTTGATAGATTATCCTCACCATATTAGTCATGTCCAGGTTCGCCTTTCGGAACACCCGTTCTTCTTCTTTGAGATCAATGTATTCAAGAACTTCTCCTTCTCTTGAAGACATGCTTGAGGCTTATTCTATGCCCCTTGGAGGTGAATTATAAGGCAGAGTTAATGGCTCTCTAGCCATCCTTGGTTGAGGATTATTTTTTAATTTTTTTCCAATTTAGAAAATTCAAACTTGGTCAACTGAAAAATGGAGTTTACTGGAGACTTCAAAACTCAATAACATTCACATACGATGTCAGTTTTGAGAACTGTTTGCGGCACTAGAATCACAACAACGAGACCTTTGATTCAGTCGATAATTACTCTATAGTTGATATGTTGGCATCCCTATGTCTCCGTCCACAACAATTGCCAAAGTTTAAAGAGTACATGAACAAGAGACTAAAAGGAATTGCATTGAAAATGATATAAGTCTCCAAACCCTTAACACAGTAGGAAAAGGAAAAATAATTGGCACTTAAGGATACTAAAGTCCTTAGTAAAATGAGAAACATAAATCTACTGAAGTTCAAAACATGGAATTAGATTTCCTAAGTAATCTGTATGATGTTTGGAAGGCATCTAACCAAAAACTCTAGGCAGAGAAAGAAGCTATAATTACTGGTCATCAACAGACTGTAAAAACACCTCAAACTAAAATACAGGACTCATTCACTGCTGGGCACTCTGAGAAATTAGTAAGCATAGAGAAAGTGGAATTCATCTCGGCCTTCCCCACTACAAAATGTTTACATAAGATTGAGGAAATCCCTCCTCTAGATATATTATACAGTCCTAAACATAAAGCAGTTATGAGAAGACAAAAGAAATGAAGGAGAATGGAGAAATATCAACTCCTTTTCCCAAAATATGTCTCAGTGGTAGTTGTCTAGAAATATTCAAAGGAAAATATTTCATAGGAGTTAACTCGTATGACCTAGTTCGCAGCAGCTTATGCATCTGCAACTATAAATAAATATTCTAAGTTTCAACAATTGATGAAATAAGAGGATGAAAGAATCATCCAATTAGAACATGAGCTATAGGAAAAGAAGCAAAATGTCAACCGAAAAATACATGTATAGGTAACGCAGCTCCAAGAGAGCATGGGCCAATTGAATATTCAACACCAAAATTAAATAAGTTCAAAGGACACTCAAATTCATCAATTGAAATTTTTTGTAGACAAATTGAAAGATAATCCAAAGATAGATGATTTTAGAAAATATGCCTTAGAACTAGATACCCTATTAGCACAAAAACAAGTTTTTTTGTCAAAAATTTTCAAACATTCTTGAATTGTGTGAGCAAAGCGATCCCCTGATGACTCGAATACTAGACCATAGGATAAGTTTTGATGATATTGATGATAAGGTTTCACAATATGTCACTAGGAAGGATGCTTCTGATGGCCAAAAGGCTAACCTTCCCAAGATTGAATACTCTAAAAAGGAAATATTGTTTACTAACTGGAACATACAATTGAAACATGGTGAAAGATCCATTTTTAGAGAAAAATATGTGGCTAGTAACATTGTGGAAAATGTTAGTAAAAATCACATCGCTGCAAACCATATTGATAGTTGTCCTCCCAGTTCGCTTCCTATTATGAAAGACTTGATAAGACAATGGAAAGAAGTTTCAAAGGTTAAAGAGGAACCCATAAAAAAGTTGGAAAAATTAGATTGGGATAAGTATTGGAGATACTTGGTGAAGACACATAGCTAATGGCTTATGTTGCGTTGACTTACAGAGACATCCTCCTACATGTTGCCTCCTCTTTCTGATGTTGTTTTCACTAGAAAATTGCACATTAGACCAAGCCAACCTCATGAGGTTAAGTCTATGCTTAACATCCTTCAGTTGAAGGAACGAGTGGTTGATGAGGCAGCAAGACAAAAAATAACAAGCAAGTCACCCCTTTAAGTTTTGTTTCTGTTTAATTTTCACTTAGTTTAAGGAGACTTGATTAAACCTCCTCGATTTTTATTGTAATCACTAGTTTAATAATTTTTTTTAATTATATAAACCTCTTCATGTATTCTAAGAATGGGTCCTGAAATTTTGAAAGGAATACTTTACAAAAGTCACACTTTTTTACTCTTGAAGTTTTCTTAATAGAAAGGGTTGAACCAATTACTTTTTCTCAAATGAGAAGAGTGAGCATATACATGGTACTTTTATCCTATATGTTATATTTTTGTTCCAAATGAGAAATGGTGAGTTTTTATGATGTTTTGTTTCATGTATATATTTGAAAACAGTCAGGCACTAACTCACTTTTCAACATGTTATATTGTTATATTTTGGTACATATTAGATACAACCATTAAACAGTTGCGATATAGAGTTATCCAATTGATTTAATTAAATACTTAATTAAATCAATCATTTCAAATTGTTTTCATATCTCTAAGTGTTTGTATATTCTTTATTTGCATTAATTGAAAGATCATCTTTATAAGTCCCATAGAGAATATATATTTCATCCAGGGATACATATAGATAGATATATTATTTACTTCAATCTTGCTATTACTCCCATCTACCAAGTTATATATAGTTATAAATCCATCCATTTAGATAATTATATTTCATTGGGAAACTAGTCCCATAAATCTAGTCGGAGCCACCATTCCAAATGTTAAAAAGGACATTTTTTAAGTCCCCAACGGGGTGGTTTTCCGTGATGTGGTTGCATCGATTTTCGGGGCGTCAACTGGGTGGAAGGAAGTTTATTTGCTGAACTTGGTGTCAAATATTAACTAGAATGTTAACCATAACACACTTAGGATCCAAAAATGTATCCACAACAATTAAAAGAAGACATTCGCCCTTTTTTGTGATACATTTCTTATAGGAAATTAGAATTACCATCTTGGAAAATATGTCAATGATCACAAATACATAGCCATTACCATGATTTTCATAAGGAAGGCCATAAATATAGGCCATCGTGATTGATTCCCAAGGAAGATTAGGAATAGGAAGAGAGGTTTATAGGCCTTGATTCTTAATGATTGGTTAGGAAATGGTATAGGTGGTGTAGGACATGATATACTTGCTAAGATATTTTCAAATTTTGGGCCAAAAAAAATGCTTATGTTGTATTAGTACTCTTTTCTCCACACCAAAGTGCCTCACTCCCTTATTTTAATGTGCCTCCTAGATTTTCTTAGCATGCATGCTTGAAAGAACAAAAGGGTGTCCTAGGTATCACAACAACCTATGTTGGAGATGGAATTCTAGAATTTTCTTGCTTTCCATCAAAATTTGATATGTGGCATTAAATTTTCAGTCAATGTTGTACAACTATGTCCATATAAAGTTCTCTTTCCAAAAATAGTTAAAAAATGTAGGTTGTGTCATAACCAAGGGCCGAATGAGTCAATATGAAACATGATTGGTGCTACCTTTCTTTTATTTGATTTTTAAATGGAATTATCGTAGGTGTGTGCATAATTTTTTATGGTGATAATTTTGTAATTCCCCTTGTGCCTACATAAATTGAAGAGGTGTTCGACCAATGTGGTTGATTGTTTCCTTCCATAGAAAATGATGCCTCTATTCCCATAGGCCTAAATTATGGAATATACCCCCTTATCAGAGGTGGGGTATCTAAATATAGTATTAGAGAGTGTTACATTGTTGTATGTCACCATATGTCATTGATTAATGAGAACTATAACAATAACATAGCCAGAGCCATTTGTCCCAATCTCAAATGGTTGGTACAAATATAATAGGGTGAGGACTAGTGCATAGAAAAGGTGGTATTTCAGTTCATAAAATGCTTTATGTAGTGAATTAGACAAAAGAAGAATGATTTTTATCTACTCTTGTGTTGGGCATGTTGGCCTCATAGTGTTGGCATTGATGTCAACCTAGGATGTCTACCAAAGGAGTGAGTTGATGATTCGATTTCTTTGGCATTGATGTCAAAAAATTTGGAGGTTTTTTCATGAATATTATATCCTCAATGACAAGCTATTGAGGTGTTTTAGCGGTTTATAAAGATATACATGTTCTGTATATGCTTTCAGAGGAGGATTGGAAGTTTTTGGAAGTGTTGAAGTAAGGTTCGAGTAGACATGAGGTGAATATGGGGTAACATGGGTTATAAGAGGACAACATGCATTATAACAATATCTAGTGTTCCTGTTACCTCCTCTATAACATAGTTCCTAAAGATAAAGGTTGTGTTATATACTATAGAGTGAATTTCCCACATTATGTGCTCACTCCAGTGAATTCTTGAGGCATTTCCTATCGTTTTTTCACATGCTATTTGGTGAATAGAGTTAACTTGAGTTACAATCCATTTGATCAGTTGATCAAGTAAAAAATAATGAGACTTCGTGAATTTTATTGATTGCATCCTTCATCAATGAAAAAAAGGTCTGAGTGTGCAATGGATGGGGTTAGAGAGTATGAGAATGTGATCTACAACAATGAAAATATAGTATGTAGATCAACTATCATATTAAAAGTACATATGAGATGATGATGGATATGTAGTGTATCTTATGTACAAAATGTTTTTTTTTGTAGATTATATTCTTGCTATTTGGTGATGATATGGAGATTAGATTATTGTTGTATTTTCCTCTGTAGGTACTTTAGATGAGAGTGCAATTTGTTGACATGTTTGTGTTGCAAGGGTTCTATTGGAGAGTTCATTATTATAGAATCTTTATATGTTCTCTATATGGCTTCTAAAGTATGTTAGTGATGTTTGAGTGTGATGTTGAAATTGTTATTTTATTTTTTTCTAATGTTTGAGTTTGATAAGAAGAGTGATTTTGTGAGATGATGTATCGATTGAGTTTGTATTGTAGAGATTGTGTTGGAGGGCGTGCATTTATAGTTTTATATATGATAAAATTGTTTATTGTGCGTCCAGTATGAAAATGGATAAAATGTGGTTCATAAGATTTTGTATGCAAATATTTTGGATTCAGTATGAAACATTATGAAATGTGGTCCATAAAGGATATTAAAGTTTGGGGCCTTTAGTGAAGAAAGTAGTAGCTTGTTGTGACAGGGTGTAGTAGCATCCTTTAGGTAGTGGCCTAATAACTTAGGAGTGGTGACTTCCATTTAGTGATGACTATATAGTTCATTAGTGGCCTGCAAATTCAAGGGAGGGGATGATTCCAGTAGGTAGTGGCCAACAAAGTTCATATAGGGTGTGGCCAAGAGAAAGTGGAAACTTGCGTGATTGGAAAGTCGTGGTTGTCACACTAGTGGTAGCAAGTCATTATATAAAAAATAAGAATTGAATATTAATAGAAAGATTAATACGAAGACTATTTTCCAATGGTGGTTTTTACACTTTAGGTTTCCACCATATATCTAATGTCTCACGTGTGATGATATCGATGGTTTCGCCTATGTATATTTACTTTAAGGTTCTCATGGTTATGTTCTTAGATATCCTACTCATATGATAATGGTTATGTTATGTTTTTTTAATAATTGAATGAATCCATTTATGGTGAAAGAAGACGAAAAATGTGATCATATGGCACAATATTGATCCACCCCCCCCCCCCCCCCCTCCCAAGTATTGTTAATGCTACAAAAAAATGGTATAAGAGTGGGGATATCAGTTGCAACTTAATCGATGAGGAGTAGATCTAGCTAGATCCAACAAAAGTTGTTTTTTTTGGAATGGATCTTTAAGGAGTTTCAATTCTTCATGAAAGTAAATATGCAATGTGGAAGGTGAAATTCGATGTGTTTTTGTCTCTTCATGAAAACCATCTGTTTTCAGTAGAATATGGAGTAAAATAAGGATTTAATGATATGGTTAAAGGGATAATTATTTGTGTGCTTTCAAAATATGATAAACTTTATGTAAGACAATATGATACTGAAAAAGAGATGTTGGATAAGTTTTAAAACATGTGTGGTGGAGAATACTAGAAAATATCATAGAAGGTTAAAGCACCCTACCACTCACATATTGATGTGGATAAGAATGCAAAATATTGTATACTGATATAACAATAAACAATCAATCATGCTCACAAAAATAATATGAAAGCACTGATGATAGAGATTGTGTATTAGGCATTGTTGTAGAGGGACAGTAAGAAGAGGTTACCAACTAAAATGAAGTGTTGGAAAAGTTGAAAGAGAAAGAAATATATTATGTAAAAGTGGGACTAGTGGTAGGCTCTCTGAGATGTGAGCTTAAACAGGAAAATAATTAGCTATATCGATATTAGAATTTGGAGATGAGTTCTAGAATCTTGGATAAGATTCTCAATTTTCAAAGATATCCTCTCATCAATAACTATTTGGAATTTCAAGAAGAAACATGATCCATGAAAGGAGAAGAATAAAGAGTGGGAAACCATGTTCCTATGATAAGATCATCCATAGAAAGTTAGAAAAATTAGTAGCAACAAGGAAAGTGAATGAAGAGAAGCACCTATTAGCGAAATTGTGTTATGAATCTAATTCATAACTTAAATATTAAATATAGTCATTAATTGAATAAATAGAAATAAATGTAATTATTAGTTAATCAAATAGTAATTATGTAATTAGTGATTAAGTTAGCTGAAAAGGCATGTCTAAAAGACATGCCTGTTCATGAAAAGGTACCTGCATAGGTATAAAAGCAGGACCTCATTGTAATCATTGAATCATGTTATATCTTATTAATAAAATATTATTATTATAAAAACCCCGTGTATTTTTATAATTAAGCTATTTCTGCTATCAAAGTCTACAAATCTGCAAGTCTTCTGCTATAGTATTCAAATCTATAATTCCGCTGTTACAGTGGTATTGGAGCCATCTTGTGGACAGTTGAAGCAATGGCACATAACAGTGTTGTACAAGCCTACGAACGTAGTTTACAAGCTCGAGCACATTATTTACCATATAATGTGCCATTACGTCAAGATCCCAAAAGAATTGAAATAATTAGAAAAATGCTAGAAAAGCTTGAGAAGTTACTTGCAAAATATCCTGCAGTAGACCATAATAAAAAGGATGAAAAATGCAGTAATAATAATAAAACAGTTAGTTTTTCTAAAGGGAAATCAAGTAAAAAATCCATGGAAAAGTCAACTAAATATATTCCCCCACCAATGCGTAAAAAAGGAAAACAACCAACTAGTATTGAAAGTAAAAAGGTAGAGAATTGTTGGAAGTGTGGAGATAAATATTTCCCAAAACATAAATGTGCCTTTTATACCGGAAATATCGTTGCCGGCAACAATAAAAAAACACAAAAAGATGAAGAGCATGCTGATGCAGATAAAAATAATTTGCAAGATAAAAATGAACTAGAACAATTGCAAGTGAGCATGCCCATGTCACCAGTGAAATCCCTTGATGCTTCAAAAGAATTTAGAAATTGGATCAGAAGCACCGTGCCTGAAATTCAGGATTTCAAAATTGAGTACCTTATAATCCACCTGGCCTTCGTAGCAAGATGGCAGAGCTTCTTTTTGAGACATATGGTATACCTTATTTAGCTTTTGGAGTCGATGCTGTATTCAGCTATAAGTACAATCAGCAATTGGGAAATTGTAATAACGATGGTCTAGTTGTATGTGCAGGCTTTACCATGAGCCATGATATTCCTGTTCTAAAGGGTGAGCCTGTTAGGGAAGCATGTTCCAGAACTAACATTGGTGGATACCACATAACTAACTACATGAAACGACTTCTTTCTCTTGAATATCCTCGTCATGTTGGGAGCATTACTTGGGAGAAGGTTGAGGAACTGAAAACAAGCCATTGCTATATAGCACCAGATTACCGTTCAGAGTTGGATATCTTTCAGAAAGGTTCAAAGGAGGCTGAAGAGAAAACTAGACATGGGCAACTACCTTGGGTTCCATCTCTTCCAGAGGAGGAGCCATCAGAAGAAGAGCTCGCAAGGAAGGCTGCTATCAAGGAAACGCAAGGACAACGCTTACGGCCACGTCACTACCTACGCCATCTTCCGTAATTCGCATTTCGCAAATGAATGTGTGGATATGAACCCGTCCCGCAAATGTGCTTGATAGCCCGGGACAAATCCGAGCAAGCCATTTTTTATGGAGACCGGTTATAGTTCAAGGTAGGAAATTGAAAATGCTTCGCAAAAGGCACAATGAAGATTGTGGAAGGCCAAGGGTGAACCCATTGAAATGGAGGAAGGTGTCAATTTCATGGAAAATCCACAACCTGTCATGGCAGAAGGTGCCATTCTAAGGCAAAATCCACAACCTGACAGTGTACAAGAAGTCAATTTAATTCATAATCCACCGCCTGCCATGCCACAAGGTGTCCAGTTGAATCATAATCCACTGCCTGCCATACCACGTGGTGTTAGTTTTAACCTAAATCGTGGTTAATCCAGCATACCCTAAGAAGGGGATTATCCATTAAATAGTATTCCGTGGAAACTATACTCTGATGAACTATCATGATGTAACCCATTCGATCGCCTCTTAAATGTTAGATCCCGCGCAAATTCTTTACAACCGGAGGACACTCGAAAATATTTGGGACGACAAACATAAAATTAAACAAATCGCCCTTAACCCTTACACGCGCCAGCCCTTCTTCCCCAACATTCGCAGAATAAAGTCATCCCGCGCACCGAGTGAAGCAACAGATGAGGCAATACGTCATTGAAAACAACAGAGAAGACCTTGAGGTCATTCCCGCGGATTACACTGAAGCCTTAAGCTCAACAGATATGCAATGTCTTTTGAATGGATTGGTAATAGCTGTTGAGCAGTGTTTGCTGCACAGCGGTAGAAGCTATGGCTTCTTTAAGAGTGCTCGCCGAAACAGAGCGGACCAGCTCCTCCTCCACGTCAAAGTTAACGAACCAGCAGTTAATAGACGAGTGCGAGACATTTTTCTTTCACGGGTCACGAGACCACCGCCCTTCTGATGACAGCATTTGGAAAGGGTTTAAAACATACGATACAGCGTTAACATTACATCGTTTTAAATAAATCGATACAAATAAGAAATAAAATGATACAATTTTAAATATACGCTACGGGGTTTTAAAAAAGAGAAATGGTTACATGTGTCATTAAATATAACGTTTAAAGAAGTAACGGTGGGCAGATTCGTTTAATTTTAAATCACAATTAAAAAGTTATATATATAATATAAATTATATATTATAATTTAACTTTATTCAATAATAAAGTTATTATTATTAAAAAATATATAGAGTATTAATTTAATTAATTAAAATCACTATTTAATTAATTAAATTAATGGGAAAAAGAAAAGAATAAGAGGGCATCAAGAGTAAAATCGTAGCAGATAAGTCGAAAAGAGGAAAGTTGTCGAGAAGTTAAGCTTTGAGGACAAAGCTTTTCGAAGGAGGAGGCAATGTTATGAATCTAATTCATAACTAAATTTATAAATATAGTTATTAATAGAATAAATAGAAATAAATGTAATTGCTAGTTAATCACATAGTGATTATGTAATTAGTGATTAAGTTAGCTGAAAAGGCATGTCTAAAGGACATGCCTGTTCATGAAAAGGTGCCTGCATAGGTATAAAAGCAGGACCTCATTGTAAACTTTCAATCATGTTATATCTTATCAATAAAATATTATTATTATAAATACCACCTGTGTATTTTTATAATTAAAAGCTGCTTTTGCTATTAAGCCTACAAGCGTACAAGTCTTCTCTGCTAAAAGATTCAACATAATCATACGAATTCCGTTGCTACAAATTGAAGACAAGGAAATCACAATGGTAGAATGTAGCTACATTCAAGAGGAGAAAATATGCGATCAATATCATAGATGACTCTTCATCCAAGAATATGAAATAGAAGGTTGCAAGGTTTATTTCATGGTTATTCTTTTTATTGCAATGGTTTTGGACATAGAGAAATGAAATGCAAGTACTTTTCAAGAAAACTAACATTGATGAAGCGGATTGCAAGCCAAGGTAGAGTTTATGATAATGTTGAATTTTTAAAGTGTGGTAACCTTGGACACAATGAATTAGCTTGTAGATATAGCAGAACAAAGCCTATAGAAACTGTAGCCAAGCTATTTAAGATAAAGAAGGCGTGGAGAAGAAAACAAACTTCTATTAAGTCTTAACCTACTGAAGTTTGGAAGAGAAAATATGAGTTGTGACGATGTAACCTTTGTGGATCTTAGAAGAATTATAAAGGAGTACAACTTGTTCCTAATGTTTCACTTGGTGGTTCACAAGAAGTCCATCTACTTAGGGGGACTAGATATTCTCTAGATTTGTATTAGAGGAGCTAGACCCATTGCAATATTTTTATCATCATGCATATTCAGAAAAATATTGTGGAAGCATATGAGAGGCAACCATAGCCTCAAGGGGAGGATATGGTAGTAATATGGTAGCATAGAGAAGACATTTACAAAATTTTAGAAACAAAATATGATGAGTTCATGAGCCTAAAATATCAACCTACATAGTGGAGATGAGTAGCAACATCACGGTGTGATCATGATCCTCATGCACATTCAAGTCTATAGGATCAACCTATTTATTGGAAGTATAATGAGCTTAGGGGAGTTATGCATGGTATGAGGTTTGCCTAGATTACTTGTCATGCCTGACACTCAACAACAAGTAAACCTCTAAAGGTCTAGAGGTTTGTCCTCCTCTCTATAAACTAGATCCAAGGGGATTTTAACCTTCAATATCTCAATTTTTTCGGGACTCGCATTACTTCGATCTTAATTTGAGCTACCCACGGGATGAAATTCTTAAAATTTATTTTAAAAGAAGTTACTTTTTTAGATTATAATTAAATCAAAATTTTAAAATTTATTTAGTTATACCCTAGAGGAACTTAGCAGCCTTCCTGACATATAGCTACTAGTAAAATTATGGGGGTCTATGGTGAATAAAATGAATATTTAACCCCAATATAACCCCAATAGTTTCATTGCTAACACTATAAAATTATGGGGGTCTACGGTGAACCAATTAAATACTTAACCCCAATGGTTTCTTTCCTACCACTAAAATATTATGGGGGTCTACAGTAAATCAGTTAAATACTTAACCCCAATAGAACCACAATAGTTTCATGCCTAACACTTAGCTATCAATAAACCTCTAGTGTTTTACAGTATTTCCTACTCTCTATATACAAGAGAGAAGGGGATTTGTGTTGTGAAACCAGTTCTAAAAATAGAAGAAAAGAGAGATCAACGCCTTAGAAATCAACCACTTCGAGGGAGCAACCTCCAATACATTACATAAATGAAAAATTCTTGGATGATACAAATGAAAAAACCTCCTTTCTATATATAGGAGTCCATGGGGCCACAATGTAATCCTAGCCGACCTAACAATAATAATTTAAGCGCACAATAATAACAATAAGGGGGTTACAGGGGTATAACAATAACAATAAGGGGATTACACTAACAACAATAAGGGACTATACTAGTAATATACGAACATAACATGCTCCTCTCCTTCAAAAAAGTGTTGTCCTCAACTCTTAAGTAGCTCTGGGTGCTTTTGTATAAAATTATCATCCTCCCATGTAGAATATTTAGTGTGTAAGTTCTTCCATTTGATGAGATACTCAAGTTGATCAATTTCTGTAGTTGTCAGTTCTTTGCTTTCCGTGGATCGGCCTGCATTCCAATATTGTTTTTCCTTCCTCATCAAGTCTCCGTAATATTTTTTGAGTTGAATTTCGTCCCCTATAACCTTTAAGCATGAAACATGGAAAACTGATGCACTTGCAAAGAAGGTAGAAGCTCCAATTTGTATGCCATAGTACCAATATTTTGTAAAACCTTGTATGATCATACTACTTTGCGATATTTTATTATCCTTCTTAGCTTGTTTGAGGTACATTTGTTGTATGGTTGTAGTCATAAAAATAGCTTGTCTCCTCATCAAAACTTCTCTCAATCGCGATGTTTATTTGTTCGTCGTTTGTCAATTTTGTGCCAAATTTAGGTTATCCTTTAAGAGTTGGAGAACTTCTTGTTGATGCTCATGTGATCCTCCACGTTGAACCCTAGAATTTTCCCTTAAATAAGATGTGATGGATGGTGGATGATATCCATAAAGTGCCATAAATGGGGTCATTTCTGCTGTAGTATGGAAGGAAGTGTTATACCACCATTCAATAAGAGGTAACCACTTGACCCATTGTGATTGCTTATCAGATACAAAACAACGAAGATATCCTTCCAAACATTTATTCACTATCTCTATTTGACCATCGGATTGAGGATGATAAGATGAGCTATGAGCTAGTTGAGTACCCAAACAAGAAAACAATTTCGTCCAAAAATTTCCTGTAAAAATGGGATCTCTGTCACTTACAATAAACTTCGGGTTTCCATATAGCTTTTGAATATTTTCCATAAATGCAGTAGCAACCGTACTCGCTTTAAATGGATGAGATAATGCACAAAATTGTGCATACTTGGTAAGTCTATCAAATATCACCATGATGACACTCCTTCCTTCGTACTTAGGTAAACTTGTGATAAAATCCATTGAAATATCCTCCAAATGTTGACTTGGAATGGATAAAGGTTGTAGAAGACCTGGGGTCTTAATTTTCTCAACTTTATTTTGTTGCAAACCAAACATTACACCACACAATATTTTGAATATTAGATTTAAGGCCATCCCAAAAAATTCTTTCTTGAACCTCGTGGTAATTTTTTTAGTATCCTGAAAGTCTCAAAAGAGGTGAAGTGTTTAAATCTAAAAGAATATTTTGTTTTAGTTGGGAATTCTTGCAAATATATAAGTTATATTTATACCATAAGGAATCATTTTTCCATCTAAATGTATCAGATGTACTAGGATCTTGCTGCAACTTTTGAATAAGTGTCTGCACTTCTTCATCCTTCTTTCATTCATCCCTTGCTTCGATTATCCAATCTGGTTAGATAATAGAATTGGCACAAAGCAATGCTTCCACCTCTTAATCCTTTCTTGAGAGTGCATCTGCAACAACATTTAGCTTCCATTTTTTATAGATGATTTCAAAGTCATAACCCAACATCTTTGTGACCCATTTTTGTTGCCCTTCAAGATATTCTTTGTTTCAAAAAGTGTTTAAGACTATAATGATCAGTTTTTACCTTGAAGTGTCTTCCCATTAGGTAAGGTATCCATTTCTTTAGTGCATGTAGTATTGCCAACACTTCGTTCTCATAAATAGCCTTTTGTAAATACTTTCCTTTGATTGAATGACTTTCAAAAGCAATGGGTCTTCCGTCTTGCATTAAAACAACACCAATTCCATTTCCTGAGGCATCACATTCCACAATAAATGTTTTTGTGAAATCCGGCATAGCTAACACTGGTGCTAGGCACATTGCCTCTTTAAGATGTTTAAAGGCCTTAGTTGCTTTAGGAGTCCATGAAAATGCATCTTTCTTCAATAATGTTGTTAGGGGTGCTACTATTCTCCCATAATTCTTAAAAAACTTGTGATAATACCATGTTAACCCGAGAAATCCTTGCAACTGCTTTATGGTTGTGGGGACTTTCCATTCCTTAATGGATTTAATTTTGTTAGGGTCTACCTTCACATCCTCGTGAGGTACAATATGACCCAGATATTCCACCTCTCGTACTCCAAATAAACATTTTGATGTTTTTTCATATAATCGTTTCTCCTCCAATAGTTTGAGCACCCTGTCAACATGTTGAACATGATCCTTCCAATATCTGTTGTAGATTAGTATGTCATCAAAAAATACTAGCACAAATTTTCTAAGGAAGGGTTTGAAAATGGAATTCATAAACCCTTGAAATGTAGAAGGTGCATTGGTAAGGCCAAAAGTCATTACCAAAAATTCATAAATGACCCTCAGCATGAGTTCGAAATGTTGTTTTTGGAATATCTTCGGCCTTCATTCTAATTTGGTGATATCTTGAATTAAGATCCAACTTGGTAAAATAAATTGCTCCATGTAATTGATCCAATAATTCATCAATCATAGGAATGGGAAATTTATTTTTAATAGTGAGCATATTGATATCCCTATAATCCGGACACATCCACCATGATCCATATTTCTTGTGCACCAATACTACTGGAGTAGAGAAAGAACTTTGAATAGGTTCAATTATACCAACCTCTAACATTTCTAACGACACGGCTCAATTTTTTCTTTGACATAAGGATATCTCAGAATGCTGATTTTAGAGGCAAAGACTTGAAAAAAATGAATATAACATCATGATCATGAATAGGTGGGAGTCCTTTGGGAGTATCAAACACCTTGGAATGTGTTAGCCATCTATACATTTTTCATTACTATGATGGCTAAAGAAGTCTATTAGTCTCCAAGAAAAAAATTAGCAACCCGTGACTTCTTCAAGCCTATGTCCATTTGTCCAAAAGGATCCATCTCACTAATATCTTCACAAAGCCCCATGGTTGCTTTGAAGAAATCTGCTTTGAACCCCTCTTTTATCCCTCATTTTCTTCTAAAAAATCCTTGCACTTCCTCAAAAATCCCTTTTAAGACCATATGAATCCCTTTTATTTGGTTTTAAAACCCTTCCTTTACTCTATCGAAACCTCTAAAAAACCTCAAAAACCCCTTTTTGGGCCTAAAACCAACCTTTTTTCATAAGCGGACCTTTAAGCCCCCATGGGCTTACGTTTTCAACCCTTTTCCTCCATGAGACCGGGACCCACGACCTTCGGCCTTAGTCTTAAGCCCCTTTTGTGCTATCACATCTTGCTCCGCCGCTTTTCCTTTCATTTCTTCATTTTTCTCCGCACGATGGTTTCCCCGCTGATGGGATCAGAGCTGTTGATCTCCCTGATCTAACGGTCCTCACTCCATCGGAGCATCGCTCTTCGACAAATCCCATTTCACTCAAACTCTATCCCCCACCGATGCGCTTTCTCAATTTAATCTCCATCATTGATCTCAATCTCGATCCAACGGTCCTCCATCCATCGCACTTTCTTCTCCCATTGACCATCGGCACATCGCAATTCCAAATTCCTCCTTCCCTCCTCTCTGTCGATTTCTGATCCGCCGATGAAGTCTCCACCATCAGCATCCTGGGGACGAGGGTCTGACAAGCTATCCCTCCATCTGAACACCGCACTGCTCTCCCCATCGACCGAAATATCCAGCCTAAAACCTCCTTCTGGATCCTCTTCGCCAGTTAATCCCGATGTCCATCTCCCAGATCCGATGGCTCGCACTAATTCACCTCTTTTTCCACCTACAGGCACTTTCAGCACAAAAGGTCAAACAATATGAGTGCCCCTGCAGTTGACTCTTTTGACCATAGAAGATCTTGATCCAACGGTCGAGATTCACTATGGAGGCACCCGACCTACAAACTCGTCCATACCTCAATTGACCCTAAAATACACATTTTTCTTTCAATTTCCTTTATAACCCTGTTGGTACCACCCGACCACACTAGGGCCTTTCATTGTGTTTCCGTGTGATCTCCACCATTGATCTATCTTCCCCCCAGATCCAACGGCCCACAGGAATTTTCGTGCCCGTTTAACCATAGTGGCCCAATTCTCATTTTTTAACACGAAATGGGTGGTTTCAAGAGAACACGTGTCGACCTCTCGACTATATCACACCCAAACCACATAAAACCATTTACCGCCTCGACCCTGCGTGAACACCACTCGCGGCTTTCCGTGAAACCGCTTACCACCATTCTCGCGCCATAATTCAAAATTTTCCTGGTTTTCTTCCTGGTTTCAAGAGTAAAACCTTCCCCGCTGCATTCACCTTGCCTCCTCACTGCTCCACCACCCCCACCAAAGCCCTCTGTTAGCATTTTAGCCCCAAATATGAAAGTTTTAGTTAATAAGTTGTTTATGTTGGAGGTTTTCATGGCGGAAAGGATATAAACCCTCCCACAGCTAGGGAAGTGGAAATAAAGCCTAGGATGATGATCCTCAGGGAAATTTCATGAAGAAAATAGGTTCACAGGGTTTGAGTTCAAAGGGCTCGATCAATGTTTCATGAGCGTTGATTAAGTGTAACCCTCCAGCGCAGAAGAAAGCCAAGCCACCTATGTACAAAAGAAAAACAAAGGAGATCATTGAAAGATAATGGTTAAGGAATAAAGCACCAATATTAAACCATTAACCAACAGATTAAAGATAAAGACACAGTATGAAAATAGAAGATGATCTGAGAAGGCCTAATAAAGCCATAAAAACAAAATTAAGAGCTAAATATCAGTGTTTAAAGGGCTAAAACAAGTCATATCAGCAGAAGAGAGGTCTCCAATGCCACATCTACAAAAGCTATTACTTCAATAAAGGACTAAAAGGACACCTATAGTCTGCTTTACCTTTCAAAGACACCTTAACAGCCATCCTGCTGACAAACCCTCTTTAAAACTGTCATGACAGTTACTAAGCACAGGTGGGGCTACAAAACCCAAAAGTGATAGTTTGATTGTCCCAGAGACCAAGTTAGCTTTAAAGAACAAGCCTCAGAGTTATTACAAGCCTACCAGATATGCCTCAAAGACAGGAAAAACTACTGAAATGGTACAATCAGTTAATGCAATGGTTATTAAGCATAATGGGCGTTCGAACACCTCTCCCTCTCCATCTTAATTAATATTTATTACCATTTCTGCAACACTCATCCTCTCAACACCTATATGTATTCACATAAAACTCATTGTAATGGTTGGAAAATTGTAAATTGTTGAACTGTTATTGAGTAATATTTACTGAGTAGTTGCAATATAATAGGCTGGGAAGAGAAGTATTAGACTGTAAAAGCTATTGGACTTAAAGTATGTAAGTTTTTTGCACATCAAATACACAAGTAGATTCACTAGATCCTGATCTAAATCATTGGTGATGTTATTATCACTGTAATTGTCATTCTCCTTAAGTTTTTCACTCCGTTCATATTATTTGATAAAGAACAGCAATATAGATTAGGATTTACTTCTGAAAGAACCCTAATTCTGACTGATAAGCTTTATCTTTATGTTTTCTGCTAAATGTGTGTTTGGGAATGATTTCAATAGAGTATAACTAGTCAAGGAATGTTGCTGAGCCCATGTCTTGCTGAGTAGAACTTGAGATGTTGTTCTTGAATGATATTTTCACTGCATGTTAAGTAGAGTCCTATTCAAGGAAGTTTATGGTTAGCCCTGTCCCTTGTTTAGTATTATATAGCTTGTTTTGAAGATTTCCCTTAGCATTTGGCCAAAAGCAGGCTAGGTTAAAAGTCCTTACCTGATCTTAGGTTAATTTTTATGTTCATCTTAATTTTTTTCCTTGAGAGTATGTAAAAAGCAGGATAGGTTAAAAGTCCTTACCTGATCTTAGGTTGCCCTTTGTCTTCTTACATGTTTTCTTCTTTCACCACACTTCTTAATGTTCCATACCACAAACCCAGCTTTAAAGATCTTCTGATATAAATGACTTTCCCTATAAAAACCCTTGAATAGTTGTTGTGCATGTAAACCATTTTATGACTCCATAGCCCAATGGTTTAGCATTGTTTTTGACCTATCTTCCCATGGTGAAACATCCTTCCACTTATTTTCTCCTTCACTTCACATGACCTTGTCATTTAATTATTCCCAACCAAAAACAAACAAACAAACCCCTTGTAATTAATAACTAGCCTAACATCATATCATAAGCCTAAAGATATATCATCTGAAAACACATATAGAGAGATCCCTCTCTGAATCCAGGAGGGCTATACCCTAGGATTCCAAAGTGGTTATGATGTTGCCTTGTCATTTGGTATGCCAATCTGCCAAATCACAGGACCCCAACATAATGGCGACTCCATTGGGGACTTCAGAGTGAATTACATCTTATACACCCTTTAGAGCTCACAAAACCCACAACATCCTTAAATTGGTGGTTAGTTAGTGATGGTGAACAACAAGTCATCTTAAAACATTTGAAATCATCTAGCTCGCAACTCCAAAACTCCTAAAAGACCAAAAGACTCCACTGGTAATCAGTAGGTCTGCTGATTACTCCTAGTTTCACAAAGACTCCACTGGGGAAACCCACACTACCATTCAAACATCGTGCTCAACCGTGATTAGGAAAATTTGAGGACTAAGTTTTCTTTGTTAAAGACTAGTTTTCCACTAAATATTGTCATATCTAGCTAACTTTTTTCTCTTTGGGTCTGAATATTAACATATTGGCTTCAAGAAGAATTTATACCAGAGCTTATCCTGACCCAAATCCTCCTGAAATAGTTGATAATCTAGAAATAATTCTTATGAAGTCTCCTGTATATAGGGATCCAACTATTGTCAGACCCATTCATAGAGCTAACATTGTGCCTGAAGACCTTACAGCTATATCATATGCCCAATTCGACTTACCCTTTTCACGAGGACAACCAAGAACCAAGTCACTTATTGGTATATATCAGACAGACTTTGAGCGTCCAATTTCACCACAACATAGTGGCCAACATATTAGCAGTAGAGAAAACCCTCCATCCACACCTCCTGATCTTCATTTCATTCATAAATTTGGTTTCTCTCACCCCAAATCTGCTCAAAATTCTCTTTTTGGTACAAGAACTTCTGTCACCCATATACCCACTGTTCCAACCACTCCATTCGTCCCACAAAATCCTATCATGGCAGCATGGTATGCCCCTGTAGTGTTACCACAACCTCTGGTTCCTTTACCCAATGAATATCAGTCCAAAATTCCCCATTTCAGCGGAAGTGAACCCACTACTGCTAAACAACACATTGACAAGATGAATGATGCCTTTGATTATATGGAAATAGAATATGAGACCATTAAGATGAGAATCTTTGCCCAAAGTTTAGGAGGAGAAGCCAAGAAATGGTTTAAGGGTTTAACTCCTAATAGTATAAATGATCTCCCTTATTTACATCAAACATTCATAAACAAATGGGAAATTAGGAAGAACCCTCTCCACATACTTTCAGATTACAACAACCTCAAGAGAAACCTTGGGGAAAGTGTTGAAAATTATTGCAATAGATTCAATAGTGTTTATAACGCACTGCCCCCAGATTTGAAACCTCCACAAGGCTCAGCTTTCACCAAATTACCTAAAGGATTTGATCCTGAAATGGACTATCAGCTAACAGAAAGGGATCCCTTGACTTTAGAAGACATGCAGAAGGGATGTCTTAGTGTGGAAGCAAATTTGCTTGAGAAGAGAGCTAGGATGAGGACTGAAAAGAAAGTAACATATAGGGAAGACACTACCCCTTCCACATATGACTCAAAATTAGACCATCTAGACAAGAACATGGATAGGTTGGAAAGAATGATGGAGAGATTGGCTATCCAAATAAATGCTCAGAATAGGAACCAGCCTCGAAATCAGAACTAGAACTCTAGCAGAAATCCCCCTCAGATTAGACAAAGAGATGTTGATCAACAAAGCAGACCTCCATTCCAATAAAATTATGTTGATGAAGATGAGGGAATGATAGAAGAGCCAGAGGGAACTGTTATAAACATGTTGGGTGTAAGTAATAAAGACTCTGCCTTTTTCACAAAGGATGACTAGGCCACATATACAAATTATGATAATGCAGGCATAGAATCTGAGGACTATAGGCAAGGATTTGAGAATGTTATCATGGAATTCCATAAACAATATGACCTCAGGAGAAAAAAGAACCAAGAAACTCCCCAAACAAAGACCTCTGAAACTGCTGCTAAAAATATATCTGAAAAATTGATTAGAAAGGCTGCTGAAAACGACAAAACAAAAGCTGAAAGTTCTGGTAAAAACAAGGGGAAAAGCACTCAAACCACAAACAAATAGTGTGTGGACCCTAAAAGCACTAGAACTTCAGTTATTACCCCTGTAAAAATAGTTTTAACTGATGTAGATAGTAAAAACCAACAACCTGATTTTGCTGATAAGTTAGCGACTAACAAGACAGATTTGAGCCTTTCAAATAATCATTTCCCTTTCAATTTGGAAAGTGAAACTTCTAAAATCAAGATATTTGTCCCTCTCACTAAGTTATTCACTGAAGATGTATATAAATTTTAGGTGTTAAAATCTTTTAACATAGAAGAAAATAATGATTCTGTCAACTTAAATGATGATGAGCCAACCCTTTTATTTGTGCCAAAAATTGAGGGAAAGTTCCAAGAAGGAGTGGTCCCTCCTTTCTATGTCAGTTTTAATATCCATGATAATATTTTACACAATGCTATCCATGATTCAGGGGCTTCTCATAACCTCATGGAAAAAATAATCATGGAGAGATTAGGCCTTAAGATAACCATACCATATAAAGATTTGTATTATTTTGTCTCTGGTAGAGTAAAATTATTAAGCCTGATCAAATATCTCTGTGTAAACTTGACCCAAATCCTAGCCAAATGCATAGTGATGGATGTGGTAGTGGCTGATGTGCCCCCCAAATATGGCATGCTTCTTTCAAGATCATGGGGTTATAAGCTTCAAGGTACCATGCAAATGGACATGACATATGCCACCATCCCTGTTTTCAACCAACTTAGAAGACTTTATAGGGAATCACTCATGAAATTTATGGTGAGTAGTCAAGAAAAAATAGAAAATTCCCCTCTTTACTCTATCCATACAGACCTAGACTCATTCATTCTTTACAATGATGAAAGCTTTGATGAGCTAGAATTGGAATGTGAGAAATCACCCAACATAATAGAAAACATAGGAGGAAAAGATAGGAAGGGAGAGGCTCTCAAATAGTTTACAAAATCTGAAAATTACAGCAAACAAAATAGAGAGTATGAACAGCCCATTGTCCACCAACTTAGTGCAAGTCATGAGAGTCAAGAAGAAGGGCCTCAACTCCATGAAAAATTTAAGGAATAAGACCAACATAAACATGCTGCAGAACCCATAAAACTGCACAATGATAGGAAAGACACACAGGACAAAGGGGACAGGAATGAAAACAACAGCAAGTCTGAAACTAGCCCTCTTTGGAGTATGAGTTTTGATGGGTCTTGTAATAGAACTGGTGCAGGAGTAGGTGTGTGGCTTCACAACACAAATAATAATTACGCTGAAAGCCATTCATACAAGTTAAACTTCCAATGCACAAATAACATAACAGAGTATGAATCACTTCTCTTAGGGATACATTTAATGAAGAAATTAGGAGCTAGGAGGAGAGATGTTCACAGAGATTTGGAACTGATCATTAGACAAATAAATGGAGAGTACACTACCAAACATCCAAGACTAAGAGCCTATAGAAATGATGTTATGGACCTTTTGAAAACTTTTGAGGAGTATGAACTGGTCTTTGTCCCTAGAGACCAAAAAATTCTTGCCAATGGTCTAGCTTGTGCTGCCAGTTCATGTCAAATACCCTATGACAACAAACAGTTCAGAGTCCAAGTAAAATATAGACCAGTTGTCCCAGACAATGAAAAATATTGGCAGGTATTTGAGGGAGATAAACAGATAGTAGTCTTCCTGCAGTTCATAAATGAGTTTGAATTTCCAAATTTAGATTCAAAGTACGATAAAGAATATTTTAATGAGGAAAAACCTGTTGAAAAATAACCTTCTCCCATTGCAAAAATTAATCTGCTAACTAGAGAGTTTGAAAATCAAACAAAGGAGTACATAAACTAAGAAAGAGAAGACATAGAGGTACTACAGTCCAAAGAAAAAGGCTTACCCAAAGGGCTAGCACCTCTAGAGGACTTGTTTGATTTTAATGATGTTGCCAAGAAACCAAAAATAGAACCCACTGACTCTGATATTGAGGAATACAATATAGGCGGTAAAGACAAGCCTAAAATGATCAAGTTATCTAAAACATTGCCAACTCACATGAAACTGAAATGTATTGAGCTGTTTAAAGAGTTTTATGATGTATTTTCTTGGAGCTATGAGGATTTAAAGACATATGACACAGAGACCATTCAGCACAAGATACCATGTAAAGAAAACCGAAAACCGTTTAGGAAGAAATTACATAGAATAAAGCCTGTGTAGTTACCTCTGGTGGCGAAAGAAATTAGGAAAATGTATGATGCTGGAATTATTGTCCCTGTGAGATACTCAGAGTGGGTATCTAATCTTGTAGCTGTAAGAAATAAAATAGGAGAGATAAGGCTCTGTATTGACTTTAGGAACTTGAACAGAGCCTCATTAAAGGGCAATTATCCCTTGCCTAAAATGGAGCACATATTACAAAGGGTAGTTGGTTCTAGGAGGATTTCTTTGCTAGATGGCTTGTAAGGATATAATCAGATATTGGTACTTCCTGAGGATCAACTGAAAATAGCCTTCACTACCTCTTGGGGCACTTTTATGTATGTGAAAATGCCTTTTGGATTAATGAATGCAGGTGCCACCTTTCAAAGAGCCATGGATATTGCTTTCGCAGAAGAAATAGGCCACTTCATTGTGATTTATTTAGATGACATTATAGTCTATTCCAAAACACATGAAGAACACCTAGTACACCTAAGAAAGTTCCTTGAGAAATGTAGAAAATTTGGGCTATCTTTAAATCCTAAGAAGACATTGTTTGGTCTCCAAGAGGGTAAACTTCTTGGTCACATCGTATCTAAAAAAGGGATTAAAATAGACCCAAAAAGGGTGGAAGGCATATTGCAAATCAGTCATGCTAGAAACATCAAAGAACTTCAATCTTTCATTGGAAAGATTAATTTCTTGAGAAGGTTCATACCCAACCTGGTAGAACTCCTTAAGAACATGAAAAACATGTTAAAGAAAGAGATAGGAGTTAAATGGACCTTAGAAGCAAATAAATCCTTTGAATTGGTCAAGCATGCACTCACCCAAGCTCTAGTCCTTATCGGTCCTAATTTCACTAAGGAATTCCTCATATTTTCATTTGCATAAGAACATACAGTGGCTGATGTCCGATTACAGAAAAATCTAGAAGGACAAGAGCAGGCAATTGAATTTTTCAGCAAGGCATTAAGAGATGCACCTCTGAAATATAATATTATGGAAAACCAAGCCTATGCTTTGGTCAAAGCCTTGAAGGATTTCAGATTTTATATCTTACACTCTCACACTATTGCATTTGTGCCTCATGTAGCGTTAAAATACATTTTGTCACAAGATCGTGATGGAAAAAGAGGAAAGTGGATTGCTGTGATACTAGAATATGATTTGGAAATTAAACCCACTAAAATCATCAAGGGTCAAGGCCTATCACAATTAATGGTTGAATCTAACTCGCAAGCACTTGATATAAACATGATATATGTATTAGATGGGCAGGAAGAATTACCAGCCCCACTTATTGAGGATCATTTCCTCAATTCATCTTGGTATGCTGATATTTTGTATGTGCTTATTAATCTCAATTCCCCTCCTGGTATGTCTAAAAAAAGACAATATTATTGAATTTAAAGGCTGTTAATTAATGAATTTTAGATAAATATTTGTATTGGAAGAATGCCAGTGGTTTATTGCCTAGATGTTTGCCTGAGGTTCATGCAGATAGGTTCAAGCATGAGTTTCATGAAGGGGAATGTGGAGGCCACCTAAGATGAAAAACCACTGCTAATAAAATCCTTAGAGCTGGCTATTTCTGGCCCACCCTCTTTCAATATGTCCACAAAATGATAGTTTCCTGTGACAATTGTCAAATATTTGAATGCAAGATAAAACTACTTCTCTTACCCTTACAACCAATCACTGTTGAAGCTCCTTTTCAACTGTGGGGCCTATATTTCATTGGGGAAATCCATCCTGCCTCATCTACCCAACATAGATGGATACTCACAACCATTGATTATTTCACCAAATGGATAGAATCCATCCCTTCTAGGAATGCCATAGAATCAGTTATTATAAAATTCCTTGAAGATCATATCCTATCTAGATTTGGCTTTCCTAGGAAAATTATCACTCACAATGCTGCTACATTTGGTTCTAAAAAGATGGTTGATTTCTATCATACATATCACATTGTGCTGGGTCATTCCACAGCTTATTACCCTCAACGTAATGGGCTTGCAGAATCTTCCAATAAGAGCTTGATAAATAGAATAAAGAAGCTACTGGAAGAAAATTAGAGGTCGTGGCACAACAAGTTGGTGCATGCTTTATGGGCTGATAGATTGAGAACAAAGAAATCAATTGGAATGTCTCCCTACCAGCTAGCTTATGGAGCAGATGTAGTTTTTCCCACCAGTTTAGGATTTCCAGTGATGAAGTTGGTCCAATAAATACAGTCAGAAGAAGATAGCATAATGAGAAGGATAAATTAGACCATACATATTCAACAAACTAGGGAAGAAGTTTATAGTAGAGCACAGAGAGTACAAGAGAATATAAAAAAGTTGTTTGATAAGAGGACAAAGGCAAGTAATTTCAAAATTGGTGACAAAGTAGTCAAATGGGATTTCAGGAGAGAAGATAACGACAAACATGGCAAGTTTGACAATTTATGACAAGGTCCTTACATCATTCAATCTGCCATTGGTCATAATGCATTTTTTCTACAAGATATGGATGGTAAAGACCTGTTTGGGGGTCCTGTCAATGGGAGGATGCTCAAACACTATTTCTACTGAAACCTCTGTTTAAAGCTTTCGTTATTCATTGTAAATATCATTGCTTTGTTTTGTTTCGAAAAAATAAAAATACAAAAGGAAAACAATAGAAAAGAGAAAAAGAGGGAGAATAAAAAATAAGAAAGGTATAGCCCCATACCAAAAAGGAAAGAAAAATATGAAGTTGTGAAAGCCGAAATTCCACTACCAAAAGAGCATTGCTATTCAGTCATAAAGCATAATGATGACTAGATAGATTTCAATTTACTACTGATAGGTTAGTGAAGAAGATTTTCCAAACTGCTTAATCTTGATTTATCAGTAGAATAGATTAGGATAGAAAATAATGGTTCAAACATGCTCAAAATCTAAACGAAATAATAAAAAGAAAATAATACCTCTAATCAGATCAATACCTAAGCCAAAGATACAAAGAAGACTAGTCCTAACATGCTGAAAACTTGAACCAGGAAAAGAAGAAGAAGACAACTCAAAGAGATCAAAATCAAAGCTGAAAGAAAGAAGGAAGGACTCTCATTGTTTTCAAGATCTTAAGCCTTCCAAGTTTTGTTTTACTTTCTGCAAATAAAGGTCTATGTGCAACTTGTTTTATGCCATAGTATTACAAAAAATCAGATAGTTTAATCATGGTTTGTCTATGTTTTCAATTTTTGTTTTAGAATATAGAGAATGAAATATGTCAGACAGTTTAATCCTGGAAGATAGTATATTAGGTAAAGAAGCTAAGATTTCAACTGTTTAATCTGAACTAATGGAGAAATAAGGGTAGATCTAGATTAGTTTTTCTTGTTTTCAAAATAAAAAGTTGATGTCAAAGGTTTGCAATTCCAAGTGTACCTTATGAAGAAAAAATGTTAGGAGAGTAGGCTGTGTAGGTAGTTGTTTGTGAAAAATTGATTTCTTATGATGTAATGATTGATTATCTTTTCAAGCAGCATGATCAAAGAAGAAAGAGGATGGTCAGAGTGTAGGAAATTGATCTACATTCCACAGATAAAATTTCTGAGGTTCTTAACACTCCAAGGAGTTGCCATCCCCAAGTGGAGCCGTTGTTAGCCATCTATAAATTTTTCATATACTATGATGTCTAAAACAGGTCTAGTAGTCTTCAAGAAATAAATTTGGGGAAAATCTGTGACTTCTTGAAGCATTGTTGTGTCCATTTGTCCAAAAGGATCCATCTCACTGATATCTTCACAAAGCCCCACGATTGCTTTGAAGAAATCCGCTTTGAACCCCTCTTTTATCCCTCATTTTCTTCTGAAAAATCCTTGCACTTCCTCAAAAATCCCTTTTAATACCATATGAATCCCTTTTATTTGGTTTTAAAACCCTTCCTTTACTCTATCGAAACGTCTGAAAAACCTCAAAAACCCCTTTTTGGGCCTAAAACCAACCTTTTTTCATAAGCAGACCTTTAAGCCCATGTGGGCTTACGTTTTCAGCTCTTTTCCTCCATGAGACTGGGACCCACGACCTTCAGCCTCAGTCTTAAGCCCCTTTTGTGCTATCACATCTTGCTCCGCCGCTTTTCCTTTCATTTCTTCATTTTTCTCCGCACGATGGTTTCCCTGCTGATGGGATCAGAGATGTTGATCTCCCTGATCTAACGGTCCTCACTCCATCAGAGCATCGCTCTTCAGCAACTCCTTTTTCCACTCCCTGAACCTCTTTTCCCCCATCAATGTGATTTCCCGATTTAATCTCCACCATTGATCACATTTCCAATCCAACAGTCCTCCATCCATCACTCTTGTTTCTCCCATCGGCCATCGGCCATCGCAGCTTCTTAACACCTCCTTCCTGGACCCTCTTCTCTGTCGATTTCTGATCCACCGATGAAGTCTCCACTGTCGATATCCCTCGGATCAGAAAGTCTATGATATCCTCCATTGACCATCGCACTTTCTCTCCCATCAGCATCAGCGCACCGCAGTTCCAAAAACCTCCTTCGCGGATCCTCTTCTTCGCCGATCACCGATCGGCCGAAGTTAATCCTGGTCGTCCATCTCCCACATCCGATGGCTCGCACTGATTCACCTCTTTTTCCACCTGCAGGCACTTTCAGCACAAAAGGTCAAACAATATGAGTGCCCCTGCAGTTGACTCTTTTGACCATAGAAGATCTTGATCCAACGGTCAAGATTCACTGTGGAGGCACCCGACCCGCAAACTCATCCGTACCTCAAGTGCCCCTAAAATACACATTTTTCTTTCAATTTCCTTTATAACCCTGTTGGTCCCACCCGACCACTCTAGGGCCTTTCATCGTGTTTCTGTGTGATCTCCACCATTGATCTATCTTCCCCCTAGATCCAACGGCCCACAGGAATTTCCGTGCCTGTTTAACCATAGCAGCCCAATTCTCATTTTTAACACGAAATGGGTGGTTTCAAGAGAACACGTGTCGACCTCTCGACTGTATCACATCCAAACCACATAAAACAATTTACTGCCTTGACCCTGCGTGAACACCACTCATGGCTTTCCGTGAAACATCTTACCACCATTCTCACGCCATAATTTAAAATTTGCCTGGTTTTCTTCCTGGTTTCAAGAGTAAACCCTTCCCCTCTGCATTCACCTTGCCTCCTCGCTACTCCACCACCCCCGCCAAAGCCCTCTGTTAGCATTTTAGCCCCAAATACGCAAGTTTTAGTTAATAATTTGTTTATGTTGCAGATTTTCATGGCGGAAAGGATATAAACCCTCCCACAGCTAGGGCAGTGAAAATAAAGCCCAGGATGATGATCCTCAGGGAAATATCATGAAGAAAATAGGTTCGCAGGGTTTGAGTTCAAAGGGCTCAATCAATGTTTCATGAGCGTTGATTAAGTGTAACCCTCCAGCGCAGAAGAAAGCCAAGCCACCTATGTACAAAAGAAAAACAAAGGAGATCAATGAAAGATAATGGTTAAGGAATAAAGCACCAATATTAAACCCTTAACCAACAGATTAAAGATAAAGACGCAGTATGAAAATAGAAGATGATCCGAGAAGGCCTAATAAAGCCTTGAAAACACAATTACGAGCTAAATATCAGTGTTTAAAGGGCTAAAACAAGTCAGATCAACGGAAGAGAGGTCTCGAATGCCACATCTACAAAAGCTATTACTTCAACAAAGGACTAAAATGACACCTGTAGTCTGCTTTACCTTTCAAAGACACCTTAACAGCCATCCTGATGACAACCCTCTTTAAAACTGTCATGACAGTTACTAAGCACAGGTGGGGCTACAAAACCCAAAAGTGACAATTTGATTGTCCCAGAGACCAAGTTAGCTTCAAAGAACAAGCCTCAGAGTTATTACCAGCCTACCAGATATGCCTCAAAGATATGAAAAACTACTGAAATGGTACAATCAGTTAATGCAATGGTTATTAAGCATAATGGGCATTCGAACACCTCTCCCTCTTCCTCTTAGTTAATATTTATTACCATTTCTGCAACACTCATCCTCTCAACACCTATATGTATTCACATAAAACTCATTGTAATGGTTGGAAAATTGTAAATTGTTGAACTGTTATTGAGTAATATTTACTGAGTAGTTGCAATATAATAGGTTGGGAATATAAGTATTGGATTGTAAAAGCTATTGGACTTAAAGTATGTAAGTGGTTTTCACATCAAATACACAAGTAGATTCACTGGATCCTGATCTAAATCATTGCTGATGTTATTATAGTTGTAATTGTTATTCTCCTTAATTTTTTTCACTCTGTTCATATTATTTGATAAAGAACAACAATATAGATTAGGATTTACTTCTGAAAGAACCCTAATTCTGATTGATAAGCTTTATCTTTATGTTTTCTGCTAAATGTGTGTTTGGGAATGATTTCAAAAGAGTATAACTAGTCAAGGAATGTTGGTGAGCCCATGTATTGCTGAGTAGAACTTGAGCTGTCATTCTTGAATGATATTTTCACTGCATGTTAAGTATATTCCTAATCAAGGAAGTTTATGGTTAGCCCTGTCCCTTATTTAGTATTAAATAGCTTGTTTTGAAGATCTCCCTTAGGATTTGGCCAAAAGCAGGCTAGGTTAAAAGTCCTTACCTGATCTTAGGTTACTTTTTATGTTCATCTTAAATTTTTTCCTTGAGAGTATGTAAAAACCAGGATAGGTTAAAAGTCCTTACCTGATCTTAGGTTGCCCTTTGTCTTCTTACATGTTTTCTTCTTTCACCACACTTCTTAATGTTCCATACCACAAACCCAACTTAAAATATATTTTGCTATAGATGAATTTCCCTATGAAAACATTTGAATATTTTTTGTGCAACTAAACCCTGTTATGACTCCATATCCCAATGGTTTAGTACTATTTTTTGACCTATCTTCCCATGCTGAAACATCCTTCTACTTATTTCCTTCTTCAATTTACATGACCTTCTCATTTAATGATTCCCAACCAAAAAAAAACAAAAAAGCAACTTGTACATCATAAATAGCCTAACATCATATCATAAGCCTAAAGATATATCATTTGAAAACACATATAGAGAAATCCCTCTCTAAATCTAGGAGGGCTAGATCCTAGGATTCCAAAGTGGTTCTGATGTTTCCTTGTCATTTGGTATGCCAATCTGCCAAATCACAGGACCCCAACAGAATGATTGTCCAAGAATTTTTGGAGATACAGAGAAATAGATGATTTTGATGTTGGAACTTCTAGTGAGCATAATTGTGCAATTATGCCTTGTTGTTATTTCTTCAGAATATTTATCATGAAATTAGAGCGTATTCTCTTTCCTAGCTTCTGTGAGACACCCCTTAATTAAATTTCCTTTCCTTTCGAAAAAAATTAAAGAAAAGTTCTTGAAAATTAAAAGCTATCGTCCCCAAATATTGTAACCATTATACTCCTAGTACAACATCAACACCTCCCATTTGGATGGAAAGCATTGGACTATTTAATAAATATTCCCCCATGGCTAGCTTGATACTATGGAATTTTCCAGAGCAATTTATAGTTCCTCCATTTACAACCATCACTTGACATTCTAGTGCTGGGTATAGGAAACAATTCAATTCCTTGGCTACTTTACAATAAATAAAATTATGGGTACTACCCAAATCAATCAACACTATTACCTTTTTCTTCTTGATATGTCCTTCTATCTTGATAGTTTGAGTAGTGGTAATTCCTGCCAATGCATTACATGATATGGTCAGACCCATTTCTTCTTTTTCTAGGGTTTCTTCCTGGTGTGTCACCTCTACTTTTGAAATTTCTTCTTCATTTCCTTCCTCCTCTTCACAATCTATGTAAAATAATTTCTTTTTAGCACACTTATGACCTTTAGTGTATTTTCTATCACAACTATAGCAAAGCCCTTTTTTCTCTTTTTTCATCCAATTGTTGTGGTGTCAACCTTGTAGGTTGTGAAAGTATAGGAGTATCAACACTTCCATCTTTATAGATCTGAGTGGTAGGCTTCCTTGTTTCCATAATTTTACATTCAGTTTTTCTTGCCAACCTGAATTCTTTCTCTAATGAATCAGGTTCCCAAACGTGAAATTCATGTTGGATGTTATCCTTTAAAGTCCCTATGAAGACATCAATAATGTGTTCCTCTGGAATATCAGTTACCCTTATATTCAATTTTTATAAGTCCTCAATGTCTCCGCCACTGAACCCTTTTGTTTGAGATTTATTAATTGGCTAAAGAAGGTGTTTCTCTTTGTATCCTCTTAATTTGCTATCATTTCCTCCATAAAAATTGACCAAGTGATAATTTTTTTACAGGATAAAATCCATCGATAGAATACAAATGTATTTTATTCTAAATGTAAAGTTGAAATGCGTAGCTTTTGTGTGTTTTACACATCATTGAGATCAAAATATTGCTCCATCTGTAGTATCCATGTTATGGGATCCTTGCCATCAAGCTTCCTCATATCCATCTTTGGAATATGGTGGTTCTTCAATCCAACATTAGAGTTTATTAAATCATGATTAACATTTATTTTGTTCTCATCATGAGTTTCCTCTACTATCTTCTCACCATTAGGAATCATTTGTTGTATCAAAATTTTCAAACCTTCGATGTCTGCTTTTAGATCATTCTTCATGTTTTCCATGTTGTCTTTCATTTTTTCTTCCATGTCCTCCATCTTAGCTTCCACGCCATCCATCTTAGTTTCCACACCATCCATCTTAGCTTGCACAACTCTCTCCAATCCATATATATTATTCTTAAAACTATCCATCTTTGCTTCCACGCCTTTCTTCAAAACATCCATTTCATTTTTTTCTTCTCTTTGCGAGAGAGAAATATGATGCACTTTCTCTTGTACTTTTGATAGATCATGTTGCAATTCTTCATCTTCATGAGTCATAGTAGAGTATTCTAAGGGCTTAATGGGTGTTGAATTCTTTTTAGGAGGAAGTTCAAAACCCAATACTAAAATATATGCTCAATAGGCCCTTGGAATCACTTGAAACTGAATTTTTACACAAGATTTATGCAATTCGGAAAAAAATACACAACTTTTTCTTGATTTTCAAGAGCTCGAAATTGAAACTGAATTATCTATGTGATTTCAATATCTGAAACTTAGATATGCATTAGCCCTCTGAATCCTCTTTCGAATGCCATAGTTCTAACATCATTTGGATTCTTCAAGGCAAAGTTATGCCCAATCTCCCCCAATGACCTAATTATGGACTTATTCAATAGAGAAAACTTGTACGACTTTCCATGTGTCTCTATTTCCTCCTTCGGATCTGAAATCGATAGCAAAGAAACTATCTAGTCTATTTACTTGTGGCCACTTTTTACATCATTCCAATCTGATGCATAGAGAGGGAGTTATGAATATTTTCCCACGATCACCTCTTTGAAATGAAATTTGGGATCCTGAAAAAGCCCTAACTTCCACAGATCATAGTTCTAAAAATATTGTGAACCAAGATTTGAAAGTTTTCAACAATGTTCCTCGGGATTTTGGCTTTGCACTCTAAAAATTTCAGCTTCTGAACCTTCATAGAAAAAACATTATAATGAAAATTACACGATGACCTTTTTTAGAGAAGTGAAACCCTAGAATCCAAAGCTATGATACCAAATGTTGTGAAACCAACTCCAAAAATAGAAGAAAATAGAGATCAACACCTTATAAATCAGCCACTTTGAGGGGGAAACCTCTAATACTTTAGATAAATGAACAATTCTTGGATGATACAAATGAAAAAACCTCCTTTCTATATATATGAGTTCATGGGGCCACAATGTAATCCTAGTGGGGCCACAATGTAATCCTAGACAACCTAACAATAATAATTTAACGGCACAATAATAACAATATGGGGGTTACAGGGGTACACCAATAACAATAAGGGGGTTACACTTACAACAATAAGGGACTATCCTAGTAATATAGGGACCTAACAATTTGAACATTGGGATATCTCAATGTTTTGAGGACTTCCATTACTTTGATTACTAGTTGAGCTACCCCTACCCCAAGATGAAATTTTAAAAATTTATTTTAAAACCAATTACTTATATATATATATATATATATATATATAATTTTGTAGGTTTATATTTTATGTTTTAAATTCATGATTTCAAATATCTATCTATAACTAGCTCAACCAACATAGATCTATCCATACATTTAACATATTAACTAAAAATTGAATGATATTTAATTAATTTAATTTTAAAATTTAAATATAAAAAATAATTTATAAATTAGATATGCATTTATGTATGCACGATAGTTAACTATTTTACAAGTTTAAATTTAATGTTTTAAATTCATGAATTTGATATTTTTTCAAATCCCCTCTCAACTTAGATTTAATACCTTGAGTTCATGAATCTGTATTAAAATAATTTGCATTGATATGAAATTTTAAAATGTATATTCGATTTGAACCTAGATATATATATATATATAACAGCTATGGTGCAAACTGTTGGTCCTCAATTTTGGTCAATTTTGCTTATAAAAAATCCACCTTATTACCATCATATTCCACCTTATATCATTCATATATGCCTAATATTCAATTTATTATGCATATTCATGTAAATAAATAATTTTTTTGCACTTTTAGAGATTTTTGTAAAAAATAGGTTTTAAGAGTCTTTTTGGACTACACTAAAAATTCCCCTAATAGCTCCATTAAAGTAATATGTGCAGGACACATCGGCCTAAGCTAAGAATATATTTCGGAACCACATATGGAAAAATACCTATTGTTTCTGTCAAACAGATCTAAAACAAGCTTGGTCAACGCTGTTCAAACTTGACCTGTTTTTCAGAAATCCCTAGGAAAAAGGGCAGAATTAGTATTTTTTGGGATTTTCCTGATTTTCTGAAACTGAATGGATGAGTTCAACTTAGATGGATAAAATTAGGATGGATAGGAATGTTAGAGACATTATAGATTATTTTTTTTATTATTTTTCTATTTAAACAAAGCTTATGGATCATTCAAATATGTAGAATTTGTATAATTTTATATTGAGACTTGTTGAAGAAGACTTGGAGATAATTTGAAGAACCACTTTAATTTTCTATTTTCTATTAATGTTGTGGATGATTGATTAATTTTTCTGTAGCTGAGAATCTATTCAAGTGTGCAAGGCAAGGTTCGAGGCCCCCCACACCAAGCTAAATACACATCTGTTAAACTAGCATAGTTTCCATTGCAATAGTTCTTGCTTCAGATTTATGATTGAGTCATTGTGATGATTTATGATTTCTTATGATTTTTGGATGATTATTGGTCTAATTATAATTTTCATATGAAGGGACAAACAAGAATTTAAGTTAAATTCTCCTTCTATCTAATCATGAAAAACAACTAAAATTCAACCTGTTTTCCTTTCTTAAGTTATTTCTTGAATTTCAAGTTTTAATGCAATGGTAACATGATGGAATACAATTGTAAATAAGGACAAAATTGACCTCCTATGTTAGGCTTTATACATCATAAGATATTGTTAATCATTTATTTAGTTTCTCTTCATGACGATAGTACTATGGGGATGGACAACCAATATCTCCAAAGTTAGGAGCCTCTTCCCTCACTTATTACATATTGAATCAGAAACTTCTTAGTTGGATTTTATATTTGTAATATGAATTTCCATAGATCTTATAATTTATTATATATTGCAACTTCTCTACTTTGTCTTCTAAAATTAACTTCATCTGAAATCCATATATTTTGGACATGCTTCCAATTTTAGAAAGCTGGATTTATAAGTAAAATACTTGTGTTAGTTTACCCAGTAAATTGACCCAACACAAACATTTCCTCAAGTTTTTCACTAAAAAATGAGTTTTTCCCCTCAAGATATTTGATCCCTTTCGATGCTTGATAGATCTAGAGTTAATATGGACCTAAGTTGATTTCTAAAATAGGCATGGATGATAATCATGAAATGGACAAATATAATTCATAAAAAATCATGCCACCAAAATGGCCTTAAACTTATTGAATTTATGAAGCTACACTTAAATTAATATATTATAGAAGATAAAATGAGATGTAGAGCCATGAAACTGATATTTAATAACATGTCGAGATCATTTCTATCATAGCATTTCAACTCAGTGATTTTCACTTTGGCCACATTATGGAGCACTTTATTTTAATTCTTTCAATAAATTATTTTATTTTCTTCACTACAACATTTCAAACACAAATTTTCCTTCCTAAAAAACATGGAATCAATCAAATATAAATTTTAAAATGACATCAAAATAAATTACATATTGATCCTACAAAGTTTAATTTTTTGTTATTTATGTTATTGCAATAATAAAAAAATGTAATCAGAGTACTTTGAAAGAATTTCAAGATGTACATGATAATATCCCATGTTTTTCATCTTGAATTCCACACAAATATGGTAAAAATAACACACATTTTGTTTTAAACCATTTGAGCCATTGATTGAGGAGGATCTAGAAATACAAGAGGCCTTGACAATAGCTCAAAAATAAAATTCATTAGATGAAAGTGGAACCAGGACCAAATCATAGTTCTCGTCTCCCTGATTCCAATGGTGTGAATGAAACTCAAATCCGAGTTTGTATGGTCATGTTATAGCTAGTCAAATTTTTGGTCAAACTTGGCCAAGTGACAAGCTTAATGAGGCAACAAATTGGTAGTGACCCAGTGCATGAACTCTGGCCAATGGATAGGAGAAATTGTTTCCTACTTAATTGTCCCAATGATCCTTATCTTCTAGCGATTTTAAAATATCTATATTTTTGTATATATATATATAAGAGTGGTGGGATGCCACCCCTCCCATCCCCATATTGTATTTATATTATGTATTAAAGTGCGGTGGGTGGGCCACCCTTGGCAAACCGGCACCTACCCTACACCACATATGATATGTAACACAAATAAAAAAATGGCCGGGGCTGTTGATCAATGATTTTCATTTATGTCAACCCAAGCAGCACCATAGGCCAACCAAATATTGCATGGGAATTTTGACCTACCAAATTAATATATTCTAGGTCAATAATGCTTTTGATGGTTTCTACTTGTCGACATGTTTCCATTGATATATGTCATGCAATGTAATTCTTCACGGTTTGAGAGATATTCATGTTTGAAGTTTGTAACTCCATTTATTGGGCTAAAATCCCATGGGGTTGGGGCATGGGTCATGGAAAAGTCACAATTAATATATTTTAAGCTCCTAAAATCACTCCCACGTTAACTTGTTGAATCCCCTCTCAACTTAAGCATTTATATAAATTGTGATCTTCATTTCCTCCTTAGGCAAGGGATTCGGCCATCTGAAACAGGTCATCGTGGAATTTTAACTCTAAATATTTTTATAAGAAGGTTAAAAAGCTGAAATTTTTATGAGGTGACGTCGAAATCCTGAGGAGGCTACTGTAAAAATTTCAGATCAAGATGCACAAAATTTTTGGAGATATGATATGTGGAAGTCAGGGTTTTTACAGGCTCCTGAAATTAATCTCAAAGAAGTGACCTTGGTAAAATAATCATAACTCTCTCTCTGAGTATTAGATTGGAATTCGATAAAAATTAACAGATAGTGCACATACTTTAGTTTTCTCTCTATCAATTTCAGATCTGAATTAAGAAATGATGACACATGGCATGTCGTACAAGTTCACTCTGCTGAAACAGTCCATAATTAGGGCATTGTGAGAGATTGGGTATAACTCTCTCTTGAAAAATCCAAATTGGGTCAGAACTATCGCATTAGAAATATGACTCAAAGGATTACTATAATACCAAAAACTCGATATTGAGGATCTGAAATAACAGAGATACACCAGATTGAATATCGAGCTCCTAGAAGGAAAAGAAAAAGCTAGATCATGTGTTGTCAAGGGTTGCAAAGGACTAGAATTTCTAGGGCAGCAAAGAAAAGCAAGGTGCAATAGAGGGTAGCATGAAAATAACATCAATCAAGGTGCATAACAGTAGCAAGAAGTTCATCCTATGAAGTCTTCAAGTGGGCAGCACGACATACAATCATTGTACTAATTCGTTGTAAATACATTATTGTAAAAATTGTACTAGTGTCTATCTGCCAAGGGTCGAAGACGAAGTGTTGGGAGGTCTAGGATCATCATTAGGTGGTTGTGTCAAAGTTGGGGTTAGGGTCTAGTATATATTCTTCTTCTATATCATTCTATATCATTGTAAATTGGACCATTTTCCCTGGTACGGGAGTCCATTCATATTTTATTCTTCTCTAGGGTGGTAGGGTGGTGCTAGGGTGAGTTGTAGCTCATTGGGTGTTGGGGCATCCGTTCAGTTGACTACTGAAGAATCTCAAGCATTGGAGTGTCCATGCAGTGGGAGCTGGAGAAGAATGCTTTTCTAGATTCTAGGAAGTTGGAGCTTTATTTTCAATTGGAGTTGAATATTAAAGAATTATTAGAAAAGCATTAGGTGGTTTTTGTCCCGAAGTTGGTTTCCACCTGAAAAAGTGTGTGCATCTGTGTTGCTCTTGTTTGCTGCTATCATTGTACAAACAGTGATAATAATGAAAGATTAAATAACGCTCTTATTGAAAGGAATACTAATTCACCCCCCTAGTATTTCCAACAATTGCTATCAGAGCTTGGTTCCTTCAATAGCAGTTTAACAGCTGGAATGAGGTCATTGAGCATACCAAGAATGGTGTACCTCTATTCAATGAAAATAATTATGCACTCTGGAAAGGAATAATGGAGGTCTATCTCTTGGCGCAAGGTTACGAAGTATGGGACACTGTTCAAAATGGATTTACATCAACTACGGATGAACAAGGTAAGAAGAATTTAGTAAATGATGAAAAAGAAAAGAATATTATTATCAGTGGACTTATTGAATCTGCTTATTATAAGGTGTTGGGTTGTAAAACTTCCAAAAATGTATGGGACAGGCTTGAGAATATATATGGAGGTGACTCAAATGTCAAAGAAGCAAAGCTTCAAATCTATAGAAAAAAATTTGAGCAACTTTGAATGAAATAAGATTGCAACATTGTTGCATACTTCCAATATATTGATGAAATAACCATTACTCTGGAAGGATTGGGAGAGCCAGTTGACAAGAAGACTATTATATGGAAGATTCTCAGAATGTTACCAGGGAGATTCAACCCAAAGGTATCGGTCTTAGAATACAGTGCAAATCTAGACAAACTCAGTAAAGAGGAATTACATGGAGTTCTCATAGCATATGAAATGAGACTGGATGAAGAAGAGGGTACTTCACATATAGAAATTTCGTTCATTGCATCTAAGAAAACTAATAAGGATAAACAAACTTCAATTGAAAAGACATGCACCTACAACTGTGAAGAAAAGGGAGATGATGAAGAAGGTCTTTCAGATGAAGAATATGCTTACTTCACGAGAAACATAAAAATTGGTAAGGGAAAATTCGAAGGTAAACTTCCATTGATATGTTTCAGCTATAATGAGGTTGGGAATTTTGCAACAAAATGTCCAAACAAAAGTAATGGCAACTCAAAAGGAAAGAAAGGCTTTAAGAAATTCAACAAGCAAGGATCCAAAAGGAACTATCTCTCTAAAGAAGATAGCTCATCATCCGATGAAGACAATGACAGTGAAGAAGAAGCCAATGAGAGAGTATTGTTTATGGCCAAGCACAATAAGAAAGAGGTATCAAACAACAAAGAAGAAGGATGGACCATAGAATAATTTTATGAGGAAGCAATCAAGCTTGTAAAATATCTCAAGGCGGAGAAGATCCGTTCAATACTCGTGAAGAACAAGTTCAAGGTCTCAAAATTAAAGTTGAAGAGAACAAATGCATTGAAGAGTCACTTCAAAAGAAGTTGGAAGAAAGAAACCAAGAAAGGGAAGAATTAGAAGCTAAAGTAGTCTCGCTGCATGAGGAAGTGAAGAAAGGAAAAACTATCCAAAACTATGCCAACGGCTCAAGGCCATTGGAAGAACTCATCAACAATCAACGATCTTACAATGAGAAAACTAGCATCGGTTACAAAGAAGAAGAAGCAGGACCTTCTACAACAAAATAAAATGAACCTATGAGATTTTACATGCATGTAGACTTCATTGGACAAGATTTGCAAGAACAACCTTGGAAGAAAATTCCTCGACGATAATTTCCATCTAGGTATCAACATATTTTTTATGGCTACTGTTATTCATGTGGAAAATTTGGTCATAAAAATGTAGAATGTGGCACGTACCCTAGGAACGAATACAATTCCAGGAGATCTATCAAATATGAACCTCCCAGGGCTCAGCGAAACATCAATAGATTTGAACATTTAAGAAATAATATTGAATGTTACAAATGTCAAAACTTTGGACACATAGTAAAAGATTGGAGACTTGAAAATCCTCCAAAAGAATCTTCAAAGCCACAGAACAAACGAACATGGAAGAAGAAGAAGAATGATAATTGTGCTCTTACTTTCAAGGCTCAAATGAACAAAGATGTGTGGTATGTTGAAAGCAGTTGCTCGACGCATATGACTGGAGATAGAAAAAAATTTGTATCTCTGAAATAGAAGAAGGATGGAACCGTGTCCTTTGGAAATGATGGATCTTCAAATGTTATAGGATCAGGTATTGTCACTCTTGGAAGCAAATATGCTCTAGCCAAGAATGTTCTATTGGTTGAAAACATGAATCAAAATCTACTAAGTGTTGGAAAAATGTGTGATCAAGGACACACAATACTATTCAACTCCACCAAATGTGAAATCAAGAAAGGCGTGTATGGTGAAATTGTGGCTATAGCAAGTTGAGCTCAAAACGACATATATGTTTTGGATGAAGCAACTAAAGCATATATAATAGCTAAAGAGGATGAGATAATAATTGGTAGCACTGATGTTTGACTAAGTAAGAAGTTTGCTTCAAAGGTGCAAAGTGATTTCGAGATGTCTTTACTTGGTGAGATGACATACTTCTTAGCCCTTCAAATATCTCAGCAAGAGAAAGGAATATTTATATGTCAAGCCAAGTACATCAAGGAAATTCTCAAGAAATTTAAAATGAAAGATTGCAAACCCATCCTTACTCCAATGGTAACAAGTTGCGAATTGAGCATAGACAACTCATATAAGGATGTGGATCAAAGGTTGTACATATCTATGATTAGTATTCTTCTATATGTAACAGCCTCCCGACCAGATGTTATGCAAGCAGTTCGAAAAGTAGCAAGATTCCAAGCAGCACCAAAAGAATCACATATTAAATATTCACCAGCATTGGAATATCTTCGCCAGAAGCTTGGGATTCTCCCAATTTCTCATTATATTTTCCTTTTTCATAATATAAAGGGGGAGTGGAAGTATATTACAAGTCTACAGGATGGTTGTGTGTCAGGGGGAGTGGAAGTGTGTACAGGTCTGCAGGATGGTTGTGTTTTAGAGGGGGTTACCATTTTCCATTGATGTCAAAGGGGGAGAGAATGTTGTAGGAAGGGGTGTCATGATCGCAGGGGGAGTACTTGTGTTTCAATCAATGCCAAAGGAGGAGATTTTTTATCAGCGGTTGTCATTGATGTCAACCCAAGCAGCACCAGGGGCTAACCTAATATTGCATGGGAATTTTGACCTACAAAATTTAATATATTCTAGGTCAATAATGCTTTTTATGGTTTCTTCTTTTCGAGATGTTTCCATTGATATATGGCATGCCATGTAATTCTTCACGGTTTAAGAGATATTCATGTTTGACGTTTGTACCCCCAATTAGTGGGCTAAAACCCCATGGGGTTGGGGCATGGGTCATTGAAAAGTCATAATTAATATTTTTTTAAGCTCCTAAAATCCCTCCCATGTTGACTTGTTGAAGCCCTTCTCAACTTAAGCATTTATATAAATTGTGATCTTCATTTCCTCCCTAGGCAAGGGATTTGGGCATCTGAAACAGGTCATAGTGGAATTTTTGCTCTAAATTTTTTCTGCGAAGGTTTAGAAGATGAAATTTTTATGAGGCAAATCCAAAATCTGGAGCAAGTTTCTATAAAAATTTTAGATCAAGGTGCACAATATTTTTGGAGATATGATCTGTGGAAGTCAGGGTTTTTGCAGGCTCCTGAAATTAATCTCAACGAAGTGACCTTGGTAAAATCGTCATAACTCTCTCTCTCTGAGTATCCGATTGGAATTCTGTCAAAATCAATAGATAACGCATAGATTTTAGTATTCTCTCTATCAATTTCAGAGCCGAATGAAGAAATAGTGACATGTGGCATGCTTTACAAGATCGCTTTACTGAAACAGTCCATAATTAGGGCATTGTGAGAGATTGGGTATAAATATTTCTTGAAGAATCCAAATTGGGTCAGACTTGTGGCATTGGAAAGCTGACTCAAAGGACTACTATAAGAATCAAAATAAGATATTGAGGATCTGAAATAACAGAGATACAACAGATTCAATATCGAGCTCCTAGAAGGCAAAGAAAAAGCTATATCATGTGTTGTCAAGGTTTGAAAAGGACCAGAATTTCTAGGGCAGCAAAGAAAAGCAAGGTGCAACAAAGGGTAGCATGAAAAGAGCATCAACCAAGGTGCATAAAAGCAGCAAGAAGTTCACCCTATGAAGTCTTCAAGTGGGCAGCACTGCATACAATCATTGTAAAGGTATCACTGTACTAAGTCATTGTAAATACATTATTGGAAAAATTGTACTAGTGTCTATCTACCAAGGGTTGAAGAGGAAGTGTTGGGAGGTCTAGGATCATCATTAGGTGGTTGTGTCAAAGTTGGGGTTATGGTATAGTATATATTCTTCTTATACATCATTCTATATCATTTTAAAGTGGACCATTTCCCTGGTACAGGAGTCCATTCTTATTTTATTCTTCTATATGGTGGTAGGGTGGTGCTAGGGCGAGTTGTAGCTCATTGGGTGTCGGGGCATCCGTTCAGTTGACTACTGAAGAATCTTGGGCATTGGAACATCCATCCAGTGGGAGACGGAGAAGAATGTTTTTCTATATTCTACGAATTTGGAGCTTTATTTTCAATTGGAGTTGAATATTAAAGAATTATTAGAAAATCATTAGGTGGTTTTTGTCCCGGAGTGGGTTTCCACCTTAAAAACTAGGTGCATTTGTGTTCCTCTCGTTTGCTGCTATCATTGTACAAACACTGATAATAATTGAAGATTAACTAATGTTCTAATTGAAAGGAATATTGATTCACCCCCCCCCCCTCCTCTCAGTATTTCCAATAGGGGCCACGTGCCTGTGGATCCTACCCAGGATATATCAAACCGTTGCCAAGGTCAGTGGGGTTTCAACCCACCCAACTCACATGGGTCAGCCCAAAAACTATATCGAATTCAAACAATCAAACTGGTGGTAAACCAAAATTTAACGTGTCATTTTGAATAGGGGGTTCGGTGCGGCTTCAACCCCTGACCTACCCTCTCTTTACTTGACAATTTACCAATGCGCCAATGACCCCACTTGGTAGAGTCCACTCGAAAATTTACTTAAGAGTCGCTCAATTCATTCGAACCAAGAAATGATGTGGAGGAATGACGGAACCTTAACCAGGAGGATGGGTGGAACCATGATTGGGGTAACTAGCTAGATGTTTAAAATATTCCCTTAGAGGGTCAGAGGTGCCAGTGACAGAATTTAACAAATTTTTTGCCAATTTTGCACGATTTCTCAAAATGAATCGAGTTGTGACATTTGTTTCTCCAACCAAGCTCTCAATTTTTAGGCCATCATATGGATTGGAGGTATAAGGGTCATTTTTGTAAAGTTGCTTGTAATTGATTTATTTGATGCCACTCAATAAAAGAAGGTGTCCCCATTGTTGAGTAGGGCCTAGAGACGTAACCCACATTAGGTGAACTCCATAATAAAATATTTTTTTCTTTGATATCATGATTTCTTATATTTTTCCTCTTCTTTTCATGTGGTTTAAATTACTTGGCTAACATGCTCTATTATATGTGATTCTAAATTCATCCTTGAAGTAAAATATCTTGGATAAAGTTTGGTATGAGAGAAGGTATTTTTCGATGTGAATTTCATGTGTATATGCTAACGAAGAATAAGCTCCAAATATGTGAAGGAAGACTCAAATCATTTGATCCCAAAGCGAGGTGTGCACCATGAATATGGAACATGGAAGATGACGATGCATCAGTAGAAGAAGAGAAAAATTATCATAAGATCTTCTTCAACATAGAAGACATAGTTGAAAATCTATTTTTAGAATATGTGAAGACAATCAAGCATGAGAAGAATGAGCCTGAAGATCATGCATCGGTACACCATGAAGGTGGAGGAGGAAAACCACCTCCCTCTCCATCCATGACTGAAATTTCATCTTCTTCCTCCTTTTATCATCATTCTAACAAGCATCATGTACATACATCAAAAAAACCATTTTTTAAGCGAGATGTAAATTTTGATTTGCCCACATATAATGGAGAATGTAGTGGAGAGAAACTTTAAAATTTTATTAGATAGATCAAGTTGTATTGTCAAATTTAGCAAATCGATGAGGATAAGGAAAATACTAGTTAGAAAACCATTCGGTTGAGTGGCACCTCTCTCGTTTGGTGGGAGAGAAAGTTGCAAAAAGGAATAAAAAACTTGGGTAATGTCCTTTCTTCCTGGTCCAATTTTTTTTCTAGATTGAAAGATCAGATTTATCCTTGGGGTTATCGAAAAAAGGCATTAATGGAATGGAAATATTTAAGGACAGGAAAGGGTCAAAATGTACAAAGCTTCACATAAGATTTTAGAAAACCAACAATTAATTTGGACATTCCACTTTATTCACCCGAAATTGTAATAAATTATATTGGTGCTTTACATACTTACATCATACATTATTTTTTATTATTTGAGCCTAATACAATTGATGTGGCCATTGTGAAGGCCATTCTCCTTGAAATCAGGTGCAAGAATGAAAAATAAGGTTAGTCAAAGAAATCGTCTTTCAAACCTCATAATGGCAAGTTCAAAGGAAAAGGCAAGGGAAAGGACAGAAATGTAATTACAACCAAGAGGGAGGAAGGAGCGAATCCATATTGCACTCACTGCAAGAAGGAAAACTATGATGATGAACACTATTGGAAGTTGCATCCATAGTTGAAACCAAATATATTTGGTGGGAAGAACAAGAAAAATATGGTAGAAACTATTGAGGAAATTTAATTACCTACCATTTAATTGTCAACCAAAGTGTTTCGTAAAACTTGAGAAGCCTGCATGCACTATGTATGATAGAAATTAACGTTTAATGTAGATTAATATAAATACAAAATAAAATTATGACAAACCAAAAACATCAGGAAACTGAAATCAATCTACGTAAAGGAAAAAATTAGTCTACGAAAGTCAATCCAAATATTATTCACAAAAGTTGTCTGATATGAACGTGCACATAATATCTTGAAAATGAATCTTTTATTATACGAATGAAAATAAATCAAATATTCTTGCATGAAATGAAAATATGATCTAGACACATAATTGCATGATTGAAATCAGACTTAATCTAAAGAAATCTATGAAAATAGAAAATATAATCAAGGAAAGAATTTGTTAAATTCCTATATTACTAGTATAATCCCTTATTGTTGTTAGTGTACCCCCTTATTGTTATTATTTTACCCATGTAACCCCCATATTGTTATTATTGTGACCTTAAATTATTATTTTTAGGTTGACTATGATTACATTGTGGCCCCGTGGACTCCTATATATAGAAAGGAGGTTTTTTGATTTGTATCATCCAAGAATTGTTCATTCATGTAATGTATTGGAGGTTTCCCCCTTGAATTGGCTTATTTCTAAGGCGTTGATATCTCTTTTCTTCTATTTTTGGAGTTGGTTTCACAGCATTTGGTATCAGAGATTTGGATTCTAGGGTTTCTCTGCTCCAAACAGGTCATTGTGGAATTTTATCTATAATTGTTTTTCTATGAAGGTTCAGAAGCTTAAATCTTTAGAGTGAAAAGTCGAAATCTTAAGTACTATAGTCCAAAAATTTTAGAGTTTGGTTCGCAATATTTTCGGATATATGATCTGTGGAAGTTAGGGTGTTTTGCAGGCTCCTGAATTTCACCTAAAAAGTTCATCACGTAATTTCCGCTATAAAAAAATTTCTACGAAGGTTTAGAAGCTAAAATTGTTAGAGAATAAAACTCAAATCTTGAGGAAAATCGTTGCAAAATTTTAGATCTTGTTTCGAAATATTTGTGGAGATATGATCTATGGAAGTTAGGTCTTTTTCAAGCTCCCGAATTTCATCTCAAATAGGTGATCGTGGGAAAATATTCATAACTCTCTCTTTGAGCATCAGATTGGAATTATGTAAAACATGGCTGCAAGTATAGGGACTTTAGTTTCCTCTCTATAAATTTCAGAGCCAAAGGAGAAAACAATGACATGTGGCAAGTTGTACAAGTTCGCTCTATTGAACCAATCCATAATTAGGTCATTGTGGGAGATTGGACATAACTTTGTCTCGAAGAATCCAAATCAAGTCAGAACTGTGGCATTTGAAAAGAAGCATCAGAGGACTAATACAGGGCTGAATTTCATATATTTAGGATCTATAAGTATTGAGAAAAGTCAATTTCAATATCAAGCTCCTCAAAAGCAAGTAAAAGGTGTGTATATTTTTTCCGAATTGCGTAAGTAGAGGAAACTCATGATGAGAACAAAATAAATGTTAACCATGATCTCATAAACTCTAATGTTGAAGGGAAGAACCACCATATTCCAAAAATGGATATGAGGAAGTTTGATGGAAAGGATCCTGTAACATGGACAGTACAGATGGAGCAATATTTTGATGTCAATAATGTGCAAAACACACAAAAGGTATGCATGACAACTTTACATTTAGAACAAAATACATTTTTATAGTACCCATAATTTTATTCATTGTACGGTAGCCAAGGAATTGAATTGTTTCCTATACCCAGCACCAGAATGTCAAGTGATGGTTGCAAATGGAGGAACTATAAATTGCTCTGGAAAATGCCATAATATCAAGCTAACCATGGGGGAATATGTATTGACTAGTCCAATGCTTGTCATTCCTATGGGAGGTGCTGACGTTGTACTAGGAGTACAATGGTTACAATCTTTGGGGACGGTAGCTTTTAATTTTCAAGAACTTTTCTTGAAATTTTTTTCAGAAGGAAAGGAAGTCGAATTACGGGGTATTGCAGGGAAGCCGGGAAAGATAATAAGCTATAATGTCATGACAAAGCTTCTAAAGAAAGAACAACGAGGCGTAATTGCACAATTATGCTCACTAGAAGTTCCAACATCAAAATCATCTATTTCTGCAGATCTCCAACAAGTCTTGGACAATCATTCCAAGGTGTTTGAAACTCCCAAAGGACTCCCACCTATTCGTGATCATGATCATGCTATCCATTTGATTCCAGGAAGTGTTCCTCCAAACATCAGGCCTTATAGATATCCTTACTTCCAAAAGAGAGAAATTGAACGTATGATTGCAGAAATGTTAGAGGCGGGTATAATTCAACCTAGTCAAAGTTCTTTCTCTGCTCCTGTAGTATTGGTACAAAAGAAGGATGGATCACAACGCATGTGTCCGGATTATAGGAAGCTCAATATGCTCACCATTAAAGATAAATTTCCCATTCTTGTTATTGATGAATTATTGGATAAATAACATGGAGCTATTTATTTTACCAAGTTGGATCTTCGTTCAGGATATCATCAAATTAGAAGGAAGACTGAAGATATTCTGAAAAAAACATTTCGAACTCATGAGGGTCATTATGAATTTTTGGTCATGCCTTTTGGCCTTACCAATGCACCTTCTACATTTCAAGGGTTGATGAATTCCATTTTCAAACCCTTCCTTAGAAAATTTGTGCTAGTATTTTTTAATGATATACTAATGTACATAGGTCTTGGAAGGATCATATTCAAAATGTTGACAGGATGCTCAAACTATTGTAAGAAAAACAATTATATGAAAAAGCATCCAAATGTTTCTTTGGAGTGCAAAAGGTGGAATATCTGGGTCATATTGTATCTCACGAGGGTGTTAAGGTAGACCCTAACAAAATTAAATCCATTAAGGAATGGAAAGTCCCCACAACCATAAATTAGTTGCACGGATTTCTAGGGTTAACAAGGTATTATCGCAAGTTTGTTAAGAATTATGGGAGAATAGCAGCACCTCTAACAACATTATTGAAGAAAGATGCATTTTCATGGACTCCTGAAGCAACTAAGGCTTTTGAACATCTTAAAGAGGCAATGTGCCTAGCACCTGTCTTAGCTACGCCAGACTTCACAAAAACCTTTATTGTGGAATGTGATGCCTCAGGAAATGGAATTGGTGCAATTTTAATGCAGGAAGGAAGACCCATTGCTTTTGAAAGTCGTCCAATCAAAGGAAAGTATTTACAGAAACCTATTTATGATAAGGAAATGTTAGCAATACCGCATGCACTAAAGAAATGGTGAACTTACCTAATGGGAAGACACTTCAAGGTAAAAACTGATCATGATAGTCTTAAACACTTTTTGGAACAAAGACTATCTTCAGAAGAGCAGCAAAAATGGGTCACAAAGATGTTGGGTTATGACTTTGAAATAATATACAAAAAAGGGAAGTTAAATGTTGTTGTAGATGCACTCTCAAGAAAGAATGAAGAGGTGGAAGCATTGCTTTGTGCCATTTCTATTATCCAACCAGATTGGATAACCGAAGCAAGAGATGAATGGAAGAAGGACGAAGAAGTGTGGAAACTCATTCAAAAGCTGCAACAAGATCCTAGTACATCTAATAAATTTAGTTGGAAAAAAGATTCCTTATGGTACAAAGATCGCTTATATCTTTGTAAGAATTCCCAACTAAAACAAAATATTCTTTTGGAATTTCACACTTCTCCTTTAGGAGGACACTCAGGATTTTTAAAAACCTACCACAGCGTGAAGAAATATTTTTTTTGGGATGGCCTTAAATCTGATATTGAAAAGCTTTTGGCAAAATGTTTGGTTTTCCAGCATAATAAAGTTGACACAATTAATACCCTAGGTCTTCTATAACATTTATCCATTCCAAGTCAACATTGGGAGGAGATTTCAATGGATTTTATCACATGTTTACCTAAGTCTGAAGGAAAGAGTATCGTCATGGTGGTAGTTGATAGACTTACCAAGTATGCACACTTTTGTGCATTATCTCATCCATTTAAAGAAAGTACAGTTTATAATACATTTATGGACACAATTCAAAAGCTACATGGAAACCCAAGGGTTATTGTGAGTAACAAAGATGCCACTTTTACTGAAAATTTTTTGACGGAGTTATTTTCTTGTTTGGGTACTCAAGTAGCTCATAGCTCATCTTATCATCCTCAATCCGATGGTCAAACTAAGATAGTAAATAAATTTTTGGAAGGATATCTTTGTGGTTTTGTATCTGATAAACAAACATAATGGGTCAAGTGGTTGCCTCTCGCTGAATGGTGTTATAACACTTCCTTCCATACTGCAACAAAAATGACCCCATTTATGGCACTTTATGGATATCATCCACCATCCATCACATCTTCTTTAAGGAAAAATTTGAAGGTTCAAGTACTGGAAGATCACATTGAGCATCAAAAAGAAGTTCTCAAACTCTTAAAGGGTAACCTCAATTTGGCACAAAATAAAATGAAACAACAGGCAGATCAACATCGCAGCGAGAGAAGTTTTGATGTAGGAGACTGGGTATTTTTACGGCTACAACCATACAAACAAATGTCCCTCAAGCAAGCTAGGAATGATAATAAATTATTTCGAAAGTACTATGGTACTTACAAGGTGTTGCAAAAGATTGGTACTATGGAATACAAATTGGAGCTTCCTTCTTCTTCACAAGTGCATCCAGTTTTCCATGTTTCATGCTTAAAGAATGTTATAGCTAAAAATCTTCCAGTTCAAACAATATTTCCAGAACTTGATGAGGAAGGAAAAATATTATTGTAACCTGAAGCGGTCAAGGAAACAAAAACTCGACAACTGCAAAATCGATGAATTTCAGAGTATCTCATCAAGTGGAAGAACTTACCCACTAAATATTCTATATGGGAGGATGAGAATTTTATACAGAAGCATCCAGAGCTACTCAAGCGTTGAGGGCAACACTTTTTTGAAGTAGAGGGGCATGTTAGGTCCCTATATTACTAGTATAGTCCCTTATTGTTGTTAGCGTAACCCTCTTATTGTTATTATTGTACCCATGTAACCCCCATATTGTTATTATTGTGACCTTCAAATTATTATTGCTAGGTCGACTAGGATTACATTATGGCCCCACTAGGATTACATTATGGCCCCATGGACTCCTATATATAGAAAGGAGGTTTTGTAATTTGTATCATCCAAGAATTTTTCATTCATGTAATGTATTGGAGGTTTCCCCCTCGAAGTGGCCTATTTCAAAGGCGATAATATCTCTTTTCTTCTATTTTTGGAGTTGGTTTCACAACAACATTCAAAACACACTTACTATAATTGAAATCATAATCTACTACACAGACTTGCATGAATATGAAAACTAATCTAATTGCATGAATTAAATCAAACTTAACGGGAAACTAAATATACGCTAATGAAAGAAAATATAGTCTACAAAATAAAGCAATCTTTAACCTATGAAAAATAGGAAATCTAATCTACCACATATGTATAAGTGGAAATTTAAACTATCACACATGCATAAATAGAAATATAAACTAGGGCACACTTTCATGAATGGGAAATCTAATCTATGCATACTTCATGAATTCAAAATCCAAATTTCTTGCAAGAATTGAAAAGCATGAATTGAAATCTAAACAATCTTAACTAAAATGAAAGCACATTGATCCCTCAAGGGGCATTCGGCAGGGGGATCCTATCTCTCCATTCCTCTTTGTTATCCTTAGGGAAGGTCTCAGTCAACTTATCAGATCTTCCAGGGATAAGAACATCATAAAAGGTCTCCAGCCCCTGATCAATATCCCGGCAACTACTCATCAATAGTTTTTTGATGACACCATGCTGCATGGCACACCACAGTGAAGGAAGCTAAAGGATTCAAATCCATCTTAAACCTGTTCAGCCTAGCCTCTGGTATGGATCTTAACTTTGATAAGTCCTATATTTTCTTCTTCTATACGCACTTATCAATCCAGAAGAACTTAACTGATATTCTGGGATTCAAGAGATGCAATTTACCTTCCAAATATCTGGGCATACCCCTAATGGATAGGCCATGGCAAAGGCTTCACTGGGAAAATATACTATCCAGGCTAGAGGATAGAAGTAATCACTGGACCAATCGAGTCCTCAATTTTGCTGGCTGGTTGGTTATGACAAAGGAAATCCTCCAAGCCATACCCCACTACATGCTCTCGATTCTACCAGCTCTTAAGGGAGTCCTTCAGAAAATAAGATGCATTCAACAGACCTTCCTTTGGTCCAGTAAAATGGGGGAACCTAAATGGGCGCTGGTGGCTTGGGATCAACTATGCAAACCTAAGAGCTTGGGAGGTTTGGGGCTGTAGGATCCAGGGTCGATCAACAGAGCATGTGGAGCAAAAATCTGTTGGAGATGGCTCTCGAAGCCTCACGCTCCTTGGGTGAGAACTTGGAAAGCCAAATATGTAGAGAAATGGAGATATGAGGAGCTCATTAGAATGACTGAGGCCCCTGCACACTCACCGATCTGGAATCTTGCTCAGGCTAACCGAAATCTCATACATGATCACTGTTTCTAGGAGCTTCGTAATGGTAACAATGCCTTGTTTTGGTAGGATGCTTGGCAACAGCTCCCGAAGCTTGAAATTCCTGACTCTCAACCTCTACAACAATAGTTTCAGAACAATGGTAAGCCTAAGGTCCATCAGTACTAGGCAAACGATGATGATCATCAGCATTGGCAGAAATGGAGTCTAAACCCTCCCCCACCGGAAGGGCACTTATCGGATCTCCTTCATGCCCTCAATACCACCTTTGGGAAAAGACTGATACGGGCCACAAAGGGGTAGGATATTTACGGTGGGGTAAGCTCAATGGGGGAACCTTTAACCTCAAGGAGGCTCGAACTTACATAGAAAACAGGGATAGTGAAGACAAGGTGGCCTGGTTCGCCAATGTGTGGGATAGAAACCTATGGCCTAAGATTAAAACTTTTCACTGGCTCCTTAAGAATCGGAAGATTCTAACATGGGAGAATTTAGTGAAAAGAGGGTTCACAGGACCATCTAGATGCCCCTTATGTAAGGAGAAGGAGGAAACGATGAACCACTTGCTCAATGACTATGCCTAGACCAACAACCTATGGGACTAGATAAAAAGTATATTCAAGCAAACTGACCGAACCAGAAGTTCCATTCAAGATACTATCACCAATTGGCGACTGAATTACTCCAACAACAACATGGTTAATAATTTATGGAGGTTGAGCCCTGGTTTCCTTGTTTGGACGGTTTGGAAAGAAATCAAAAACATGGTATTAGGCATCTCGATGACTTAAAAACCATCATCATGCAGGGGTTGAAAGAAACGGTTCTTACCTACTGCCAAACCAAGAAAGTTGAATCATTATCTCCTAATGATGTTGGTATCCTGGCACTGTTTGGAATTTCTGGGTCGGCGGAGCTAAGTGCACAGGAAACTCGCCCTCGGCCATCTCCATCCCCTTCGATTTGGAAAGCTCCTTCCCCAGGCTTTTGCAAGCTAAACTTTGATGGGGCCTCAAGAGGAAACCTTGGTCCAGCTAGGCTAGGAAGGGTCCTGTGAGACGAGAAGGGAGAAATTCTCCACATATTTTGCAGGGAATTGGGTGAGGCTACAAATAATGAAGCTAAATTTTCTACATTGGAGCAAGGGCTATGAATTCTAATTCATCTCGGCAAAGGCTTAGCCATAGTGGAGGGCGATTCCTATCTAGCCATCACTGCAATATGGAAAATAAAGAATTGAGCGAAGCTTGGCAAGGCCACTAAGCACTGACATCTGGCTGCTGTGACTGATCTAATTGCGGAGCACCTAACCTCGCTAAGCGGCATAATTCTTCAGGCTGTGCGTAGGAAAGCTAATGCGCTAGCCAATTTTCTAGCCAACTATGTGGTTGATCACCCAGCAGAAATCCATGACACGTGCTGGCAAGACTTAATGCAAGATGAGATTCGAGATAAGTGTGCCCTCATATCAAGTAAGGACATCACTGTCGGCTCGAATGTGGAGGACAACCTGCAGAGTATCAATCATGCATAGCATATGGAGATACCCAATATGTTTAATTATGTCAGGTGGCACCATCCGGAAATGTAAAATGGTATGTTTTGGAAATGGTGACCTACAGTCCAAGAGGACAGCTACAGGTACAACCATTCCTTATGGCGGTTAATGTGGAGACTTCGAGCATGTGAGAGGATCGAACATAAGGAGTGGATCTCTGATCGTTGCTTTGGCATCAATGGTTGGATCAGAGAGAAATTTGTTGGTTATTATGGCATTAAATGGCATTCGACCGGCTTATCATCAACCCTTATGGCCTATTATTATATTTATCGAGGAACCTGCTTTATCCTTCTCATTCACATCCAAGCTTTAAGGTGTCTGTGCTCAAGGCTGAAGTTCGTTTATTTGGTTCTCGGCAAGCTCATAGTTCTCTTCTATTGGAAATCAATGGTGGATCATAACCTCCACAGTCTCAAAGCCTCACAGGCCCTCAAGCAGGCCAAGGACTATTATGAGACCTCTGTCTCCAAGAAGGGAAAGCAAACGATTGATATGCTTTAGGAGGAGGTCGATAGGTCTAGAGCCCAGGTGGATGATAGTGCTGTCGTCGAGGAGGTGGACTGGCTGGTCGACCCAGGAATGCCATCCATGCGGACCACCCAATTTCTACAGACCCCGGCAGTCGCGTGGCAAATGAAAACAATGCTCACAAAGGCCATAGAAATGTAGAGAGTGGCCGTCAAGGAGACCTTCACCGCTACCTCCATGGCTTTTGCCAGGAACACTGTGAGGATGGACAAGCCCAATATCTCCCTTAATTCTCTAATAGAAGAGCTCCACATGCAAGCAAAAGCCCTAGACAATTTCTTTCGTTGCTTCGACCTGTACCTACGCCACGTCCTCAACGTTTCAATCGAAATCCCGGCCGATGACTCTTACACCACCATAATTCAGCGCTTCAACCCGTGGATGCTGCCGAAGGGTGCTAAAGAGGCTAGTCCAAGCACTGCAGGTCAATGTGGTGCTTCTAATCCAATTCCTTGATGTATGTTCACTCTGTCAGGTTTATTTCCTTTTTATTAATAGTGTTTACACAGTCTATCAACGGCCTTTATTCTGATATTGGCAAGCTCTATTTTGTAAGCTCCTTACCCACCATAGGCAACCCTACGTGATTGGCCTGGTGGTTGTTTCTGTGGCATATTCCTTCTATAGGAGCTAAGTTTAGGTCTAGGCCCCCTTTGAGCATGCAGATGAACAGGCCTAGGAACTTCTATGATTTTCCAAATCTCTCAGGCCATTTTGTATCTATATGTAACTTCGTTTTCTCTGTTTAATATATCACTTCCGACTTTAAAAAAAATTTTAAAAAGAAAAGTGACCAATCTATCTAAACCTACAAGAGCACACAAACAAAATGAGAATATGGAAACTTAACTTATGAAAGCATGTAAATGAACATAAAATAAATAATAACAAATAATGAAATGAAAACTAAACTAAACATAAATAAATGAATGAAATTATGATACAATCTCACACTCATTTAGGTGGCCAATCAAATGATGCATCAGGATGGTAAGTGAAGAAGCTCCATATGCAAGAAAAACCAAATCAAAGTGAAATTATGCTCATGAGTATCGTGCCAGACATAATTCTTTATTCAAAACATGAGCATAACTACAAACTTTACACATGCCTTTGAGAGGACCTATTTATAAAAAAAACTTAAGTAGCTATCTCATTAATGAGGATCTGATATTCTCTCCCTAGATCCCTAAAAATATCATAGTTATAACTCAAATAGGTAATGATGATATAGATATCTTCTTTGACCATGATTTTTCTCCATGAGATATGGTTAATTCCTATCCCAAATATTCTTCCAATCTTGAAGATAATTCGTAATTGATCCTTGGAGGCCACATAAGAGTGTCTCGGATGCTTCCAAATGACCCACACTTGTCATGAAACTCAAGCCACTTTGAGATATTAGCAAGTATATGTCATTTTTCTAATTTTTAACCATTAATTCACTATAAACACTTGAAAATATATAGCTTTAGAGAAATTCAATTATGAACCCTTTTGATGATAGAGATGTAGGGTTATATAGTGACAAAGTGATGGAATGAAGGTGATAAAGGTGAAATGAGGTGTGAATGAAGTGAAAATATATGTCATTTTAAAGACATTTTGGATACCCAAAATACTCCCCAACTAGAGTGATTGCATGTCCTCATGCAAATAATTCATTAATTCCTTTGATTTTTTTGCGGTGTCTTTTTTTTTTAATGAGCTTGGCTTATATCGATGCTCTTTAAACTTTGCATTCGATTATATTTGAAAATTTCATTTATTTTTGAAAATTATTCCTTGTAATATATTGAATTGCAACATCTTTGGTTGGTTCTTGTGTGGCAACCAAATTTTAATTGGTATTGGTTCGTGTGTATCAATACCTTGTTTTTTTTTGATGCAGCACGGTTCCTTTAACTTTTTGAGAATGCGTCTTTAAATCAACCATATAATATGTTCATTATTTAGTCGTAATTTTTCAAATCATTCAATTTTTTTGAACCATAATGCTATAATAATTGATTAGGACAAGTATGTTAGGATGAAATGAAGCTAAACGGAATGAAGTGATATGTAAAGTGATCATAATGAATCTTCCTTCCCCTCAAACTAAAGTTGCTTTCGGTTTTTAAATGAGAAAGAAAATATGATAAATTATTTTCAAAAATTATAATTTATGTATTTAAGTAATTATGTGATTAGAATATAGAAAAGAACATACTTTTACTTAACTAAGAAGTGGAAAAATTGTGCATATGTAGAGAAGTATAAATCCAGCTGCTAAATCATGGAATATAATGTGGAATTTCATCTGCTTCTTGGCTGCATGGTGGATGAGGTCGTGAAAGTGGATTCGTTATTCCTGCTTCTAAATCTGTTGTACTCACTCCAAAACGCTGAAGTGATATAGTCTTCACCTGATACAAGACCCAATGGTACAATTCTAGTGATGCGAAAAATGTGCTGTTGTCGAGCATGAAGAGAAGTCATTGGATTATCAGCCATTAATGAATGCCGTTAACCAATGTGAGGCACACTTTCCATTAATGTCAATGAATGCCAAGTACCTAAGTACATCTTGCGAACTGCAAATAGATGAGCTGATGTCGAGCCACTTGCAAGATATAATGATCAATGGACATTGATGTCTTCCCATGATTGCCAGTGACAGAACTTGTCATTAATGTATACAAGCCTCAAGGTACTAATAGGGACTCTAGCCTTGATCCTAGATAATGTGTTGATGTCAATAGGCCAAGACTTGTTAGAATGGAGGAATTAATGGATCCACCATCATCTAAAGCGAGTATGTTCTAATGATTTTGGAAGGAACATGGATGAAAATTTGCATCAAGCAGAATTTATTAATGGAAAGGAAAATGACAAGAGGGTAAACAAGTGAACGAAAAGAAAAAGGAAAATTCAGCATGTAAGCGAGTTGAATGTCTTTATTAATGGGTTACAAAATGTAAATGGAAAATATGAAGGAAACATGCGACACTTGAAAGGAAAATGGTGATGATGATGTTTAGTGAAAATTCTTGAGTAGCTTGTGAGTTTGGAGCAGAAAAGTGATGGAAGTTATGGATGATAGAAATGGATCTAATTGGTTCATGTTTCTTGAAATTGGTCCTAGAAAACCAATCATGCATAAATTGGTTTCCTTCAATTCTCCGATTGTCCTGGAACCCAAAAAAAAACACGGCACTAACATTGCAATAAAATGTAAGTGTTTTCAAAGAGAAGTTATCAATTTCTATTGGTACTTACGCAAAAAAAAATCTTGCATAATTAATGCTTAGTAAAATAGGTTCATGACCAGTTTTCATTTAAAATTATCATGGTTATTCCAATTTCACAATTGCAATAATAAATCCAATTCCTTAAAAAAATGATGATATGCACAATTTCTTCAATTTATGTTTGAACCATAGAATTTCATAAAGATAAAGAAATATTATTTTTCGAATGCTTAATGATTCATGCAAAACAAACTTCAATCAAAATTCACCAATCGACCCTATATATAAAGCGCTCTTATGGTTCTTCTTCTTCCCTTTGTTTCTTTCTTAAACAATTTTTTTTTAGCTAAAATCCTGCACAGACAGTTACGTACATACAACTATGCAACTAATCAATCCAATCTTCGAATACCTTTTCCAGAAAAATGAGAAAATTCCTACTTGTTTTATTGATGCAGTAACAATTTTATTATTTTATTTTATTTTTATTATTATATTATTACGATTATATTAGAAACACATTTGGACCATCAAATATTCAAATGAAAGGACTAGGGTTTCAAAACATTTATTGTGCACTTATTTGCACTTGAAGGAAAATAAATAAACATATATATGCCCTTACAACATTTTCTTTGCAAGATTTATGTTGTCAATGCAATATCATCCTACAAGTATTTCCCCTTGAATTTCTAGGCAATCTTGCAAACATGGTCTACATATTTAAAATATGTTAAGCATGTCCTAGATCATCTGTGAAAAGTTTTCCAATGCGATGTCAAGCTGATTTTTGAAAGTGTCATTCACAAACATTGATGCTAAGAACAAATTCCATATAACAAAACCATATATGCATCGGCATATCCACAAGGCAAGCATGATGGTTGCCTCTAGAAAATTAGCGCTAAATTTTCTCTAAGAAAAATATTCTAAGGGAGATGTTATTGGATTCAAGGACACAACTCGAACTCCTAGGAAGCAACGATTAATACATTCCCTTGATTTTTTTATTTTTTTTTGAAATAAAATTATGGACTCTAACATACTAAAACAATGAATCAAAGGACTTTCAAAAATCATTACGGTGTTGAATGACTATAATCTTCCTTTTCACAGAATGTTGTATATTGATCTACATCCAACAATGAGTCCACATATGCAAGGTTATTCATGCGTACTTTTTCTATCCATCCACCATCGTATGGGCTTCCATTAATCAAACTAGGAGATCTATTAAACTCAGATTCGACTTCAGTAACTTCCCCAGAAACTAGCGAGAATACGTCAAAGGTTTCTTTCACACTTTCTATAGCACCAAGAGTACCCCCTTTTGAAATGGTAGCTCCTACATCTGGTAGTTCAACAAACACAACATATCCCAGATGATCTTGAGCATGATCATTTATTCGGATAATAGCAAGAGAGACATCAACTTTGACCCACTCATCTAAATCAGTATATTTCAAGTCCTTGACAACAGAAATGAAACCTCGGGAGTAAGAGAAAGGAAATCCGAAAGGTGATAGAGATTTGACGTAGGTACTTATTGAGATGAGAAGAGATGCAGCAGCTTGTGAAGCCCACCATTCCACCCTTGATTCCATGATATCACATGATAGTCACCTCATTAAGATCAAGAAAATCAGATTTTGGTCGCAACAGTTGTGTTCATTTAAAAAAAAAAAAAAAATTCCCCACACAATCTGGAAAATGAGGCTCTAAAGATCCCTAAAACTCTCTCAAACGGTTACGAATTTTGAGGAAAATTGTGATGTTAGACATAACTCACCCCGTTTTGAGAAAAACCCATGTTTTAGTTTTCTGAGATTTGATTTCATTTCCTCACAAAATGTGTTTTAAAAATGAAATTTTTGGGTTGTTACACATTTCCCATTTAATGCTCTCTCAACTCGAACTACCATTCTGTTGGAGAGATTTACGATAACCACTAAAAGTGGAAGGAAATTTGAATTAGACTAAAATTAAATCTCTTAAAGCTCTTATCAACATCCTTCATGTAGTAATAATTCATTTTCAGCTTTTGATTGCCATTTTTGAACTACCGCAATTACAAATTGCACCTCCACATCATTTGAATCATCCAGAATTCACACAAGCATATGGTCTTTTGGCCAATCCATATTACAAACTACAAAAATATATTGTTGATAAACCTTTATTTTATTTCATATATGCATCTGGATGAGGATCATCGGATAAGATACATCTCCCAACTCACATTTTGGAATTGGCTTGATCTTCTTTAGCTTAATTAAAAACAACCGACGTATAACAGGAATTGATCCGCCAAATGGATAAGGAACATTATTGGCCAAATAATGAAGAGGATGAGCTAGATAATTCGCTTTGGTATAAAGCCATCATGAATATATCAATTGCAAAAGACCACTTCTACTGAGAGATGGGAAAATATGCAGATTTGGTCGGCTAAAATCCCACCCCTTGGTAAATACTCAGTCACTATTGACAAGTTCGTCTTTCTTATAGTGCCCATGAAAAGAACAAAATTTGGATGTCGTTTGTTAATGCAATGCTTCGTTTATTTAAAATTTGATCTTCATTTGTTTTTTTTATGTTCTCGGCCACGAATTTTAATATGCATAATATATGACTCGTGGGGGCTTTAACAAACATGTTGTGCTTTCTCGTTGGTTATTTTTTTTGTTAAATTTTTCTTTTATGTATTGGTGGCTTTGTTTTAATGTTTTATTGTTCTATTTTGATGCAATCGGCCCGTACGTGCTTTTATCAATGGCTATTTTTATTTGATTTGGTTTTTTTTTTGTTTTATAATTTTTATGTTTTTTTAATGTGTTGTTTTATTGTTTTTTTATTTTGGATTTTCTTATTTTTTTTGTATTAATTTTTTTTCAAAGCCGCAAAAGGAGTTTCCATAAATTCGTTGCCTTGTATTTTTTGTTTTATTTTTATTTTATTTTTCATATCTTGTTTTTATTTGGATTTTTTTTTTTTAATATCAAAATTTATTGAAAAAAACAAACCAAATCAAATCAAATAATGAAAACAGAAGGTAGTTGCAAAATTTCATGAATTATGTAGCTAAATACAAGTTTTATCCAATTTATTTTTATTTTATTTTTATTTTATACTAATATAAAAATTATTTTTCTAATCCTCTAGATCACACAAAGCGCAGGAGGAGAGCATACCCAAAATTTTCATTAATTATTTTTTTTTATTGAAAATATTTCTGTGTGGCTCTTACTGCACCACTAGAAACCCAAGAAAAATAAAAATAAATGAAAGAAATGAAAATTCTAAAAAATAAAAAATTTAAAAATTTAATCAATAACTAAATTAAGAACCTAAATTCAATTAGATATGATTTTATTTTTCTACTTTATCCTATGTTATTTGAAAGGGAATTTTTTTTAAGTATATGAATGTTTCCAATGTAGCCATTTGCGGATTAAAATTTCTAAGATGCTCGTATCCAAATTTGAAAAATGTACATGATTGCATGTGAGGACATGAGAAATAGTTTTCGTTTTTTGATCCAGTGCAAATATTAGTTGAAGACTGAATGAATGTCGTGACATAGTTACATTTTAAAACCATTCCTCAATATAGTCTTTGAGCTCCCAAGAATGTTTGATCTGCATTCTAGATCTTTTGTCCATAAATTTCTTAGTGTCGAAAATTTTATTCTAAAAAAAATTATTTAAAATATATCTAATTGATTTATGCATCTACATGTTTTAACCATGCATCTAGGAATAAAATAACATAAAAAATGAAAACAAACTCTAGACTGAAGGCTAGTTATATGCACACTTCCTCGGCAACGACACCAAAATGTTGAAGAAATTTAATTACCTATCATTTAATTATCAACTGGGGGTTTCGTAAAACTTGTGAAGCATGCGTGCAATATTTATGCTAGAAATTGACCTTTAATTTAGATTAATCTAACTATGAAATCAAATGATGACAAACTAAAAACATAAGGAAATTGAAATCAATCTACGTAAAGGAGAAACTTAATCTACGAATGAAAATTCAAATTTTTTTCACAAAAGTTGTCTCATATGAACATGCACACAATCTCTTGAAAATGAATCTTTTAATCTAAGAATGAAAAAAATCTAATATTCTTGCATGAAATGAAAATTTGATCAATACACATACTTGCATGATTGAAATCAGACTTTATCTAATGAAATCTATGAAAATAATAAATCTAATCTAGTAAAGCATTCAAAACATAATTACTATAATTGAAATCTTAATCTACTACACAAACTTGCATGAATGGGAAAACTAATCTACTTGCATGATTGAAATCAAACTTAAGAAGAAATTTAATTTACGCTAATGAAAGAAAATTTAGTCTAGAAAAGAAAGAAATCTTTAATCTATGAAAAATAGGAAATCTAATCTACCACATATGTATAAGTGTAAATCTAAACTATCACACATGCATAAATAGAAATCTAAACTATGACTCAATTGCATGAATGTGAAATCTAATCTAGGCACACTTCATGAATTCAAAATCTAAAATTCTTGCAAGAATTGAAAAGCATGAATTGAAATATAAACAACCTTAACTACAATGAAAGAAAAGTGACCAATCCATTTAAACCTGCAAGAGAACGCAAAAAAAATGAGCATATGAAAACTGAACTTATGAAAGCATGTAAATGAACATAAAGGAAATAATAACAAAGCATGAAATGAAAAATCAACTAAACATAAAGAAATGAATGAAATTATGATACAATCTGATACTCAGTTAGGTGGCCAATCCAATGATGCATGAGGATGGAAAGTGAAGAAGATCAGTATGCAAGAAAAACCAAATCAAAGTGAAAGAACGCTCATGAGTATGGTACCAATTCTAATTCTTTATTCAAAACATGAGCATAACTCAAAACTTTACACATGCCCTTGAGAGGAGAAGGCTCTCTTATTTATATAAATATTTAAGAAGCTACCTCATTAATGGGGATCCACTATTCTCCCCCTAGATCCCTCAAAATCTCATAGAGTTACAACTCAAATAGGTAATGATGAGACACATATCTTCTTTGACCATGCTTTTTCTCCTTGAGATATTTTTGATTCCTATCCCAAATCTTCTTCCAATCTTGAAGATAATTAAAAATTTATCCTTGGAGGCAACATAAGAGTGTCATGGATGCTTCCAAATGACCTACACTTGTCATGAAACTCAAGCTACTTTTAGATATTAGAAAGTATATGTCATTTTTCTAATTTTTAACCATTAATTCACTATAAACACTTGAAAATATAATTTTAGGAAAATACAATTATGAACCCATATGATGATAGAGATGTAGGTTTATATAGTGACAAAGTGATGGAATAAAGGTGATAAAGGTGGTCAAATGAGGTGTGAATGAAGTGAAAATATATGTCATTTTAAAGACATTTTGGAGACCCAACAACAACCGCACAATATGATCTTGGATTCGATTCTGATGATGATGCATTGATCACACCAGTGGGCACAAAAGTTACTCTTTCTATTCAGGTTAATGGAAATTATGAATTTCATGTATGTAAAAGTTATTCAAATGAGACTCTTGTTAATGAATGGAAGCAAATTGAATTGTTCCACATTAGAGTCACAATGAAACATACTAAAGTGGAAACCTTGTTTGAACTGGTTCACAAGAAAATATGATTTCAAAATCCTTAGTTAAGAAATTGGTTTTAGAAACCAAACCTCATCTGAAACCTTACCCACTTGTTTGGGTGTGTGATAAATCAAAATTACATGTAACAAAATAGTGTAAGACTAGTCTTGTGATTGCATCCAAACTAGTTGATGAGGTTGATCTTAATTTTGTACCTTTGGATATATGTAGTATTGTGTTGGGAAGTCTGTATCTATATGATAGGAAAAAAAAATTATTTCACCATGAAAACAATTATCATCTCACGAAATATCAGGTGGAATACATTGTTAGATCTCATCGTAGCAAAGTCAATGTCAGTTTTGTAAGTGCAGGTTAGATGAAGATATTGTTGAATTCTGGCAAAGGGTGATTGCTCATGTTTGTGAGAGAAAAAGATATACAGGCATCTAATTATTTCAAAGGTTGTAATCCCACTCATAAAAAGGAATTATGTGAAATTATTTCTAACTATGATGAATTTTTTTAGGAACCAAGTGGGTTGCCTCAAAAACATGAAATCCAACATGAGATTCACATGCAGTAGGATTCTCCTTTACTGAACATTGGTATGTACACGTTTTTAGTTATCGAGATGGATGAGATAAAGAAAGAAGTGTAGGAATTATTAAACGATGGGGTCATAAGACCAATTTATTCTTTATGAAACTCACTTATCGTAATGGTTCCAAAGAATGATGGCACATGGAGAATGTGCGTAGAATATAGAGAACTCAAAAAAATAACTTGAAGAATAGGTACCCTCCCCCTCGCACTGATGATTTATTATATCAATTTAAAAATGTTGTCTATTTCAAAAAACTAGACTTGTGCAGTGGTAATCATCAGGTCAGGATTCCATAACATCATGTGTGGAAAACTGCATTCAAGATAAAATAGGGGTTGGTTGAATGGTTTGTGATGCCATTCAATCTGTGCAATGCTCCAACATGGGGGCTTCACTGTGGGAGAAATACCATACCACTTGGGTTCATATTGGGGGATATATAATGAGAAAAAAATGACATAATATATTGGGGAATATATAGGGGATAAAGGATTTTTATATTGGTTAGTATAAAAAATGGAGCTCAAATTTAATGAAAAAATATGAACGGGTATAAAAAATGTTAATAAAAAAATGGATACATACAATATATAGTGAAAATAGGGGCTTTTTAAATTGGGAAGGTGTATTGGGTTTATATTGGTAGGGGGTTAAATAATGTGATTTTTTGGGTTATTTTCCAATATCTACTCAAATTAAGGGTATTGTTTAATATGCTACGATCACGCATGATATATTAGAGGTTTATTGAGTGACACCCCTGTGTGCTCCGACCACATTCATAGGGGTGATGAATGTAATTTGTAGGCCTTTTTTTATGATTTTGTACTTGTATAACTTTATGAAATTATTGTTTGCAGTACGATATGGGATGATCATGTGTGTCATGTGAAGAAAGTTCTTGATGTTTTGAAAAATGAAAAATTTTATGTTAAAATGTTGAGGTGTGAATTTCGTAAGACCTATTTTGTTTACTTGGGTCACATTCTCAATGGTGGACAATTGAAAATAGATCCTTCCAAGATTGAAGTGATTTTAAAGTAGCCTAAACCCACCAATGTCATAGAGGTCTGTAGCTTTTTGGCTACAGTACAATATTGGAGAAGATTCATTGTGAAGTTCTCTGTCATTGCATCCCATTTGCATGCTTTTATGAGTATGAAGAAAACATTTCAGTGGGGAGGAAAGCGGTAGAAAGTCTTTGATACACTAAAAGGGAATATCAACACCACATAAGTCTTGGCCTTACCTGACCTCCAATAGCCTTTTGAGATCAATACATATGCCAGTGGATATGCCATGGGAGCACTATTGATGCAGCAAAGGAAACCTATATCTTACCATTCAGAGACATTCTCCCAATTCGTTGTGAATTATCCCACATATGACAAGGAGTTGTATGCCTTGGTTCAAACTGTGAAGAAGTGGAAACACTACATAATCGATAAAGAGACCATCATTCACACAGATCATCAGCCCTGCAGTACCTTTAGTCACAGACCAACCTTCAACAAACACGCCATTTTAGATGGATGGGATTCCTCCAGCAGTTTCACTTGGTAATAAAGTACAAGAAGGGAACCAACAACAAAGTGGCAGATATGATTTCTCGTCCTCTTATTCAGGAACCTTTAGATTCGCAAAATATTTCTTTATCTTTTGAAATTTATGCTGAACAATATGTTGATGATGATGATTTTTACGGAGATTTATGAAAAACTGACACATGGATTGCATGTGGATAGTTATCACTTGCATGGAAAATTGTTGTACCATCTTGGAAAAATTTATATACCCAAAAATGAAAGGGTACATGTAATTAGAGGGGCACATACCTCTCTTGTGATAGGTCATTTTTCTGTAGAAAATACTTTGTTTCATTTTCGGAGTGGTTTTTTTGGCTCACATGAAAAATATTGTGACTTGATATGTAAATGGACGTGTGTTTTTTTCAGTTTGTAAGCTCGCTAATAGAAAACTGAGGCTCGACATGCCACTCCTTATTCCGAGTCATCCATGGGAAAGTGTTTCAATCGATTTTGTATGCATTTTTCCTTTGTTGAGGAGAGGTCGTGACTATTTGTATGTTGTTGTGGATCGATTTAGTAAAATGTGTATATTAATGCCTTCTAAGAAGTAGGTCACTGTAGAGAAATGAAAAGCAAACTACTCATCTCTTCTTCCAATTTGTATGGGTCCATTTCGGGCTGCCCAAATCCATTGTTTCTGATCGAGACTCTTTCATTCTTGGAGAGTTTTGGATGATTTTGTGGAAAATGATGGACACCAAGCTAAATAAGAGCACAAAATTTCATCCGCAGACTGACAGATAAACCGAGGTTTTCAACTGCACAATGATACACTTACTCCGAGGTTATTTTGGAAAGCATCCCAAGTTATGGGACAAGAAAATTCCTTATGTGCAACATGCATACAACTGAGCAATGTATTCATCCACTCAGAGCTCACTGTTCGAGAAATGTTTTGGTTATTTTCCAAAGGATCCCTTAGACATGTTCTTTGGGAAAGATGAATATTCTAGTAGGAAATATGACACATACAAAGTACATAGTTTAATTCAGTGTATATAGATGATTCACCAAGTAGTGCAGGAGTAGTTTGAGAAAAGTAAAGCTTGATACAAAGCTCGACATGGTAGGCACTGAGTCGATCACAAATTCCATATTGGGGACAAAGTGTGGCTCCATATCAGCAAAGATAGGATGAAATGAGATGGAAAGAAGTTGAGAACAATGTGATATATTACATTCATCATCTTAGAGAAGATTGGAGATAATGTTTTTTGTCTCAATTTTCCAACATACATGCAAAATTTAATCAATGGTGAATGTTGAAACTTGAAGATTTATTAGTCTCCTTTGATCATGGACGCTAAAGAGGTTGGACAAGTTCCTACAATGGACGATTTTTCACCTAAATACTTGGATAAGATACCAAAGTATATAATTTTTGATAGGAAGATCCGTACTTCAGAATGGGGAGACATGGAGTATCTTCATATTGCCTTCAAAGGAATGCATCCAAGTAAGGATCAATGGATGAAAAAGGAGAAAGTGAGGGAGAAATTCCCCCACTTTCCAATTGATTGATAAATCTGTTGGTGGTCCAAAATATCCTTAGTGGGGAGGAATGATCCGCGAGGATCCAAAAATATAAGTAGCCTTGAAAATATCTCAAAAACCAAAGTCATCAGATGGAAGTGGAATCAGGATCATATCATAGTGTTCATTGCCCTCATTCCAATGGTGTGAATGACACTCAAATCCGAGTTCGTATGGTTAAGTTATAGCTAGTCCAAGTTTTGGTCAAACTTTGCCAAGTGGAAGGGTTAAAGAGGCAAAAAATTGCACTGATGTGACACAGAATCTAGCCACCGGATGGCAAAAATTGTCGCCTGCTTAATTTTCCCAATGAAACTTATTTTCCAACGATTTTAAAATCTCTATATTGTTATAAAAAACAAAAAATATATATTAATAGGGGCAAATGACTGCCACCCCCACCATCCCCGCATTGTATTATTATCATGTATTAAAGTGGGGTGGGCAGGCCACCCCTGGCAGACTCACCCCCACCCCAGACCACATAAGATATGTAACACAAATGAAAATTGGGACAAGGACATGTGCCCGTGGACACCACCCATGACTTATCAAACAGTTCCCAGGGCCGATGAGGTTTGAACTTGTCTGGCCCTCATGGGCTAGCCCCCAATGGGCATACCCAAAACTATATCGAATTCAAACAATCAATCTGGAATGAAAAACAAAATTAATGCACCATTTCGAATGGGGGGGGGGGTCAGTGGGGCTTGAACCCCTGACCTACCAGCTCTTAATGCAACCGTTTATCAACGGGCCAACAACCCCATTTAGTAAATTTTTCCCATAAATTTACTTAAGGGTCGCTCATGCCATTCGAACCAGGAAAACCAACAGAGGAGTAGTGGAACCTTGACCAAGAGGTGGAGCGAAACCATGTGCAGGGGAGTCAGCTAGATGTTGAAAAGATTCCCTTAGAGGGCCAGATGTGCCAGTGACATAATTCAACAAATTTATGGTAGATTTTGCATGATTTCATGACATGAATCTCGTGGCGACATTCGTTTTTCCAATTGAGATCTCTATTTTCAGGCCATCATCCGGATTGGAGGTATAAGTGTTATTTTTGTAAAGTCACTTGTAATTGATTTCTTTGATGCCACTTAATAAAATAATGTCTCCCCACTTTTGAGCAGAGCCCGGAGACATAGCCCACATTGGGTGAACTCCATAATCAAATAATTGTGTCTTTGATCTCATGATTGCTTATGTTTTTTTACTTCTTTTCATGTGGTTTAAATTGCTTGGTTAACATGATTTGTTATATGTAATTCTAAATGCATCCTTGAATTAAAATTTCTTTGATGATGCATACCATGGATCACAACATTGGAGTTGTGATACCAAATATTGTGTATTTTAGTGATTTTTTAAGAAACATTGATACATTTAAGTGAATTAATAGTGATAAAAACCAAGTTGGAATATTATGTTATATTGACCTCATTTTTATCATTCTCCAATGACAATTGGGTGCCATAATATACAACATTAGCATAACAATAAGTTTAATTTTTTTTCATCATATAAGTGTTGATTAATATTTCAATGTTTTCTATCAAATTCTCCTCCTAAGTTATATCTCTATCGTCATTCTTAATTTTATGCCTTATCATTTAGACAACATTTATTACATTAAATTTATGCAACCACACTATTTATACATTAATAACCACATGTAAGAGGCATTCCTTCAAATATTCTTAAGTCATAGTATGAGGAAAACTTAAATACTTTCCTTCTATGTGAATTCTTAAAAGATAGATAGGTATTGTAGGCCAAAATATTGGGTCAAGAGACATAGCTTGTAACCTATGAAATTATAATTTTTAAGTTTCTTCTCCTTCAAAACTTTTTGTTGTTGTTTTCTCCAACCTCTTTATTATATTTTTTATTAATGTGAAGGAATGCGTTTATCTTCAAAAGAAAATCATGTGTTACAAAATATATTAGAAAAAAGAAAGAAGAAGCAGAACAACAAGTCATTCAATCAAAGAAGCATGCTTTCCTTATAATATTATTAGTAATAATAAGTATTATGAAAAATAGGTTCACCGTCCATTCAAAATAAACGAAATAATTGAAGTTTCCCACAATCTAATCTCAGAAGCATTCTCCACATAGCAATCTTAAGATCATATTCAAGACTACATTGAAGCACAATTCAATATAATCGTGGATGTGGGGTGTCTTGAGATATCTTTTATAACCATAATAAAATTTTGGTTTTATTTATTTATTTGGGAAGTATTCCAATAACAATGAAAAAGTAGTGCAAATGTCGGAAACTACCACAATGGAGAAATAGGAAGGGATAGAGGACATTGAAAATCGATGAATACTCTCACATATCCTTATGAAAATCAATAATACACCTAAGAGGTAAGGTTATTAGAAGGTATGAGCTATTTGAAATCAGTGAAAATTGGAATTATTTGGTTCTCTAACAACAAGTTTACTCACATTCATAGAATAATGAGTCAATTTGCTAGATAGCCAACCATATATGGAGAAAATAGTTTCCAAGTAATATTTTTTTGTACTTCCAATATTAGAAGATCAAAGGTTGAGATTCCAAATATTAAAATATTAAGATATAAAATATAGACTTAACATTTGAATTAGGATTTCGAAAAATAATCTTGAAAAAAATTGGCAACTCAATAATTCCATTAGTTGTAAGTCCATATAAAACCAAAACAAAATTAAAGAGATGTAAAATATGTTATTTAGTTGTAAGTCCATATAAAACTAAAACAAAATTAAAAAGATGTAAAATAAGTTATTTATAACCTTGATTAGAGTACTCATTTGCAAAAAAATATATGCAGATGAGCATTGAACAACATTGTACTCAAAGAATTCACATGCTTGATTAAACGCCCAAAAAATTGAAATCACAATAATCCATATAACTATAATAAATTTAAATTCATGTATTTTTTTAAAAATAATTATAACTATAATTTTATTGATATAATTTTATTTTATTATGGAATATCTTTAATAAAAAATTAAAACTTTATTTAATTTGAAACCTATGATGTATAATTGATTAAATGATTATCACAAAATCTCTTAGAATTATTAAATTTTATTTTATATTATTTACTTATTTTTAATATTTACTATAATTATTTTAAATTCTTTTATTATAATTATCTTTTAAAACTTCTAAAAGTAGACTGGATAATTAGACAAGCGTGACAAAATTCTAACGTAAAATTTTCTTCCTCTTCACAAAATAAAAGCTAATAACTAATTAAATTATAAGACAAACAAAAAGATAAAAAACAAAAAGGAAACGTTTCAACAGGAGACGATATTCAGATCTCTATGGTTGCAGCAGACATAGTAACCCCAGGAAAGATTTCGGCTACGCCAATCTCAATCAGCTCGTTAGTGGACGGGTTCAGCAGTTAACAAACTTGGGTACCAACTCTACTCAGAAAAATATGGCCGCGCCACTCTCCAGTACACCCAATACCACGAAATTTTTTAGGAAGAACGCCTTGAATAGCCCAATCGTTTTCCTCAGCATTATATTTCATCAACTTTTTCCCAGGTGCGCGTGACAGGGTCCAACACTACAATTCTGCTGCTAGGCAGAACTGGATTTCTCAGATACATATCAACGGTTCCGTTGTTCCAGCGCTCACTCGGTCCTTGTAGAACATGGGCTCGTTCACTGTCTCTCTCCATTTTCTTCACACAAGTCGGTCCTTGTAGAACATGGGCTCGTTCACTGTCTCTCTCCATTTTCTTCACACAAGTTTGAGCGTAGAGTGCCCTTTGTAGGGCACTCTAAGCAAACAGTTTCTAGCTCCATCATCTGGAAGATTAGGAATGATCTCCTAATGTTGTTGGAGTGCTAGCGTCTTTGATATACGCATCATGGTGTTGGATTTGACCTGAAATTCAACAATTTAAACGAAAAATCAAAACTAAAAATCATTGCTAACAAAATCTGATATTATCAACTTAGTTAAATAATGGTATTAATACTTCATTTAAGAAAACATGAAAATCAAATATGGTACCAGAGAAAAATCACTCATAATCAATATATATAGCTCAATCCACCTGTCCTGAATCACAACTTGTTACTTTTATGTGTGAAAATGTTAAGTAAAAATACAAATTCATCGTACGCTGAGTAAAAACTTAATTCATTGTAAAAATAGTTGGAGATGAATCTCACAAAATACTGATATGAAAACTTGTAAATCATTAGTCTGCCCAAATCATAAATCCGTTACTTACGGAAAGATCGTGAGATCAATAGGAAAACTGATAGACAAAATCAATACGAACACCGATGGATAGCTTTCAAAAAGATCATGAGATCAATAGGAACACTGATAGATAGAATCAATCGAACACCGATGGATAGCTTTCAAGTAGAAATCCAAATCATAAACCCATTACTTACAAAGATAGAAAGATAGTGAGATCAATCTGAACACTCATGGACCGATCAATAGCTTTCAAGTAGAAATCGCAAATCGCTTGTAAATAATGGGGGTTAATATATAGCCAAATTTGAATACGATCGCTTGTAAATAATGGGGGTTAATATATAGCCAAATTTGAATACGAGGATTTGAGTGTAGACCAACTTAAAGACTTAACTTTAACGGGTTAACGCGGGTTAATATATACTGAAATTGGAATAAGAGGTTTTGACCAACTTAACTTCAACATTACAAAATACGTGAAAGGTGAAATGGCTCTAACTTATTATTAAGTTATTTTTAATAATGGCTTTAACTTATTATTAAGTTATTTTTAATAAAATCTTGATCTTTGTGGTATATGGTAGGGGTTTTAGTTTGTCCACAAATTAATTTGTAGAAAATATGAACTTATAAAAAGACCATCATTGGTGGCTAAGGTCTTGACGTGGTCTACCAATTGCTCTCATACAAAATTTAAACAGGCTATCTTGGATAGATCTAGTCTTGACCACGTAATTTGTTCTTAATTTAATTTTAGTGTATTATTAAAAAATGTTAACATTACAAAAAATGTGAAATGTGAAATGGCTCTAACTTATTATTAAGTTATTTTTAATAATGGCTTTAACTTATTATTATTTTATTTTTAATAAAATCTTGACCTTTGTGGTATATGGTAAGGGTTTTAGTTGGTCCACAAATTAATTTGTAGAAAATATGAACTTATAAAAAGACCATCATTGGTGACTAAGGTCTTGACCTGGTCTACCAATTTCTCTCATACAAAATTTGAACAGGCTATCTTGGATAGATCTAGTTTTGACCCGGTAATTTGTTCTCAATTTAATTTTAGTGTATTATTAAAAAATGCTAACATTACAAAAAATGTGAAAGGTGAAATGACTCTAACTTATTATTAAGTTATTTTTAATAACGACTTTAACTTATTATTAAGTTATTTTTAATAAAATCTTGATGTTTGTGGTATATGGTAGGGGTTTTAGTTGGTCCACAAATTAATTTGTAGAAAATATGAACTTATAAAAAGACCATTATGGGTGGCTAAGGTCTTGACCTGGTCTACCAATTTCTCTCATACAAAATTTGAACACGCTATCTTCAATAGATCTAGTTTTGACCGTGTGATTTGTTCTCAATTTAATTTTAGTGTATTATTAAAAAATGTGAACGTTGGAAATGGTTTTAACTTTGTTTTATTTTTCTATTTTAAAATGAAAGCACAAAATACTTAGTATTTTTCCACGTTTATTTATGCATTTTTTCTCAAAAGAGAATATCGACTCTAATTATGGAGCCTTACTTCAAAAGTAAAAATTTGGTGGATCTTGGAAATATTTTTAACTTTTCATTTTATTAATTTGGATAAAACATTATCCTAATTATGGAGCGTTGTCCCACATAGAAACATTTGGTGGATGTGGGTGGATGTTGGAAACGGTTTAAATTTCTGGTTTTTTTTTTTTTCATTTCATTTAATGTGAAATGAAAGTAGGAGAAATTTGGATTACCATTTAATTTCAGAGCCTTTTTCAGAAACATTAGGTGGATGTTGGAAATTGTTTTAATTTTTATTTTCATTTTTTCTAGTTTTATTTGGAATGAAAGCACAAGAAACCCAAAATACTTCCTCAAATTTAGTGTTGGGCTTGAAATAGTTTTTACTTGTTTTACTTTCCATATAAATTGAATCACATTTAGTGTTGGGCTTGAAATAGTTTTTACCTGTTTTACTTGTATGACTATATAAATTAAATGACCACTAAATGTGGATGGGCACCAATCCATCATAAGCATCAAAACACATCTCAAAATCATAAAAATTAATTAAATTACAACTTTATTTTAAATTATTATTAAGCATCAAAACACATCTCACAATCATAAAAATTAATTAAATTACAACTTTGTTTTAAATTATTATTATTAGTTAGAGGGAGGAGCCGGAGATGGAATTATTTAGTGACTTACTTACAGACCTACGACTTGTGGATATCCCTATGGTGAATGGTAAGTATACATGGAATAACATAAGAGGGGTTGCCCATCAAGTGGTCACAAGATTGGACAAATTGATAGCCTCTGAAGCTCTAGTGACCGTGGATGTATACTATAAATCCGCAATACTTCCTACCTTAGGGTCAGATCATTGGCCGATAAAAATACAGATCAATATGAAGGAATTCCAGAAGAAACATCCATTTCGATTTGAAGCCTTCTGGTTAAGAGACCCCAATTTTCTTGAAAAAGATAAAAGGAAGGTGGAAGGAAAATCAAATTTAGAGTAGAAACAGGATGCACTCCTTTCAGCTAAGATTGAAAAACTTGAAACAAAAGATTAAAAAGTGGAATAAAAATGAGTTCGGAAACATCCATTAGGAAAACGAAAGGTTGTAGGGCGAAATGAAGCGAGTTTAGCAACAGACGATTGTAAACAGCAAGTCTGAATAATAAGTCCTCCATGAAGGTAACATTCTAAGTGAATTAGAATAACGTAGAAAACAAGAAGAGGTGTTATGGAAACAAAATTCCTTAATTCAGTGGCTCAAAGAAGGGGATAAAAACATAAATTGTTTTCACAAGGCAATGATCCAACGACGACACCATAATCAGATATTTTCCCTAAAGGACCCTGCAGGAAATTGAGGTCTCCAACACAATGAGATGGAAACCCTACTAGTAAACCATTTCAGAGAGATACTCACATAACCTGATAACAATAGAGCCACAACTATCAGTCATATCATGATAAATATACCAACTCTAGTCACCAGAGATCAAAACTTGGCTCTCCTTGGGGAAATCACGTATGAAGAGGCGGAAGAAGTAGTGAGGAATCTGTCGAAAAACAAAGCGTGAGGCCCTGATAGTTTTACTTTAGAATTTGTCCAAGCAACCTAGTCTTTCATTAGAACAAATATTTGGGAAATGGTAGAGGAATCCAAACGATCATTTCAGATCTTTCTAGCCCTTTACTCAAATTTTATCTCTCTAATTCCTAAGCATGAAAACATTGATGTCCTAGCAGGTTTCTAAGTTGGTAAAGCATATGATCTTTTAAGTTGGTCTTATATTAAGGCAGTTCTTGAAGGCTTTGGCTTTGATAGAAAATGGATTCTCTGGATATTGTCATTTATCTCCTCTCCTAACTTCTCAATCCTTCTGAATGGTATTCCCTCTGATCTTGACTTCACCAAGGAGACCCCCTATCCCCCTTTCTTTTCATTATATTAGTTGAATTCCTTGGCTGCCATATTAAATCAAATATTCATGAAGGCCAACTGAAGGGGATGAATCTTTGGGATCCTGATATCACCCTATCCCATCAACAATTTGTTGATGACAGTTTGCACTTTTGTCAAGAAAATTTGCAAGAATATAAAGTCATTTTATTTGTTCTAAATGATTTTATGAAGGCGTCAGGCACAATAATTAATAATGACAAATCTAATGTTTAATTTTTCAATACTAATTGTGTGTCTCAATGCTTCTTGTCTCGCATATTGGGATTCCAGTTAGGCTCCCTCCCCATGAAATATTTAGGCATACCCCTCAGTAGTAATTCCCTCAGAGTCTAAGGTTGGAAAGATCTCTTGAACCGTATGCAAAATCGTCTCCAGAATTGGGTCGTTAGGGTTCTTAATGCCCCTAGTAGGGTGGTTCTATTACGATTAGTTTTGTAATCTATCCCTATTTATCAGCTATCTGGCCTAGCTTCCCCTAAAATAATCTGCTCCAATATAGTTAATATTTGTAAAAAGCATCCCAGATGCGGGTCAGGAGGATAGAGCATAAGTTGATGGGACTGGGGTGCGACATGGCGGGGAGACACCTGCCCACACATAAGGCAGTTGGCGTTCGACATTTAACATTCGCTGCAAATTTCTTAATTGCATTTACTCCCGGCGTTGGTTTCAATCCCGACTCCGCTCCTTGGTGCGATCTCGCGTGTGACGAAATGAATCGGCCTTCGGCTCTTATTAATGGAGGTTTATTGCAGGATTTTTCTCGATGCAGGGTCGTCTGGATTAAAATAATGGTGAGCTGCTCTGGTTCGGTTAGCACTCCCCTGCCGATAAATCACTGGTGCACCCCGGATGCAGGGCTCCCAAATGTGTGCACGGCTACTGGCAAGCAGAGCAGGCTGAATTGTTGTGTATACTTTGGAGATAATATCCACTTCTCTCATTCCATATTCTGTGTGCTAGCTTCGGTCTCTCTGAACTTTCATTCGCCTCAGTCCTCTGTTCATCCTGCTCTTCCTTTTCTTCTCGGGCCTTTTGTCATGACTGAGAATATACCTCGCCTTCAGCAAAGGATAAGGTGCCGGAGTGGCAGCACCAGATGCCAACCTCGGCACTCTCCCTCCACCTCCAGCACCTCCTTAAATTCTTCTTCTCATTCGGATAGCCACACCAAGATTTGGAGAGGTCGCATGCTTCGCTCTGGCCGTCACCTGGACTCCCCGGAGCCTCCAAATCTCTCTGTTCAGCCTCACACCATGCACTTCTCTTTCAAATTCTCACTCAACCGCCCTCGGGTCACGACCTCAATTACTATTGTCTTTCGTGAAGAGCCTCAGGAGATCGCTCCTAGTTTGAGCCCGGCGGGTTTGTGCAACACTGATGTACAGACCTCGGGACCGCACGTAGGGTTGGTGCACTCGTCGAGCAAGGATTTGCAGGGTCAGGCAAGTGGGCATCAGGATGTGGAAATGGCGCAAAGCGATACTGGGCACGCGAGCGAGACGAAAGTTGTTCCACCACCCTCTAGGCAGGTGATCACTTTCATTGCGGACCTGTACAAGAATGATGGGGAACAAGATGAGCTCTGGTGCAGAGTTGTGGAAGAGCCACCTGATGAGTAGTCGCTCCTTCTTAGTTTGGTTTTCCTGTTTAGTTTCGGCCCTCACTCTCGGGCTTGTTTTTGAGTTTTTTGTAGTATCAGTTCATATCTTAGTTTTTGATAGTTGTAAGTTCCAGAAATATCACTCTATGGCACCCCTGCATGGGAAACAACTAGAAAACTGCTCAAGACTGGTTTCCCTCCATATGGGCAGTCTTTATAACTGGTTTTTTGTCAAGATTGCCACAGTACTGGGCAAAGATTAGGCTTCGGCCCACTGTACATTATTTCCTTTGTTAATAGAATACCTTAACTTAGAAAAAAAAAATATTTGTAAAAAAAAAAATTGGCAGGGCTCTCAACAAACCCGAAAGTGGGCTCTCCTATCCTCGGAAAAGCTCATGAACCTCCAAAAAACATGGGGTTTGGGTTTGCGAGACCCATATATCTTGAATCAAGTAATGGGAGGTAGATTATGGTGGAGATGGCTATTGGAAATTGGGTTCAATGCTCCCTGTATGTTTCGCGACATGGACTAACCGCCTCTCGTGGATCCTAACTCTTGAAATTATAGCAGAGACTAATGCCTGCGGGTTTTGGTATAATGACAATTGTGATTCCTACAGGTGGTATTAGAGTGACAGGTCTCGAGTTTGAAACCTACCTAGCTCACATTGAGGGGGGGATTGTTGGACATTGGGTTCAACGCTCCGTGTGTGTTTCGCGACATGGACTAGCCACCTCTCATGGATCCTAAACCTGGTGATTGTATCGGAGACTAACTCCTCCAGGTTTTTCTCTGACAGAAATTGTGATTCCATCAATGGCTACAAGGAGGTTTGGACTTATGGAAATTTATATGACAGAGGAAATATGAAATTCCTGGCACCATTGCAGCCAAACTTAAAGTCAATGCAACTCCAAAAGGATCCAACATATGGAACCTAGCGGCCAGCAATAAAGACCTCATACGGGAGCATATTTTCTGGGAAGTTAGGGGAGGCACAACAACCGTATTCTAGGAAGACTCATGGCAGCAAAGAGAAAAATTGTTCAACAGCCCAGACCTAGGGAGAATCTTCCTATTCACTAGTCAACCAAATATATGATTTGTAGCAAATTATTGGAGTGAGGAGAGTGAAGAGAAATGGAGAAAATGGAAATTAAAGCCACAATGGCCATATTCCCCAGAAACCCATCAATGGCACAACTATGAAAAAGAAAGGAAAACAAGAAAATTGATGACAGCTACAGGAGAAGACATTCTACGATGGGGATATTGACTAAAGGAATGTTTATAATACAGGAAGGTTACTATATCAAATATAACAATATGCACAATATATTAGTAGCAATATGGAAAAAAATATGGGCTGCCAAACACTCGCTGAAAATAAAATACTTTCTCTGGCTAGTAAGTCATAAAAAAATCCTTACCCGGGACCAATTGCAAAAAAAATGGATGTAAGGGCCTTCGCAGTGCACAATGTGTAGTGGACATGCTGAAAGTATAAAGAAAATTTTGAATACATGTGTAATTGCTGAATCACCCTCGATGAAAATATTCATGGTTTTCCAAAAAACTGACTGAGACAACACAAGCATAAAACAAACTATAGTAACCTGGAGGAAAGGGGGATATACCTGTGAAGTATTAAATAGAGTATGGAGGTTGTCAATCAGTTTTCTTATATGGGCTATCTGGAAAGAAAGGAACCGAAGAATTTTCAAGGATGAGAGGAGACAAAAAGAAGCAATCTGGCAGGTGATCCTGGAAAACATTTGAGAAACGATGCTAGCAAAGAAATGGACAGATGATGACTGGAAAGCTAATGCCAATGAGGCTAGAATCCTTACCCTCCTCAACCTGAAACCACAAATGTTGGCGCATTGTATGTGGAAAATGAAACTGTCAAGACAAAACCCTCATAAAAAGTTCCCAGCCACCTCAACTAGGGTTCCTGAAATTAAATTACAATGGAGCTTCTAAAGGGAATCCAGAACAACCGGGAGAAGATGGTATGATCAAGAAATCGCAATGTGTAATATGTAGAATATATGTAATGGAACTAGGGTTTTCCACCAAAATGAAGCAAAACTTATAGCGGTAAAACATGGCCTGAAAATAGTTGTTTGGGAATGATACCACAGAATCACTGTATCGACCATCGTCGCCCGTCTCTATATGAATTTGTAGGTCCTTCTCCTCCGGATCACTAAACAACTCCTTGTCTCCTGTCATATGGAAATATGCACCACTATCAAGATACCACACCGATCCCATTTTGCTTGAAACCAAGCATGCGATAAAAGAGGAATCAAGTTCAAAATGTGAGGCTAAGGCCTCTCCAGCTATAGCTCCAGTAGCCTTCTTTTTCGTCTTCTTCTATGGGAAGTTAGTGGCGATATGCCCATGTTCGTGACAGTGAAAACACTTCAGCTTGGTCAAATCCCGCTTCTTGTCTTTAGCTTAGGATTTTAAAGGAAATTTCTTCCCCTTCCCTTTCCTTGCTTTGGCATCCAAAGTGCAATTTTGGAATTCCCAACTAAAACAAAAGATTCTTTTGGAATTGCACACTTCTCCTTTAGGAGGACACTCAGGATTTTTAAAAACTTACCATAGGGTGAAGAAAGAATTTTTTTTGGGATGGACTTAAATCTGATATTAAAAAGTTTGTGGCGAAATGTTTGGTTTTCCAACAGAATAAAGTTGAGACAATTAATACCTTTATCCATTCCAAGTCAACGTTGGGAGGAGATTTCAATGGATTTTATCACAGGTTTACCTAAGTCCGAAGGAAAGAGTGTCATCATGGTGGTATTTGATAGACTTAGCAAGTATGCACACTTTTGTGCATTATCTCATCCATTTAAAGCAACTACAGTTTCTACTACATTTATGGACACAATTCAAAAGCTACATGGAAACCCAAGGATTATTGTGAACGACAGAGATCCCATTTTTACTGGAAAATTTTGGGCGAAGTTATTTTCTTGTTTGGGTACTCAATTAGCTCATAGCTCATCTTATAATCCTCAATCCAATGGTCAAACTGAGATAGTAAATAAATGTTTGGAAGGATATCTTTGTTGTTTTGTATCTGATAAACAAACACAATGGGTCAAGTTGTTACCTCTCGCTGAATGGTGTTATAACACTTCCTTCCATACTGCAGCAAAAATGACCGCATTTATTGCACTTTATGGATATCATCCACCATCCATCACATCATCTTTAAGAGAAAATTTGATGGTTCAAGAAGTGGAAGATCACATCGAGCATCGACAAGAAGCTCTCAAACTCTCAAAGGATAACCTGAATTTGTCACAAAATTGAATGAAACAATAGGCATATCAACATCGCAGCGAGAGAAGTTTTGATGTAGGAGACTGGGTATTTTTACAGCTACAACGATACAAACAAATATCACTCAAGAAAGCTAAGAAGGATAATAGATTATCGCCAAAGTACTATGGTACTTACAAGGTGTTGCCAAAATATTGGTACTATGGCATACAAATTGGAGCTTCCTACTTTTTCACAAGTGCATCTAGTTTTCCATGTTTCATGCTTAAAGAAGGTTATAGGTGAAAATATTGCAGTTCAAACAATATTTCTAGAACTTGATGAGGAAGGAAAAATCATTTTGTAACTTGAAGCGGTCAAGGAAACAAGAACTCGACAGCTACCAAATCGATCAATTTCAGAGTATCTCATCAAGTGGAAGAACTTACCCACTGAAGATTCTACATGGGAGGATGAGAATTTTATACAGAAGCACCCAGAGCTACTCAAGCGTTGAGGACAACACTTTTTTGAAGGAGAGTGGAATGTTAGGTCCCTATATTACTAGTATAGTCCCTTATTGTTGTTAGTGTAACCCCCTTATTGTTATTATTGTACCCCTGTAACCCCCATATTGTTATTATTGTGACCTTAAATTATTATTTTTAGGTCGGCTATGATTACATTGTGGCCCCACTAGGATTACATTGTGGCCCCATGGACTCCTATATATAGAAAGGAGGTTTTTTAATTTGTATCATCTAAGAATTTTTCATTCATGTAATGTATTGGAGGTTGCCCCCTCAAAGTGGCTTATTTCTAAGGCGTTGATATCTCTTTTCTTCTGTTTTTGGAGCTGGTTTCACAGCAGATTTCAAAACACACTTACTAGAATTGAAATCTTAATCTACTACACAAACTTGCATGAATATGAAAACTAATCTAATTGCATGATTTAAATCTAACTTAACAAGAAATTAAATATACGCTAATGAAAGAAAATATAGTCTAGAAAAGAAAGCAAACTTTAATCTATGAAAAATAGGAAATCTAATCTACCCCATATGTATAAGTGGAAATTTAAACTATCACACATGCATAAATAGAAATCTAAACTACGACACACTTGCATGAATGGGAAATCTAATCTATGCATACTTCATGAATTCAAAATCCAAACTTCTTGCAAGAATCGAAAAGTGTGACATCTCCTGTTTACAGCACAAATTTTTTTTTTTTTCTATTTCTGGAACTAATTTATTTCCGACTTGTTCAATATTAATAGGTAATAAAACCTCAGTACATTTAACATTTTAAAATCAGATTATTAACATAGGTTATCCCTATTCGTAAGAGATAATTTCCATAATTATATATATCGTGAAACTGTATTATCATTCAAATCTTCATTTAAATACCCTCAACATTTTCATTTAACTCTTCTCCTATAACATTATACATATTACTTAAGATACTTTGATACTTTTCTAAATGTATGAAGAATTTCATACCCATATTATCAATCTAAACTTTAAATTAAATTATTCCACCTATGCATATATCATTATAGTCCTTGACCATGTACAAAGGGAAATGTAATAATAATTGTAGTAACTTTGTAAATATTGCAATTACTATACAATTACACAAATATATATATGGTGCAAATATATTAATGATCGTGGTTTTCATTAACCTTATCATTTCACCTCATTACCACTTCATGTTTCGCATTGACATATGGTAGGTTTCGCATTGAATTTGGATACGACTTGACCGTATCATTGTAATTATGAAGAGGGATCAACTTAGCAGGCTCATCTCATGTTTTCCAATTTGTTTAAATGCAACCCATACATTATTTCCTATACTTTAGTACTGTAGAGGGTATACGTCCCTTCCATAAGGATTACGTATGAGTTGTTTATGTATATCAATTTTCTTATACGCAAAGATTGTACCATATAATTAAATGTGAGGATTTACTCAGATTTTTACGCCGGCTACCTTGTATCAATCCCGAGAACTTAACTCGATTTCCCCATCAATCTAGATCTGTTGACAAGTGTATGGTTATGATTTTTTAGATTGGATTTAGGGTTTCATTCCCGGTCAATGTTATTTAAGTCTTTACATCAGTGTTACGTTCTCCTCTTCCTATTCATTTTTTCGTTTATTTTTTTGTTTATCATAGTTTGGCCACTCTTCTCAGAGTTATCATGCTCGATTTTCCTCAACAGACCTTCGCTGCGCCATCCATGGAGAAATTACCAAGTAAAATACGTGCCATTTGATTTTACTCAGTCATATTTCACAAAATTATTCGATGGGATTTTATCTCTATCCCCAAACCCTTCTAGTTTGAATTTCTTTGTCTCAAATCTACGTACTCAGTTTGATTATTTTTGTTAGTAATATATATAGGTTCATAGTGTTGAAATTTTTGGCCTTTCAACTTAATTTTATTCTCGGTCATCGAAATTTTGTTTATAAATTTATGTACATCTTCGTTCTTCTTGTTGATGAACTTCCTTACTGCGGTTTTATCTCATTACCAAAGATTACCGAGAGGTTTTTGATATCTGTTTATAAATACCACTCTTTTTGCTCTCATTCTGCATATCAGAACAAATCTCAGGATTTAACTTGTTTATACTTGGTGAAATTAGGGTCAATTTCTCCGCGGCCAGTATGGCACAACCAATACGATTTTAGTCATTCGACCTTTCCAGAAAATTAGTAATTATTATAATAGGGTTAACATTTTTGTTTTATATTTCAAAATCAATGTCGTGGATTCTTCAAATGCATTCCTGAACTTCATAGACATGTAACCCTCAGTTGCTTTCGACAGAATGCTTCAGCATTTTCCGAACAAAGTTTTTATCCTTAGGTAATCGAGTTCGATTTATCGTTCTTCATAATTTTATGTATAAAAGAATGTCTAATAAATTCTGAAGAGAATTGTTTTTATGGTTAACTGATTTTGTTTTCGTTTGTTGATATATCTACACGTAATAAACATTGGTTTGGGGTTCGTCATCATTCCTCTTAATGACATGTTCATTCTCGTTGAAGGATTAACATCCTTTTCTCTTCTGTTCCAGATCGATAATGGTTATTTCATTTCACCTGGCTTGACTCCAATTTCGGGACCAAATCTCTATGATGTCTCAAAATTTAAGACTTTGAGATTTAATCACATTATTTAGTGTGTAAAGGACTTTGGATCCAACTGAGATCCAGACATTTTATAATCAGTAAATTAAATGTTATTTTCTACAGATTCAAAGATATACATATATCTTTATTCTTAAATGTACAAAATCTTTGGATTTATTTATTCTCTTATAAGAATAAATACAGATTATACTTAGTAAATTTTAGCTATCTGGGGAAGCATATTTACATGAATAGTATATCATCTCTAGTACTTTCCCTCGTATGATAAAATATGAAGTATAATTATGTAAACTAAAATCATTATTTTATTTCTGACAATACAGTCTATGTTTCAGTGTAGTATTTTACTACCACTCGTCTCGTTTTTACTTTCCATTTAATTAATAACTATCTAGCATAGACTAAATCCACTATATATATATCAATGACATCTATCTTTCTACTATGAAAATTTTATCATTCATGAAAGCATAGAATTTTGTTATGTTTATATTAAAAGTTGAATTTTTTTCATATACTTATGTCATTACTATACACTAGAATTTATTTTCCTTGTACAACTATAATGATTTCAAATAACTCTAGAATATTATTTCTGATTTAATAAATAATGCTCCTTCCTTAGTATTAGAGCTAAGATTTTCTTTGCATGATTTTACATATTTTAGTAAATCAAATCCATTAATTTATACTCTTAACTGCAATTTTAGAAATTCTATATATGTTTATGTTTATGTAATTTTACATTCTAGAAGCATATTTAAGTTAAATTATTCAATTTGGTTATGGGAATAATATATATCTCCAGATTTTGGCCATCTTCTGGTTTAGAGATTATGGTTGATAATTTCCTATAATTACTATTCCTACAACTATATAGATTTTAGAGATTAATTTCTCCTAATGAAATCTGTTAAATGTAAGGAATAATAAAATCTTAGTAGAATTAATTCATACTTGCAACCATATAATTTTCCAATATTTCATAACATCATCTATAGTAAAAATTTATAAGACTAGTGTGCATACCATTTTATATTTCTTTTAATCCACAGAACTAGTAAAACTTTATAATATCCTTTAGATCAACAAGCTGGAACTTAAGTGTGCATAACTCTACTTCCTTTGACCAGTCCTCCCAACCATAGAATTCCTCCAAAGTTCACCCCCGAGCTGAGATCTCCTCCCCTAGAACAGACCAACCTCAATTTGTTCTGAAGTAGCTTACTTAAGCTATGCTCTCCCCAAAGCCTGTTTCTAATTCCACGTCCAGAATCTCAGGATGCTTTTCTTCCTGTTAAAGCTTCTTTCTGCTTTTCCAACCTTTTACCTCTTCCCAACTACTTTCCTCATCATTGGGGAATTTAGATTTTTCCTCTTAAATCCAAATTAGAATTTATTCCTTTCAAGGCTTTTTGAAAGGTTTTGGGAAAGTCTTAGACTTATCAATAACCTCATGGATCAGGCTGATGATCTCCATTCTCATCTGGTCATAGTGCACACATAATTTTCCATTTATTTTCAATAATAAATATTTAAATAAAAATCCACACAATAATTATCCATTTGGTCCACTTCCCTTTGGATTTTTGTTCAAATGTCGAACTTAAAAAGCATAGAAACTAGGGGTGTTACAAAAAGCATGAATTGAAATCTAAAAAATCTTAACTACAATGAAATAAAAGTAACCAATCCATCTAAACCTACAAGAGCACACAAACAAAATGAGAATATGGAAACTTAACTTATGAAAGCATGTAAATTAACATAAAGGAAATAATAACAAATAATGAAATGAAAACTAAACTAAACATAAATAAATGAATGAAATTATGATACAATCCCACACTCATTTAGGTGGCCAATCAAATGATGCATCAGGATGGTAAGTGAAGAAGCTCCATATGCAAGAAAAACCAAATCAAAGTGAAATAATGCTCATGAGTATGGTGCCAAACATAATTCTTTATTCAAAACATGAGCATAACTACAAACTTTACACATGCCTTCGAGAGGATAAGGCTCTCCTATTTATAAAAAAAACTTAAGTAGCTATCTCATTAATGAGGATCCGCTATTCTCTCCCTAGATCCCTAAAAATATCATAGAGTTACAACTCAAATAGGTAATGATGATATAGATATCTTCTTTGACCATGATTTTTCTCCATGAGATATGGTTAATTCCTATCCCAAATATTCTTCCAATCTTGAAGAGAATTCGAAATTGATCCTTGGAGGCCACATAAGAGTGTCTTGGATGCTTCCAAATGACCTACACTTGTCATTAAACTCAAGCCACTTTGAGATATTAGCAAGTATATGTCATTTTTCTAATTTTTAACCATTAATTCACTATAAACACTTGAAAATAGATAGCTTTAGGAAAATTCAATTATGAACCCTTTTGATGATAGAGATGTAGGGTTATATAGTGACAAAGTGATGGAATGAAGGTGATAAAGGTGAAATGAGGTGTGAATGAAGTGAAAATATATGTCATTTTAAAGACATTTTGGATACCCAAAATACTCCCCAACTAGAGTGATTGCATGTCCTCATGCAAATATTTCATTAATTCCTTTGATTTGTTTGCGGTGTATTTGTTTTTGAATGAGCTTGGCTTATATCGATGCTCTTTAAACTTTGCATTCAATTATATTTGACAATTTCATTTATTTTTGAAAATTATTCCTTGTAATATATTGAATTGCAACATCTTTGGTTGGTTCTTGTGTGGAAACCAAATTTTAATTGGTATTGGTTCTTGTGTATCAATACCTTGTTTCTTTTTGATGCAGCATGGTTCCTTTAACTTTTTGAGAATGCGTCTTTAAATCAACCATATAATATGTTCATTATCTAGTCATAATTTTTCAAATCATTCAATTTTTTTGAACCATAATGCTATAATAATTGATTAGGACAAGTATGTTAGGATGAAATGACGCTAAAAAGAATGAAGTGATATCTAAAGTGATCATAATGAATGTTACTTCCCCTCAAACTAAATTTGCTTTCGGTTTTTAAATGAGAAAGAAAATATGATAAATTATTTTCAAAAATTATAATTTCAGTATTTAAGTAATTCTGTGATTAGAATCTAGAAAATAACATACTTTTACTTACCTAAGAAGTTGAAAAATTGTGCATATGTAGAGAAGTATAAATCTTGCTGCTAAATCATGGAATATAATGTGGAGTTTCATCTGCTTCTTGGTTGCATGGTGGATGAGGTTGTGAAAGTGGATTCATTATTTCTTCTTCTAAATCTGTTGTACTCACTCCAAAATGCTTTAGTGATATAGTCTTCACCTGATACAAGACCTAATGGTACAATTCTAATCATGCGAAAAATGTGTTGTTGTCGAGCATGAAGAGAAGTCATTGGATTATCAGCCATTAATGAATTTCGTTAACCAATGTGAGGCACACTTGCCATTAATGTCAATGAATGCCAAGTACCTAAGTACGTCTTGCCAAGTGAAAATAGATGAGCTGATGTCGAGCCACTTGCAAGATATAATGATCAATGGACATTGATGTCTTCCCATGATTTTCAGTGACAGAACTTGTCATTAATGCATACAAGCCTCAAGGTACTAATAAGGACTCTAGCCTTGATCCTAGATAATGTGTTGATGTCGATAGGCCAAGACTTGTTAGAATGAAGGAATTAATGGATCCACCATCATCTAAAGCGAGAATTTTCTAATGATTTTGGAAGGACCATGGATGAAAATTTGCATCAAGCAGAATTTATTAATGGAAAGGAAAATGACAAGAGGGTAAACAAGTGAACGAAAAGAAAAAGGAAAATTCAGCATGTAAGCGAGTTGAATGCGTTTATTAATGGGTTACAAAATGTAAATGGAAAATATGAAGGAAACATGCGACACTTGAAAGGAAAATGGTGATGATGATTTTTAGCGAAAATTCTTGAGTAGCTTGTGATTTTGGAGAAGAAAAGTGATGGAAGTTATGGATGATAGAAATGGATCTAATTGGTTCATGTTTCTTGAAATTGGTCCTAGAAAACCAATCATGCATAAATTGGCTTCCTTCAATTCTCCGATTGTCCTGGAACCCGAAAAAAAACATGGCACTAACATTGCAATAAAATGTAAGTGTTTTCAAAGAGAAGTTATCAATTTCTATCGGTACTTACGCAAAAAAAAAATATTCATAATTAATGCTTAGTAAAATAGGTTCATGACGAGTTTTCATTTCAAATTATCATGGTTATTCCAATTTCACAATTGCAATAATAAATCCAATTCCTAAAAAAAATGATGATATGCACAATTTCCTCAATTTATGTTTGAACCATAGAATTTCATAAAGATAAAGAAATATTATTTTTCGAATGCTTAATGATTCCTGCAAAACAAACTTCAATCAAAATTCACTAATCGACCCTATATATAAAGCGCTCTTGGTATAAAGGAGCTAGATAATTCGCTTTGGTATAAAGCCATCATGAATATATCAATTGCAGAAGGCGACTTCTGCTCAGAGATGGGAAAATATGTATATTTGGCCGGCTAAAATGCCACCCCTTGGTAAATACTCAGTCACTATTGACAAGTTCGGCTTTGTTATAGCGCCCATGAAAAGAACAACACTTGGATGTCATTTGTTAATGCAATGCCTCGTTTATTTAAAATTTGATCTTCATCTGTTTTTTTTATGTTCTCGGCCGTGACTTTTAATGTGCATAATATATGACTCGTGGGGGCTTTAACAAACATGTTGTGCTTTTTCGTTGGTTATTTTTTTTGTTAAATTTTTGTTTTATGTATTGGTGGGTTTGTTTTAATGTTTGATTGTTCTATTTTGATGCAATCAGCCCCTACGTGTTTTTATGAATGGCTATTTTTATTTGATTTGGTTTTTATATGTTTTATAATTTTAATGTTTTATTTTATGTGTTGTTTTATTATTTTTTTTATTTTGGATTTTCTTTTTTTTTCTTTTTTTTTGTATTAATTTTTTTTTCAATGCCACAAACAGAGTTTCCATAAATTCGTTTCCTTGTATTTTTGTTTTATTTTTAATTGTTTTTTTTCATATCTTGTTTTTATTTGGATTTATTTATTTATTTTAATATTAAAATTTATTTTAAAAAAAAATCAAATCAAATCAAATAATGAAAACAGAAGGTAGTTGTAGAATTGCATGAATGTTGTAGCTAAATACAAGTTTTATTCAATTTATTTATTTATTTTTATTTTATTTTTATTTTATACTAATATAAAAATTCTTTTTCTGATCCTCTAGATCACACAAAGCACAGGAAGAGAGCATACTCAATATTTTCATTAACCGATTTTTTTTTTATTGAAAATATTTCTGTGTGGCTCTTACTGCACCACTAGAATCCCAAGAAAAATAAAAATAAATGAAAGAAATGAAAATTCTAAAAACTTAAAAATTTAAAAATTTAATCAATAACTAAATTAAGAACCTAAATTCAATTATATATGATTTTATTTTTCTACTTTATCCTATGTTATTTCAAATGGATTTTTTTTTTTTAAGTATATGAATGTTTCCAATGGAACCATTTGCGGATTAAAATTTCTAAGATGCTCATATCCAAATTTGAAAAATGTACATGATTTCATGTGAGGACATGAGAAATCGTTTTCATTTTTGGATCCAGTACAAATATTAGTTGAAGGGTGAATGAATGTCGTGAAATAGTAACTTTTTTAAACCATTCCTCAATATATTATTTGAGCTCCAAAGAATGTTTGATCTGCATTCTAGATCTTTTGTCCATAAATTGCTTAGTGAAAAAAAAATTATTCTAAAAAAAATGATTTAAAATATATGCAGCTAAATGATTTATGCATCTACATGTCTTAGCCATGAATCTAGGAATAAAATAACATAAAAACTGAAAATAAACTCTAGACTGAAGGCTAGTTATATGCACACTTCCCCAACAACGACGCCAAAATGTTGAAGAAATTTAATTGCCTACCATTTAATTGGCAACTGGGGGTTTCGTAAAATTTGCGAAGCATGCGTGCAATATATATGCTAGAAATTGACCTTAAATTTAGATTAATCTAACTATGAAATCAAATGATGACAAACTAAAAACATAAGGAAATTGAAATCAATCTACGTAAAGGAAAAACTTAATCTATGAAAGAAAGTTCAAATTTTATTCACAAAAGTTGTCTCATATGAATGTGCACACAATCTCTTGAAAATGAATCTTTTAATCTAAGAATAAAAATAAATCTAATATTCTTGCATGAAATGAAAAGTTGATCAATACACATACTTGCATGATTGAAATCAGACTTAATCTAATGAAATCTATAAAAATAGGAAATCTAATCTAGTAAAGCATTCAAAACACACTTACTATAATTGAGATATTATTCTACTACACACACTTGCATGAATGGTAAACCTACTCTACTTGCATGATTGAAATCAAACTTAACAAGAAAGTAAATTTGCGCTAATAAAAGAAAATCTAGACTAGAAAAGAAAGAAATCTTTAATCTATGAAAAATAGGAAATGTAATCTACCACATATGTATAAATGGAAATCTAAACTATCACACATGCATAAACAGAAATCTAAACTATGACACAATTGCATGAATGTGAAATCTAATCTAGGCACACTTCATGAATTCAAAATCTAAACTTCTTGCAAGAATTGAAAAGCATGAATTGAAATATAAACAACCTTAACAACAATGAAATCAAAGTGACCAATCCATTTAAACCTGCAAGAGAACGCAAACAAAATGAGCATATGAAAACTTAACTTATGAAAGCATGTAAATGAACATAAAGGAAATAATAACAAAGCATGATATGAAAACTAAACTAAACATAAAGAAATGAAGGAAATTATGATACAATCTGACACTCATTTAGGTGGCCAATCCAATGATGCATGAGGATGGCAACTGAAAAAGATCAGTATGCAAGAAAAACCAAATCAAAGTGAAAGAACGCTCATGAGTATGGTGCCAAATCTAATTCTTTATTCAAAACATGAGCATAACTCCAAACTTTACACATGCCTTTGAGAGGAGAAGGCTCTCCTATTTATACAAAAACTTAAGAAGCTACCTCAGTAATGGGGATCCACTATTCTCTCCCTAGATCCCTCAAAATCTCATAGAGTTACAACTCAAAGAGGTAATGATGAGACACATATCTTCTTTGACCGTGTTTTTTCTCCTTGAGATATTGTTGATTCCTATCCCAAATCTTCTTCCAATCTTGAAGATAATTCAAAATTGATCCTTGGAGGCAACATAATAGCGTCTTGGACGCTTTCAAATGACCTACACTTGTCATGAAACTCAATCCACTTTTAGATATTAGCAGGTATATGTCATTTTTCTAATTTTTCACCATTAATTCACTATAAACACTTGAAAATATAATTTTAGGAAAATACAATTATGAACCCATATGATGATAGAGTTGTAGGTTTATATAGTGAAAAAGTGATGGAATGAAGGTGATAAAGGTGAAATGAGGTGTGAATGAAGTGAAAATATATGTCATTTTAAAGATATTTTGGAGACCCAATAGCAACCGCGCAACATGATCTTGGATTTGATTCTGATGATGAGGCATTGATCACACCAGTGGGCACAAAAGGTACTCTTTCTATTGAGGTTAATGCAAATTATGAATTTCATGTAAGTACAAGTTCTTCAAATGAGACTCTTGTTAATGAATGGAATCGAATTGAATTGTTCCACATTAGAGTCACAATGAAACATACTAAAGTGGAAACCTTGTTTGAACTGGGTTCACAAGAAAATTTGATTTCAAAATCCATGCTTAAGAAATTGGGTTTAGAAACCAAGCCTCATCTGAAACCTTCCCTCTTGGTAGGTTGTGTGATAAATCAAAATTACATGTAACAAAACAGTGTAAGACTAGGCTTGTGATTGCATCCAAACTAGTTGATGAGGTTGATCTTAATGGTGTACCTTTGGATATATGTGGTATTGTGTTGGGAAGTCTGGATATGTATGACAGGAAAAAAAATTTCTTTCACCATGAAAACAATTATCATCTCACGAAATATCAAATGGAATACATTGTTAGATCTCATTGTACCAAAGTCAATGTCAGTCTTGTAAGTGTAGGTTAGATGAAGATATTGTTTAATTCTGGAAAAGCGTGATTGCTCATGTTTGTGAGAGAAAAAGATATAGAGTCATCTGATTATTTCAAAGGTTATAATCCCACTCGTAAAAAGGAATTATGTGAAATTGTTTCTAACTATGATGAATTTTTTTAGGAACCAAGTGGGTTGCCTCCAAAACATGAAATTCAACATGAGATTCACTTGCAGTAGGATTCTCCTTTACTGAACATTGGTATGTACAGGTTTTTAGTTATCTATATGGAGGAGATAAAGAAAGAAGTGTAAGAATTATTAAACCACGGGGTCATAAGACCAAGTTATTCTTCATGCGGCTCACTTATCGTGTTGGTGCCAAAGAAGGATGGCACATGTAGAATGTGCGTAGAATACAGAGAACTCAAAAAAATAACTGTGAAGAATAGGTACCCTCTCCCTCGCACTGATGATTTATTATATCAATTGAAAAATGTTGTCTATTTCCAAAAACTGGACTTGTGGAGTGGTAATCATCACGTTAGGATTCCATAACATCATGTGTGGAAAACTGCATTCAAGATAAAATAGGGGTTGCTTGAATGGTTGGTGATGCCATTCAAACTGTGCAATGCTCTGACACAGGGGCTTCAATGCGGGAGAAATACCATACCATGTGGCTTCATATTGGGGGATATATAATGAGAAAAAAATGACATAATATATTGGGGAATATATAGGGGATAAAGGATTTTTATATTGGATGGTATAAAAAATGGAGCTCAAATTTAATGAAAAAATATAAAGGGGTATAAAAAATGTTAATAAAAGATGGATACATATAATATATAGTGAAAGTAGGGGCTTTGTAAACTGGGAAGGTGTAGTGGGTTTATATTGGTAGGGGGTTAAATAATGTGATTTTTTGGGGTATTTTCCAATATCTACTCAAATCAAGGGTATTGTTTAATATTCTACAATCGTACATGATATATTAGAGGTTTATTGAGTGACGCCCCTGCGTGCTCCGACCACATTCATGGGCGTGATGAATGTAATTTGGAGGCCTTTTTTATGATTTTGTACTTGTATAACTTGATGAAATTATTGTTTGTAGTAGGATATGGGATGATCATGTGTGTCATTTGAAGAAAGTTCTTGATGTTTTGAAAAATGAAAAAAATTATGTTAAAATGTCGAGGTGTGAATTTTGTAAGACCTATTTTGTTTACTTGGGTCACATTCTCGGTGGTGGAGAATTGAAAATAGATCCTTCCAAGATTGAAGTGATTTTGAACTAGCCTAAACCCACCAATGTCATAGAGGTCTGTAGCTTTTTGGCTACGGTACAATATTGGAGAAGATTCCTTGTGAATTTCTCCATCATTGCATCCCCTTTATATGCTTTGATGAGTACAAAGAAAACATTTCAGTGGGGAGGAAAGTAGTAGAAAGCCTTTGATACACTAAAAGGGAATATCAACACCACATAAGTCTTGGCCTTACCTGACCTCCAGCAGCCTTTTGAGATCAATACAGATTCCAGTGGATATGCCATGGGAGCACTATTGACGAAGCAAAGGAAACCTATATGTTACCATTAAGAGACATTCTCCCAATTCGTTGTGAATTATCCCACATATGACAAGGAGTTGTATGCCTTGGTTGTGTTAGGACCCCGTATTTTGCAATATTGGCAAGAGAAAATGCTGCAGAGCCTACATCAGAACCACTTTCGAATCATAAGATCTAGCCCTCCTAGATTCAGAGAGGGATCTCTCTATATAAGTTTTTTCAAAGGATATATCTTTAAGTCTTGTGATATGATATTAGGCTAGTTATGAAGCACAAGGGTTTTGTTTGTTTTTGGTTGGGATGGATATCATCAAAATGAAGGAAGTATTTTGAAGGGTAATGGTGTGAGCAGGTTGAAAGAATGGTTCAGCTAATAGGATAGGTAAGAAATAGTATCAATCCATTGGGCTATGGAGTCACAAAAGGATTTAATTGCACAAAAAGTTTCAAAAGTGGTCCATGGGGCAAGTCATCTATATCGAAGGATCTCTTTAAGTTGATTTATTGTACGGAACATTAAGAAGTGTGATGAAAGAAGCAAACATATGAGAAAACAAAGGGAAGCCTAAGATCAGGTAAGGACTTTGAACCTATCCTGATTTTGACATACTCTCAAGGGAAAATATCTAAGATAAACAGAAAATAGCCTAAGATCAAGTAAGGACTTTTAACCTAGCCTGATTTCAGCATATTATTAAGGAAAACATTCAAGATGAACATAAAAAGCAACCTAAGATCAGGTAAGGACTTTTAACCTAGCCTGATTTTGGCATACTCTTAGGGAAACTTTTCAAAGCAACTGTTGGAGATAAACTAGAGTACAGGGCTAACCATAAACTTCCCTAGTTCAACTTTACTTAGCAGACTTTTCAAGAACTTTCAAAGACGATATCTCAAGTTGTACTTAGGAAACATGGGCTCACCAACACTTCACTAGTTATACTCTATTGAATCACCATTGAAACACAATTTAGAAGAAAACATAAAGATAAATCTTGTCATTGAGATTTAGGGTACCTTTACAGTAAATCCTAATCTATATTTCCTATTCTTTATCAGAGAAAGTGGACAGTATAGAAAACATGAGAAAAACAACAATTACAGTAAGAAACACATCACCATTGACATAGACCAGGATCCCATAAATTAGCTTGTATATTTGATGTTCAAACCAATTACAATCTTCAAGTCCAGTAGGTCTTTACAGCTTCAAACTTCTCTTCTCAACCTATCTTTCTTCAATTACTAACAGAGCTTCAGTAGCCTCAGCAACTATTTACATTCAACAAGTATTCAACCAACATTTACAATGATCTCCTCTTATGATATTTATAGATGAATTGAGGAGGTGGAGTGAAAAAAGGGTTATTTGTTCAATTAATACAGAGTAAATGCTTCTCGGCCTTTGTGAGGCCTAATGGAGAATATTTCTAATGTCTTTACTCTGTTGATTTATTTTTACATTAGCTTTCATTTACTTCAGTCACTTTTGTTGAATTTTGAGGCTTTTTGGTAGGTTGGCAATTACTTCTGAGCTGTCTTTGGAAAAATATCTCTGACTATGCATTAACTGTGTATTCTTTTGAGGAAAATAAACTTGCAGGTGGCATTTTTAGCTTTTGGAGGAGTAAATAGCCTTGATGATCTGGTAATTCAAGGCGGTCTTTTTCTGATCTATCCTGATTTGTTGCTTTAAACACTGATTAGGACTTTGATATAACTTTACGCCTCCTTTAATCATATTTATTCTTCAAATTGTGTCTTTATCTTTTAAACTATGGGATTAAGTCTTTTAATCTTCAGGCCCTTGACTTCAATCCTTTATCTTTATTCCTTCTTATATTCACTGTTTGTGTACAGGTCTCTTGCGCTAGAAGGATTTTCTTGTGTAATCAACATTCATGACATATTGATTAAACCTGACAAACCAGCCCTTTATGTCACTTTCTGCATTGAATTCGCTAGACTGTGGGACAACTTTTATAGCTTATCCGCCATTAAACCTACAACAAACATCAAATTATTAATAAATCATGTGTTTTGTGGATTCAACTACTTCTGAGGGCTCGGAGGAGGACGAAAGAGCAGTGAGGGGGCAAGGTGAATGCAGCAGGGAAGGGTTTAACCATGGCGGAGAAGATCCAGGGTTCAAATTTAATTATCGTGTGAATATTTGGAAAGACAGTATTGGAAAACCAGAGATGGTTTTCGCAAGGGGTTAGAGCAGTTTGTGGTATTGAGCTGGGGAACGAGATAGGGCTCAGGCGTTGAAACCTGTACCTCTAAAACCACCCATTTCGTGTTGATATGGAGGGTTTTATCGTTATGGAGAAATGAGTGCAAAAACAATTCTGAAACGTTGGATCATGGAAATCAACGGTGGAGATTGAAAGAAGACATGAAGGAAAAGCCCAGCGTGGTCGGGTTGGACCGGCGAGATGATATAGGAGAAGAGTCGATGGCCGTCGGATCTGGAAGATGGACAGCTGAGATGAACTTCGGCGAATCAGAAATCTATGAAGCAGAGGGTCCTGGGAAGTGGGAATTTGAAATTGCGATGTGCCGATGAGCGAGGACCGTCAGATCTGGATTAGAATGGACGACTTAGATCAAACAGGAGGGTTATAAGGCTGGCAAGGTGGAAGAAAGGGGAATCAGTGGGAGCCGTCGGATCACGAGGATCGACAGTCGAGATCTTCTCGCAGATGCACAAAAAATAACGAAGGGGCGAGAGAACAGGCAGAATGTGAAAGAGAAATGATGCGCTGGAGTGCTGACCATTGGATCGAAAAAGATAAACGGATAGGATTAAATGATGAAGGAGAATGAAAATGGTGGGGTTGAAAAGTAGAAGTAATGTGGGTCGTCGGATTGAAAAGATCAACAGTGAAGAGAGCATCACAGAAACCCTCAAGAGCGTGAATGGTGCAAGGGGAGGGGAAAAGGAGATGAGGCAAAATAGCGCAGATCGTCTGATCAGATTTGATCGAAGGTGGAGATTTGATCGCGGGATCGCATCAGCGAAAGGAAAAGGGCCAGGAGACAAGGGAGATTTGGAATTGCGATGAGCCGATGCGATGAAGTGCCGATGGAGCGCAGACCGTCCGATCTGGGGGAGATCGACGGTGGAGATTTCATCAGGGGATCGGCATATCGGCGGAGAAAATTTCTAGGACCAAAGGAACAGTGATTGCCGATGTGCGATGGCCAATGCGATGGAATGATCGAGGCTTCGCATCGGCGGCGAAAAAAAGAAAAAAGGGTCACGGGGACCTACAAAAGGCTGAAATGCCGAAATGCCGATGGGATTAGTGCTTTGGTCGCAGGGCATGGTATTATTGCGGAAAAAGGGGCTCAAGCTTAAGCGGAAGGGGCTTAAGGACTAAAAGTAGCGGAAGAGCCTATTCAAAGGTTTTCTATGGGTTTTTATGGGTTTTTAGTGTTTCAGGTAAGGTAAAAAAGGATTTTTAAAACCAAAAAAATAGGGTTAAATGGTTTTAAAGGGGAATTTTAAGGAAATGAGGGTAAATGAGGGAGGAAAGGCACCTTTTTAGAGGCAAAATGAGTGATATTGGGGAATTTGTGAAGATGAGATGGGGGAATGAAATGATGGAAATGGGGCCTTAGAAAATAATTTTTCTTTGGAAACAGTAGGATTTTGAAGGATTCTTGAATGAAGATTTATCAGAGGAAAGGATCATTGGCCAAAGTACACAGCAAGGCTTCAAGAACTCACAATTTTGCTCCAAATTTGTTTCTTGAAGGCTAACAAACCTGTTTTAGCCATCATCAATTATGACAAAATTTTATTGATGGCTAACAGGTTGAAACTGTGAAGAAGTGGAAACACTACCTAATCGATGAAAAGACCATCATTCACACACATCATTAGCCTTGCAGTACCTTCAGTCACAGACCAACCTTCAACAAACATGCCATTTTAGATGGATGGGATTCCTCCAGAAGTTTCACTTGGTAATAAAGTACAAGAAGGGAACCAACAAAAAAGTGGCAGATATGATTTCTTGCCCTCCTATTTAGGAATCTTTAGATTTGCAAAATATTTCTTTATCCTTTGAAATTTATGCTGAACAATATGTTGATGATGATGATTTTAAGGAGATTTATGCAAAACTAACGCATGGATCGTAGGTGGATAATTATCACTTGCATGGAAAATTATTGTACCATCTTTGAAAAATTTATATACCCACAAATGGAAGGGTACATTTAATCACAGGGGCACATACCTCTCTTGCGATAGGTCATTTTGGTGTAGAAAATACTTTGTTTCATTTTCACAGGGTTTTTTTTTTCTCACATGAAAAATATTGTGACTTGATATGTAAATGGATGTGTGTTTTGTTCAGTTTGTAAGCCCGCTAATAGAAAAGTGAGGCTCGACATACCACTCCTTGTTCCGAGTCATCCATGGGAAAGTGTTTCAATGGATTTTGTATGCATTTTTCCTTTGTCGAGGAGAGGTCATGACTATTTTTATGTCGTTGGGGATCGATTTAGTAAAATGTGTATATTAATGCCTTCTAAGAAGTAGGTCTATGTAGAGAAATGCAAAGTAGACTGCTCATCTCTTCTTCCAATTTGTATGGGTCCATTACGGGCTGCCCAAATCCATTGTTTCTGATCAAGACTCTCGCATTCTTGGATATTTTTGGACGAGTTTGTGGAGAATGATGGACACCAAGCTGACTAAGAGCACAAAATTTCATCCGTAGAGCGAATGATAAACACAGTTTTTCAACTGCACAATGATACACTTACTCTAAGGCTATTGTGGAAAGCATCCCAAGTTATGGGACAAGAAAATTCCTTATGTGCAACATGCATACAATCGAGCAGTGCATTCATCCACTCAGAGCTCACTATTCAAGAAATGTTTTCGTTATTTTCCAAAGGGTCCCTTAGACATGGTCTTTGGGAAAGATGAATATTCTAGTGAGAAATATGACACGAACAAAGAACATAAGTTAATTCAGTGGATATAGATGATTCACCAGGTAGTGGAGGAGTAGTTGGAGAAAATTGAAGCTTGATACAAAGATCGACATGGTAAGCACCGAGTCGATCATAAATTCCAGATTGGGGACAAAGTTTGCTCCATATCAGAAAATATAGGATGAAAGGAGATGGAAAAAAGTTGAGACCAATCTGATATATTCCATACATCATCTTAGAGAAGATTGGAGATAATGTTTTTCGTCTCGATTTTCCAACATACATGCAGATTTTATCAGTGGTGAATGTTGAAACTTGAAGCTTTATTAGCCTCCTTTGATCATGGACACTGAAGAGGTTGGACAGGTTCCTACAATGGATGATTTTGTACCTAAATACTTGGATAAGCTACCAGAGGATATCATTCTTGACAGGAAGATCAATACTTCACAATGGGGAGACGTGGAGTATCTTCATATTGCCTTCAAAGGAATGCATCCAAGTAAGGATCGATGGATGGAAAAGGAGAAAGTGAGGGAGAAATTCCCTCGCTTTCCAATTGATTGATAAATCTATTGGTGGTCCAAAAAATCCTTAGTGGGGAGGAATGATCCACAAGGATCCAAAAATATAAGTGGCGTTGAAAATATCTCAAAAACCAAAGTCATCAAATGGAAGTAGAATTAGGATCATATCATAGTGTTCGTCGCCCTCAATCCAATGGTGTGAATGACACTCAAATCTGAGTTCGTATGGTGAAGCTATAGCTAGTAAAAAATTTGGTCAAACTTGGCCAAGTGGAAGGATTAAAGAGGCAAAAAATTGGCAGCGACCCGACACAGAATCTGGCCACCGGATGGGAGAAATTGTCGCCTACTTAATTTTCCCAATGACCCTTATTTTCTGACAATTTTAGAATCTCTATATTGTTATAACAAACAAAAAATATATATTAATAGCGGCAGAAGACTGCCACCCCCACCATACCCGCATTGTATTATTATTGTGTATCAAAGTGGGGTGGTCAAGCCACCCATGGTGGACTCGCCCCCACCCAGGACCACATAATATATGTAACACAATTAAAAATTGGGAAAGGGACACGTGCCCGCGGACCCCGCCCATGACTTATCAAACAGTTCCCAGGGCCGATGAGGTTTGAACTTGCGTGGCCCTCGTGGGCTGGCCCCCAATGGGCATACCCAAAACTATATCGAATTCAAACAATCAAACTCGCATCAAACATAAAATTAATGAACCATTTCAAATGGGGGGGGTGGCGGGCTGGGGGGGTCAGTGGGGCTTGAACCCCTGACCTACCCACTCTTAACGTAACACTTTACCAACGGGCCAACAACCCCACTTAGTAAAGTTTTCCCATAAATTTAGTTAAGGGTCACTCATGCCATTCGAACCAGGAAAGCCAGTGGAGGAGTGGTGGAACCTTGACCAAGAGGTGGAGCAAAACCATGGGCAGGGGAGTCAGCTAGATGTTGAAAATATTCCCTTAGAGGGCCAGATGTGCCAGTGACATAATTCAAGAAATTTATAGTTGATTTTGCATGATTTCACGACATGAATCTCGTGGCGACATTCGTTTTTCCAACTGAGCTCTCTATTTTCAGGCCATCATCCGGCTTGGAGGTATAAGTGTTATTTTTGTAAAGCCACTTGTAATTGATTTCTTTGATGCCACTTAATAAAAGAATGTCTCCCCACTTTTGAGCAGAGCTCGGAGGCGTAGCCCACATTAGGTGAACTCCGTAATCAAATAATTGTGTCTTTGATCACATGATTACTTTTTTTTTTCTTCTTTTCATGTGGTTTAAATTTCTTGGTTAACATGATATGTTGTATGTAATGCTAAATGCATCCTTGAAGTAAAATTTCTTGGATGATGCATACTATGGATCACAACATTGGAGTCGTGATACCAAATATTGTGTATTTTAGTGATTTTTTGAGAAACATTGATACATTTTAGTGAATTAATAGTGATAAAAACCAAGTTGGAACATTATGTTATATTGACCTCGTTTTTCTCATTCTCCAATGACAATTGGGTGCCATCATATACAACATTAGCATAACGATAAGTTTAATTTTTTGTCATCATATAAGTGTTGATTAATATTTCAATGTTTTCTATCAAATTCTCCTCCTAAGTTATATTCCTATCCTCATTCTTAATTTTATGCCTTATCATTTAAACAACATTTATTACATTAAATTTATGCAACCACACTATTTATACATTAATAACCACATGTAAGAGGCATTCCTTCAATTATTCTTAAGTCATAGCATGAGGAAAACTTAAATACTTTCCTTCTATGTGAATTCTTAAAAGATAGATAGGTATTGTAGGCCAAAATATTGGGTCAAGAGACATAGTTTGTAACCTATGAAATAATAATTTTTAAAGTTCTTCTCCTTCAAAAAATTTTGTTGTTGTTTTCTCCAACCTCTTTATTATATTTTTTATTAAAATGAAGGAATGTGTTTATCTTCAAAAGAAAATCATGTGCTACAAAATATATTAGAAAAAAGAAGGAAGAAGAAGAAGAACAAGTCATTCAATCAAAGAAGCATGTTTTCCTTATAATATTATTAGTAATAATAAGTATTATGAAAAATAGGTTCGCCATCCATTCAAATTAAACGAAATAATTGAAGTTTCCGACAATCTAATCTTGGAAGCATTCTCCACGTCGCAATATTAAGATCATATTCAAGACTACATTGAATCACAATTCAATATAACCATGGATGTGCGGTGCCTTGAGATATCTTTTATAACCATAATAAAATTTTGGTTTTTTTTTGTTTGGGAAATATTCCAATAACAATGTAAAAGTAGCGGAAATTTTGGAAACTACGAGAATGGAAAAATATGAAGGCATAGAGGACATTGAAAATCGATGAATACTCTCACATATCCTTATGAAAATCAATAACATACCTAAGAGGTAAGGTTAGTAGAAGGTATGAGCTATTTGAAATGGGTGAAAATTGGAATCATTTGGTTCTCTAATAACAATTTTACTCACATTTATAGAATAACGAGTCAATTTGCTAGATAGCCAAGCATTTATGGAGAAAATAGTTCCCAAATAATATTTTTTTGTACTTCCAATATTGGAAAATCAAAAGTTGAGATTCCAAATATTAAAATACTAAGATATAAAATATAGACTCAACATTTGAATTAGAATTTCCAAAAATAATCTTGAAAAAAATTGGCAACTCAATAGTTCCATTAGTTGTAAGTCCACATAAAACCAATACAAAAATAAGGAGATGTAAAATATGTTATTTATAACCTTGATTAGAGTACTCATTTGAAAAAATATATGCAGATAAGCATTGAACAACATTGTACTCAAAGAATTCACATTCTTGATTAGACGCCCAAAACATACATTTGAGGAACTCAAATGCTAATAGGAATCACAATAATCCATAAAACTATAACAAATTCATGTATGTTTTAAAAAATAATTATAATTATAATTTTATTGGTATAATTTTATTTTATTATGGAATATTTTTAATAAAAAATTAAAACTTTATTTAATTTAAAACCTATGATGTATAATTGATTAAATGATTATCACAAAGTCTCTTAGAATTACTAGATTTTATTTTATATTATTTATTTATTTTTAGTATTTACTAAAATTATTTTAAATTTTCTTTATTATAATTATTTTTTAAAACTTCCAAAAGTACACTAGATAATTAGACAAGCGTTGACAAAATTCTAATGACAAAATTATAACGTAAAATTTTCTTCCTTTTCAAAAACTAAAAGCTAATAACGAATTAAATTAGAAGACAAAAAACTGGACTTGTGGAGTGGTAATCATCACGTCAGGATTCCATAACATCATGTGTGGAAAACTGCATTCAAGATAAAATAGGGGTTTCTTGAATGGTTGGTGATGCCATTCAAACTGTGCAATTCTCTGACACAGGGGATTCAATGCGGGAGAAATACCATACCACGTGGCTTCATATTGGGGGATATATAATGAGAAAAAAATGACATAATATATTGGGGAATATATAGGGGATAAAGGATTTTTATATTGGCTGGTATAAAAAATGGAGCTCAAATTTAATGAAAAAATATAAAGGGGTATAAAAAATGTTAATAAAAAATGGATACATATAATATATAGTGAAAGTAGGGGCTTTGTAAATTGGGAAGGTGTATTGGGTTTATATTGGTAGGGGGTTAAATAATGTGATTTCTTGGGGTATTTTCCAATATCTACTCAAATCAAGGGTATTGTTTAATATTCTACAATCGCACGTGATATATTATAGGTTTATTGAGTGACGCCCCTGTGTGCTCCGACCACATTCATGGGCGTGATGAATGTAATTTGGAGGCCCTTTTTTATGATTTTGTACTTGTATAACTTGACGAAATTATTGTTTGTAGTAGGATATGGGATGATCATGTGTGTCATTTGAAGAAAGTGCTTGATGTTTTGAAAAATGAAAAAAATTATGTTAAAATGTCGAGGTGTGAATTTTGTAAGACCTATTTTGTTTACTTGGGTCACATTCTCGGTGGTGGAGAATTGAAAATAGATCCTTCCAATATTGAAGTGATTTTGAACTAGCCTAAACCCACCAATGTCACAAAGGTCTGTAGCTTTTTGGCTACGGTACAATATTGGAGAAGATTCATTATGAATTTCTCTGTCATTGCATCCCCTTTACATGCTTTGATGAGTACAAAGAAAACATTTCAGTGGGGAGGAAAGCGGTAGAAAGCCTTTGATACACTAAAAGGGAATATCAACACCACATAAGTCTTGGCCTTACCTGACCTCCAGCAGCCTTTTGAGATCAATACAGATTCCAGTGGATATGCCATGGGAGCACTATTGATGAAGCAAAGGAAACCTATATGTTACCATTAAGGAACATTCTCCCAATTCGTTGTGAATTATCCCACATATGACAAGGAGTTGTATGCCTTGGTTGTGTTAGGACCCCATATTTTGCAAGATTTGCAAGAGCAAACGCTGCAGAGCCTACATCAGAACCACTTTCGAATCGTAAGATCTAGCCCTCCTAGATTCAGAGAGGGATCTCTCTATATAATTTTTTTCAAAGGATATATCTTTAAGTCTTGTGATATGATATTAGGCTATTTATGAAGCACAAGGGTTTTGTTTGTTTTTGGTTGGGATGGATATCATCAAAATGAAGGAAGTATTTTGAAGGGTAATGGTGTGAGCAGGTTGAAAGAATGGTTTAGCTAATAGGATAGGTAAGAAACAGTATCAATCCATTGGGCTATGGAGTCACAAAAGGATTTAATTGCACAAAAAGTTTCAAAAGTGGTCCATGGGGCAAGTCATCTATATCGAAGGATCTCTTTAAGTTGATTTATTGTATGGAACATTATGAAGTGGAGTAAAGAAGCAAACATATGAGAAAACAAAGGAGGCTTCAAGATCGTAAGGACTTTGAACCTATCCGATTTTGACATACTCTCAAGGAAAATATCTAAGATAAATGCAAATAGCCTAAGATCAAGTAAGGACTTTTAACCTAGCCTGATTTCAGCATATTATTAAGGAAAACATTCAAGATGAACATAAAAAGCAACCTAAGATCAGGTAAGGACTTTTAACCTAGCCTGATTTTGGCATACTCTTAGGGAAACTTTTCAAAGCAACTGTTGGAGATAAACTAGAGTACAGGGCTAACCATAAACTTCCCTAGTTCAACTTTACTTAGCAGACTTTTCAAGAACTTTCAAAGACGATATCTCAAGTTGTACTTAGGAAACATGGGCTCACCAACACTTCACTAGTTATACTCTATTGAATCACCATTGAAACACAATTTAGAAGAAAACATAAAGATAAATCTTGTCATTGAGATTTAGGGTACCTTTACAGTAAATCCTAATCTATATTTCCTATTCTTTATCAGAGAAAGTGGACAGTATAGAAAACATGAGAAAAACAACAATTACAGTAAGAAACACATCACCATTGACATAGACCAGGATCCCATAAATTAGCTTGTATATTTGATGTTCAAACCAGTTACAATCTTCAAGTCCAGTAGGTCTCTACAGCTTCAAACTTCTCTTCTTAAACTATCTTTATTCAATTACTAACAGAGCTTCAGTAGCCTCAGCAACTATTTACATTCAACAAGTATTCAACCAACATTTACAATGATCTCCTCTTATGATATTTATAGATTAATTGAGGAGGTGGAGTGAAACAAGGGTTATTTGTTCAATTAATACAGAGTAAATGCTTCTCGGCCTTTGGGAGGCCTAATGGAGAATATTTCTAATGTCTTAACTTTGTTGATTTATTTTTACATTAGCTTTCATTTACTTCAGTCACTTTTGTTGAATTTTGAGGCTTTTTGGTAGGCTGGCAATTACTTCTGAGCTGTCTTTGGAAAAATATCTCTGATTGTGCATTAACTGTGTATTCGTTTGAGGAAAATACACTTGTAGGTGGAATTTTTAGTTTTCGGAGGAGTAAATAGCCTTGATGATCTGGTAATTCAAGGCGGTCTTTTGCTGATCTATCCTGATTTGTTGCTTTAAACACTGATTAGGCCTTTGATATAACTTTACGCCTTCTTTAATCATATTTATTCTTCAAATTGTGTCTTTATCTTTTAAACTATGGGATTAAGTCTTTTAATCTTCAAGCCCTTGACTTCAATCCTTTATCTTTATTCCTTCTTATCTTCACTGTTTGTGTACAGGTCTATTGTGCTAGAAGGATTTTCTTGTGTAATCAACATTCATGACATATTGATTAAACCTGACAATCCAACCCTTTATGTCCCTTTCTGCATTGAATTCGGCCTCAGAGGATCGTCATCCTTGGCCATGTCCCTTTACTAGACTGTGGGACAAATTTTATAGCTTATCCGCCATTAAACCTACAACAAACATCAAATTATTAATAAATCATGTGTTTTTTGGATTCAACTGCTTCTGAGGGCTCGGAGGAGGGCGAAAGAGTAGTGAGGAGGCAAGGTGAATGCAGCAGGGAAGGGTTTAACCATGGCGGAGAAGATCCAGGGTTCAAATTTAATTATGGCGTAAATATTTGGAAAGGCGGTATTGGAAAACCGGAGATGGTTTTCGCAAGGGGTTAGAGCAGTTTTTGGTATTGAGCTGGGGAACGAGATAGGGCTCAGGCGTTGAAACCTGTACCTCTAAAACCACCCATTTCGCGTTGATATGGAGGGTTTTATCGTTATGGATAAATGAGTGCGAAAATAATTCTGAAACGTTGGATCAGGGAAATCAACGGTGGAGATTGAAAGAAGACATGATGGAAAAGCCCAACATGGTCAGGTGGGACCGGCGAGATAATATTGGAGAAGAGCCGATGGCTGTCGGATCTGGAAGATGGACGGCTGATATGAACTTCAGCGAATCGGAAATCTGCGAAGCAGAGGGTCCTGGGAAGTGGGAATTTGAAATTGCGATGTGCCGATGAGCGAGGACCGTCAAATCTGTATTAGAATGGACGACTTAGATCAAACAGGAGGGTTCTAAGGCTGGAAAGGTGGAAGAAAGGGGAATCAGTGGGAGCCATCGGATCGTGAGAATCAACAGTCGAGATCTTCTCGCAGAAGCACAAAAAATAACGAAGGGGCGAGATAATAGGCAGAATGTGAAAGAGAAATGATGCGCTGGAGTGCTGACCATTGGATCGGAAAAGATAAACGGCTAGGATTAAATGATGAAGGAGAATGAAAATGGTGGGGTTGAAAAGCAGAAGTAATGTGGGCCGTCAGATTGAAAAGATCAACAGTGGAGATAGCATCACGGAAACCCTCAAGGGCGTGATTGGTGCAAGGGGAGGGGAAAGGGAGATGAGGTGAAATAGCGCGGATCGTCTGATCAGATTTGATCGACGGTGGAGATTTCATCGCGAGATCGCATCGGCGGAAGGAAAAGGGCCAGGAGACAAGGGATATTTGGAATTGCGATGAGCCGATGCGATGAAGTACCGATGGAGCGCAGACCATCCGATCTGGGGGAGATCGACGGTGGAGATTTCATCGGGGGATCGGCATATCGGCAGAGAAAATTTCTAGGACCAAGGGAACAGTGATTGCCGATGTGCAATGGCCGATATGATGGAACGATCGGGGCTTCGCATCGACGGCGAAAAAAAGAAAAAAGGGTCACGGGGACCTACAAAATGCTGAAATGCCGAAATGCCGATGGGATTAGCGCATTGGTCGCAGGGCATGGTATTATTGCGGAAAAAGGGGCTCAAGCTTAAGCGGAAGGGGCTTAAGGCCTAAAAGTAGCGGAAGAGCCTATTCAAAGGTTTTTTTATGGGTTTTTATGGGTTTTTAGTGTTTCAGGTAAGGTAAAAAAGGATTTTTAAAACCAAAAAAATAAGGTTAAATGATTTTAAAGGGGAATATTAAGGAAATGAGGGTAAATGAGGGAGGAAAGGCACCTTTTCAGAGGAAAAATGAGTGATATTGGGGAATTTGTGAAGATGAGATGGGGGAATGAAATGATGGAAATGGGGCCTTAGAAAATAAATTTTCTTTGGAAACAACAGGATTTTGAAGGATTCTTGAATGAAGATTTATCAGAGGAAAGGATCATTGGCCAAAGTACACAGCAAGGCTTCAAGAACTCACAATTTTGCTCCAAATTTTTTTCTTGAAGGCTAACAAACTTGTTTTATCCATCATCAATTATGACAAAATTTTATTGATGGCTAACAGGTTGAAACTGTGAAGAAGTGGAAACACTACCTAATCGATGAAAAGACCATCATTCACACACATCATTAGCCTTGCAGTACCTTCAGTCACAGACCAACCTTCAACAAACACACCATTTTAGATGGATGGGATTCCTCCAGAAGTTTCACTTGGTAATAAAGTACAAGAAGGGAACCAACAAAAAAGTGGCAGATATGATTTCTTGCCCTCCTATTCAAGAATCTTTAGATTTGCAAAATATTTATTTATCCTTTGAAATTTATGCTGAACAATATGTTGATGATGATGATTTTAAGGAGATTTATGCAAAACTAACACATGGATCGTAGGTGGATAATTATCACTTGCATGGAAAATTGTTGTACCATCTTGGAAAAATTTATATACCCACAAATGGAAGGGTACATTTAATCACAGGGGCACATACCTCTCTTGCGATAGGTCATTTCGGTGTAGAAAATACTTTGTTTCATTTTCACAGGGTTTTTTTTTGCTCACATGAAAAATATTGTGACTTGATATGTAAATGGATGTGTGTTTTGTTCAGTTTGTAAGCTCACTAATAGAAAAGTGAGGCTCGACATACCACTTCTTGTTCCGAGTCATCCATGGGAAAGTGTTTCAATGGATTTTGTATGCATTTTTCCTTTGTTAAGGAGAGGTCATGACTATTTTTATGTCGTTGGGGATCGATTTAGTAAAATGTGTATATTAATGCCTTCTAAGAAGTAGGTCAATGTAGAGCAATGCAAAGTAGACTGCTCATCTCTTCTTCCAATTTGTATGGGTCCATTACGGGCTGCCCAAATCCATTGTTTCTGATCGAGACTCTCGCATTCTTGGATATTTTTGGACGAGTTTGTGGAGAATGATGGACACCAAGCTGACTAAGAGCACAAAATTTCATCCGTAGAGCGAACGATAAACATAGTTTTTCAACTACACAATGATACACTTACTCTAAGGCTATTGTGGAAAGCATCCCAAGTTATGGGACAAGAAAATTCCTTATGTGCAACATGCATACAATCAAGCAGTGCATTCATCCACTCAGAGCTCACTGTTCAAGAAATTTTTTCGTTATTTTCCAAAGGGTCCCTTAGACATGGTCTTTGGGAAAGATGAATATTCTAGTGAGAAATATGACACGGACAAAGCACATAAGTTAATTCAGTGGATATAGATGATTCACCAGGTAGTGGAGGAGTAGTTGGAGAAAATTGAAGCTTGATACAAAGATCGACATGGTAAGCACTGAGTCGATCATAAATTCTAGATTGGGGACAAAGTGTGGCTCCATATCAGAAAATATAGGATGAAAGGAGACGAAAAAAAGTTGAGACCAATCTGATATATTCCATACATCATCTTAGAGAAGATTGGAGATAATGTTTTTCGTCTCGATTTTCCAGTATACATGCAGATTTAATCAGTGGTGAATGTTGAAACTTGCAGCTTTATTAGCCTCCTTTGATCATGGACACTGAAGAGGTTGGAAAGTTTTCTACAATGGATGATTTTGTACCTGAATACTTGGATAAGCTACCAGAGGATATCATTCTTGACAGGAAGATCAATACTTCACAATGGGGAGACGTGGAGTATCTTCATATTGCCTTCAAAGGAATGCATCCAAGTAAGGATCGATGGATAGAAAAGGAGAAAGTGAGGGAGAAATTCCCTTGCTTTCCAATTGATTGATAAATCTATTGGTGGTCCGAAAGATCCTTAGTGGGGAGGAATGATCCACAAGGATCCAAAAATATAAGTGGCGTTGAAAATATCTCAAAAACCAAAGTGATCAAATGGAAGTAGAATTAGGATCATATCATAGTGTTTGTCGCCCTCAATCCAATGGTGTGAATGACAGTCAAATCCGAGTTCGTATGGTGAAGCTATAGCTAGTCAAAGTTTTTGTCAAACTTGGCCAAGTGGAAGGATTAAAGAGGCAAAAAATTGGCAGCGACCCAACACAGAATCTGGCCACCGGATGGGAGAAATTGTCGCCTACTTAATTTTCCCAATGAACCTTATTTTCTGACAATTTTAGAATCTCTATATTGTTATAACAAACAAAACATATATATTAATAGGGGCAGACGACTGCCACCCCCACCATACCCGCATTGTATTATTATTGTGTATCAAAGTGGGGTGGTCAAGCCACCCATGGTGGACTCGCCCCCACCCAGGACCAGATAAGATATGTAACACAATTAAAAATTGGGACAGGGACACGTGCCCGCGGACCCCGCCCATGACTTATCAAACAGTTCCCAGGGCCGATGAGGTTTGAACTTGCGTGGCCCTCGTGGGCTGGCCCCCAATGGGCATACCCAAAACTATATCGAATTCAAACAATCAAACTCACATCAAACATAAAATTAATGAACCATTTCAAATGGGGGGGGGTGGCGGGGGGGGGGGGGTCAGTGGGGCTTGAACCCCTGACCTACCCGCTCTTAACGTAACACTTTACCAACGGGCCAACAACCCCACTTAGTAAAGTTTTCCCATAAATTTAGTTAAGGGTCGCTCATGCCATTCGAACCAGGAAAGCCAGCGGAGGAGTGGTGGAACCTTGACCAAGAGGTGGAGCGAAACCATGGGCGGGGGAGTCAGCTAGATGTTGAAAAGATTCCCTTAGAGGGCCAGATGTGCCAGTGACATAATTCAAGAAATTTATAGTTGATTTTGCATGATTTCACGACATGAATCTAGTGGCGACATTCGTTTTTCCAACTGAGCTCTCTATTTTCAAGCGATCATCCGGATTGGAGGTATAAGTGTTATTTTTGTAAAGCCACTTGTAATTGATTTCTTTGATGCCACTTAATAAAATAATGTCTCCCCACTTTTGAGCAGAGCTCAGAGACGTAGCCCACATTAGGTGAACTCCGTAATCAAATAATTGTGTCTTTGATCACATGATTACTTTTTTTTTCTTCTTTTCATGTGGTTTAAATTGCTTGGTTAACATGATATGTTGTATGTAATGCTAAATGCATCCTTGAAGTAAAATTTCTTGGATGATGCATACTATGGATCACAACATTGGAGTCGTGATACCAAATATTGTGTATTTTAGTGATTTTTTGAGAAACATTGATACATTTTAGTGAATTAATAGTGATAAAAACCAAGTTGGAACATTATGTTATATTGACCTCGTTTTTCTCATTCTCCAATGACAATTGGGTGCCATCATATACAACATTAGCATAACGATAAGTTTAATTTTTTGTCATCATATAAGTGTTGATTAATATTTCAATGTTTTCTATCAAATTCTCCTCCTAAGTTATATTCCTATCCTCATTCTTAATTTTATGCCTTATCATTTAAACAACATTTATTACATTAAATTTATGCAACCACAATATTTATACATTAATAACCACATGTAAGAGGCATTCCTTCAATTATTCTTAAGTCATAGCATGAGGAAAACTTAAATACTTTCCTTCTATGTGAATTCTTAAAAGATAGATAGGCATTGTAGGCCAAAATATTGGGTCAAGAGACATAGTTTGTAACCTATGAAATAATAATTTTTAAAGTTCTTCTCCTTCAAAAAAAATTTTTGTTGTTTTCTCCAACCTCTTTATTATATTTTTTATTAAAATGAAGGAATGCTTTTATCTTCAAAAGAAAATCATGTGCTACAAAATATATTAGAAAAAAGAAAGAAGAATAAGAATAACAAGTCATTCAATCAAAGAAGCATGTTTTCCTTATAATATTATTAGTAATAATAAGTATTATGAAAAATAGGTTCGCCATCCATTCAAATTAAACGAAATAATTGAAGTTTCCCACAATCTAATCTTGGAAGCATTCTCCACGTCGCAATCTTAAGATCATATTCAAGACTACATTGAAGCACAATTCAATATAACCATGGATGTGTGGTGCCTTGAGATATCTTTTATAACCATAATAAAATTTTGGTTTTTTTTTGTTTGGGAAATATTCCAATAACAATGAAAAAGTAGCGGAAATTTTGGAAACTACCACAATGGAAAAATATGAAGGCATAGAGGACATTGAAAATCGATGAATACTCTCACATATCCTTATGAAAATCAATAACATACCTAAGAGGTAAGGTTATTAGAAGGTATGAGCTATTTGAAATGGGTGAAAATTGGAATCATTTGGTTCTCTAATAACAAGTTTACTCACATTTATAGAATAACGAGTCAATTTGCTAGATAGCCAAGCATTTATGGAGAAAATAGTTCCCAAATAATATTTTTGTGTACTTCCAATATTGGAAAATCAAAAGTTGAGATTCCAAATATTAAAATATTAAGATATAAAATATAGACTCAACATTTGAACTAGAATTTCCAAAAATAATATTGAAAAAAATTGGCAACTCAATAGTTCCATTAGTTGTAAGTCCATATAAAACCAATACAAAAATAAGGAATTGTAAAATATGTTATTTATAACCTTGATTAGAGTACTCATTTGAAAAAAATATATGCAGATGAGCATTGAACAACATTGTACTCAAAGAATTCACATGCTTGATTAGACGACCAAAACATGCATTTGAGGAACTCAAATACTAATTGGAATCACAATAATCCATAAAACTATAACAAATTCATGTATTTTTAAAAAATAATTATAATTATAATTTTATTGGTATAATTTTATTTTATTATGGAATATTTTTAATAAAAAATTAAAAATTTATTTAATTTAAAACCTATGATGTATAATTGATTAAATGATTATCACAAAGTCTCTTAGAATTACTAAATTTTATTTTATATTATTTATTTATTTTTAATATTTACTAAAATTATTTTAAATTTTCTTTATTATAATTATTTTTACGCCATAAGGCGTTCTTATTTGAAAACGACTTTCCTACCTACCTATCTGTCCTATTGCTGATCGTCGGATTCTTTGTTAGACGATTGAGAAACGCTCAGCCATAGATATAAAAAAGTTAAAAATAACTAAAACCTTTGTTATGGAAATGGAATCCACTTTTGTAAGGGGCACCTGGAAGCCGCATTTCCTGCTGAGAAGTGGGCACTGTAAAAATTGAGCTGTAGACATGGAGAATTTCTTTGAAATGTGTTTCTGTCCTTCATTGTTCATCTATTCGTTCTGTTATTTGTTTCGTCTATGAAGAGCTGAAAAAAGGCAACAGTTGCGTCTGAGTGCCGCTGAGTGCTGAGGACATCCAGTGAAGTCAAAAAACTGAAGTGCTGTTTCGTTTGCCTGCAATTACTGGGTCGCTGTCGGACGGTTTGAAGCTGAAAAGATTCACATCCGGCCAACTACGTGGTTAGTAAACAATACTCAATTCTTCATATGAGGTTTTTGTATTGATCTGACCCATTTCAGGGTTTTCGGTTCTCACGAAGGCATCCTCACTTAGGTCAGCTGTTGGGAGAAGGGCTACAGAGAGGGTTTGTCCGCACAGAAAATTCCTGTAGTTAATAAATAGTCGATGTAACAAGTAAAATTTAAAATTAATTCCTAATTGGTTCGAAATGAAGCTGACCATATATAAAGGCTTACAGCCATGCTGCAACCGTGATTGAAGGATGTTGACAGTGCTTTTAGAAAATATTCTTTTGATTGCTGACGGAGTGATGCCGTTTCAGATGTTGTGTCCATCTACTGTGTCAGTCTTCTTGAATAGAAATCTATGTAGCCATTTGCAAAGAAAAGTTGGGTTTTTCTGTATTTTACTTCTGTTATTGGAAACAATTTATCGTAATGCACTGTGGAAAATGCTTTTGAAATTGTTCCATATTTGGTTATGTTAGATCACTGTTTCCGGGTTACAATCTGCTTTAAACCTACAAGGGGTGCATTGCTGGTGTCTTCACATGCCAGATTCTGTCATACTCTATAGATAGGTAGGTACAATCCTCGTTTGACCTAAACTGCTCATGTACATTCAACTACCTTGTTGATAAAAGGCAATAAATGTCTTGTTATTTTATAGTTAATGTGCGGCTTTGTATATGGTTAAATCTAATCAGTATATAATCCTAACACCTTTATTGCCCAATAACATATGAATTATTTTTTGCCTTCATACTTCGGATAGTGATAGTATCCCTAGAACTAACAACTATTTGGTCCAATGAATCCTTTTTTTTTTGGAGGTTCTCCCAACTCAATAGTTCTTGGAGGAAAGATATGGATCCCCTGTTTTAATACCCTGCAGGTGGAATAGTCCTTTTGCATGTACACAACTAATTAAATCAGTGAGTTGTTTCTTACTTATTTTCTGTGAAGTTGGCATGGCCGGGTACGTTCACTATGGCTAATGATTCGCTTGAAAGGTACACATTCTGTCATACTCTATAGATACGTAGGTTTAAAATAGTTAGTGTAATGATTATTTAATCCAATCTCAATGCACTTGGTAATTCTGCACCTTGAACATTATTTACTTCAAGAATGGGTAGTATCAAGTTGCCTTCCCCTATGAATTGCTAAGTTTTTGCAATTTATTTTAGAACATTCTTGGTTACCAAAGAAGCAATTGGAACAAATTCCATTTTGCATTAGGTCATCATTAAAACATTTCCTGAACCTGTAGGAAATAATCCCATCCACTGTGTATCTTCAAGAAATTAAATTGTAGACTTTCTTGACTTGATCATGTTATAGATATAGTTACTACCATTGGAAGTATGGCCTTCTACCAAAATGAAGAACGGATTAAAGTTTACCAAATGCTTTTGAACACATCTCAACCCATTGCACAGTTTGGTAATTTGTATAGGGTAATGTCAATCAGACACTATGCGGTGGGTACATTTTCAATCTTTACTATTTTACTATAATGATGGTGTTTTCAACATGGAAGCCGGAGCTGTAGCCCAACTGGTGAAGGATGACAGTTTTCTTTCACAAGCCTCAGAATCTCTCATTCTGATGATGTGGAGGAGATAGCCTGAGAATCTCTCATTCTGTCATGATGAGGAGGAGAATGACAGTGATGCTGCTGCTCTGCTTTGGGCTTAAAGTCCCTGAGAATATACGAATCTTATCAGCAGAATGAATGATATCATTACCTTTTTTATCAGTCCAAATTGCTGGTGTCTTCACATATTTTCTCTTGAAATAATGATCTGATCACTGTTTACTTAATATTGATTACGGAATGATATAAAACTTGGAAACTGTTTTCTTTGAGAACCATAGAATATGTTGTGCTTCTTGGGATTATTTACTTCAAGAATGGGTAGTATCAAGTTGCCTTAGTCAAACCAACTCATACAGTTTTAACCCCTGGGAACACTATAAACATTCCATATTCTAAAAATAGAGGATATTCAATTTATTGCTGAGATGAAATATAAATATCTAGCATACAACATTGAATCCAACAGCTGACCATCACTGTTTACTTAATATTGAGTACGGAATGATATAAAACTTGGAAACTCTTTTCTTTGAGAACCATAGAATACGTTGTGCTTCTTGGGCTTATTTACTTCAAGAATGGGTAGTATGAAGTTGCCTTAGTCAAACCAACTCATACAGTTTTAACCCCTGGGAACACTATAAACATTCCATATTCTAAAAATAGAGGATATTCAATTTATTGCTGAGATGAAATATAAATATATGGCATACAACATTGAATCCAACACCACTTGAACTTTCACTATGAAAAGTACTTGGTAGTAAGTTTGTGATTCCCTACTGATTTTCTTTCATCCTCTGCCCAGCAGTGAGATTGAAGTCGTAACTGTTGTCAGATTTCGAGGAAATTGGTTATTTCTTCAAAGCCCCATTTCAGGATTGATAAAAAATGTAGTCTTATCCATGACTTGGCAACCTATTAAGGCAGAAAATTATAATCCACCATTGCAAGTTTATAAAGATAGACCTCAATTTGAAGGGATTAGTGTTTTCCCCTATGAATTGCTAAGTTTTTGCAATTTATTTTAGAACATTCTTGGTTACTTCCATTTTGCATTAGGTCATCATTAAAACATTTCCTGAACCTGTAGGAAATAATCCCATCCACTGTGTATCTTCAAGAAATTAAATTCTAGACTTTCTTGACTTGATGATGTTATAGATATGCATTGCTGGTGTCTTCACATGGAAGATTCTGTCATACTCTATACTACTCACACAATTCAACAAAAAGTTGGAGACATAGGAAAATAGAGGTTTTTTTGTTGGTACAGGGCAATCAAGGAGAGATAGGAAAATAGAGGTTATTTTTTTGGTACAAGGCAATCAATTCTGAATGAAATTGAAGTCTGCAAGTAAATTTGGAGGAGAGATTTCATATTTCTTCAATAACTGCTTGAGTTAACCATCTAAGCTCAAAAGGTTTAATTGCATACTTAACAGTTTGCAACAAGTTGACAGTGGGTGGATTACCTAAGAGTTGCCTCTTACCTTTCCCACATTGTGGGAAATGCTTTCGAAATTGTTCCATATTTTCTTACCTACAGGGGTGCATTGCTGGTGTCTTCACATATTTTCTCTTGAAATAATGATATGATCAGTGTTAACTTAATATTCACTACGGAATGATATAAAACTTGGAAACTATTAATACCCTGCAGGTGGAATAGTCCTTTTGCATGTAGTATAAAGATAGAGCTCAAATTCAAGGGATTAGTGTTTTCCCCTATGAATTGCTAAGTTTTTGCAATTTATTTTAGAACATTCTTGGTTACCAAAGAAGCAATTGGAACAAATTCCATTTTGCATTAGGTCATCATTAAAACATTTCCTTTGACTGGATCGATTTGGAAGGCAATATGATTAAGAAGGAACTATGGAGAATGATTTCTGATGATGGGATAGTACAAGACACCTGGGTAGAAGATAATCAGGCTCATGCAGACTGTTGTACAGATAGCCATAACACCACAAAAGAAAGCAGCCGCGAGGCCCTTCTGGACCCAATCAGAAGCACTTCGACCAGACCAGCTGATATATCAAATGAGGATCAAAAACAAGCCAAACTCCTCTCCTTCCTCTATCGGATCCTAAGGAAGTTAAGCATTGTCACAGATTTTTGGGTAAGGCTGCAGAAATCTAGTGGGTAGATGTAGATCACGTTTGCTTTTTGGCACAAACTGTTTTGAGGAACTGTGTTTTTTATGATATGAAAGATTGTTAAGATCTTTAGATTATATCCTGGGACAGCTCCAGACAAGCTTTTATTAAAATTGTATTTTGCAATGGCCTAATCAGGTCGTCAAGGACAGCCTTGATTTAAACATATGGGATCCGAGAATGAACTTAATGGGCCAAAGTATATGTTATTACTGTTATTTTAGTCTCTGTCATTTCTGGTGTATGTGTGTGTAATGATATTTTTGCTTAGGTTTTCATGAGTATTTCTCAACTTAAATCATACTCTCACTCTTCAGTCTGCCTTCGGCTGTGGAGTTCTTATCGACTTCATGTCATGTTGGCCTTCTCCTGCCTTCTTTTTCCCTTCAAAAAGCATGAATTTGTGTGGGCAACTGTCATTTTGGGGGCTTTTGAAACTTGAAGGGAGATTGCGAATTCTGAAACTATGACTGCCTCTAGTAGTGCTATTGCATTTGCATCTGGTTTACGTTGCGCTTGTGCTTCTCATCACTAAGTCAGGGACCACTTAGGTTGTGCTTGTCCTTAAGTTCTATAATTTTATAATTTTGACAGGGGCCACTCAGGTTGTGCTTGTCCTCAACTTCTATAATTTTATAATTGTAAGACCTTGGCTTGTAGACTGTAATGTTGACAGTTTGGTTCACAAAAGAATTGATAATAATATGTATTTTTTATCGTGAAATTATGAATTAACCATCATTCATCTTTGTCTTCAAAACCTAAAAGACTAGAACATTGATATCTGTTCGCAAATTTATCATTTTTATTTTGTGTATTTTTCTCTATTTTCTGTCTCTGTGTATCTGAAAGTGTATAATGATAACACTTGAAAACTGTCTCTTCTGATGCACACCTTCACCGTAACATTTTAGAAGCCAAAAATGATGCCATTCTAAATTTAGATAAGTCATTAAAATACACGTAACTATACTTTAAGAAGACTTTATGTTTTCTAAGTCCACATTCCTTTAATTATCGATTCTCCAAATTACTGAAATATCAAGAACAGTGAAATTATAGTATACATATCACTTGAAATTCCATAAAGTACAGATCATAATTTTATTATAAGTTCTTTAGTAAATATTTGAGAAATTTGTGCACAGTAAAACCTTAAAGAAACTAATTAATCAAAGTCCAAACCCCCACAGTAAACAATGTATAATTCATTATTAAAAAAAATTGTGTTTCTGCTTATGATCTCCCTTGACTATGACAAGAAATCTTTACAGACTTCCCCACCCTCAATGGCTAAACTGCTCATGTACATTCAACTACCCTGTTGATAAAAGGCAATAAATGGCTTGTTATTTTGTAGTTAATGTGTGGATAGTTCTTGGAGGACAGATATGGATCCCCTGTTTTAATACCCTGCAGGTGGAATAGTCCTTTTGCATGTAGACAACTAATTAAATCAATGAGCTCTTTCTTACTTATTTTGTGTGAAGTTGGCATGGCCGGGTATGTTCACTATGCCTAATGATTCTCTTCAAAGGTACACATTCTGTCATACTCTATAGATAGGTAGGTTTAAAGTAGTTAGTGTAATGATTATTTAATCCAATCTCAATGCACTTGGTAATTCTGCACCTTGAACATTATTCAAGTTCAATGAAATATTCTCAATGAAATTGAAGTCTGCAAGTAAATTTGGAGGAGAGATTTCATAGTTCATCAATAACCGCTTAAGTTAACCATCTAAGCTCAAAAGGTTCAATTGCACACCTAACAGTTTGCAACAACTTGACAGTGGGGGGATTACCTAAGAGTTGCCTCTTAGGTTTCCCACACTGTGGGAAATGCAAAGAAAAGTTGGGTTTTTGTGTATTTTACCTATGTTATTGTAAACAATTTATCCTAATGCACTGTGGCAAATGCTTTTGAAATTGTTCCATATTTTCTTATGTTAGATCACTGTTTCCGGGTTACAATCTGCTTTAAACCTACAGGGGTGCATTGCTGGTGTCTTCACATGCTAGATTATGTCATACTCTATAGATAGGTAGGTACAATCCTCTTTTGACCTAAACTGCTCATGTACATTCAACTACCTTGTTGATAAAAGGCAATAAATGGCTTGGCAAGGGCAACAAGTTGACAGTGGGTGGATTACCTAAGAGTTGCCTCTTAGCTTTCCCACTAAGGTTAGGACTTATCCTGTTTGGTGAGAGTTTGAGTTGCAGAGACAGTGTTTCATCATTAAAAAAAATTGTGTCTCTACTTATGATCTCCCTTGACTGTGACAAGAAATCTTTACAGACTTCCCCACCCTCAATGGCTAAACTGCTCATGTACATTCATGTACATTCAACTACCCTGTTCATAAAAGGCAATAAATGTCTTCTAATTTTGTAGTTAATGTGCGGCTTTGTATATGGTTAAATCTAATCAGTATATAATCCTAACACCTTTATTGCCCAATAACATATCAGTTATTTTTTGCCTTCATATTTTTTACCATCATAAAACTTGTTCAACCAAAATTAGAATCAGAATTGCCTCCAATTATAGTCATAGTATCCCTAGAACTAGCAACTGTTTGGTCCAATGAATCCTTTTTTTTGGACGTTCTCCCAAGTCAATAGTTCTTGGAGGACAGATATGGATCCCCTGTTTTAATACCCTGCAGGTGGAATAGTATTTTTGTTGCATGTAGACAACTAATTAAATCAGTGAGCTCTTTCTTACTTATTTTGTGTGAACTTTCACATTTCTGAAGATGTGTTTTACCAAATATTTTTTTTGTTAAATGTCTTTTACATCTATTTTACCAAATATTTCTTTTGTTAAATGTCTTTTAAATCTAACTCAAAGCCAGATATAAACAATTTTAATTATTCTAAGTTACCTAATAATGATTCATTTGGATTATTTTCCATCGACCGACCTGCATCTACGACTGAACATTTCCAATCACATATTACAGGTAACTTCAATTCCAATCACTACTATTTCTTTATAATATAATTCACAGAAAAGCTCATTGAAGTCAACTTCAAAAAGGTACTTTCCATTTCCAAATAATTATATATTCTTCTAACTTAAAAAAAAAAAACTCTTTGCAGGTTCCTTACTACATCAGCATATCTCCTCAATCTTCACCAAGCTCAGCATCAATCATTCTCTTCATGATACGCATGTAATCTTTTACAAAAAACATAATATCATTGCAAAATACTAACATGCAATGTACATTTCTACAATTGCACGTTCTTCAAAATAACATGTCAAACATTGTACATTCTTATACTCTCACGTAATATAAATAAATTTACATCAGCTAACCTTTCCATTACATATTCCGCTTATTCTCAACAACATAATAACTCTGCATAAATATAAAAAACTTCAAAAATGCCTATATCAAACATTATACATTCTATATACATATCTCCAATGACATTAACATATATCAAATTACACCTCAAGCTCATTCTACCATCTTCCTTACGGCGTTTCCTTTGCAACATTAGGTGCAATTGCTAGTTTAAAACTTCCAAAAGTACACTAGATAATTAGACAAGCGTTGACAAAATTCTAATGACAAAATTATAACGTAAAATTTTCTTCCTTTTCAAAAACTAAAAGCTAATAACTAATTAAATTAGAAGACAAATACAAAGATTAAAAAAAAAAAAAAAACTCAATACATTCAAGAGGAGGCTGGAAACGTTTCAACAGGAGACGATATTCAGATCTCTATGGTTGCAGCAGAGATAGTTACCCCAGGAAAGATTTCAGGTTCGCCGATCTCAATCAACTCGTTAGTGGATGGGTTCAGCAGATAACAAACCTAGGTACCAACTGTACTCAGAAAAATATGGCCGCGCCACTCTGCAGTATACCCAATACCACGAAACTTTTTAGGAAGAACGCCTTGAATAGCCCAATCATTTTCCTCAGCATTATATTTCATCAACTTTGTTTTAGTGAACGCATACAAGTGCCCCGAAGCAACTATACACGGTAACCTGTACGATCGCTGGAACTTCCACATATTATTCACCATTGTCCACACGCCCGTCTTTGGATAAAAAATTTATGCATTCTTTCCACGTTCACCGAATACAAAGAATTTTTGTGCGAGAAAAACTCCATGACACGCGCCTCGTTGTCCGGTCATTGGAGGAAGAATATCCCATCTGTCTTCTTCCACATTCTAAGCCTCTGCTGCCAATAACCCTCCGTATCTCCTGCCGCTTACTCCCCTCCCTCCCGCAACGTAGATAAGCCCCACAGTGGAAGATACGGAGCAGGCGAAGCCGTGCCTTTTGGTGGGCATGTCGGCTTCTCTGCTCCATTTTCCAGACGCGAAGTCAAAAATATAAACGGCCTGCACGCTTCTCGAGCTTTCTGGATAAAGTCCGCCAATGACAACTAGCTTCCCATTAACTCCAACGCAAGCACAGGAATTCGGAATTCCAGTAGGAAATTCAGAATTCGGACGTATGGAACTGGGTTTCTCAGATACTTAACCATACATATCAACGGTTCTGTTGTTCCAGCGCTTATTCGGTCCTTGTAGAACTTGGGCTCGTTCACTGTCTCTCTCCATTTTCTGCACACAAGTTTGAGCGTAGAGTGCCATTTGTACGGCACTCTAAGCAAACAGTTTCTAGCTACATCATCTGGAATATTAGGAATGATCTCCTCATGTTGTTGGACTGCTAGCCGCATCATGGTGTTGGATTTGACCTGAAATTCAACAATTTAAACAGTTTCAATCCACCTGTTCAGAATCACAACTTGTTACTTTTATGTGTGAAAATGTTGAGTAAAAATACAAATTCATTGTACGCTGAGTAAAAAATTAATTCGTTGTAAAAATAGTTGGAGATGAATCTCACAAAATATTGATATGAAAACTTGTAAATCATGAATCCGTTACTTACAGAAAGATCGTGAGATCAATAGGAACACTGCTAGACAGAATCAATCGGAACACCGATGAATAGCTTTCAAAAAGATCGTGAGATCAATAGGAACACTGATAGACAAAATCAATCGAAACACCGATGGATACCTTTCAAGTAGAAATCCAAATCATAAACCCATAGAAAGATAGTGAGATCAATCGAAACACTGATGGACCGATCAATAGCTTTCAAGTAGAAAACGCAAATCGCTTGTAAATAATGGGGTTAATATATAGCCAAATTTGAATACGAGGTTTCGAGTGTAGATGAACTTAAAGACTTAACTTTAATGGGTTAACGCCGGTTAATATACGGAAATTGGAATAAGAGGTTTTGACCAACTTAACTTTAACATTACAAAAAATGTGAAAGGTGAAATGGTTTTTAACTTATTATTAAGTTATTTTTAATAAAACCTTGACCACTGTGGTATATGGTAGGGGTTTTAGTTGGTCAACAAATTGATTTGTAGAAAATATGAACTTAAAAAATGACCATCATTGGTGGCTAAGTTCTTGACCTGGTCTACCAATTGCTTTCCTACAAATTTTGAATAGGCTATCTTGGATAGATCTAGTCTTGACCGGGTAATTTGTTCTCGATTTAATTTTAGTATATTATTAAAAAATGTGAACATTGGAAATGGTTTTAACTTTGTTTTATTTTTTATTTTAAAATGAAAGCACAAAATACGGAGTATTTTTCCACGTTTACTTATGCACTTTTTCTCAAAGAGAATATCGACCCTAATTATGGAGCCTTACTCCAAAAGTAAATATTTGGTGGATCTTGGAAATATTTTTCATTTTTCATTTTTCTTTTTATTTTATTAATTTGGGTAAAACATTGATCTTAATTATAAAGCCTTGTCTCACATAGAAACATTTGGTGGATGTTGGAAATGGTTTAAATTTCTTTTTTTTTTTTTCATTTTCATTTCATTTAATTTGGAATGAAAGTAGGAGAAATTTGGAGTATCATTTAGGTAAAACATTTTAGTTAATTAGGAGCCTTTCTCCTAAACATTAGGTAGATGTTGGAAATTGTTTTAATTTTTATTTTTATTTTTTTTAGTTTTATTTGGAATGAAAGCACAAGAAACCCAATGTACTTCCTCACATTTCGTGTTGGGCTTGAAATAGTTTTTATTTGTTTTACTTGTACAACCATAGAAATTAAATCACATTCCGTGTTGGGTTTGAAATAGTTTTCTAAATGTGGATGGGCATCAATCTATCATAAGCATCGAAACACATCACACAATCATAAAAATTAATTAAATTACAACTTTATTTTAAATTATTATTAAGCATCAAAACACATCTCACAATCATAAAAATTAATTAAATTACAACTTTATTTTAAATTATTATTATTAGTTAGAGGGAGGAGCAAGAGATGGAATTATTTAGTGACTTACTTACATACCTAAGGCTTGTGGATATCCCTACGGTGAATGGTAAGTATACATGGAATAACAGAAGAGAGGTTGCCCATCAAGTGGCCACAAGATTGGACAGATTCATAGCCTCTGAAGCTCTAGTGAGCACGGATGTATACTATGAAGCAGCAATACTTCCTACCTTAGGTTCAGATCATTGGCCGATAAGCATAGGGATCGATATGAAGGAATGCCAGAAGAAACATTCATTTCGATTTGAAGCCTTCTCGTTAAGAGACCCCAATTTTCTTGAAAAAGCTAAAGGATGGTGGAAGGCAAATCAAATTCAAGGCAAAAACAGGATGCACTCATTTCAGCTAGGATTGAAAAACTTGAAACAAGAGATTAAAAAGTGGAATAAAAATGAGCTTGGAAACATCCATCATGAAAAGGAAAGACTGGAGGGCGAAATCAAGCAAGTTCAACAGCAGATGATTGTAAATGGTAGGTCTGAACAATTAGTCCTCCATGAAGGTAACATTCTAAGTCAATTAGAAGAACATAGAAAACAAGAAGAGGTGTTCCAGATTCAGTGGCTCAAAGAAGGGGATAAAAATATAATTTTTTTTCACAAGGTAATGATCCAATGATGACAGCATAATCAGATATTTTCCCTAAAGGACCCTGCAGTAAATTGATCTCCCCAACACAATGAGATGGAAACCCTAATGGTCAACCATTTCAAAGAGATACTCACAAAACCTTGTAACAATAGAGCTGCAGCTATCAACCGTATCACGAGAAATATACCAACTCTAGTCATCAGAGATCACAACTTGGCTCTCCTCAGAGAAATGACTTATGAAGAGGTGGAAGAAGTAGTGAGGAATCTGTTGAAAAATAAAGCCCCAGGCCCTGATGGTTTTACTACAGATTTTTTTCAAGCAGCCTGTTCTTTCATTGGAATAGATATTTGGGAAATGGTAGAGGAATCCTGACAATCACGTCAGATCTATCCAGCCCTTCACTGAACCTTTATCTCCCTAATTTCTAAGTAGAAAACACTGATGTCCTAACAGGTTTCAGACCTATAACATTATGTAATTTCATTTATAATATTTTATCAACAATCATGGTGAACAGGTTGAAACCTATTCTCCCATATCTTATCTCTCCAGAAAAGATAGGTTTTGTGAAAGGAGGACAAATTCTGGATGGGATAGTCACGACGTAGTAAGCTAGACACTCTCTCTAAAATCTTAAAGCGAAAGATATGATGATAAAACTTGACCTTTCTAAAGCATATGATATTTTAAGTCAGTTTTAACTTAAGGTGGTGCTTAAAGCCTTTGGCTTTGATAGAAAATGGATTCTCTAGATATTGTCATTTATCTCCTCCCCTAACTTCTCAATCCTTCTAAATGGTATTCCCTCTGATCCTTTCAATGCTACCCTGGGACTTCGCCAAGGCGACCCCCTATCCCCTTTTCTTTTCATTATATTAGCTAAAGTCCTTGGCCACCATATTAAATCAAATATTCATGAAAATCAACTAAAGGGGATGAATCTTTGGGGTCCTAATATCACCCTATCCCATCAACAATTGGTTGATGATATTTTTCTCTTTTGTCAAGAAAATTTGCAAGAATATAAAGTCATTTTATTTGTTCTAAATGATTTTAGGAAGGCCTCAGGTGCAGTAATAAATAATGACAAATCTAATGTTTACTTTTTCAATACTAATGATGTGTCCCAATGCTTCTTTTCTTGCACTTTGGGATTCCAGTGAGGCTCCCTCCCCTTAAAATATTTAGGGATACCCCTCAGTATTAATTCCCTCAGAGTCTCAAGTTGGAAAGATCTCTTGAACCATATGCAAAATCGTCTCGAGAATTGGGCCTTCAGGGTTCTTAATGCCCCTAGTAGGGTGGTTATATTACAATGATTTCTACAATATATCCCTATTTATCATCTATCTGGCCTGGTTGCCCCTAAAACAATCTGCTCCAATATATTTAAGATTTGTAAAAAAAATTGGCAGGGCTCTCGACAAACCCGAAAGTGGGCTTTCCTATCCTTCGAAAAGCTCACAAACCTCAAAAAAACATGGGGCTTGGGTTTACGGGACCCATATATCTTGAATTAGGTAATGGGAGCTAGATCATGGTGGAGATGGCTCTTGAAAATTGGGTTAATCGGTCCCCATGTGTTTCGCAACATGCCTCTCAAGGATCCTAACTCTGGCGATTATAGAGGAGACTAATGCCTATGCGTTTTGGTCTAATGACAATCGTGATTCCAACAAGTGGTATTAAAGCGACAGGCATTGAGTTTGAAACTCATCCGGCTCGCATTGGGGGGAAGATTGTTGGACATTGGGTTCAACGCTCCCCATGTGTTTCACGACATGGATTAACCACCTCTCGTGGATCCTAAACCTGGTGATTGTAGCAGATACTAATGCCTCTAGGTTATTGTATAACGGGAATTGTGATTCCAACAATGGCTAAAAGGAGGTCTGGACTTATGGAAATTTATATGGTAGAGGAAATATGAAATGCCTGGCACCATTGCAACCAAACTTAAAGTTACTGCAACTAAAAAAGGATCCAACATCTGGAACCTATAGGCCAGCAATAAATACCTCGTACGGGAGCATATTTTATGGGAAATTAGGGGAGGCATAACAACCGTATTCTAGGAAGACTCATGGCAGGTAAGAGAAAAATTATTCAGCAGCCCAGACCTAAGGGGAATCTTCCTATTCATCAGTCAACCAAATATGCAATTTGTAGCAAATTATTGCAGTGCGGAGAGTGACGAGAAATGGAGAGAATGGAAATTAAAGCCACAATGGCCATATGCCCCAAAAACCCATCAATGGCACAAATATGAAAAAGAAATATAAACAAGAAAATTGATGATAGCTACAGGAGAAGACATTCTATGATGGTGATATCGAACTAAAGGAATGTTTACAATACAAGAAGGTTATTATATCAAATATAAAAATATGCACGTTATATCAGTACCAATATGGAAAAAAATATGGGTTTCCAAACACTGGCCGAAAATAAAATACTTTCTCTCGCTAGTAAGTCATAAAAAAATCCTTAGCCAGGACCAATTGCAAAAAAAATGGATGCAAGGGCCTTCATAGTGCACAATGTGTAGTGGACATGCTGAAAGTATAAAGCACCTTTTGAACACCTGTGCAGTCACTAAATCACCCTCGCTGAACATCTCCATGATTTTCAAACAAACTGACCGAGACAACACAAGAATAAACAAACTATAGTAACCTGGAGGAAAGGGGCATATACATGTGAAGTCTTAAATAGAGAATGGAGGTTGTCAATGGGTTTTATTATATGGTCTCTCTGGAAAGAAAGGAATCGAATAATTTTCAAGGATGAGAGGATACAAAAAGAAGAAGCCTGGCACATGATCATGGAAAACATTCGAGAAATGATCCTGGCGGAGAAATGAATAGATTATGACTGGAAAGATAATGCCAATAAGGCTAGAATCCTTACCCTGCTCAACCTGAAACCAAAAATGTTGGTGCATTGTATGTGGAAAATGAAATTGTTAACAAAAAACCCTCATGAAAAGTTCCAGCCGCCTCAGCCAGGATTCCTGAAATTAAATTACGACGCAGCTTCTAAAGGGAATCTAGAACAATCGAGAGAAGATGCTATAATTAGGAACACACAATGTTTAATATGTAGAATATATGCAATGGAACTAGGGTTTGCCACCAACAATGAAGCAGAACCTCTAGCGGTAAAACATGGCCTCAAAATAGCGGTTCGGGAATGATACCATAGAATCATCGTGGAAGGGGATTCGGCTATGTTTATAGGGGTATTGGAGAAAATGCAATAGGGTACTCCATGGGAAAATGTCAACAAAAGTTGCAGAATGACATAGATTATCAACAAAATCAGTCTCATTATCAAAGGAATCCGGTATCTCATCCCATCTCATGTCCGCAGAGCGTGGAATGAGGCAGAAAAATTTCTGGCGAACTAGGGTTGTAATCATGTAGGAGGGCATCTAGATATGAACCAGGAAGCCATGGCTGACAATCTAGACTTACACCCTCTCTAGATAATTATAGATAGAGAAATGGAGAAGTCTCAGGATCCCCATTCGGGGTGCCACGCAGGTGAAGGAAAATGTGAGGTGGCATGTAATGTCGTGCCCCACACGGTCATTGGAGAATAAAATGGAAACATAAATCGAGAGTGGGTCAGCACAATACTACAACACCATGCCTGCCTTTACGATAGCCAACGAATATGGTGATAGCCAACTAATGCTGTCAAAAATACTTGGGAAACACTGTCGTTGAGTGAAAGCACTACAAGAAAAAGGGACATTGATGAGGGGAAAAAATGGTCACCATAAGCTCATTGGTGAGGGTCAAAAGAGCCTTCGTCGCCAAAAATTGAACGTCACCAAAGGTGGCATCGCCGAAAGTATAAGTGTTGTGGTGAAATTCAAGGTCTGTCACCAATAATGATTTATAGTGACGGATAGTGACCATCACCATTTCATATGAGCAATGGTGACGAACAATAGCCTCCGTCACCAAAAAACTAAATGTCACCAAAGGTGGCGTCGCCAAAAGTATGTGTTGCGGTGACATTCAAGGTCCATCACGAATATTAATTATAATGACGAATAGTGACCATCACCATTTCATATGAAAAAAAATGATTTTTTGTGATGGAATTTTCATGACCGTCACTATTGGTGCATATATATGGGGACGTTCATTGACCTTCACCATAAACTCATTGGTGACATCAAGGCCCATCATGAATAATGACTATAATGAAAAACAATGACCCTCACCATTTCATATCAACAACAAATATTTATGGTGAAAAACCTTTAATGGTCGTCACTATTGATGCATATATATGGTGGCGTTCGTTGATCGTCACCATTTCATATTTTAGTGAGGGTCGAAAAATGTCACCATAAGCTCATTAGTGATGGTCAAAAGATCATTTGTCACCAAAAATTGATCGTCCTCATTCTATATGAATATCAGGGCACAGTGGAATCGAACCACCAACCTCTTGCTTGTAAAGAAGGTGCTCTTCCATTGAGCTAATACCCTTTAAAGAATTATACTTTAAACTAGCAATTGCCCCTAAAGGTGCAAAGATACACCAAAGGAATAGAAAATCTAGAAAGATCAAAAGTTGCTAGAAATAATATGTTCAATATACATAATAAAAAGACAATAAGAATCACTTTTGATATAATCTAACAAAGCATGTACTACGTAGGAGAATAATTGGAAAGCACAACTAGAAATTTGAATCACAACATAACAATATAAAAGAACATGCAATGGGAAAGGAACAACTCCATAGTTTGAGAAATATGAAAAATCCATGGGCCTGTTCTTATATATTGATATAGATAACGAAATAGAAATATAGATTTATGAAATTCAAGTATCACACAAGAATGTCTTGAACAAATATCAATATGTAAAATATTATTTTTTGCATTTGGATTTATCTTGCAGAACCTCAGGAAAAAGTTTCCACATAAATAGCCAATAAACATAACAACATGGACCTTAGGAGCAATTATGCAAGGAATAAAATATGAAGGTAAATCACTAGAGAAGTATTCAAAGAAAATGATGAAAAGCGTGTCTAGAAAGAACTGAGAACCCTCTGAAGTAAACCACACATTTATCATCGTGACTAGTACACTTGCAAAAAAATATCAGAAGAAATTATGAACTATTCCACCAAAAAACAATGAATTGTTTCACTAAAATACAGTTTCAAATTAATCACTAGCATGACACTAACTTCTCTACAAAAATAGGGAAGTTTCAAGACAATGTATAATAGCTTGCATGGCAATCGTGTTGATAAAACCTTCCAAGGAATAAGACCACAACAGTCAACAAGAGTGCCATGAAAAAAGTGGCTCCTAGGAACCTCACTGAAAAAAATATTTATGTAAGGCAGTCATCTAGATCAAGGGTCATCATTCAATAATCAATATGGAAACAGGTGTTGACATTTTCTAATGGAATCCTCTTTGGATTCACTAGTTAGGAATAAAGAAAAAGGTTTCATCAAGAATTCTAACTTACAGAATTTTGGGATTAGAATATGATGACATATTGATGAAGTCGATCAAGAAAATGAAACTCTTTCATTCTAAGGAACCCTATTGCAGGATGACTCAAAAGGAAAATAATGAGGTACATGTATATATATGTTGACACTGGATGCTATGAAGTCATGCCATGTGGTTGCAAGTAGTATACTTATATCTTTAGAAGTATGATCAAAATCTAAAGCAGAAACTCTTCTGATGCACAGGTTGCCAAAAGGGCATGATCTACACTAGATGAAATCGACATAATATGTCCTCATATGGAATATCAGGTGGTTGTAAATTATCAAGAAACTGCACAATGGAAGTTCTTGGGAATGAAATAAAATTGTGGAGAAAGAAAAAGGAAGATATCACGGGAAGTACAACCATGGAAAGAAGAAATCAACATCCAAGAAAGCCAAGAAGACTTGACTAGGAGATCTCCAGGGAAGATATGTGGACTCTAATAGAAGTCTGGAAAATATAGAAACCCTTGACAATAAATATCTTTAGGAGATAAAAAAGGATGTCGATGCATACAAAAAGAATGTAATGGTGAAAGATCATCACTAAGGTAAATTTTGATTTAAGTATTCACATTTATAATTGAATAATATATGATGAGCTTATACAGGGTAGCCAAATGGAAGTATATGTCTTCCACATGTTGATAACCATATTGCAAGATGTAAGATCCTTGGAAGAAGTATGGTTCGAAGGAAAGCAACATGATATGAAGGTAGAGCAGATGAAAGATTGATGGATCACTTTCAGACAAAAATGAAAAGTGATGGGTGATTTGAGCCCTAATGAAGATATCCCAAAGATGAAAACTCCTCAACAATGAAGAAATTCATGACATCAAAGAAAGTAGTTCTTCATGAGCAGCTCGGTGTTTTCATCATTGCTACTACAAGTCCCTGATTAAGAGGGGGGTTGGTAATAAGTTTCTTACCTGGTAGAAACTTGGAAGCAAGTCCCTAGGAGCCTGGACAATTCCTTGGCTAAGAGGGAGCCTTGACAAGTCCTTGGATAAGAGGGAGCTTGAGAACGTTCCTTGATAGGAATGGGCATGTCCTCCCTAATTAAGAGGGAGATATAGACATATCATTCTGGTCTTCACCTGGAAGACAGAATGTGGGATTGGATAATCATCTGGCATCTGAAACTCTTTTGGGGATGCATTAGGGTATCCAAGGTAAGAGTAGTTGTGAAAGGACGAGTATTCTTTGAGGATTAGCTATCCCCCAAAAGAATAGTCCTATGAGGTCATACTCGGTGAACACGCAAATGGAGTATGTACCTTGGAGACAATGATGAAGATGTCTATAATCATTTGTCTCGCCAGCATTGTAGTTCATGGTCTCGTGAAGAGATGGATTTTTTAATCAAGGCCTTGCACTGTAACAATGTTGGTTAATAAGATGCTATAACAGATGGATTACCAATCGAATTCTTCTTATGAGATTCTTCATATTGAGAGTGACCATGTACCAATATGAATACCTCCCTAGTTAAGAGGGAATGTTGGAACGTGTAACTAAGTTCGGTATTCATAATGAATTGTAATTATGAATTTATGTAATGATGAAGGAAAAGATAATAAAATGTATTTTGTAATACTTGTGCATCATGGGTTTCATGAGAAAGGAGTTTTTTATTATAGGTCAAAGACTTCTTCTTGATGTCTTTTAGGGGTTTGTCATCTTGTCATAAATATATATAATTTAGAGTCATGTATATGAATTAGTGTTACACTTATAAAGACAATTTATTGATGTAGATGTATGCCTTCAAGACCTTGTCAATATGCTCTGCAAGTCGGCTTAAATATGGTGAATATTCTACTTGAAGAAGTCAGCTTACACACAAACCTCATGTCGGCCTAAAAGCTAAAGCCAGTCACACTATAAAGGATGATGCGGCCTCATTATGGTGTAAGTAATTTCAGAACATGTCTGTGATAGAAGAGCGATGTTTGGGTCTACCTTGATGCGAGAAAAGGAGGCTAGTATGGGAAGAAATGAGGAGATATACTTACCTTTGCTCTGGGTCTATATCACCCCGCACATTTCGGAGAGAAGGCTATCACAACAAAAGATAAGTCTCTCTTCTAGTGCATAGAACAATGCGTGAAGAAGGTAATACAACGATGAAAGGATCTGTGATTAAGTCAAGAAAGGAGGTGTGCTATCGAAGGAAGAAATTCTTATCATATCTCTGTTTTGGTCTGCAAGTTTGCCTCACATATCTCAGGGAGGCTGAAGGTAATCACAGTAAAGAGGAAGGCTACAACAGCATGAAGAAAGGCTCGGTATTGAGTTTCAAAGATGTCACCAATGCATCTGTGGCACTGTGAGACGAATGATAGAAGTGTATTGTGATCTAAAGTTAAAAAAAAAAAAACCAAAACCATGTGGATTTTCTACAGATGATGAACTTAAAGACATGCAAAAAAAGTCTTATCTATGACATAAAAGACTAAGCATCTCTATACCTTTGTGCAAAATGAATCAAAAGTCTGTGATCTACTGTATGCTACAGGACTAAAAGACTAAGACATAGTCTATAGAAGGGACCAAGATCATCACTATGAATAAAAGCCAAGATTCTGATTAATTACAAGTATGAAGCTACACTTAATGACAAAATTTACATTTGTGAAAAGTCTGAGCATCTGTATGACAAGTATAACATGTATAAACTACTCCCCTGTCCTGGTTTATGCAGAGTATACCCCAGTTGGCATCATACCCACAATCGGTATTGTTGGGAATGTCACTTCTTATCTAGCCAATGGGTTGAGACAGTGCTTGGAGGTGTACAACCCAAGTTGATTATGATGTAGGTGTTATACCACATGAATCTTGAGGGTTATTGTTGGGAAGATCAATGAGAAATAGGATGGATTGAGATGTGATCACCTACGGAAAGATTCATATTGCTTGACATAGGGTGGAATATGTTTGCTCCCATATGAGATGATTTGAGGTGAGAGTGTCCTATATTTCCTTCCCCAAAGTCATATACATGAGGTGATACTATCCTGTAGGACCCTCCTCATTGTCATTCCAGGTTGAGACAAAGCTCCCGATGTGGTTTCAGGTTGAGATGTGCTCCTTGATGTTAAACTCTCTGATGTTTCTCGAGTGGTAGCATTGGGTACCCTGTTGACAATGATTCCAGGTGGAAGCAATGGCTCCCCAATGAATAGAGGGCAGTAGCTTAGGCTCCCCTCCAATATCAAATTCTTCTTCTTTTAGATTCAAGAATGTTCAACATATGAGCATAGGGAATCAAGAGATAAACAGAGATGAGAAGTGATAACATCTGATGACGAGATACTTGAGATTTGATACAATTTGATGAAAATATTCTTGCAATGATTACATGATGCAATTGGAATTTCTCCCTAACTGAGAGGGTGTGTTAATTTGGAAGCTCAATGAAAAATTCCAACATGGGACGGGATTCCTCCTTTTGAGAGGACCAATTTTGACTATTGAAGTGCTTAATTTGGACAAGGGAAAGTGTATTTTTGAATTAAAGCCCACATGTGAATATTTGATTAGGTCGACCCTAAAGAAAATTGGACACTCTTGGAAGTCTATAAATATAAAGTGACCTCAAACTCATTTGGAAATTATCATGTAGTATTCTTCTATTCTCTTCTTTGGTTTTGGCTCACACAAGTTTGAGACACTCTTGGAAGTCTATAAATATAGAGTGACCTCAAACTCATTTGGACATTATCATGTAGTATTCTTCTATTCTCTTCTTTGGTTTTGGCAAACACAAGTTTGAGGCAATTCGTATAGATTGGCTTGCACAGGTATGAAATTGCAGGGTCTGAAGCTCACACACATGTCTAGGGTTTTGAGTCACAATCACAGGCTTGTCACAAGCAAATTTCAATGATAACTAGGACATGTAGGCCTATGTGTGCAGTTGAAGGGTTTCAGCTGCACACTCGACACTCTCTTTTTGCGGTTGAGACCGAAGGTTTGAATTTTCAATTGACCTAAGATTTCGCCAATTGACCGCAAAGTTCAGCAGTTGACCGCATACAGTGACAGTTGACTACATGCTTTTGAAGCAAGGTTTTGATCATCAACATTTTTGGGTTCATCTCATGAATGTTGTTTAGTTGTTTTTGTTGGATATGACTATGGATGACGAACAGATCATTGTAGTCTCTTTTTTTGAATCATTCAATGACAATCTAATAAGAAGAAGAATTTGAAAGGGTTTTCCACATAGTGGGTTTTTGCTTGGTCTCCGACCAATCCCAATGTCTCTATGTGTGAATACTTTTCTTCTATTGTTTCTTTATGTTCCACTGCATTGGTGATGATGTTGTTCTTTCTATATAATTGAATATGTTACTAAATAATGGTGTAAATTTGAATAATGATATGATGTTATGGGGTGAACTTAATGTGTAAATGAAGAAATGCAATTATCTAAAGCAAAGCAAAATATAACCCTCAGAAAAAACTAACAACTTCTTTAAGCTTACTTACATGCATTTAATCTCCATCCTCCTCATTATAAGTAGAGATGGGATGTAACCATTTGTTTTCTTGGGAGGAAATGAAGCATGGACTCTTTAAAAAACGATGATAATATGATTGATTTCATTCATTTGGAGGAAAATTAGTTGTCGCAAAGCTCTTTGTTATTAAATCATATAATTGTTCCTATTTCTTATAATTTTCCATCATTCCTCTCTTTCATTTTCAGAAAGAGTGGAGACCACAAATATATTCATTGGATACCATTTACTGTATATTTTCTTCACATCATAATTTTGATGTAGAATAAGTATTCTTTGTTTTTATCAAGGATTATTATTCATAACTTTAGATTAGGATAGTAATCCTAAATGTAATTATAAATGATTTAGCCAAATATTTGGTTAATTTGGGATGCAACAATGCAGGATGGAATGTCACTTGATCAAGTGATGTGAATTTTTTATGATTTAAACCCTAAATGAATTGCTTTATTTATTTGGAATAACCTGGAATGCACATTATTTTAGAAATTTATAATGGATATGTGTGAATTGTTATATTAGTTTGCTCTTAATTTCATACTATTATTATTATTATTATTATTTATTTGTTGGTCAATTTTTCTATTAATTCATCAAAATTATGTACATGATATATCTGGTCATTGCATTCCTCCATGCCTCACTCCTACCAGATTTATTGGGCATGGGGGATGTACAAAAAAATTGTCTTTCAGGCCAAATTTTAACAACTTTACACATGAAACCATCACAAATACACCAAAAAAATAGAAAAATACAAATATAACGTGACATCAACTAGTTTGGAGGAAGCTAATCATGTCATTTACCTAGCTGGTCTAGAAGAGGAGGACGCTCATGTGCATGATGTTCCAAATGTCTAAGGTGTCCCTCGATAGGGTCCAACCTCTCATGGAGGCACCTTTGGCTACACTGCACCAACACAACACAATCTATTAAGTCCCATTAATTCGGTTGAATGTCATTCTGAAAAATGATGACCTCATTTTGATCATTATCGCGATGATTGGTAAGGTCTGCAATTTGTAATGAGAGAGCCTGAAGTTGGCCAATAATGGAAGATATCGACAAGAGTCCTTCAATCCCACCCCTTGCCGACCATACCTCTTGGTCCAATTCCCCTTCATCCCTGCCTGCTTCAACTTCCCCTCCAGCATGACCACCTCCCAAAAAATCGACACCATCCTTTGAACTATCGCCTCTGCGGGCCCAACCCCTTTTCCGCAACATGCAAACCCCCTGAGCGAACAAACCACACAACCTGCACCACCCAACACTTACAGCTCTCTCCTGACCACAATCCCAAGATACACGCGGCACCAAAACGGTTCACACCAACCCAAAGCTTATTTCACACTATTATTATCTCTACAATGCAAGTTATAATCTATAATCTATGCCATATCATAGCAGTTGAAGATACATGTCGTTTATATCAAAAAGGAAGATTCACATTATATAAATATTTAATAGAAGTATAGGAGTTTAAGCAAGGTATTCTCAAAATCATTTAGGGATATCATAGTGAGTTAGAGTTTCCTTTAGAAAATTATTTCCTTTCATTCCTATAGTAAGAGTCTACGAAGTGAAAAGCTAAGCAGGGATGCTTGGCCAATCAAGAGATTATTATTGATCCAATAAATAGAGTATAGCCTCTTTCATGGCTCCATTCAAAAGAGTTAATTTGTAAATTTATAGGAAAAGAACCGTAAACTCGGTTAAATCTCAATGAAGATCAATAGAGGAATTGAAATATCCTTGATGGGTAGGGTGTAGTGTTGGTTCTCTCGACATCTAATGTGGCTAGAAATAGAATCTTTGTTTGCGGCCCATCATGGTTCAAGAATCGAGAGAGGTTCTTCATCAATTTCTAGCAACTAGACTTTGATCCTAGGATCAATACTCCTATCCTAATCCTGAAGCAAGATCACTTCCCTTAGCTGTCGTTTGAAATTTGGAACAACAATAGCTTCAAACCGATAAGAAACAAAAAATTTTCCTTCATTAAATCATTTAAAATAACAGAAGAAGTTTGTTAAGCTATATTTGCAAGGATTTGCATTTCTATGGACCTCAACAAGTGAATTTCGAAGAACAAGGTCACATGGAAAACAAATGCTTTGAGAAATTAATAATCAAATAAAAGGACAATTTTGTGGTTGCATGGAAAGAGGGAGAAATCAAAGCAGAAACCGCCACAACCATAGAAATAAACATGGAAAATTTTAGGGGCTAATATTCGCAGGTGCACTAATTTTCCATGATTTTTCCAAAAAAAAGATTCGCCAATTTCCTTTTTTTTGTAAAAATGATTTGCCCAAATTTTATAATATAAAATTATTTTACCTTAAAAATAGCCAAAATTATATAGAGACTATATATAAAATCATTATAATTTTGTATAATTTTACAAACATATCAATAAAATTTTATAGTTCACATATTAGGGACTAGTGAAATTTGCCAACATTTTAAAATTCAAGATAATTTTCCATCCTTATAATTATCCCTAGAACTAAATGTGCAAAGCCATAGAGATATTCTGAAATGAAAACAAGTTTGAAGTTAATCTCTCACCTTAAATTTCAAAATCCTCCATGTAACTTGAACCCTATTGAGTAATCTAGTTACGAATCTACTTATAAGCAAGAGGAATTGGTTAATTATTTTGATCCTATTCAGGAGAGGAATTCGTTAGTGATTTCAATATGGAAACATTGGGATCTCCCTACACTAAAGTGTCTTCTTGTGAGACGTCCTCAAAATTTACATTGTAAATGGTCCTCTAAATGTTGCCACCAAAGGTAGTCCTAAAATGTATAATCTGAAAGAACGATGGCGACATTTTGATCATTGAGGCGAGATATGACGGTGTCAAGAATGACTCCAACTATTGAAACAACAAAATGTGCCTTGTGAAGAGCAAAAACATTGGGTGCCAAAGCTGAGACCACACCCACTTTTTGTATTTTGAGAAGATTAATTAGAAACAACGCCACACATTTGTAATGCTCTAAGGTCTCAACCCATGTAAAGCAAGACAACAAAATTTAAATTCAAATAGTTGTGGGAGGTACAAAACTTACAAATGTGCATGGGAGGCATGGTTAGTATTAATGCTTCTACACATGCAAGTACATCCATCGAAGAACTATAATAAATTAGCTATGGAAACCAACCCACTACCAAATCCTTCACCGATTGTACAAAAAAATCCATGGAAAATCATGTCATACCATGTAGAGCTAGACCACACATTAATACCATGCACTAAGCCAAGGCAATTATTAGCTTAGTGTATGGTGAATAATTCTTGCCATCTAACAATTCGTTATTAAAACCTAAAAAATTTATTTTGTCAAAACCCTATCACTTTAATATTTCAAAGTATCATATAGTTGTGCATAGAGGGGCTTTTCCCCACTCTAGTATGGTAGATATGTTGCAATGTAATGTAATGTAAAATTTTTAACTAGATCAAAATAAAATAAAAATAAAAATAACCCTATAAAATAAAATAAAGTAAAGTAAAATGGTATTGACCCATGATATTTGTGTGGAATTAGACTATTTAAAAGGGAAATTTAACTAGCCTACATCCATTTTTATTCGAGATTTATCAAATATCAAATATTCCTTTTTTCTTGAGGATTTACCAAATACTTAAAAGAATCGAATTTCTTGAAATGAAAATTTCTTTTACCTCTCAAATCTAGACATTGAAATCTCTTTCACAGTGAAAAAAAACACACACATCAAATTTACAAATTATGAAAATCTCTTTCACATTGAAAAAAAACATACACAACAAATTTGAAAACTATGAAAATATCTTTCACATTGAAAAAAAAGCGCACACACCCCCCGATCGGGGTGTACAAGTGTCACAGAGGATAGACCGTGGAAATTTGGTGTCAGTTCGTTCTCCGAACAATTAAGAGCCTTGATGAAGCACCGCCAGAACAGATTAATGAAGTGTGTGATCACGTTGATCCTCATGATTTTTTCGCATTACGGCCAAGCTGGTTTGTCAGAGCATCGAAGGAAGGTTTCTGTTAAGGTAAGTGGCCTCCCTCCCGCACTCCATTTGTTCATGCATTTCTCCTTGCTTGCAAGCACTTGGAGCCAGCAGAGGAGGAAGCCGAGCACCACTCAGTCCGTCAACCTTGCAACTTTGTCAGGGTATGTTTTTGTCTCCCCTTTCACATTCATGTTGCTTCTTGCCTCGGTATGGTTCTGGTTATTGAAAATCATGGTTGTCTCGGTCTTGCTATTGATTCCCTTGTTTTTTATACCGATGTTAAAACCAGTCCAACCCTGTTTCCGTGACCCTTGTATTAAGCTCACCTGCCCTTCTCCTCTTGCTCTTATCCCGGGAAGGTCATGGCCCTATTTATTGCTCATTTCTTATGGAAATTACTTTTATAATTTGTGAAGGTTTCAAATTTATCCAATTAAGGTTTTGTTCTGTCGGGATGGCGATTGGATTGGGATTTATGTTCTAGAGGCATCCCAAGGCCTTTTCGACTTTAGTCTGGTCCATGCATGCTGGATTGCTACCTTCCGCATGCGATCACCCCTATTACCTGCTTGCAGAACTAGTGGTTACCGAGATTATATTTGGAATTGGGGTCTGGACTCTATTTGTAGCTTCTATAAATGGCCTCCACGGCTTCATAGATGCCATGCTCTGTCTACATTCTATACTGTTATTTCTTATCAGGTGCGCTCGGCCACCCTCTCTAATAAGAGGTCGACCCTGTTTCTTATTATCTGACCCATTCTTTGCAGCTGTAGTTTTTGTCACAAGGTAAAGGGGTCAGAGGTCCTTAGAATTCCAGGACGCCTTCTGTCCATCTACACTGGGTTCCAAACTATGTTCTGTGGGTCTTTTTTCTTTACTCCTCTGGTTGCAACGATATGTATTCTCAAAGGGTATACACGGGAGGTTTAGCTATTGTTCCACATCCCTTTACTATATCATCCTGCCGTTTTGTTTTACTGTATAGGATTCCTCCAAACATGGGGAAGCGACGCTTAAGGTATGAGTCTACCAAGGGCAAATAGAAGATCCAGTTGGAGCACGTCCCTAAAAAACGTGGTCATCAGACAAAATAGGAGCATTTGGAGACCCTTGCTGCCAATTATGTGCTGGGAAATTCTTCCACTGTTAGACAATAAATACGTGGCCGGGAAAGGGATATACAGACTGATCCAGAAGAAAATGAAGCAGAAGCCGAGATCTTGGATTTCATCACGGGCCCTGGCAATACCCGTGGTCGCCTTACTCTTTTCAATTAGACTATTCACACATACTGGATAGTAAAATGTCTTATAGCAATAGCCATGTAGAGTTTTCCACCTACCCATGTTAAGGCAGACCAGCAAAAGATAGAACCACGCATTCAGGACCTGCTTCTGGACATCCAGAACCAATTGCAGCATATTAAGATCACTCAATATTAGGCAACAGATCATATTAGTAGAATGGATGATCGGGTTGGCCGCATGGAGAAGATGCTCCAGCAGCTGTAGCAGGTTGATATGCCTGGGTCTACAGTGAAGGAACCTGCTCTAGTTTCCTCATCTGATGGCTAGTTGGTTTCAGTATTTACTTTGTTATGCAATTTTTAAATGTATATGAACTCTCTTTATGTCACAAGTATGTAGATACAACAATAGTAGGACAGATAGCTCATGTGAATTATAGAAGGATGAAACAATTTCAATTTTGGTATGCTTTCCACACTTTCAGGTGGCCAACAGACCTGGTTTCCTATGGGGAGGTTGAGGCCACAGCCAAAATTTTATATTTTGTAGCTTATCCTATAATTATAAATAGAAAATAGTGAGGCCACACCAAATTTACAAAAAAAAAAAAAAGTGCACACAAAAAATTTGCAAATTTGCTAAGTTAACCTCTCACTCTGGACTGAATTTGGCTCAACATATCAGAAAAAACTACTCAAATTTCATGGCTACTAAATAGCTGTAATCAGAAAAGTTTGTCCATGGTAGGATATTGATCAGATACAATTACTTTGTTGAGCTGGGTTCGGAATCAAATTGCTTTGTTGAGCTGGGTTGGGAATCATTTTGAGAATGAGACCGTCTCCCTCAAAGAGAGTGGACAACGAACTTAGAAATTCCCCTTCATTTCAGTCAGCCATGATAAAAAATTATGAATAATGCATGAATTTAACTCAGCACTCCTTCCCAGGCCCCTGTCTGTATAAACTCTTAAATGCCTCCACTAGCGTCTACACCCTGCACCTCTCCTCTTCCAAATACGATTCCACCTCCAAAATTCAGCAGAAACAGCTACCTCTGCCCCCGACCCAGCTCCAAATAGACTGCATGCTAAGGAAGCTAAAACGGCTCAACAAAGAGAAATCAACGTTGCTAAATTTAGAGGAATTTCAGGCATTCATCGTGGCTCTATTTCGAGACATGACCCTCTCCAATGCTTTCAAAAGCATGGCCTTTTACATCCCGGTGGGATTTTTAGCGCAAAGGATTCCTCTAATTGGCCCCATGTATCTAACCCAGGGCCCCAAGCTTCCCAGAATCATGGTGGGTTACATGGCTTGAACTGCTGCTGCTGTCTGTATCAACTTGTAATTCCATTCAGCGGGTCTGTGGATTTGTTGAAGGGATTTACTTTCTGGATTTTTCAGGGTTTAGTTTGTTTTAAATTCTTCAAGAGTTAAGATACATGCATTTTTGTTATTTTTTCTTTAATTTGGTATCTTGGCATTTGCTAAGTTCGATTCTCATTGGGGCCCAATTATTAACCTAACTGGGAATTATTATGATAAAATTGTACATGTTTCTTTTGAATAAAATTGTATATATTCCATGGTGAGGAGGCTGAAAGTTTGGATTTAACCTCTTACTAATTAATACCATCTCTGGACATGTTAGTTGTAAATGCTATCTCTAGGCATGTTTCTTCTCTTTATAAGGCAATTATAATTTGTAAAATTGTATATTTGGTTGTTCGGTCAAGATCTTGCTGAGTAGCCCTGTGTCGAGAGTGGCTTTCGCTATTCTAGGAGTATTAAAATGGAATGTAGAAGTTGGATTACAACGCACAAAAATCCCTTTGGTTGAGATGGCCTACTTAAGGGCATCTAATCTACCAACAATGCCTAAGATTGGTACTTGGCTAAAACTACATGAAATGGTCCACTGGTATGGGCAGGGTGGCCCATGAAGGATGAAACATGTATCTTTCTGGTGGACTTGAACCCCGGTGAGAGTATGAAACAACCTTGGTTTACCATTGCACCAAAACCCTACTGACAACAATGATAAGGCTTTGAACTTCACTAAAACTAGTCTCCATCATGGGCATAGTCACATGACTAGGGAAGGCCTCAACAAAGCCAAAGATTATGGGAAGGACTTAACAAAGCTTAAGAGTAAGAGTATTGGAAGCACTCAACAAAACTGATGAGTACGAGTATGGCTCAGACTCAGACAAAACTATGGATAAAAATTGCCAAATAAAAGACACAAAAAATGTTCAAAATAGGCTAATGTCTGAAACTTTAACAAATTGGTCATATAGATAAATGTCTTTCAGATTAATCACATCATTAGGATTTGGTCGACGTTTCAAACTATCTAATGTGGTTCATCCTCAAGACAAGGTGAAAAAACATGAACCACATTAATCCAAAAGACATTTATCTACATTATGGATCACAAAAGTCTTAGATCTAAAACTGATCATAGTCGTCACGTTTCTATGTGTTTGACCAGTTTTGCTAGAGATAACCCGAACGAGAAAACTTGGGGCTGAGTTTGAAGCTAAACCAAAAAGACTCACCATTGTCAAGTACTCTGTAGAATCGAAAGTCTTGTTACAATGGCTATCGTTGACAAACTGTGGCTACTGTGATGATGGTATTAAAATGAGTCAAATGCCTACATATAGATATAAATAGCTTAGATAACATAAGGGGAGAAGATGGGTTTGAGGTGGGGTTTTTTAGGCATGTATGCTGTATTAATGTGAGTTAGGATTGTTAGAAATTGGATTTTGCATATTTTTATGTCAAATGGTTGTATGAACATGATGCCAGCTTTGGAAGGTAGTTATGATTTTTTGGCTATAGTTTCAATCAATTGTATAACAAAAAAAAAAAATTTGGGGGTCCTATGGTGTCCTTAGAAGAAACTATCTTTACACTAACTCAGAATTTCACCTAAGAGAGACCGAAAAACCTTACTAAAACAGAATAGGATCCATCTATGATATTGATTTATAAAATTAAACACTTGATAAGAAACGTTAACTAAGACTTTGGAGTTTGAGGTACTTGACTACTTACAAAACTTCAGTCCTGAAGTTCTCTTAATAGAGTCATCTGGAACTCTAAATAAACAAAGACAATGACATAACAAAATTGTGAACGTCCTCTAACTGTACTTCTGTAACTGCACTACGGTCCCCCGGCTGACCACGGGCTTTCGTCACAACTATAGTAAACTTTCATTCCGGAAAACTCCATTCATATATATATCTTGCCAAATCATTGATTGGCATCGAAAGCAAAGTATTTTTGTCTGGGTATCTTATACTTGGTCAGTCCATGAAAACACCTCGTGAAGGCTATGTAGGCTTCCATTAATTGACAGAGAGAGATGCTTTGGCCATCAATTATCCCCCTTATTTCCACATCCGACCCGTCATTCCAGTCCACTGGAAGGAAATCACATGATTGAATCAGGGATTAGTTATCAGCTATATATAGTGAACTTTTTTCTTTTTTCCTTTAAAGTCATGTTTTATTCCTCCACGAAAAATCAAGGGCAGAGGAGAAGACTTTTATTATTTTATTCTACATGCTTTTATCCTTTCCTGACAATGGGTCATGGGAATACCTGGATCGTAGAAATCTTCAAAATTTACCAGTGTCTTAGAATAAACACTATGGACAAGTCTTTTCAGGTCAAAAGAGTTATATTTTCTCCAATTTCAAGACAGGAGAGGTTTTTAAGAATAATAAATAATAAGATAACATAAACCTGCTATAGGAGAATCTATTATGGATTTTAGAATTTTATGGCCTTGCTTGTACTGTTATACTGTACATATTGATGCCATTAATTTCATAAACATAGGTTGAATTATAATTACAATTGTCATCAATTCCAGTGCATGCAACAATGGTTGGGGCCATCTAGACCAGGCTAATCGATCCCCTCTAATGCCAATCCAGGCATGTTTGCCTCATCATGATAAGAGGAAGCTTAGTTCCAAAAATGAAAAAAAAAAAGAATTAATTTATGATTGTTGCAATGTTTCTAGCACTTGTACCTATTTCTATAGTATTTTTTGTCAAAATGATTGCTGTGGAACATAAAGAAAAAAAAATTCCAAATTTATGGCGATTGTGACTGTTCTAGTTTAGAAAGACACTAGGCATGCTGTGAAGACTCAAAACTCTGTCCATTGGGAATTCCCCATCAATAAAGTTGTATAATACAAGAAAAACACAAGATTACTCATATTTGTTCAGTTCTTACTGCCCAGTGATGGCACAAAGCTTAAGAATTAGGAGGGTAAAGCACAACCCAGGGAATATGATCATGAATTAGGAGGAAGAAGAACAATATCATTTCCTAGGCGCAAACTAGGTTTGGGGGTTCCTATCGAATGGGACTTGAAATTGATCAGACAGAATGAAAAGAACCTTGAAAGCCTGATTCTAGGAAAATCAATGCAGTTTAACCCCTCATCAATCCACAAATTGAGTCAAGTAGCTTATATTTAGTTCTGATTTAACCCATGTTAGTAAAAACGATGTCAGTCCTCCAGATAGATGTACAAATAGACATATGATTCCTCATTTGAAATTTAGAAAATATTAGCCAAGACTTCAGTAAATTCTCATTTAATGAATAGTCCAGCTTGTGGTGTGATTAATATGTTGCATTTTACATCACCAGAGGTTGTTGGATAAAAGTGCAGATTGTCTTGTCCTACATGACTTTGGTCAACACGTTTTGACCTGTCATAAATATCTTTGCATTGTTTGAAATTTATGGCCTTTGTGATGGGTCATTTTTTTTCTTCCTAAGGAAAACCTTACGGAGTAACGAAAGGGTTGTTTCCTCAAATTCGTGGATGGGATTCCTAGTAAACTCATCGGCATAGACTAGTGTGACTCACCCAGGGGAGCTAAAATCACGTACCTGTCAGCATGGAATTATCCAAATGGCCAGCAACATTGGTGACAACCCATCGAGCTAACCCCTTCGGAAGATTATGGTTGTCATGGTATGAGTGAAATTTTTTTGGGTGAGACTGAATTCCTAAAGTCCATTGAAAGTGAGTCATGGGTTACATTATATTATCTATTAACAATGATCGGTATTATAAATTCCTTTGTGATCATTCAACCTATTAAAAAGATGCTGGATGGATGTTATGGTGCCCACTTCCCATTGAATTGTTCGTGGTGGTGACGATTTCATGCTTTTGTTTTTAAGGCAGGCACTTGCAAGGCACCCTTTAATCTGTCTATGTCTTAGGACAATTAGACTCTTGATGATGCTTTTTTCTCTATGACCATGTTTAGAGGCTTGGAATGAGATTGCCATTTCATAGGCTGGGCCTATCAATCTGTTCTAATACACAGCACGGTTGATCTATAAGGGCAGTTCTGGGTAGAGAAAAAGGAATTTGCTTCATAAATGTTGCTCCAAACTAATACTTTAAAGTAGATTTCAAATGCGGACCAATCAACAAATACTAAATAGATAACACAAACAATATTAATAGCATGTGTACAATTTTTAGGTTTCTTCTTTTTGCAGTAGTATGTCAATAAACACTAGAAGATTGATAACATGTGGAGGACATTTTTTATTATTTTTGGGTCGCAATTGGACTTACAAACCCATGTCTATGTCTTTCAAAGCCATAAATGCATTGCATCTTTGAAACCGTTTAATAAAGCGTTGTGTTTAGTTAGGGAACCAAGATTTTAAAAACGGAGATTTTTTGAAGGAGAATTGAATTCTATGACAAAAGCTACAACACATAAAAGTCATGTTTTTGGTACATCATTTTATTTACATAAAAAGAGAAAACACCAACATAGTGCATCAACATGTTTCAACACGTACACGAAAAAGACACTAGAATCAAACCTCATCGTTTTATGCTGGTGTAGGACAATGCATCATTTGGATATCATTGAGATAATAACACGTGTTGATTCGTCACCCCATGCCCACTTTGACCCACTATCATCATCCTCCCACAAAATCTGAAATTACATAAAATCAGAGATGTGCAAAGTTAGAGCTCAGTAAAACAAATTATAAGAAACAACAAGAAAACAAAATATTCACCCTTGCATAAAAATCACATCACAAAGTTTGCTTATCAATAATGCATTCCATATGTTGATTGCAAAAATTGAAAGAAAATATAGTAAAACATGAAAATTATGGGAATTTATTTAACAGAGGTTGTTTTTCAATAATGCATGTTAGATAGCCCACGAGGTGTAGAATAGATAGTGATAGGGTGTTATGTTAAGGCACTCCATGGTGAAAGGGTCACTGGTCCAAAACCTAGTGGTCAAAAGTCCAGCCATCCTAATGGTTGGTGTGGCACAGGCTGGGTGTGATCACCCAGGTGATTTTGACAACTGTCCATTGGTCATGGTTACTCAAAAAGCCACAGGTTAGGTGTGTTAACAAACAAACAAAAAAGTAATGCATCTTAGATTTTAACCATTTCAAATTTCAAATGAAAGCTCCATGTGAAAAAAATATAAAAAAAAACTATTTAAAAATATAGTCAAACAAAAGCTACCATAACAATAGTTGTCAATAAAGAAATTATAGAGCTGGTTAGGGAGAAATGAGACATTAACATCTTCAAGCTATAAGGGGATGGACCTTAAATCATCTTAAAGCATCTGCATCATGTGTTTATATATTAGTGTGAGTGCACAATAGCACATAAATAAAGTCATTGGTGTATATCAAAGGGCAAAATGACATTAATTAAAATAAAAAAAAAAACTACCCAAAGGCTCTAAGCATGACATACAATAATTACACCCAATGTATTAGCATAGGTAATTTTTTTTTACCAACAAAAGTGTATCCAAGACCAATCATATGCGTCAAGCATCTAGCTACATAAATCCACGAACAAGGGTGTGCCCATGTTCTTTATTGTCAGTGATTAGAGAGCCACCCAAGAGAAATCATCTAGCTACATAAATCCAAGAACTAGAGTGTGCCCTTGTTCTTTATTGTCAGTGATTAGAGAGCCACCCAAGAGAAATCGAGAAACATACAAAAAGAAAATTTGAACTGGGGGTTTGATTATTTTAAAGCAAATATGTTGACCTATTAGGTTTCACATCCTCTAAATCAAGGTCAATGTAGCAATCGAGAAACATACAAAAAAAACATTGAATTGGGGGTTTGATTATTTTAAAGCAAATATGTTGACCTCTTAGGTTCCACATCCTCTAAATCAAGGTCAATGTAGCTACCATGGAAGTAGAGAGAGGCCTTGATCTAAGACTCTAATATTCTATTAATCTAGTTCAATATTACACTTTAAAGACTCATTCAAGGATTACTGTACATACGACAAGATAAATGATATAATATAAACTTTAATACAACGATAAGAAAATAGAGAAAAGTAAGGTATTAGATGGTATATAATTCATTTTATGATTAAAAAAGATTAAATGAGAAAAATCCAAAGCATAATGTCTTAATGTCAAAATATATGTTTTCTTTCTCTAGTTGGGCTTTTGTTATCACATGTTTTGCTTTAATAATAGTGTCAGTGTGTGCTCTTTCCTTTTAATTAATGAAGAGAAATGCAATATTTATCAGATTGTTCATTTTTAAGAAATTGATTGGGAATCCTCCGTGAATGCAAAACCTAGTTTTATACCCTTCTAGACAGGTGGAAGAACACACATGAGTCATACAATGTTTATCAATCCAAGTAGAAAAGCAATAAAAGTACCAGTCATATAAAAAAAAATAGTAACCATCATATAAGAGAGTAAATTGTTTGGGACTTGATCAATTCAAATATGCAATTTACATGTCTCGTACAGGGAAAATAGCAATTTCAAATTATTTCATTTCTACATAGACATATCTCATTGCCTAAAATTCAATGCAATTAATATGCAATTAGAAATATAGATTCAACTGGAGAAGATCTTCTCTAGACAATCATTCCAACATTTCTCTCAGCTTATAATTAAAGGAGATCGCTAGCTCATGATCAACATGACCACCAAGATCATTCATTGATCCTCTTCAAGCAGAGTCTCTAAAAGATAGAGACTGGAAAGTAGACTGGAGAATATTGCAATCCTCATCCCATGTACCAATGGTCCTCACCTTGCATGCCAAGCACAAGGGCAATAAAATTTCACATCTACTAGCTAATGCAGGATGAATAGACCAAGCAAGATAGATGAGATAAAATTGGGAAACTTTTCCTCAGGAAGAATTGAAAGGATCTGGCTCTCAAAGATTCATCCTCCTCGAATGGGGTGATGGAGATGGAACAGGTGGGGAGGTGCATGGACACTGCCCCACTAGGAATAAACAAGGGATCACATGGCATAACCCCTCCACCGTGATGCATATTTGAAGTCTTATCAGTATGGGATACTCTAGCTAGCACACTCATCAATGAATTCGAGTGATCGCCATAGCAAGAGTTTAATGTTGAAATGAATGGCCATTAATTCAAAGAGTGACCCCACTGGCAATAATTTACAAGACCCGCACTTGGAGTTATTCCTAGGTTAGTTCATCATGCGAATTAGTCATCACACACAGTGGAGGAGGTTTGGTATCCTTCCAAACCACGCTTACCAGAATTCACCCTAAATACCAGTTCTCTAGGTAATATAAAATTTAAATATCAGACTGTAACCAATGAGAGAGCCCAATTAAGAAACAACAATAGGCAGAAACACTTTATTGATGTATAAAATGTTGATATTGATATAAAAAAGTATTAATATTATCTAGACAGTGCTTGGCCCAATACAAGGCCATCCTCCCCATTTGATTTTGAGACATGTTCTCTAGTACAAGATGAGATAGAGGCTATTTATAACTACCCAATGCGTTTCATTTTTATTAATTGACTACATTTAAATGTGTAAACATATATTGTGTCAAATAGAACCCAATCCAAATACAGAGACAATAGAACTGGATACATTCTAGGGGGTTTGCCAAGGGTTGCTGTAAAACAGAAGAAAGTTTTCCCAGGTCAAATTGGGGACATGGACTGCAATTCCTAGTAACTGTATCTAGCATAAATCTTTGAGAAAAGTAGTGGTGTATACTACAAGTGAACACAAAGATGGAACAAACTCAGTCAAGTTGTGAAATACCTTATTCCCATTAATCCTTCAACTTGTAGGGGAAAAAAAAGCTACAAAGTAGAAGGAATATAATGGGTACCGTGACACTAAAGAAGCGGAAGCATCAAGGGAGAGAGAAACAAAGACCATAAACCCCCTTCTAATCTTGCCATCGAGGGGCATCGGGATTGAGTCCCAATCATGAATGCGCATGAACTGTCAAGAGAAGAAGAGATGGATTAAGTTTTTAATTGTTTTTTAGCGTGAGGAGGGAAGAGATGGTTTACCTCTTTTTGGGTGCCTATGAAACTGTGTCATCGATCAGCAGAACTGAACCATCCATTCGTTCGCTCATCCCACTGCGATGAAAATCTCTTCTTCTGTTCTATCATCCTGTTGAATTTCAATAAAACCTGTGATATAGTTTACCTCTTTTTGGGCGCCTATGAATCTATATCATCGATTGGCAGAACTAAACCTCTATTTGTTCGTTCTTCCCACTACGATGAAATGCTCTTCTTCTATTCTATTGTCCCACTCAAATTCAACAAAACTCCTAATATAATTTAGGATAAAAGGGCTTGGATAGGATTAAGCCTCAAATTATATTGATGATATTATTTCATCGACGAATGTGTATCCTCTGGAGATGCAATTTACACGAGGATAGCAAGCAACCAACAAGCTGATTGCATGCCTGGTAGGTAATGTGGTGTAGCGCAACAGACAAAAATACATAGGAATGAGAGACAAAAGATTCTAATAGCATCCAACCTTGGCTCTCGAGCTCCCTCCCAATAAAATGGAGCGAGAAGAAAATTATGGGTTATGCAACTGGGCGATTTCAATGAGTTGTCATCTGATGTCATGCAATGTAGCCATGTATGATATTTGGGTGTTGGATGAAATAAATGGGGATGAGACTATGATACAATTCTATGCATCAGAAACAAAATACTAAGCAGTAATTCTCTGACCTGACAGTCTCCGCATCTCCTGCCTCCTAATTAGGCACCAACTGCCAAACCTAGGAATTTCATCAGCTGTAAAAAATCTAGGTTAGGTCAAATATATGTAATTCTCTGGGGTTGAGAGCTGTGGCAGTTCCTCATCTGCAACACCTAAGGCATAATTGCCGTCAGTTATTGTCGTAAATGTACATTCAGGTATGTTTGGTTGAAAACCCAATTTACAGACCTAGTTATCTCAATCTTTCCAGCGTCCGTGACCTCAAGGCTAAACATGTCTTTAATCAATAATTAAAGAAATTTTTGACTCGGTGTGTCACTGCTTAGCTCTGTTTGGCTTATCTATTCTAATTGAAGGAAATAATTACCAGTAACCGTAGTTTGACTCTGCCGTCTGTTGTAATTCAGTCCTTCCAGCGTCCATGACCTCAAGGCTAAACATGTCTTTAATCAATAATTAAAGAAAAAATTGGCTCAGTGTGTCACTGCTTAGCTCTGTTTGGCTCATGTATTCTAATTGAAGAAAATAATCACCAGTAACCGTAGTTTGACTCTGCCATCTGTTATTGTTTATCTATGAAATTATCTGTAGACACCGATGAGGGAAGGGAAGGTTATTACATACCAGGGATGAAATGAAGATAAAACTGAGCTATTCGACGCCCATGGAATTGGACTGAATTCTTCGAAGCTTGGCCTGCTGAAACTAGGGCTCAGGTTCTAAAATGCTCGACATTTCAGCGTCTTCACTACTTCGATCGAGATAAATTTGGAGAGATCCGCCTAAAATCGCCATTGCTTTGTGTGGGAAGAATAAATGAAATGGGAGTGTGATAAAATAATGAAATTAAAGATTTTATGAAGAGAAAGCGAAGAGGTAGGCACAACCAAGGCTTTCAAAGGAATGTACCAATATTCTTTAGAATACCCATAATTTTATTTAGTTATTATTTAGTAGTAGGGAAAATATGAGATAAATTTTATGGGAACTAACTTCTAAGGATTATCTAGTGTACGTAAAGGCTTACAATTGGTGTTGATGGTCATTTCTTTTTTAGAATATAAATTTTTTATTATTTGTAGGTTTCAACAATAGAATGTATCTTGTTGTTATGGGATGGGTTTCTATGGAATTTATTATAGAGTGTTTCGTTATGACATCGAATGTCCGTGTCGTGTGGGCATTACATCGATGACATGAATGATTGGCTCATACAGGCCTGTTGTGTAGTTATTCATCGATGAAAGCTACTTCCCCGATGGGATAGAAGTGAAAAGTGATAGTTGCAAAGGTAGGCATAATGGCATCGGAGTAATATTGTTTCCACAGTGAAGAGAGTCAAAAATAGGTTTATGAACACCATCAATATCTAGTGGAGGTGTTGTGATGAAAGGAATAATGAATACAAAAGTTGTGTCAACATGATTTGGATTATCAAGATGTTGAACCATCTATTGTAAAGATGGTTTTCAGTGCTAGTGATCTAGTCACATAAAAGACCCCATAAATTTGTGCATTGGGATACCCCCAGGATTCAATAAGTAATCCAAAGTGATAGGATTCATTGTTAAGGTCATAGTGGAAACAACCCTGAGTTGACCCAAAGTGACACTTGTGAGCCTTGCACAACTAGGGTGCCAGTTTGAGCATCAATATGAGACACAATTGCACAAGTGACAACATCTCATGTTTAGGGCAGTTGGCCACAAATATTTATGCATGTTTTTTCCATTGGATGGTACCTTTCACATTTCCCAAGGCACAAATCACGTATTTGGAGGAATTTTGGATAAATTGTCACATCACTAGCTTCATGCATGAAGAGGAGCTCCCATCCTTTAAGATGATTTTGGAGGATTTCATGGCGTAGTCAAGGGTCAATGTATAAAATAATAATGACATAATCAAGAATGTGAAAATTGGCATTCGTATCATGTGGTGTAAAGGAGAATGACATATGTGAAGAGTACTCCATTTAGAAACATCTAAAAAGCTTGTTTATGTCCTCTTTCCAAAGAAGATGAGATATCTTGTGACAAAAGACCCAAATTGCCAACAGAGGAAGACTAGGGTAAGGGTTTACTTTTTATTTCACATGTTGAGAGACATTCATGTATTTTAAGGTGTGTTTTTTTGTATTTTAAGTTGTGTTTTGAGAGACCCATCATATATTTTGAAGAGTATTCACTTGCCAAACACTAGGGCAAGCAAGCCTCTCAGCTCTAGTATGGTCTCCGTCTAACTACTATAACCGCGATACTATATAACATGAATCTTCAAACAAGGGGGAGCCATAGCAGATCTTCACGTCTTTATGAGGTCCCTTTCAGAGGAACCCCTCCATATTATCCACTTATATATATATATATATTAAATTCATAGAAATAATGAAGGGAGGGGATCCCTCCAAACCATCAAACACTGTTATACACAAGGTTTATGACAACATTGTTTGTGTCAACTAATTAACTAATTTAGATTTGCATGTTGTCTCTTTTTTGGGATTAATATAAGCAACTAGGGAATTAATAAAATATTCAAGAGTCAATACAATTCATGAAATAAAGGGTTTGTAAATCCATTGCTTCAAATGCCAGTGCCAACGTGAGATTCAAGTTTCACAAAGTATATCTTGAGCTCAAGGCTCAAATTATGGTTGATCCTGCATTTGATACATTAAAAACACTCATCAATGGGCCAATAAGACATTGAATGAGTGCTCTATCATCACGCTTGCAATAGTTAACCCTAATTAAATGAACAAGACAATAAAAGGATTCAATGGATGAGCTAGGACCACATTAGGATTGGTGTCACCGGCTTTATCCATGGAATTTCAAGCCAAACGAGGTGCCACCATCACATTTTAAGAGTCACAACTTACACAAACACTAGATAATACTTTTAGATCTAATATGGTCTTCACTCGACTAATTTCGTTGCACTCCTATCTAACACAAGTCTTAAAAAACAAGGTGGATTCATTGCAGATCTTCAAGTCTTTATGAGGTCCCATTCAGGGGAATCCTTCTATTTTCATATGAAATTCGTGCGACATATCTCTATATTGAATTCATGGATACATCAAAGAGAGGGTTCCCTCCAATCCATTATAAATGATTCTATGCAAGAAGGCAAGTCCTTGATAGTTTCTTTCCCGTGGATTTTGGCTTAAGCAAGGATGCTATCGTGATTTTGGTTTCAAGCCTTCCTAGAGGATCCCTATGCAAAAATATGCCCTCCTCCTCCCAATCCCATCAATTCAAGGATGAGGTGAAGCCTTGGATTTCTATTCCCTCAAAGAAAAAGGTGCCCCTCATTCCTGCCTTCATAGTGGAGAAATCAAAGGATATTCTAGTGTTGGAGCTTGCAGGTATATGCCCACAACTTTTTGTATTGAAGGGATGGCACTCTTTTTTGTTTTAATGGGCTTTGGCCATCTACAAAAATGCTTCATGGGTAGAAAAATCAAACCTAGATTACCAACAATGAGCTCTTCCTCCATTCCAAGTGTTACTTCATTGTAATTTTTAAGGCCATGGTGGATAGAAAAAAAATTCAACCTAGGACCCTATTTCTAGGGGAAAATGCACCTCTCCTTTCATGCCTACTTCTCAAAGTTTGATCCAAACACCATGATTATTACAGCTACTCTAGTCTAGGTAAGAGTTCCAAACCTCCTCTTCACTTATGGTATCCTAATTTTCTTATAACTATTAGGAACTCCCTAGGTCATTTTATTAAAGTTAATGGAGCTCATATTGTCATGGGCTAAACATATTTACCCATATATGTGTAATGCTCAACCTAAGTTGTGAGTTTCCCAACTAGTTGCTCATATAATGGGTTGATCTCACTTTTACCTACATGTTAGACATTGAAAGCAAAAAATTTATATGTAGATCATGCCAACAAACTATACACCTCCTAGAGACCTATTCATCTTCACCGACATCTTCTACATCCAATGTACATAGGAAAAATCCCAAATGATGGTAAGTAATGCAAAGAAAAATATGTGCTCCAACAAAGAAAATGGCTCAACCGAAAGAAAAGAAGCCTATGCAAGTTCCCCTTGGTTGTGGTGGGGAGACACAGTTAACTTTGGTTCCATCAAATCTCTTTTGAGGTTTAAAGCATCTTTGTGAATTGAAAATAGCAAAGCTTAGTGCTAACCACCTTGTGTTCATGATTCCCTTTCACAAATAAGTATATCACAATGCCACTAACCCATGTCAACAGAACTGAGTGGATCAATATTAGAAAGAAAAAGTGATCCTCATAACACAAATCACAACACCTAGTGACCATGTAACTTCTTCAACTCTCTATAAATGAGCCAAGTTGTGTTTCTCAATGTTCTCTACATTTATATCTATTTCATAGTTATGTTTCAATATTATGTTCATAGTTATGGGATATTGAAACATGACAGAGGAAGAAGAAAACCATGTAGCATCCACATTTGGCCAATGCAAGTACCCCTTTATTTGTATTCACTTTTCATCCAGAGAAGAAAAGAGCAAAGCATAGGCCTCTCCTTCTTGTTGGGTTTGTCCTGTATTGAGTTTTCCTAGGGTATATCTTGTATTCAATATATGGATGGTGTATAATTGTTTGTCTTTTTCATTGCACTTTTAGTTGATTCTCAGTAATTTTTGTATTAAAGCTAATGATATGAAGTATGCAATCTTGAGTATAATATTGACCCATAGCAATAATGACAACTCTTGACTCCATAAGCGACTCGACCTAACTCATATGGAACCATATATTCTGGGAATTTCTTTGACTGAATATTGACCTAAAATTTAGATATCTATGACCCTCAAACTAAGGTTACCTCAGTCAATATTACACCCGCGACTACGTTTGTTATGGCCCTAAATTCTAGTGTATACCCTCCTCCATTTGTGTTGGTCTTTATCACAGACCTTGCAACCTAGTAACCACCACAAGATGTCAATGAATGCAGGGGATAATAACACGTGCCAGATAATGCCAAGGCATTCTAAGACGTGCAAGGTGATATGGGATGTTAAAATGTAAAATATGTTGCTTAGTTTTTTTAATACCACGATTGGATGTGAGCCTTGTCTTGGTAACTTGTTAAGTTGGATTAGTTGATATTTGACATGCGTAGCATAAGATGAGTTATAGATAGTTCTTAGTTGAACAAGGCATATGTTCAACTTCCACGACACATGAGAATCTGGGTTTTGTCTTAGAATATTTGGTGCAAACACACTCAAGCGCCACAATACATCTACTTTAATGCACAATGAAATCTACACAAATCAAGGAATCAACTAGTGCACATGATAATTTTACCTTTTTCAAACCCTTTTTCATTATATTACAAACTACAATACAACAGGATAGAGCTCTTGTACCATGGATCGTGACCCTTTACAATCACACTAATACAAGGAATACAACTAGGGCTTGGTTTTAATCCTTTGACAACCAATATATCCTGAACAAGACAACACTTGACCTACTTGTTGATGTTGGCCACGAACAACCCTTTCAGTCCATAAGTTTAATGTTTGGAGAACAAGGGGCCACCCCCTTGTCCAACACTTTTTATGGGTCCCATGCATAATTATGGCACTCATGGACCCCAATATGCCTACTAGAAGACCCTAGGACATAATTTGGCCTCTTATGAGGCTTATTATTCCATGTATGAGATAGTTTGGTGGGATTGTCACCAAAATTTAGGGTTACTTGCATATTAATTTATGTTTAGGGGTTAATGTAGGCCCATAAGCTAATTCGATCAACTCCTAATAAATGTATAAATAAGAGTTGATTGGATTCATTTGTATCATAACTTGACTTGGGATCTCTCTATCTTTAGAAAATTTCACATTTTTCCTTGGAGGACTATTTTGGATGATAGATGCATTTTGATGTATGGATTTGGGCTATTTTTATCTTAGATATTTTTTTTTTTAATGTCAAGCTAGTTGGATATACTCCCTAACATTGTGAGTGCAAATTTAACACTATTATTCTTGTTGCTTCATACTATTGAATTTCGCTATAACACAACTAATTGCTGCATGATGGAAATGTGGAATTATGTGTCTATTTAGACTATTTAATGTATGGGCCATTGTTAGATGAATGAAATTTGTTAGTGATAATTTTATCTCAATAATATTGCACCATTTGTATGAATTATAAATGCTTGAATGTCACTTTTTTTTTCCTCTAACATTGGACGAAGTTGACTTTCTGGGCCTCCTTGATCGAGAAACTGAATTCTTGTTCATTATCATCCCTAGCTCCATATCCCCAAGTGAATTAGGCATTATTCCGTCAAAAAGGGTGATGATTTCCCCCCCTTTTTTCACAATTTCCCATTTTTCCCTAGGTCTAGTCCCATTAGGTCACCTAGGGCATCAATTTCCCAGGAATATAGCCAGAGAAAAACTTCGATCTCCTAGAGGAAACTGAGTTGGTGGGTTCCCTCCCTCTCCTATAAATTTTGGCCAATTCTAACGATGGAATCTCTAGATACTTGGAGCCCTAACTCTAGGATCAAGTTTTTCCTAGGGGTTCCCAAGGCTAGAACCTAGTAGGATCAATTTGACCCATTGAATTAAAAACTCTTGCATGATCCTTTCCCCTCAAATTGTATAGGATAGGAACATCAATGGTTTTTAAATTCCATCCCTGAACCTGGGTTGGGTCCACTTGGCCCCGTGTGGTCCCATTTGGTGTCAAAGGCCTTTCATCAAAGACCATTTGGGAATCCAAGTTCCCAAAGGATTTTAAGGATTGATAAATTCCTTCATAAATCTTATTATTCTCCCTCAAACCTTCAATCCACCTCCTCTCTCCCTAAAAGATCAAGTCCCTTCCCTTTCTTAAAAGGCAAGCAAGTCCCACTCTTTATTCTATCTTAGGGAAAGGGTTTCTAGGGTCACTTCCCACCTATTCATTGACCTATACTCTACAAGTGACTTACGAAACTACCGATACTCCTCCCATCTGTGAAAATTCATGAATAACAAGGAGCCTTAGCTATGGTGACAATGCGCTAAGCCCCCACCGTTTCCCTTGGCCTAGCAGTTGCCCTCTTAGGAACCCCTTTTAGGTTCACTACTAGTTTGAGTGGTAATAGGTTGTTCACAACTCCATTTGTGAACAAATCTTTGGTATGCCCACGTTTTCCATACTATGTCTCCAAGATGAGAATTCTGGGGCTATGGAGGTTGCCCTTCTTCTCACTGAATTAATCCTCTACAATATAGTGAACTAGGCTTGTTGACTGGCCCACTTGACTTCTAATTTAGTCCTTCAAATTTTTCACATCCTTAGTCGCTATACACCTACCCTTTTACCGATCTTGTTTTCCTTCACAAGTACAAGATTTAGGGCTCTTCTTTGGCAAACACCTAACAACCCTCCAACTGTACTTGGACTACCATCAATCTGCCCAACCATAGTCAATTATTTTTACTGATCTAGGGCCCAAAATATTGTCTTCATATTGGGATCTTCAAATATTCCACCTAACAATGGTTTGAGTCCTCTCAAAATTATTGTTCTTGTGTATTGATAGTTTTATCTTTGTTGTCCAATCTATGAAAAAATCTAAACTACTCCTCTTATCATCCTTCTAACAATTTGTAGATGACTGAACTAGGGTCACAAATCAGTGACTAACATTCCATTGACTAATTTTTTTATAGTTTGCTTCAGATCTTTGTCTAATACTCTATGAATATTCCACCAAAATCAACTCCTCTACATGTAAATCCATTCTTCATATGGCACATTGCTTCTACATACTCAATCTTCTTCTTAGGTTCTACCCTCTTTTGGATCTGTTATCTCCACACATACTGAATCTGTAAACCATCTCCTAGATCTGCGGTCTATATTGCAGAAATAAACCTCGCTCTAAGGGTCACAACCGCTCTTCTTCTATGCAAATTTGTCACAGTCTTAAGGGAATACCTTATGAACTAAACATGTAAGGAAACTTATGTCCTAAATAGGGCAGTATACTTATGTACTTCCAATTTTGGTAGAAAAAACCCTATCCACGCATAGAAAAAACCACGACTCTTGCCTCCATAAGAGACTTGAAAACAACCTAAAAAAGGCTCCAAAAATTCAGGACCTGAAGAACTGACAAAAATAGTAAACTATGCTATAATTAAGGAAACTAAAAACTGAAAGAGACAATGGCGAGGGCCTAAGTGGAATATGTGGGTGGCCACCAATATCCGCCTCAATCACCTCAAATCGAATTTCTTGAGCTAACTCAGTCATCATGAATTAGTTAAATGACCCAAGTTGTTATGAGATGAAATCACAATTTATTCTCGAATTTATTTAAGGAAAAAATAAATTAGATGCCTCACATTCCTCACTCCTGGTACATCAAAATTCCTCACCAGTGTGGGTGCATTTTTTTTACTTTCTAGTTGCCAATTTCACACTTTCTTGTTGCAAATTTCAACACATTCTCTCAACAATAAATGGATTCAATCTATCTCGATCCGATACCTTTGGAATTTTTCATGCAACACTTGTCTAGTGTTGCTTGCACCTACAAATCCTAAAACTCAAAAGCCTCTGAACAACTAAATCAGTATAATGCATTTGTCATCAGATTCTTCTGATTTTTGCTAGCTACTGCACCTGTCTACTAGAATCTCTGCGTTGCTATTGAAATATGCATTTGTGCCCTTTGCAGTGTTTCCAACTTTGATCTGCACTCCAATATCTGACATCTGTCACTCTGATTTTTGTTTTCCTGACAGCTGACTGCATCAATCTAACTGATCCTTCCTACTACTGTTGTACTGTGGAATCCTCGTAGCTAGGTTCGATCCATGAGACACACCATCTCAATGGACCCTGCCCAAATTTATTATATTGGGATTATGTCTCCACATCACCCCACCTTCCACTTGGAGGTATGGTTGCATGTGCTCCCTCTACCCATCTGGCTCGAAATTTCCCCCTCATGGAGGTATCTGCTTGAGTGGACACTTCCACTCGGTCTCCTCTCTTCTTAAATTTTGGCTACTCCACAACCTTCTGAGACTACTTCTAAGGTTTCATGTTGAGGGGTAATTTGTACTCCCTCTCAACAGGCAAGTCTCTAACCTCTGCTTTTATCCTCAAAGATTTGCATGCATCTGGTACCTCAAGTGCATATAGGTTCTTGACTCGTGCACACTGCAATTGTCCCGTCGTTACAAAAGTTTCTAAAAACAGAGTTGATTTTAACTCAATGATATCTCCCTCATTCGAGCTCCGAATTGATTTTCCATTTGGGTATTTTTCAGAAGGAATCCAAATATGCTATTTTTTTTTTAAATTTTACACCAAAAGCTTCAGATATTCTCTTCAAAGTCACCACCAAAAACATTCTTGCTCTGATACGATGTAGAAAATCTAACCAAAGAGATTCAATATGATATTGTAATGTACTAAAACAAGATATTAAATCCTTCCTACAATTTTCAGAAACAAAACACGATCGTAAAATCACATATAAGTAAGAGAAATAAATTATCAATCGCACAACACAAGATGTATCTTGGGAAAGAAACTGCTCAAAACCGCTCTATCTCTATTGTGTATTAAGTCAAGTAATCATGAAACAATACAATGCTTAATCTCTCATGAGATTCTCCAGCACTCTGCCAATTGTCTTTCGTTGATCTAGGGAAACTTGGTCTAGTACTTAGCGAATTCTCAGCCTTCCTTCAACCTGCCTTATTCATGCAATTCCTAGGGAATTAACTCCCTATTAATTAGGAAAATCAGTCTTCCTTAATTGCACAATCCATCATGGAATCCCAATGACTTTATAATTGCACATGGAAATTTTTTTATAAATACAACTGATAGTTATGTTCCCTTTAACCTTTGTCTCAATTGGGTCTTCTTCAGAACTGACATGCATGCAACTATCAATAATGAATTATCGGTTATCTGATTTATCACTCATTGTGAATTAAATCTAATTTAATTCACCGATCGACCTCTCACTAGCTCATCACTTAGTTAGAACTATTTTAACCTATTTTAACTCATTTAATTGAGTTAACTAATTCATAATTGCACCCCAATAATGCATAAACTGCAACTGGACCCCAAAAATATTAGAATAATCCCTCTACATGCCTCATCTTAGACCCTCAACTCCAATTTCCTAAGCTAACTCAGTCATCATGAATTAGTTAACTGAAACAAGTTGTTATGAGATGAAATTACAATTTATTTTCCAATTTATTTAAGGGAAAAATAAATTAGACGCCCCACATTCCTCACTCCTAGTGCATCAAATTTCCTCATGAGTGTGGGTGCATTTTTTTTTTTCCTTTCTGGTTTCCAATTTCAATGTTTCTTGTTACAGTTTTCAACATTTCAGAATCTGATGTGGCCTTCACACAAAGACACCATTGAAATCACATGCCCAAATTCTCTTGAGCAACCTATCTTAAGCTCGATCTTCCATAAGAGAAAAAACAATATGCCATCCTACTTCCTAGCTCGAACCTACCATTAAGGTATGCAACATTCTTGTGAACCCTCACATGATGATATTGCTCTTGGAGGATAATCATGGCCTCCCTTTAGCAACCCTTACTTGGCCCTCTTACTTGACCTACTTTAGGACTACATCTCTCTTAGCCCCCTTGATTAAATGAGATCCTTCTCACTTGATGTTATTTCCTTCATCCTAATGCCCCCATAAATAGTTTTTGCTAGACCTCTTATAAACCCTCTAGAACTTACGGGTTTTATCCACTTAGAACTTAGGAAATATTAATTTTCCTTTTTAATTTTCTTTTAGATTTTAAATCCCATCTTGGGTACAAAATCCCTTTGCTTGGATTATTTTCCCACAAAGCCTTTTGTGACCAAACTTGCACAAACCCATCTCACTAGGCTTGTGGAGTACCTCCCAAGCTACGCAATTCAACAACATAGGCTAGTTGTAGTAATCGTAACTTCGTCAAGCTCTTGTAGTTAAGCAAGGGCTTAGTTGGGTTCCCAAGTTTCAAATTAAGTAAGTGTAGTTGTGAGGGCATGATAGCTAGGGAGGGTCAAAGGATGCACATTAGGAATGAAAAGGCATGCTAACACATGTCAGAAAATGTCAATGCATGTTGAAGAGTGTTAGGGAGTGTCGGGGCATATCAAGGGATAAATAGGTCAAAATGCATGGAAAGGAACGAATAAGAGTGTGTGCCAGGGAGTGTCAACGAATTCAAGTGTGCTAAGGATGAAGTGTGTTAGGAGTTCATAATAGGATTTACAGGAGGAAAGCATATGGTTGTTATACGGGGCTCGACATAACAGTTTTATACAAAGGGAGATCACTTTGTGCTAGGCACAACATTGTTTTGCCTTTAGCTATTTTTTTTATATGAGACGTGGCACAGTTTGGCTACATGCTCATGTTTTAAAACATTCTAGTTAATTGCATGTTGTACATTGTATAATTTTTGGGGCACTTGACTTGTGTCGGCTTATATCTTGTGTGCCTTCTGCATCTTGTGGTTCTTGCAAACTCTCAGTTAATGTTTTACTATTTATATGAACTGAAGATACATGTGAAATATTTCCTATGTAAGCTATGTTGCTTAGTTGTTTTATGGCCATGGGTAGATCCCGTGATTCTTGTCTTGGTAACTAGTTAAGTTGGACAAGTTGAGCTTGGACATGAGTGACATAATATGAGTTATAGGCAGTTCTTAGGTGAAAAAGCCACAATCTACTTGTAGTAGGTCCAATTGGTCAAGTTGTTGCGGTTGAAGCAAGCCAATATTGTCACATGAACATCAGTAGCCAAGGAATTGATTGAGTTCCCAAGTCATGAAAAAATGTAAAGGCTAGTTGGGAGGACATGAGTTCCAAGCGTGCTAGGGAATGCTAAGGTGTGTTAGATAATGCGAAGGAATTTCAAAAATGCTAAGATGTGCAAAGTGATAAGGCATGCCAAGATGTGCAAGGGTGTGTTAATGCGTGCCAGGGACTATCAAGGAAAAAAAAAGGAGAAGCAAGTTAAACTACAAGGAAATGAACACATAATAGGGCTAATAAGTCATTAATTTACCTTTTCCAAGAGGGGCATGCTAGGCACACCAACACTAGGCGCCAATAGGTGCCAAGTGAAAAGTCTTAGTGCACTCTAAGTGCCGAGTATTCCTTTGTTTCTTCTCATCTACTTTCCAAAAATTGATATCAAATAAATTTAATATTAAACCATGCCAAATCATACCAATGCATGTCAACGTATTCCATACATGCTAAGACTTACCAAGTGCCAATATGTGCCAAGTGCCAATATGTGTCAGAGAGTGTTATGCATGCTATGAAGTGGAAGGGCATGTTGAAGAGTGCTAAGGTGTGCTAGAGAGTGCTATTGCATGTTGAGGAGTGTTAAGGAGTACTAGGACAAAACATTAAGGGAGCACTAGGTCAAAGTTCATGGAAGTTAATGAATATGAGGAATGTGTGCCAGGGACTAGTGTTAATGAGTGCTAGTTGTCATGCCAAGGAGGGAGTGACAATGTATGCTAAGGATTGGTAAGGCATGCTAAGGAATATCAAGGCATGTTAAGAAGTCTCAAAGTGCGCTTGGGATTTCCAGGGTGTGCTAATTATATGTGCCAAATAGTGCCAACATATGTCAATACATGCTAGGTGCTAAGGATGTGCAGGGTGCCAGTGTCAATATGTGTCAAGAAGTTTCAAGGAAACAAAAGGACGAACCAATAAGAGGGTTAATAAGTTATTATTTTATCTTTTTCAAAAGGGTAATGCTAGCCACACTAATAATAGGTCCCAATACATGCCAAGTGGAATTGTGTGCCAAGTGCTAATGTACGTCAATGCATTCAACCAAAAATTTTCGGGGCATGCTAGCGACTACATTCATGCTAACACATGGTAGGATAGTTCTATGTTGTGTTAGCGCATGCCACCATGTGCTTGGGTGTTAGTGTCATGACAAGATTTTGTAGGTACAAAGATGTTCCAAGACATGAAAGGTGCTAAGAAATGTTAGTGTGTTCCAAAGCATTATTTTAAGGTGTGCCAAGAGCATTGAGGAGTGTTAGGTCTTTCGCATTAATAGAATTGATAGATATTGATTATGTATTAAATAATATAATTCCTACACACACTAGTGGGACTTCATCTAAAGGGAATTTTCTAGATAATAAACTTAATAGATATGAATCATGTGTTGACTCATAAGAAAACTCTATTCGACTAGTCATTACTTGAGGGAAATTATACACACTAATTGCTTCTTAAAAAATTGACTGACTCTAACCACTATGGCCTCGGACATATTATAAAAAAGACTACACAATAATGGTATTAAATCATTATCTTTTGAAAAAAAATATATTAACAAGAACATAACGTCATAAAAACTGATTGGAATGATCAATGATGACGAACATTTTTTGACCGTCACCAAAAGTAACAAAAAGTGCATCAGTGAGGGTAATTAAAAGTTTGTCACTAGAAGTGTCACCAAAGAGACAATTATTGATGGGCCTTTAAAGACCCTCACCAAAAGTGTCATTGAAAATGGCTTTGGTGACGGACCTTAAAGGACCATCACTATATACACTTATAGTGACGCTTTTTTAAGGACCGTCACTATATGTGACATTAGTGATGGACCTTAAAGGTCCGTCACAATCATGACCTTCACCAATGTCATTTTTTCTTGTAGTGAAGGTTTAATTAATGAAAAGATTAGGAAAAACTACATTGTCTCTTAGTTGAAGCTTTAGGTGAAATGTAAAGGTGTAGGTGCTGACATAGAGGTGAACCACAAGCTCAAAACTTCATGACTAAAAAATTTTAAGTGGTATGTCATTCATCTTCTAACAGTGGATGCCTTGTCTAATTTTATTTTTTTTGCACCTTGCTCTATCTTGGATGGTGATTTAGAATTCGTTCAGACCTTGCATGGCTTTCAATTATGTAGTCATAGTATGATGGATGTCGACGGTCGTAGTTTTTCCTCTTTTTGTGGCTATAATACCTGCTCAGAAATGCCTCATGTTTTAAATTTCCTTTTGTTTGTGTCAATTGGTTTGGTTTGGAGTCCTGCAGGGGTTACAAGTCTAAATTTTAGCATTCATGTCGGGGTTACAAATTTATTTGCATTTGGTATTCATTCTTGGGTCACTGTGGTTTTTTTGTGGTTGTTACAGTTCCTCTGGTTCCTATTATATGATAGATAAAACCAGGTTTCTCAGGAATTCATAGAATCACGAATTGGCCTAGATGGCTTATCATGACCACCTAGTGGCTCAAACTCTTCCTCTTTTTTTTTCCATTTTCATTTAATCAATCATAACATAGGTTTTCAGTTGTCAAGAGGGATATTTCTTATTAATCATCCATTCCTCTGATGCATGCTTCACTTCTAGGGTGTAGTCCTGAGATTTTGCATGCATCTCCACTGGATAGTTGTATCATAGTTTTACATGCAATTCTACATGCATTATATTTTTATCTGCGTAGAGGTCTCACAGTCTTATATGCTTTTCTTGCCTTTGTATGCCAACATTTTTCTTTCAATACTTAAGTCTAGGAGTCATGGGTTGACCATGCATTGCTACCTAGCTAGAGGTGGCCTCGCTAAGCTCACTTATGTGGGTCATTTTAATTGTTGCTTATACAGAACAAGAATTGAAACTCTGTGACAATACACATGGTTCCATAAAGCCTGTACATGTAGTTATCAAGAACCCGACAACATAAATCTAAAGCACTGTTAACAAAAACCGAATATAAAGATGGTTAAAAAGGAAGATAAGGGAAAGGGGAAAAAAAATCCAACAAAATCCACAACGAGAACTAGAAAACGAGGAAGGAAATCAAAGAAAGTGGTCATGGAAAGCCTCTTCAATGAATTTTCTCAAGGGAATCCACCACAGCTCAAGAATATGATTGTTGGATGGAAAAGAGAAAGTAACATAAAAGAGGATATAGAAATCCAGGAAGAGGAAATGGAGTTCATCAAAGACCATGGCAATACTAGAGGAAGGCTTTCCCTCTTTCACCAGTCCATTCATAATTATTGGACAATTAAATGTGTTCTAGCAAAATCTCTTCTCAGTATTTAGGAAATGGGAGGAGACACTAAGGTTGCCTCAATACTACAAAATATTAAACAATAAATTCGTTAAATTTGGATCTCGCAACAACATAGCTCGGTTCTTATCGGCTGAATAGATCATCAACTACAAGAATTGTAGCAGGTAGATATGTCGGGGTCAAGCATGAAAGACCCAACTTCAATAGATTCTTTTGATGATGATTGACAGTCCTTTATACGCTTCTTATATATGTATTTTGCGGTTATCATTTACTTTTTACAGTTTCCATATGTCAGATATAGTTACTCTGAAATAGTTGCTAGTACAAGACTAAAACTATTTCAATACTCGATGGATTTTAACACTTTGAGGTGGCCAATAGACGAGGTTTCCTTCGGGCAAGTTGAGGCCACCAAGTTTTGATATGTTGAACTTTCCATTTTTTGATAATAGAAAATAGAGAGGCACTGCTAAACTTACAAATATATATATATCTATATATATATTATAATTATTATTATTAGTTATAAAAAAAAAAGTTTAGTATATGAATTAAAAAATATACCTAACCATGGAGATTCACCTCACTTTACAATGGGAGTTCTTAATCTGTAAATAGATTTTGTTACAATACCATGGGCCAATACTATTTATCAATACCACATACACAATATGACACTTGTTGATATGGAATTTTCTTTAATTAATTAATTTAGATAAATTAATTAAAAGAGAATAATTAATTGAAGAGAAATATAAAGCCTTCATATATGTATACTACAATGTATATTATGGCATATTCCATGGAGGATATATATCCACCATCCCCCTAATATCTATTGATAATTAAATTACAAATCTTGAAGGTCTATTCTAAAATAGATATACTTATCAATATAATTAAGCTATTTTTAATAAAATTTGAACCCTATACCAAATTCATATTAGATGGTAATGTTTAAAGTTGTCCCACAAATTGATTGTAGTCTAACTTATAGATGAAATGACCTTTTTCACGACCATTTTTCTGGTTGATTTTAATCAAAATGTGAAATATATTTTTAAAAACTTGAATTTTAATTGTCTAATATGCATAATTAAAGTGCCCTAGTGGTTTTTTAGGGTGTTGAATCCATTTATACATTCAAAAATGTATTTTAAATAACAAAAAATATTAAAATTGTATTGCCCGATTTTGGTGAATTCCGATGAAATTTCAGGGTGTTGAATCTCTTTATGCATTCAAAAATGTATTTTAAACAACAAAAAATCTAGAAATTGTATTGCCAGATTTTGGTGAATTCCAATGAAAATTGCTATTTCGTCTAAATTAGACTACATCATAAATTAATAATAATAATAATGATAATTATGACATATTATTAATAAAATAAGGGAAATAAAATAAGTTATTATGAGAATATTAACTTTTGAATCTCTTGTAGCCGCTACAACACCACCCAAATTTTGGCTATATTCAAAAATTTGGGTCCCCCTCTGCTCGCTTAAGCCATTAGCGTTTTCACCCAGCCTGTAATCAGTGACATCCCCGTGGCCTATTCCTAGCCCCTCACAAACCTTCTCACCTTCGTGACGAGATACCTTTATCGCAGCCATGCCATGTGTGGGGGGGGGGTCACCATGCATACACTCAAATAGGAAATTTTTTGTGTATTAAGGATGTACATTAGAAGCCCTCTCACCATTAGTCATTACGAATTTAGTTTGGGTACTTCACTTAAGCTCGTAGTCTCATGTAAATTATTTGGAAGGCGGAATCACTCTTAAAATGTAACTTGAACTAATTGATATTATAATTTTGCATGCAGGTCGACCCCGCAGACGATATACCAAACAATATTACCATCACACTGGGAGAAAGAAATTGGAACTCAAATAATGAGAGCACACTAGTTAGGGGAATCCAATCACAATCAAGCCACAACCTTCCGGATGTGAATCTTCATTCCTAAAGGGAAAGGGTTACCTGATTCAAATGGGTATCTATTTATTAAAGCAGGTGGTGGCTTGAATCGGCAACGTGTATCAATTGCAATGCGGTAGCTTTTCTTGCTTCATATTTTATAATGGTGATTATGGTGATGCTAATTACAACGTTTTTATTAGCACTGGCTATGATCGATGTTTGGAAAGTTCTTTTACCGGTGGTGGTTTTATTCTATACCCATATCATCCACGGTGCTCCTCCTGTCGTGGGTCATTATGTGGAAAATATAGGTTCCTTGCACAAGGCAATTATAGGTATACGATTGGTTTCTTGTAGAAGAATTTGGATATACAGGAATTCACCAGTGCATTGCTCAAGATGGATACAGTGATCCTTCCAGTATTTGGGGGTGGTGAATTTGTGCATCGAGTTGTCTATAGCCTGGACATGTGTATCAAGTTCGGTACGGTTGAATAAACATGCAACACCAAATAAGCTATTTAGAGTCCATCACATTCCAAAGTCGTGGAATTTGCATAGGAACCCTTGTAAAATTCTAGTGCACTTCAAAAGAAATGTTTAAATGACCGAGAAGGTGAAAAATACATTTATGTTTGACATTGAAAACGCACATGTTCAAAGGCAGGAATAAGCATTAAGAAGCCTCTCGTCAAAAAGAAAAGAAAAGGTGTTTCTTGTGGCCATCTAAAGAATCAAAATACTCTGAGATATGTTGCTCTCAACTCAGTCTTCATGTCTCATAAATCTAAAACATTCAATATATATAACTCCGATGCATTGATGTAATTACAATGCAAACTCATACGCATTCATCTGTTGGAGGTCGGAGTTCATTTTATATCGAGATATAAGAAAGATACTAGCAGTCGACTGTTGTAAAAGGGTAATGAAAACACATAAGCATAAGTCTGTCTCCAACAAATTGTGTGCCTTATTGGTTGCCCGAGGAGTTTCACTTCATGAAACCTAGAAGCGTGGCACATAACGAGCGCATCCGCATATAAAAAACATTATAAACAAGAAAGCAGTATTGTCAACACAATCTGCGCAATAAACGTACGCTTGGGGACTCTTGCACAAGATGTCTGCGGCATTCAGATTTTTCGTGACCCTGAGCCACACAGAAGGAAAGAGTGCATTTATCCGTGGAGGGTGAGTTACAAATGGGATAAGATGATCATGGTGACTAGTCACGAGGTCTCACTTGTAAAGAGATTCACTAAATAGAGCGATCCGAAGGCACTCTGGGTAGCCACACTCTCCCTCCATGATCGCATGGTCACTAGTGTACCACAAGCACAAAGCATAAGTCAAAGAGAGCCTGCAACTCACACAACTCCCCGACTACACGACTGCCACTGAAGCCGTAAAGTCGTAGATGAGTACATCCAAGGGAGATTGCGGCTGGTGTGACTCTCCGACTATGCGATTGCCACCCAAGTCACAAAGTCACAATTTTTTTCTTCTGGCCAGGAGGTGCGACCTAAACTCCAATGCGACTATGTGACCTCCCTTATGTCGCAAGGTCACAAAAGAGCATATTCAAGAGGGACTACAACCGGTTAATTTCCCTGCCTAGGGCGACCTCTACTCCATAAGTGTGACCTCCCTTGGAGGCAAATTCCCATGCCCATCTAAACGCAAAGTTGCACTCTTAAAATGAGGTGGGCACGAGCTCAATTTACAAGTAGATGTACGCTGATACTCTGAATCATTTCATTGGGAAATGTTTTTACTTTGCGCCATCGTCGAATGTGCCTTTATAACAGAAGTTTACTCTCTATTTAAGGCTAAATGCAGACAAAGGATTCATGGCACAAAATATTGCACCCCATCACAGTTTCATACAACATTGGAAAATTTGATACCCACGTACACCTCTCGGAGTATAGGAAATCTACTTATGGAAGGGAACAAAGTGAATAGTACCAGTTAGTAAGTGATTTGTTAACAACGCTATATACAGTGAAAATGTTATATGGATTAATTTAGTTTCCTCGACTATACAATGCATACAAGGGTGGTTGGCTTCGATATGGTAAATGATAAAGTGAGTCTAAAAGGCGCCCCATAAAGCACATGGAAACCCCAGCTTAGTGGACAAACAATTTCAAGCCTGATGCAACAATTAAATTTCATCCTCACTATAGCGAGGCGGGTGATATTGATCACTTGGCAGCTGCATTCCCATTCACTCACGGTGGTGCGCATGAAAATAATATGAGGAAGTCTCCTCCTTTGCAATATTTACTTTATCTGTCCCAGATTGGCTTGGCCATTTTCCCCTTGACCAACAATCCATTATTTCCGAATTATCATTCAAATCCTCTTTACATCGTAGCCTCGTGATACTTTGATGAGGTCGCACATCATGGCTCATCCGAGCACATGGTAACACGTAGGAGCTTCCTTGGCTTCAACATCATCTCCATTGGGAAGAAACATCAAGAGAGAGTTAACTATACATGCTTATTGAATGATAGACATCGGTTGGCATTTCAAAGTTTTCTTTTGCGCCAGCAAATGAGCTCATAATGGATATACACCAATTTCTCATACATTTCCTACAGAACAGGAATATGCAGGAGTCCAAGATAATTATTAAACTCCCCATAATTTTATTTTCGATGTTCCCTTTATGTGTCTGTGATTTTCTGCTTCCTCGACATATATATATATACACATATACATATATATACATATATGTGTGTGTATGTGTGTGTGAGGCTAGTTTAATTTGTTGTACATGGCTAATTTGACGTGTTCACATGCAGGTAATATGAGGAAATTACGATTATGACCCAGACGAAGAAATTTTTCACTTACCCAGAAACTACCGGTCCACGTGACGAGAGCTAAGGCTATCCTCCAGAGAAAAAGGTTCTGATATCTCCAAAAGAGGAATGTAGAGGGGATAAAAACCTAGGCCGCAGGTCACAAATTTTCAAAGGTCGTAAGTCGCAGATTGACGAAGGTCGCAAGTCGCGAATTGACCGAGGTCGCAGGTCGAAGATGTACTCGAGGTCGCAGGTTGTAGATTGATAGAGGTCGCAGGTCATAGATTTCCCAGGGTCGCAGGTCACGGATTGCCCGAGGTCGCAGGTCACGGATTTCCGAGGGTCGCAGGTCGCAAATAGTTCAAGTCGCAAACTAGCCCAACTATCGAGAAGACCAAGGGTCAAGGGAGCAACTCAAGGGGCATCTCAGCCTATATGTACAAATTTGATAAAGGATTTAAGGACTTTCAGCTTCACAAGGAAATCCAATATGGTAGAGAAATTGTTGCAAGAGAGCTAAAGGCACTCAGCTCTTAGTATCAATTAGAGAGAGAGGTAGCAAGGCTAGGGTTTTGTATCATGCATTGAGATGAATAGCCCATGTTCCACTATTGGGTTTTGATGAATTGTAAACATGTATTTGATGTTGCAACAGCATTAATGATATATTCTCATTTCCGGCACTGATTCACGTGCTTGTTTGTGGTGATAGTACTAGCTGTCTAGTACTTCATTATGTTGTACGTTTGATTTCATGCATTTCATCGGTCATGAACTATTTCTCAATGGTGGTATGTATGTCTGCTTTTGGATTAGTGTTTATTTGTCCTTGCCACGGCGATAGTCTATTGTGAACTACTTTGCGGTTAACTTCTGGCGTGTTTTATTTCATATATGTTTGACTGGTTTTCAGCTCACTGATCCCAGTTACGGCATATCTCCCTTTTATTTTGCTGTTTGAATTGCTTGTATCTTTGTTTATGGTTCGTCAATCTTGGGCTGATTTTGCTTCACTGATCGGTCATTTTATCTTCGCCTCTGCTCCATCATATTCTCATCCGGCAACCAAGAGTGGAAAAAATCATGGTGTCAACTGGGCCCACATACCGGATGGGGCTCCTATCCCAAATGGTGTGAGGTCTAATTGGGACCTTTCACTGAGGAGACCCCCCTGTTGTCGGCAATACAATTTTGCCTGTCAATAAATTAGCACTAGAAGGAGAGCTAGATGACAAGCTGAGCCCTTAGAGCCTATAGTTAGTCTCATATCTGTAATGGATCATCCCCAAATCATTCTCCCGAGGTGTTTATCAGATTTATCTGGTTCTCGATGCTCAATCCCCAATGAACCTATGTATCACTTGTCCTAGTTAAAATTCGATGGTGAGAATGAAGTTTCCATAACCGAGCACCTTTCGGATTTTTGTGAGTTTTGTGAGTGTTACGAAGTTGACGACGAGGAGTTGTCTTGCATGCTTTTCTCCCTCACTCTTGAAGGTCGTGCTAAGAAATGGTGCCGCACATTACCGGCAGCTTCCATCCATTCGTTCGAACAGCTCGCAGGTGAATTACAACAAGCTTTTCACAGGTACGATTTTCAAAATGTATTAGCAAGGTTAAATGAAATCAGAATGGAACCTCAAGAATCTATAGAGGAGTTTTCTATTAGGTTTGTTAATTTTTGTCTTGAGTTTCCTGAAAGGGATGTTGATTGGATGTATTTAATTGAACAGTTTCGATACGTGATTTTCGTTTCCCTAGAACAATTTCAATCGGAAACTGAGCCTGATCTTGATGTTTGTTGTGATAATCCTCAATTTGATGGCTGTTCAGATTTTGTCCCAAAATCTTCCACATACCCTGTCGAATCAGAGCTTGAAACGCATATTGGCCTAACATCTTCCCCTGTCAATGAAACCTATCTCGAGTCCACTGAATTTTTTCCTGGATATGATTCTAAATCTCGTTCTCATACTGATAATAAATTGGGTCCTGTCCCAGGCAAAGTTGATTTCCCTACCAAGTCATTGGACCATGATAGGCATGTAGGGTCATTGTTTTCTTTGGGTGACACCGATGTGTGAAATGAAAGTCCTTATACGTTTTATACCCCCGCATTTGAACCATTTCATTCACTATTCCCTAATTTATTTCATGAGTCTGCCACACCAGTAATTTTTTCAAGTCATTCAAATTTTCTCATGCTGGTATTGGCAAAAATCATGACCACACCGGTGGTGTTTCACAATCACATTATGAAATTGATGAATCTCTTATGCCTGAAGTTTTTCATCTGCAATCTTTAAACAACCAAATGAGTGACTGCCTGTCTTAGCAACCTTGAGATGTTTCTTTTATCGATTCATCCCAACTATTAACTCCTGGGAAGTCTAATATTCTGGTTGATGTCTCCCATGATAGTTACTTATCTGAAAACATATTCACTCACTCCTTTGAGGTCTATCATTTGTATCTATCTGTCAACCATATGAAGCCACCGAAATTTTATGATCTGCTTTGTGAAGATTCAAGGACCCATCAGGAAATCGAAGCAATTCAGCTTCTGCTCTCTGTTATATCACATTCTCATGATCTTGATGGGACCCCTGAAATTAGTTAAACTAGGGTTTCTCGAAGTAAGGATTCTGAAATAATGGCCCCCATATATCATACCCCTCTCAGCACAATTGTGCCAGATTCTAGCTCATCCCGGCAAGCCTACTATTCAAGTGATCCTTCTTTGAGCACATCTTTCTATCCCCTGGTAAATGATATGCAACAACCGATATACCCTAATTTATTAATTGGAAGGAAAATGCCAGCCGTTGGCTCTAATATTTTCGGGCGTTTTCCCCCAATACAAGTTGCATAGAGGCACAAGCATTTGATGTTTGGAAAATCCCTTCGCTGCATGAAAATATTTCGGTCAATTTGCCCTATCCTGGGAAATCTAAAGGATCTAACACATTATATTTTCCATCAATCAGTGTGCAAACGTTTGGCCGAACTAATAATAAGCCCACTGAAATTTGTCCAATCATCACGATTAATGATCACACCTGTTCACCGGTTGACATCACCAAAACCATCAAAGTGTGAAAGTTCCCCGCTCGAAGTTCCAGGGTTTGTCCAAGATGGTGAGGCACTTAAGCCTCTATTGAAAATTATTTAGGATTCTCACAGCCCTAAAGAAACCCAAGAACAACTTCGAACTAGGGTTTTCAAAATTAGGGTTTCTGCACTTGGATTCGCAAGCACCTCAAATTCACCTGGCAGATGCCTATCTCTACCATCCCATCAAATTCATCATCCTCAACATCACGATGATATTCCCAGCTGGTTTGATGAATCCTTTCCAACAAATACACCTACCAATAGTCTTTCCCTGCTTCCGTCGAACCCAGGGATGTGCGGACATGGATGTTTGTCATTTATAAATCATTTTAGATTTCAAGTACCTATTTCAATGTATCAGGATCAAAGTGAAGTTCAACTAGCACAATCGATTCTGGCACATTCTCTGGTAAGTAGCCATGACCTCCTTGCTATTGCACATACTCTTCAGGTAAATCTTGTTGTTGGTGAACGATTTTGTATGCTAGCTCTGATTGCGAACATTGTTGTTCTTGCAGGGCGGGAACTAATGCGGTGGCTACACTAGAAATCTGATTTTACATAACCTAACTGCCTCTTTGGTTAAACTAGGGTTTTAGGATTAGGCTAGCTAGGATCTGCTAATAAAATTTTGTTTGTCAAGTTGTTAATTAGGTTTACTTGCTAACGTTTTGCTTTAAGGTTTAGAATTATTCTTGCTGTCTCTTCTTGCGGTCAATATTTTATGCGTTATAATTTTCCTTTTTTTTTTTTGCACTCATGCTTTTTCAATATGCTTGCTGCTGCATAATATTCAAATAATCACTGCATGTGCTTTGCCTTGTTTTCCACCAGTAAATAGTTGATCCTTCTCACACATGGCATTGCATGGTGTCATAAGCCTTATCTGTTACATTGTGTTGTGCACTTTCTTCCTCGCATCATTTGCATTGGTTATTAACGTGGCTTTGAAAGTTTCAATATATCATGTAACACTGCATGAGCCCTCACCGTAACCCTGATGACCTTGTTTACTTGTTTGCCCCAATTTCTGAAACCGTAACTCCATTTTTTGCGCGAGGTTGCAGTGGTTACCTCAAGAGGCAGCTTCTCTCGAGACAGGCCATTAAATTCATGTTCTCAACATAATTCCTATGATTCTAAATTCATTAGCCAAGGAGATACGAGCTGGTTGTTTTTTGGGAACCATAACGAGTGTGAATGGCCTATACCCGTAACCCGAGCTTTGTGCCTAGCATCGTCTCGAACATATTAATGATTTTTTTTGCATGTTTCGCCTATGGGTGGTAGATGGGATGTGAAGGCTTGGCATGGGGGCAAACCCAATCAGGATATCTTTCATTTTCTGTCAAACAAGAAACAACCTATCTTGCTCGTAAAATAAGTCAGGATCCCTCATCCTCCCATGAAAGATAAGTGTCACGAGCACATGAAAATAAGTGTTGCAATCACTGTTGTGTAACCAGCTCCAAAAAGAGAAGAAAAGAGATATTCACGCCTTAGAAATAAGCCACTTCGAGGGGGCAACCTCCAATACATTACATGAATGAACAATTCTTGGATGATACAAATGAACAAAACCTCCTTCTATATATAGGAGTCCATGGGGCCACAATATAATCCTAGTGGGCCACAATGTAATCCTAGCCGACCTAACATTAATAATTTAAGGGCACAATAATAATAAAATGGGGGTTACAAGGGTACAATACTAACAATAAGGGGGGCTACACTATTAATATAGGGACTTAACATGCCCCTCTCCTTCAAACAAGTGTTGCCCTCAACGCTTGATTATTTCTTGATGCTTTTGTATAAAATTCTCATCCTCCCATGTGAAATATTCTATAGGAAAGTTCTTCCACTTGCTGAGATACTTTGAAATTGATCGTACTTTTCGAGTTCTTATTTCTATGACTGCTTCATAAATTCTTTCGATGTGATGTTGATCTTCCTGTTGTTTCATTAGATTCTGCACCAAAGTTGGGTTATCCTTTGAGAGTTGGAGAGCTTGTTGTTGATGCTCGATGTGATCTTCCACTAATTTATCATCCATATTTGCTATTATTTTATCCTTCAAACTATCCAACTTAGCCTCCATTTCTACTTTTAAACCATCTATGTCATCTTCGGTTGCTCTTCGTAAGATCGAAATTTTTTGCACTTGGTACCGTAATTTTGATATCTCATATTGCAATTCTTCCTCCTCATGCGTCATAGTATAGATTTCTGAGGGCTGAATGGGTATGGAATTATTTTTTGGAGGCATAATAGAACCCATTACTGATAAAAATTCTTCAATATGCCCTTGGAATCAATTCAACTTGATTCTTCAAACAAGACTTATGCAATTCGGAAAAAACAATACACACCTTTTTCTTGCTTTTGAGGAGCTCGATATTGAAATTGGATTATCTATGTAATTGAAAATATTAGATATCTGAAATTCAGCCCTGTAGTAGATCTCTGAAGCTTCTTTCAAATGCCATAGGTTTGACCTAATTTGGATTCTCCAAGACAAAGTTGTGTCCAATCTCCCACAATGACCTAATTCTGGACTGGTTTAGTAGAGCGAACTTGTACGACTTGCCACGTGTCACTGTTTTGTCCTTTGTCTCTGAAATTGATAGCCCAGAAACTTCAGTCTGTGTACTTGCGACCAATATTTACGGCACTTCAATCCAATTCCCAGAGAGAGAGTTATTGAAGTTTTCCCACGATCACCTCTTTGAGATGCAATTCAGGAGCCTGAAAAAGCACTACCTTCCACAGATCATATCTCCAAAAATATTGCGAACCAAGCTCTGAAATTTTTTGACGAATTTCCTCAGGCTTTCAGCTTCGCACCATATAAATTTCAGACTCTGAACCTTCGTACAAAAAAATTTATAGCGCAAATGCCACGATGACCTGTTTATGAGCCTGAAAAAATACCTAACTTCCACAGATGATATCTCCTCAAATATTGCGAACCAAGATCTGAAATTTTTAGACAACCTTCCTCACGATTTCAGCTGCGCACCCTAAAAATTTCAGCTTCTGAAGCTTCGTAGAAAAAAATTTATAGCGAAACTGCCACGATGACCTGTTTGGAGCAGCGAAACCCTAGAATCCCAAAGCTCTGATACCAAATGTTGTGTAACCAGCTCTAAAGAGAGAAGAAAAGAGATATTCACGCCTTAGAAATGAGCCACTTCGAGGGGGCAACCTCAAATACATTACATGAATGAACAATTCTTGGATGATACAATTTACAAAACCTCCTTCTATATATAGGAGTCCATGGGGCCACAATATAATCCTAGTGGGCCACAATGTAATCCTAGCCGACCTAACATTAATAATTTAAGGGCACAATAATAATAAAATGGGGGTTACAAGGGTACAATACTAACAATAAGGGGGGCTACACTAACATAATAAGGGGCTACACTATTAATATAGGGACTTAACAATCACATGAAAAAATAAGGGTAAAGGATTGAGAAAGGCTTCCTGCGCAGAGAGGTAACGTAATGACTCCGCCGGGGCACTGACAAGGCTCGCTCGTAGCGGAGAAACTTTTGTGATTTCTTGAAGTGACTCCACGGGGGTACTGTCCCGGCTTGCTGGTAATGGGGCAACACCGGAAACTTATTTTAAAATTCTTAATATAATAAGCCTTCTGCCTTGCTCTTCACATCATCAACAAGCTACTGGTGTCTTTGAGCTTCCGCTTTGATGTGTTCTGATTATGAGACCTAGCTGAGGCACAAGGACTAGACATATCTATAAAGGTCAAAGCAATACAAAAGGATACCCACATAACTTGTTCAATATTCCGTTGCATCACTATCTGGACTCATACTATTGTTGTGATGTTGACAGAGATGTTGGATTCTACCAGTGGTTTTCCATTTGTTGTAGCTGCTACAACACCACCCAAATTTTGTGTATATTCAAAAATTCAGGTCCCCCTCTGCTCACTTAAGCCATTAGGGTTTTCACTCGGCCTGTAATCAATGACATCCCCGTCGCCTATTCCCATCCCCTTGCAAACCTTCTCACCTTTGTGACAAGATACCTTTGTCGCAGCCACACCATGTGTGGGGGGGGGGGGGTGGTCACCATGCATACACTTAAATAGGAACTTTTCTATGTATTAAGGATGTACATTAGAAGCCCTCTCACCATGGGTCATTAAGAATTTTATTTGGGTACTTCACTTAAGCTCGTAGTCTCATGTAAATTATGTGGAAGGCGAATCATTCTCTAAAAGGTAACTTGAACTAATTGACATTATAATGTTGCATGTAGGTCAACCCCATAGACGATATACCAAACAATATTACCATCACACTGGGAGAAAGAAATTGGAACTTAAATAACGAGAACACACTAGTTAGGGAAATTGTCAATCACGATTAAGCCACATCCTTCCAGATGTGCATCTTCATTCCTAAAGGGAGAGGGTTACTTGATTCAAATGGGTATCTATTTATTAAAGTAGGTGGTGGCTTAAATCAGCAACGTGTATCAATTGCAATGCAGTAGCTTTTCTTGCTACATATTTGATAATGGTGATTATGGTGATGCTAATTACAATGTTCTTATTAGCACTGGCTATGATCGATGTTTGGAAAGTTATTTACTGATGGTGCTTTTATTCTATACCGATATCATCCATAGTGATCCTCCTATCTTAGGTCATTATGTGGAAAACATAGGTTCCTTGCATGAGGAAATTATATTAACAATCATCAGGTATACGAATGGTTTCTTGTAGAAGGATTGGGATATACAGGAATTCATCAGTGCATTTCTCAAGATGGATACAGTGATCCTTCCAGTATTTGGGGGTGGTGAATTTGTGCATCGAGTTGTATATAGCCTAGACATGTGTATCAAGTTTGGTACGGTTGAATAAACAGGCAACACCAAATAAGATATTTAGAGTCCATAACATTTCGAAGCCATGGAATTCACATAGGAACCCTTGTAAAAGGCCAACGCACTTCAAAAGAGATGTGTAAATGATCGAGAAGACGAAAAAGACATTTCTGTTTGACATTGAAAACACACATGTTCAAAGGCAGGAATAAGCATTAAGAATCCTCTCGTCGAAAAGAAAAGAAAAGGCGTTTCTTGTGGCCATCTAAAGAATCAAAATTCTCTGAGATATGTTGCTCTCAGCTCAGTCTTCACGTATCATAAATATAAAATGTTTAATATATATAAATCTGATGCATTGATGTAATTACAATGCAAACTCATACACGTTCATCTGCTGGAGGCCAGAGTTCATTTTATATTGAGATATAAGAAATATTCTAGCAATCCACCGTTGTAAAGGGGTCATGACAACGCATAAGCATAAGTCGGTCTCCAACAAATTGTGTGCCTTATTGGTTGCCCGAGGAGTTACACTTCATGAAACCTGGAAGCATGGCACATAATGAGTGCGTCTGCATATAAAAACATTATAAACAAGAAAGAAATATGGTCAACACAATCTGCGTAGTATACGTATGCTTGGAGACTCTTGCACGAGACGTCTACGGCATTCAGATTTGTCGTGACCCTGAGCCACATAGAAGGAAAGAGTGCATTTATCTGTGGAGGGTGAGTTACGAATGGGACAAGATGATCAAGGCAACTAGTCATGAGGTCGCACTTGTAAACATATTCACTAAACAGAGGGATCTGAAGACACTCTGGGCAGCCACACTCTCCCTCCATGATCGCACGGTCATTAGTGTACCACGAGCAGAAAGCATTACTCAAAGGGAGCCTGCAACTCATGTAACTCCCCGACTACGCAAACGCCACCCAAGTCACAAAATCGCAGATGAGTACATCTAAGAAAGATTGTGACTGGTGCGACTCTCCGACAGTACGACTGCCACCCAAGTCGCAAAGTCAAAATGTTTGCTTCCAGCCAGGAGGTGTGACCTAAACTCCAATGCGACTGTGCGACCTCCCCGAAGTCTCAAGGTTGTAAAAGAGCATATTCAAGAGGGACCGCGACCAATTAATTTCCCTAACTAAGGCGACCTCTGCTTCGTAAGTGCGACCTCCCTTGGAGGCAAATACCCATGCCCATCTGAACGCAAAGTTGCACTCTTAAAATGAGGTGGGCACGAGCTCGATTTACAGGTAGATGTACGTCGATACTCGGAATCATTTCATTGGGAAATTTTCATACTTTGCGCCATTGTCGACTACGCCTTTAGAATAGAAGTTTACTCTCTATTTAAAGCTAAATGCAGATAGAGGATTCATGGCTCGGAAGAGTGTACCCCATCAAGGTTTCACAAAATGTTGGAAAAGTTGATACCCACGTACACCACTCAGAGTATAGGACATCTCCTTATGGAAGGAAACAGAGTGAATAGTACCAGTTAGCAAGTGATTTTCTAACAACGCGATATACAGTGAAAATGTTATCTGGATTAATTTAGTTTCCTCGAAGGTACAATACATACAAGGGTGGTTGGCTTCGATATGGTAAATGATAAAGTGAGCCTGAAAGGCGACCCAAAAATCACATGGCAACCCCAGCTCGGTGGAAAAAAAATTTCAATCCTGATGGAACAATTAAATGTCATCCTCACTATAGCAAGGTGGGTGATATTGATCACTTGGCTGTTGCATTCCTATTCACTCACGGTGGTGTGCATGAAAATAATCTGAGGAATTCTCCTCCTTTGCAATATTTACTTTATTTGTCCTAGATTGGCTTAGCCATTTTCGCCTTGAGCAACAATCCATTATTTCCAAATTATCATTGAAATCCTCTTTAGGTCGCAACCTCGCGATACTTTGATGAGGTCGCACATCTTGGCTCATCCCAGCACATGTTAACACATATGAGCTTCCTTTGCTTTGGCATCATCTCCATTGGGAAGAAACATCAAGTGAGAGTTAACTATACACGCTTATTGAATGATAGACCTTGGTTGGCATTTCAAAGTTTTCTTGTGTGCCAGCAAACGAGCTCATAGTGGATATGCACCAATTGCTCATACATTTCCTACAGAACAGGAATATGCAGGATTCCAAGATAGTTGTTAAACTCCCATAATTTTATTTTCGATGTTCCCTTTATGTGTCTGCAATTTTCTACTTCCTCAACATATATATATACACATTTACATATATATATATATATGTGTGTGTGTGTGTGTGTGAGGTTAGTTTAATGTGTTGTACACGGATAATTTGACGTGTTCACATGCAGGTAATATGAGGAAATTACAATGATGACCCAGACGAAGAAGTTTTTCACTTACCCAGAAAATGTCGGTCCACGTGATGAGAGCTAAGGCTGTCCTCCGAAGAAAAAGGTTCTAATATCTCCAAAAGAGGAATGTAGAAGAGATAATACCCCAGGCCACAGGCCGCAAATTTCCAAAGGTCGCAAGTCGCAAATTGACCAAGGTCGCAAGTCGCGGATTGACCGAGGTCAAACGTTGTAGATTTGCTCAAGGTCGTAGGTCGCAGATTGATCGAGGTCGCAGGTCACAGATTTCCCAGGGTCGTAGGTCGCGGATTGCCTGAAGTCGCAGGTCACGGATTTCCGAGGGTCGCGGGTCATAAATAGTCCAAGTCGTAAACTAGCCCAACAGTCGGGAAGACCAAGAGTCAAAGGGGCAACTCAAGGGTCATCTAAGCCTATATGTACAACTTCTAGAAAGGATTTAAGGACTTTTAGCTCAACAAGGAAAGCCAATATGGTAGAGAAATTGTTGCAAGAGAGCTAAAGGCACTCAACTCTTGGTATCACTTAGAGAGAGAGGTAGTGAGGATAGGGTTTTGTATCATGCATTGGGATGAATAGCCCATGCTCCACTATTGGGTTTTGATGAGTTGTAAACATGTATTTGATGTTGCAGCAACATTAATAATATATTCTCATTTCTGGCACTTATTCACGTGCTTGTTTGTCCTGATAGTAATAGTTGTCTAGTACTTCATTATGTTTTATGTTTGCTTTCATGCATGTCATCGGTCATGAACTATTTCTCAATGGTCATATGTATGTCTACTTTTGGATTAGTGTTTATTTGTCCTTGCCACAGTGATAGTCTAATGTGAACTACTTTGCAGTTAACTTCTGGTGTGTTTTCTTTCATATATGTTTGACTGGTTTTCAGCTCACTGATCCCAGTTACGGCACATCTCCCTTTTATTTTGCTGTTTATACTTTCTTGTATCTTTGTTTATGGTTTTTTAATATTGGGCTGATTTTGTTTCACTGATCGGTCATTTTATCTTCGCCTCTACTCCATCATCTTCTCATCCTTCAAGCAAGAGTTGAAACAATCATGGAGGCAGTCGGGCCCACATACCGGATGGGGCTCCTATCCCAAACAGTGTGAGGTCTAATTGGGACCTTTCACCTAGGAGACCCCCTTGTTATTGGCAATACAATTTTGCTCGTCAAGAGAATCATTGAAAATAGAGAATGTGACTTATTTAAAAATTATAGATATAATTAAACTATTTTTAATAAAATTCAAAACCTATAAAAAGAGATATGGGATGGGTAAGGCTTTGAGTTGGCCCACAAATTTCTTTGGAAGAAAATTTGAATGTTATAACTGATGAGAACGCTGAACTAGTCATAATTTGAATGTAATAAAAAAATGAGAATATGAAGTGGTTATTCTAAGAGAGGTGTACACGTTAAGAGTTTGGGTCTAGAAGGTGTACACGTCAAGAGATTGGATCCTTCTGATAGACAAAGTTAATATGGAACTTGGATGGTTTAATTATTAATTATAAACTATTATGATTATAATTATTAATTTTTTGGTTTAATTTCCCCGCTTGAATAGGCTTTATTACACATGAATACCATGGGTCAATCTCATGGGTTCTCACAAACCTGGAGCTAAAAAAACCATTCCTAACTTGACCGAATCAAGTTAACCTTCACTACCAGATAATGATTATGATAATTTTTCACATCCATTAAGGCCAGTATGGTGTATGGGACCTTAAGAATGTAAGAGATTAGCTGGTATATTGGACCTTAAGAATGTAAGAGATTAGCTTATATTGTTTAATAATGTATTTCTGTAATACAAAAGGAGGGAGAAAAACCTTCCTGGATTACTACAATGTTGATTTAACAACTCAAGAATGTTGATAGTGTGGAAAATACTTCGAAAATTTAAATAAATCTGAGTAAGAGTAGGGAAATCCAAGAGAAAACATTTTTCATCTTCATGCTTCTTAGTATCACAAAGGTGACAAAATCTTTTGCTCGAAGGTGTTTTGGTAATTAACTAACGCCTGATTTCACTTTGAACGTTTGAATTAGTTCTTATCTTGGAAATATTAATTGGCTTTGTAGCACTGGTCAAGACATAAAGATAATTCTAGTTATCAAGATTGGGGTTGATCATTTCCTTATAATACCTTAGCTTCCTCTTTCCTTATAAGTTCTTATCTTCCCACAACTTGTCCTTAAATTGAAAATTAATGATGCTTTTAATATTTTCCTTGTTCTTCAAGAGGATCTCATGTTTTATCCCCCAATGGACTGAGCATCCTTATGTCATTCGTGATTGAGTCAGAGGTGGGGGTTTTGGATAGAGTTAGAAGAAATTTTGGGGAACCTCTTGGATTCATGTTCTATAGATTCTTCTTATACATGAGATACCTAATAATTGTAATAATTTCCATGGGGGGATGATAGATTTAATTAGAAGTATAGTGTTTACAAGTGGAACTAGGCCAGTCTTCATATTGATTGTGTAATTATGTATTTTATGTAAAGAAGACAAAGATAATAAAATGTATTTTTTTGTACTTCCTTCATGGGTTTCATGGGCGAGATTTATTATAGGTCAATATAATTATTCTTGATGTCTATTAGGATTTTTCTTCTAGATATAAATGCAATTAAGATTCATGAACATGAAGAGTAGAGTCAGGAAAATATGGTCCAAGATCTTCTCATAATACTGTGAAAAATGTCTCTTATTTGATGCATAAAGATATCCCTTACATAACATTGGAGAATGAGCTATTATTTTTGGCCCATATACAGTAATGGAGTCGGCCCTCTATCATGTTGGTAGGTCGGCTGAAACAACAAGACATTAACACTATATATATGTATATGTTGCGAACCATTTGAAGACAAAAGCTATGGATGGTCAAAGGATGTGGATCACTCTTGGAACCATTCCATATGTTTATATGCGAGTTAAAAGGAAGTTACGGATGTTATGTATATATGCAACTAAGAAAAAACAAATGTGGATTTGTTTTGAGAATCATCATAACAGAGAATAATGGGGATCAACCTAAGGAAGAATGTGGATTAACCTAAGGAAGAATGTGGATCAGCGTAAGGGAGAATGCGGACAACCTGAAGTATATTGCAAACTCTTTAAAAGAAGTGTGGATTGATCTAAAGAACCTATGGACCATTCTGTGGATAAAGGGTAGATATTTTCTGAGTTTTACAGAGCTGAAAAATGCAGTCATTAAAGATGAGAACAAGGCTTTCAATGTGAATTTTATGAGGTGATTTCGAGTGTGAAGAATCATAAACCATAACGTACTTACCTATGATTAAAATACAGATTCCAAGTACGGATTCCTTTGTGTGAAAGTGCGGTTTCCCTCTGAAGTAGAACAGTGTCAATTTCAAAAAGAAATGTGTATCACTATGATGTATGAATGCAAAATTAAGGGTCATTGTTGGATAAGAAAAGGGAGGAAGGTAAATCAATGATTTACCTTCCCTCTCATTGTTCATAAAAGAAAAGACAGTACAGGTTGGTGCAAGTAAGAAAGGTCTGCATTGAAGATCGACAAAGAATGACAAATAAAAGGTAACAAGGTCTTGGAAGTATCCATAGGTCAAGGGTCTCAGTCATGGTACTTTTCATTTGAAAATATATAAGAATAATTTCTCGTGGGTTTTCCTCTCAAAGCGGGAGACGTTTTGCCCTGGCTCTAGGAGCCTAATTTGTGTGTCTCGTACCTTTTGATAATTTAATTTATGAAAGATTTAATAAGCTAACAAAGAGAAAACATAAGTAACTCAAGTAATCTCACAAGTATTTATCAAGAAGAGAATTTTAAATTTTTCACTCACCCTCCAAATTCTCAACAGATAGGGTAGGGAGTATTCCGTTTAATATTGAGTTTATAGGTTACAAATTTCTTTTGGATAAGATCAATATTAATCCATGATTATCTAGATATACTACAACCAAAAACTTCACATCCATATAAAATAATAGGTGTAATGAGAGTCTCAAATAGGAACCTCTTTTTACTCCAAGCCAAAAGATCACTCGACTTAAAATATTTTTTCAATCCCATAATATGTTTTCCAAGCTCCAGTTATGCTTTTCTCAATGCTATAATTCCAATTGAGATGGTGATGAATGTCAATTCCAAGATATTTGTATGAGGATGCTTTCTCCAAATAATTATTGTCATAAATGAAATTGTCATAATTGATTTTTTTGGATTTAATTATTATGATTCTATTATTTTTCGTATTAACAATCATACCCATTTAGGACATGTAATCTTGGAGGATTATAAGATGATTTTCGAGATCATCGTGTCTCCTAACTAGAAGAATAATATCACCATGATAAAGGAAAAGAGAAATGTTGGAGAATTCAGTAGGGAAGTTATTAATTCAGATTGTCCTTAACCTTAGTAATTTCTTGTGAAATTTATTTATATTCTTATGTTTCTTCATTAAATATTTTTCATCAAACCATTATCAAGTTCAAAAAAAATAGAGACAATGGAAACAAGTGTTAGCCTCCCAGCCAGGGAAAAACCCCTCCAAGGGGAAAACCCATAAAATCTCTTCTCTTCTTATATAATCTGCTTCAAATGAGAAAACCATGACCAAAACCCTAGACCAAGTCCTCCTCTAAGAAATAATTCAACCCTTCCTATTAGGTCAAAGGTTAACCAAGAAAACATGAGTCAATCTTGCCTCAACCAACTTCTAGCTTCAACTTTGGCACGAAGCTTCAACCTGCAATTTTAATCTGTAATTAAAACCTACAATTTCAGCCTTCAAAAATCTAGAAAAACCCTAATCTTGACACGTGTGAGAATAAGGCCCCAAAAGAAATTTCCCTTACCTTCTTGTCTTCTACTTTCTTCCTTGACCTTCACTTTACGTTTATTGATGTTCCTAGCTATGGATCAAGCTTCTTGATTGACGAGATCAAATCGATGCTAAATGAGGTCAAATATGCTTCTATTTATAGAATTTTCATGAGGTCAAATTCCCTTGTTTAGGCCAACTTATCACTTCCAAGGTTGACTTGTGTGAGGAGGATTATAGAGATTTCTATACTCAAAATCAATATCGTCTACATGTTACAAATTTCCCAATAGGGTCTTATACAAATGATGACTCTTTTGAATCAAGAAAATTACTATTTTGTCATGACCAACCCTAGAACCTTGGAGAACATGCTTTGACATATATGAACATAAAAAATTAAGTATGAAACCCATGCTTACTTTTCGTTTTTTTTTCTTTTCTTTTTTTTCTTGTAAAATAAGAAATACATAATGACCTAAGTACATTGACAATTATGAATATTGAAACTGCTAAAAAAATGTAGCAAGAAATAATTAACTTGAATTTAGCCTTGGTGAAGTTAAGTAAATCGAATCTCCACATCAACGAGACAACTTGGAGGCAGTTAACTAGAGTGACATGGATCTTCTCACTTAGTTATCTCAATAAATTTGATTTAGTGGGATTGGATTTCAATAATGCATGTGTGATTACTAAGTTTTAGCAATCTAGTTTAGTTATTTTCATCTTTATTAAGTTAACTAGCCTCTAACTATTGATAGAGTTAGTTGAAGGTCAGTTTTGCAGTGTGAAAAATATAACCTAACTCGAAGATATGTTATTTAACCCATAAATCAACCAAAAATAGCTAATGCATGCATGGAATTCGAATTTCTCAAATGAAGTGGAAGAGACAAGGCTAGTGTAACATGCGTTGTATACTAGTTTGAGTGTACATTTGTTGCATGAATTCAGGAGATCAATCCATGGGAATTACGTAAGAAAATAGGAGAAAATTCCTATATTTCAGGAGATAATCTCCTCAAGGATTGCACGAGGAAATATGAGACTAGATGAGTGGATAATTGGCTAAGTATTGACCATAGTCTCTCATTCAGGAAAGAGAACAATTATTATTTTGCAAGTTGTGCTCAGAGATAGAGAAAGTAGTTGTAATAATTTATTTGTTCAAAAAATTAATGCAAATATGCTTGAAGTTTTTTTCCTAGTTTGGGTTCCCTAGAAATAAGTGTGTACTTGTGTTTTTTCTTATTACATTTCTATGCATGTTATTATAAATTATGATTTACTTTTCACAGATCAGTAGATTATAATTATGTATCTTTTTTTTTTTTCAGTTTGAAATATTGAACAATTGGAATTTCTATAAAAACATTACATGTTATTAGAGCCCTAAAATCACATTAGGCCATTATTTTAAACTTGACTGTCAAGAATTTCAAATTTCCAGCTTAAGTGTAGTAGTTTATGTTTAGATTAGAGATAATGTCTTTCAACAGACTGAGATTGGAGTATGCTCTTAAGGGTAGCTCAAATTTCATAGCCTATAAGGATCGAATGGAAGTAGTGGTAGATGATAATGGTGTGTTAGAATATATTAAAATTGATATTTCAAAACCTCCACAAACATTGCACAAAAATTAGCAAAATGGAAGAAGGATGTTACAAAGGCCAAGATAATTATTCTAGAAGGTACGAGGGACCATGTGGTCTCAAATATCCATGGAAAAAAGACATCATTTTTTATATGGAAGACACTGACCGAGCTATTAAAAAATAGCATTGACGATAGAAAATTGGCCTTGAAAGACAAACTTCAAAACATAAGGATGTAGAAAGATGATACCATTCCATGGTATCTCTACAGATATACACAAATTTGATATGAGCTTCGAGGGGATGGGGTGAATGTTGCAGAATATCAACTAGTGATCCTAGTTTTTCTAGGCCTTCCAAAATCCTAGTGCAATTACTAGGACTCGGTGAATGGAAGGGAAAAAATATCAAATTGGGAAAGGTTGTGATCTCATTTGGTTCAAGAAGAGTTCAAGAGAAATACCATAGATGGACGTACTTCATCTAGAGCAGAGGATGAAGATAATATTTCCTTGGTTTGAAAGGAGAAGAAGGAAAAAGGAAAGAAGATGCAAATAAAACCTAAATCCAACCAAAATAATTGTAAGACGAAAGACTTGAGCAAGATAAAATGTTTCAACCACCAACAAAACAGGAATTATGACTAAATGTCTACATAAAAATTCTAACAAAAAGCCTTCAAGAGGAACAGGAGGTGAAGCACTAACTTCACAATTTGAATTAGATTTCACCCTAATAACATGCATAGCTAACATTAGATTTAATCAGCGGTGGATGTTGAAAACTTGAAGCTTTATGAGACTCCTTTGATCATGGACATCGAAGAGATTGGAAAGGTTCCTACTGTGGATGATTTTGCACCTGAATACTTGGGAAAGATACCATAGGATATCATTCTTGACAGGAAGATAGGTACCTCACAACGAAAAGACGTGGAGTATCTTCATATTGGCTTCAAAGGAATGGATCCAATTAAGGATCGATGGATGGAAAAGGAGAAATAGAGGGAGAAGTTCCCCCACTTTCCAATTGACTGATAAAGTTCTTGGTGGTCCAAAAGCTCCTTAGTGGGGAGGAATGATCAGCGAGGATCCAAAAATATAATTGGCCTTGAAAATATCTCAAAAACCAAAGTCGTCAGATGGAAGTGGAATCAGGGTCATATCATAGTGTCTGTTTCCCTCATTCCATTGGTGCAAATGACACGCAAATACGAGTTCATATGGTCATGTTATAGCTTGTCAAAGTTTTTATCAAACTTGATCAAGAAGTAGGCTTAACAAGGCAAAAAATTGGCAACAACCCGACACATAGAATCTTGCCACCGGATGGGAGAAATTCTCGCCTACTTAATTTTCCCAATGAACCTTATTTTTTGAAAATTTTAAAATGTCTATATTTTTGTAAAAAACTAAAAATATATATTAATAGGGGCAGTCGGCTACCACCCCCACCATCCCCACATTTTATTATTATTATGTATTAAAGTGGGGTGGGCAGGCCGCCCCCGGCGGACCCACCCCCACCGTGGACCATGTAAGATACGTAACGCAAATAAATAAAGGGTCGAAGACACATGTCTGCGGATCCCTATCATGACTTATCAAACTGTTTCCAGAGTTGACGAGGTTTGAAATTTCCTAGCCCACGTGGGCTGGCCCCCAACGGGAATACCCAAAAATATATCGAATTAAAACAATCAAACTTGCAGCAAACCATAAGTTAACACACCATTTCGAATGAGGAGGGGAGGTCAGTGGGGCTTCAACCCCTGAACAACCGGATCTTAATGTAATATTTTACCAACGGGCCAACAACCCCACTTGGTAAAGTTTTCCCATAAATTTACTTAAGAGTTGCTCATGCCATTCGAACCAAGAAAGCCAACGGAGGAGTGGTGGAAGCTTTATGAGGAGGTGGAGTGAAACCATGAGCGAGGGAGTCAGTTGGATGTTGAAAATATTCCCTTAGAGGGTCAGACGTACCAGTGGCATAATTTGACAAATTTATAGTTGATTTTGCATGATTTCACGACATGAATCTCTTGGAGACATTCGCTTCTCCAACTAAGCTCTCTATTTTTAGGCCATCATCTCGATCAGAGGTATAAGTGATATTTTTTAAAATTTTCTTGTAATTTATTTCTTTGATGCCACTTAATAAAATAATGTCTCCCCACTTCTAAGTAGAGCTCTGAGATGTAGCCCACATTGGGTGAACTCCGTAATCAAATCATTATTTCTTTGATCTCATGCTTGCTTATGTTTTTTCGCTTCCTTTCACGTGGTTTAAATTGCTTGGTTAACATGGTTTGTTATATATAATTCTAAATGCATCCTTGAAGTAAAATACCTTGGATCATGCATACCATGGATCACAACAATGGCGATGTGATACCAAATATTGTATATTTTAGTTATTTTTTAATAAACATTGATACATTTTAGTGGATTAATAGTGATAAAAACCAAGTTGGAACATAATGTTATATTGACCTCATTTTTCTCATTATATACAATATTAGCATAACATTAAGTTTAATTTTTCGTCATCATATGAGTGTTGATTAATATTTCAATGTTCTCTATCAAATTCTCCTCCTAAGTTATATTCCTATCCTCATTCTTAATTTTCTACCTTATCATTTAGACAAAATTTATTACATTAAATTTATGCAACCACACTATCTATACATTAGTAACCACTTGTAAGAGGCATTCCTTCACATATTCTTAAGTCATAGCATGAGGAAAACTTGAATACTTCACTTCTATGTGCATTCCTAAAAGATAAATAGGTATTGTAAGATAAAATATTGGGTCAAGAGACATAGTTTGTAACCTATGAGATAATAATTTTTAAAATTCTTCTCTTTCAAAACTTTGTATTGTTGTTTTCTCCAACCTCTCTATTATATTTTTTATTAAAATGAAGGAATTGGCTTATCTTCAAAAGAAAATCATGTTTTACAAAATATATTAAGAAAAAAAGAAAAAAGAAGAAGAAAATCTAATCTTGGAAGAGTCCTCCACATAGCAATCTTAAGATCATGTTCAAGACTACATTGAAGCACAATTCAATATTAGCATGGATGTGGGGTGTCTTGAGATATCTTTTATAACCACAATAAAATGTTGGGCTTTTTTGTTTGGGAATATTCCAATAACAATGCAAAAGTTGTGGAAATGTTGGAAGCTACCACAATGGAAAAATACAAAGGCATAGAGGACATTGAAAATCCATGAATACTCTCACATATCCTTATGAAAATGAATAACATAGCTAAAAGGTAAGGTTATTAGAAGGTAGGAGCTATTTGAAATGAGTGAAAATTGGAATCATTTGGTTCTTTAGCAAGAAGTTTACTCACATTCATAGAATAAGTAGTCAATTTGCTAGATAGCCAAGCATTTGTGGAGAAAATAGTTCCCAAATAATTTGAAATTCCAAATACTAAAATATTAAGATATAAAATATAGATTCAACATTTAAATTAGCATTTCGAAAAATAATTTTAGAAAGATTTGAGAATTCAATAGTTCCATCTGATAATTCTATATCCATATAAAACCACTACAAAAATAAAGAGATATAAAATATACTATTTATAAAACCTTTATTAGAGTACTCATGTGCAAAAGATATATGCAGATCGGCATTATAATCAAAGAGTTCACAATAAGAAAGGAATCGGGCATCACAATAGGAGATGAATCGAGCATGCTTAATTAGACACCCAAAACATGCAATTGAGGAACTCAAATACTATTTGGAATCACAATAATCCATAAAACTATAATAAATTCATGCATTTTTTAAATAATAATAATAACAATAATTTTATTTTATTATGGAATATTTTTAAATAAAAATTTAAAACTTTATTTAATTCAAAATGTTTTTATGTATAATTGATTAAATAATTATCACAAAAGCTCGTAGAAGTATTAAATTGTATTTTATATCATTTACTTACTTTTAATATTTACCAGAATTATTTTTAATTTTCTTTATTAGAATTATGTTTTAAAACTTCTAAAAGTACACTCGATAATTAGACAAGCGTCGACAAAATTCTCATGACAAAATTCCAACTCAAAATTTTCTTCCTTTTCAAAAACTAAAACTAAAACTAATTAAATTAGAAGACGAATACAAAGATTAAAAGAAAACTCAATACAGTCGACACGAGGCTGGAAACGTTTCAACCGGAGATGATATTCAGATATCTTTGGTACGCCGATCTCAGTCAGCTGGTTAGTGGACGGGTTCAGCAGATAACAAACCTGGGTACCAAGTTCACTCACAAAAATATGACCACGAAATTTTTTACGAAGAACACTTTGAATAACCACGAAATTTTTTAGGAAGAACACTTTGAATACCACGAAATTTTTTAGGAAGAACACTTTGAATAACCCAATCGTTTTCCTCAGCATTATATTTCATCAACTGTGTTTCGGTGGACGTATACAAGTGCCCCGAAGCAACTATGCACGGCAACTTGTACGATCGCTGGAACTTCCACATATTATTCACCCTTGTCCACAGGGCCGTCATCGGATCAAAAATTTCTGCATTCTTTCCATCGCCGAATACCAAGAATTTTTGTGCCAGAAATACTCCATGACACGCGCCTCGTTGTTGGGTCATTGGAGGAAGAATATCCCATCTGTCTTCTTCCACATTGTAAGCCTCTGCTGCGAACAACCTTCTTTCGCCATATGTTCCTCCTCTCCCTCCTGCAACGTAGATAAGCCCCGCACTAAAAGATACGGAGCAGGCGAAGCGTTGCCTTTTGGTGGGCATGTCGGCTCCTCTGCGCCATTTGGCAGACGCGAAGTCAAAAATATAAACCGCCTTCATGCTTCTCGAGCTTTCTGGATGATGTCCACCGATGACAACTAGCTTCCTATTAACGCAAACGCAAGCACAGAACAATGGAATTCCGGTAGGAAATTCGGGATTCGGACGTAGGTTTTCCCAGGTGCGCGTGATTGGGTCTAACACTACTATTCCGCTGCTAGGCGGAACTGGGTTTCTCACATACTTAACCATGCATATCAAGGGCTCCGTTGTTCCAGCGCTCATCCGGTCCTTGTAGAACTTGGGCTCGCTCACTGTCTCCCTCCATTTTCTGCACACCAGTTTGAGAGTAGAGTGCCATTTGTAGGGCACTCTAATCAAACAGTTTCTAGCTATATCATCTGGAAGATTAGGAATGATCTCCTCCTGTTGTAGGAGTGCTAGCCTCTTTGATCTACGCAGCATGGTGTTCGATTTGACCTGAAATAAAAGAATTTAAACGAAAGCTCAAAACTAAAAAATCATTACAAACAAAAATCTGATATCATCCTCTTAGTTAGATAATGGAATGAATACTTCAGTTTAAAAAAAACATGAGAATCAAATATGGTACAAAACACAAATCACTTATAATCAATATATGGCTCCATCCACAACTTGTTACTTTTATGTATGAAAATGTCGAGTAAAAACATAAATTCATAATACGTTTACTAAAAACTTAAATTTATTGTACAAATACTTAGAGATGAATCTGATAAAATACTGATACGAAAACTTGTAAATCATTAGTTTGCCCAAATCATGAACCTGTTGTTACTTACAGAAAGATAGTGAGCACTGATAGACAGAATCAATAGGAACACTGATGGATAGTGAGATCAATCAGAACATCGATAGGTAGCTTTCAAATAGAAATCCAAATCATGAACCAAGGATTTACAGAAAGATAGTGAGATCAATCGCAATGCTTGTCGATAGAATCAATCGAAACACCGATCGACCGATCATTAGCTTTCAAGTAGAAATCGAAAATAACTTGTAAAATAATGAGTGACAATAATGAGGGTCACTTGTGAATAATGAGGGTTAATATAAACAAAACAGGGTTTTTTCTCTTGTGAAAAAAAGAGGGTTAATATATAGCCAAATTTGAATATGACGTTTTGAGTGTAGACCAACTTAAATACTTAACTTTAACATTTAACGCATATACGGAAATTGGAATAAGAGGTTTTGACCAACCTAACTTTAATATTACAAAAAAATGTGAAGGGTGAAATGGCTTTAACTTATTATTAAGTTATTTTTAATAAAATCTTGAACTTTGTAGTATATGGTGGGGGTTTTAGTTGGTCCACAAATTATTTTGAAGAAAATTTGAAATTATAAAAAGATTATCTTTGGTGGCTAGGGTTTTCACCGAGTCTACCCATTGCTCTCATACAAAATTTGAACCAGCTATCTTGGATGGATCTATTCTTGACTGGGTAATTTGTTATCAATTTAATTTTAGTGTATTATTAAAAAATGTGAATGTTGGAAATGGTTTTAATTTTGTTTTATTTTTTTATTTATTTTGGTGGATGTTGGAAATATTTTTAATTTTTTTTTTATTTTCTTTTCATTTTATTAGTTTGGGTATAACATTGACCCTAATTATGGAGCCTTGCTCCACAAAGAAAAAGTTGGTGGATGCTGGAAATGGTTTTAAATTTATTTATTTTTTTTTACTTTTTCATTTCATTTAACCTTGAATGAAAGTATGAGAAACTTGGAGTACCATCTAGGTAAAACATGGACCCTAGTTAGGGAGCCTTTCTCATAAAATTAGGTGGATGTTGAAAATTGTTCTGACTTTCTTTATTATTAGTTTATTTTCAAATGAAAGCACAAAAAACTCAAAGTACTTCCTCACATTTCCTGTTGGGCTTAAAATAGTTTTTAATTGTTTTACTTCTACGACCATATAAATTAAATGACTATTAAATGTGCATAAGTATAAATCCATCATAAACATCAAAACACATCTCACAATCATAAAAATTAACTAAATTTCAAATTTATTTTAAATTATTATTATTAGTTATAAAAAAAAATTGTATATGAATTAAACAATATTAATAACCATGGAGATTCACTCCACTTTACCATGGAAGTTCTTAATTTGTAAATAGATTTTGTTACAATACCATGGGACAATACTATTTAGCAATACCACATACACAATATGGCACTTGTTGATATGAATTTTTTTAATTAATTAATTTGAGATAAATTAATTAAAAAGACTTTATTAATTGAAGAGAAATCTGAAGCTTTGATCTATGTATACTACTATGTATATTCTGGCATATTCCATGGTGGATAAATCTCCACAATCCCCCTAATATGTATTGATAATTAAATTAAAAATCTTGAAGGCCTATTCTAAAATAGATATACTTATCAATATAATTAAGTTATTTTAATAAAATGTGAACTCTATAACAAAGTCATATTAGATGGTAAGGTTTAGAGTTGGCCCACAAATTGAGTAGTCTAACTTATAGATGAAATGACATTTTTCACGACCATTTTTCAAGTTAATTTTAATCAAAATGAGACATATATTTTTAAAATTTTGAGTTTACATTGTTTAATATGCATAATTAGAGTGCCCTAGTGATTTTTAAGTAGTGGGTTTTTAGGTTGCTGAATCCATTTATGCATTCAAATATGTATTTTAAAAAACAAAAAATCTTGAAATTGTATTCCCAGATTTTGGTGAATTCCTATGAAATTTCAGGTCGTTGAATCTATTTATGCATTCAAAATTATTTTAAACAACAAAAAATCTTGAAATTATATTGCCTAATTTTGATGAATTCCAATGAAAAATGCTATTTCTTCTAAATTAGACTAGACCCTAAATTAATAATAATAATAATAATAACAATAATAATGATGACATATTAATTATTAAAAAAATAAAGAAAATAAATTATTATGAGAATATTTACTTTATTGCCTAATTTTGATGAATTCCAATGAAAAATGCTATTTCTTCTAAATTAGACTAGACCCTAAATTAATAATAATAATAATGATAATTATGACATATTAATAATTAAAAAAATATAGAAAATAAATTATTATGAGAATATTTACTTTTGTGTCCTTGAAAATAGGGACTTTGACTTATTTAATAATTATCGATATAATTAAACTATTTTTAGTAAAATTAGAACCCTATAAAAAGCGATATTTGATGGGAAAGGCTTTGAGTTAGCTAGCAAATTTCTTTGGAAGAGAATTTGAATAGTATAACAAATGAGAATGTTCAACTACTCGTAATTTGAAAGTAATAAAAAAATGAGAATATGAAGTGGTTATTTTACAATAGGTGTACAATTTTAGAGATTGAGTTTAGAAGTTGTACATGTCAAGAGATTTGGTTCTTCTAGGAGCTTGATAGAAAAAGTTAAGATGGACCTTGGTTGGTTTAATTATTAATTATAAACAATTATGATTATAACTAGCAATTGCACTTGATGTTGCAAAGGAAACGCCCTAAAGCATAAATTAGAGAAGCATTGTGACACATAAAAAATCATTGAAAAAATGCCATTCAAGGTATAAGAAATCACTTACATTATGCCAAATTGATAGATTTTATAACCTTTCCAACATAGATTGTATCTTAATCTTCAAAGATGGTCTTTCAAGATTGAATAGAAAATATTTTATAGATTTTGAAAAAGTACAAGTAATACATGACATGAGATAGGCTAAATAAAATAATATCAATTCATGAACAGTATGATGGTTATCTTTCCAAATCTAAATTGACACATAAAAAATCATTGAAAAAATTCCATTCAAGGTATAATAAATCACTTACATTATGCCAAATTGATAGATTCTATAACCTTTCCAACATAGATTGCATCTTAATCTTCAAATATGGTCTTTCAAGATCGAATAGAAAATATTTGATAAATTTTGAAAAAATACAGGTAGTACATGACATCAGATAGGCTAAATAAAATAATATTAATTCATGAACAATATGATGGTTATCTTTCCAAATCTAAATTTGCATCACAACCTCACAAATTTCAGACATCATCACATATTAGATGAAAATGAGCTAGACATTAGATCCCAATTATTCATAACTTTTTGTGTAAAATCTACAGCTTCAATGGGAAACCCTTCAATGGGAAACCCTAGTGCAGTGCAGTTGATGATGTTTAATACTCCAATGTTTCTTCAGAGAACATTATCTAAAATATTTGAAAGAAACATTTTGAATTGGTATTTTTCATTGCCCCCTCAACAGTATAGGGTTTACATCTTGTGGTGGCCATAATTCTAAAATGTAGTATAACTTCTTGTATATATCATCAATTTTTATTGACAATTGTAACAAACTATTGTAAAAATTTACATGGTGATGAACCTTGTACATGGTTTAATACATTGAGTATTCATAGAATCCAATAAACCACCAACCACCTATAACTTAACCATCTCAAAAATACCCAAGAAAAAAAAAACCAATAACAATGAAATAACCCCAAGTCCCAATGAAGTAATACAATGTGTAGAATGTTCATTTTAAATAAGACTGAGGGTGGTCAAATTGCAATTCTAATGTACCTTCTCTAGAATTATTCTTGCTACAATTTCCAAATGCGCATCAATACCTATCTAAGAACTACTATTCAGTCAAAGCAGACCATTTTAACCAAAGTGGATGATGCAATTGATCTATCTCTCTCTCTCTCCTCCGCCCGTTTCAAGTCCCCTCTCTTTTCCTTCCTCTTTCTCCCTTTCTCTCCCACCTCCCTCCATCTCTCGTCCCATCACACACACACTCTCTCTCCACCCTCCAACTTTGTGACTATCTCCCTCTCTCTCTCTCCTTCCCGCTCTCCCCCTCTTTCCCCCCTCCATATCTATGTCTCCATGTCTCTCTCTTTCCTTATCTATATAATCTATTATTCTCTCCACTCCCTCATCTCCTCTCTCCCTCATTCCATATTCATCTCTCCCTTATCACTCCCTCTATCTCTCCATCTATATCTCTCAATTTTTTTTTCTTCCCTCCCTCTCTTTCCCCCTCCAAATCCATCTCTCTCCCTCCCTCTCTCCTCCTCTCTCTCCCACATCTATGTCTCTATCCCCAACTCTATTCCCCCCTCTCCGCCCCCCTCTCTCTCTCTCTCTCTATTGTATTTTATTTAGGAAAAAATATAAATTAAAAAAAACATTAGTAGTGGTGAGGATGGTGAGTTTATATATACCTCAAAATTAATTATAACATTTTTTTCTTTTAGATTTAATTAAAAAATGTTATAAAATTAAATTAAAATAAAGTATTTGTCAATTATTTTGATTTTGAAATAAGTATGTGGTATTGATAACCCAATGGCTATGGTATTGACACATGGTATTGTAACATAATAATTAAATGCATAGATCCATAACATAATTAAAAGCATATATCCATAACATAACTATCGAAAGCCTTGATGGCCCATGGTATTAGCCCATAGTATTAATAATATAGATGGTAAATATTCATGATTAAAAATATTCTTATATTGTAAATATTATTTTTTTATTATAAATTTAAAGATGGTTATTGAATCATTATTTTAATTTATATTTTTTTTTAATATGCAATTATGAAAATAATATGCCAAATTGATGGATTCTATAACCTTTCCAGCATAGATTGCATCTTAATCTTCAAATATGGTCTTTCAAGATCGAATAGAGAATATTTGATATATTTTGAAAAAATACAAGTGGTAGATGACATTAGATAGGCTAAATAAAATAATACTAATTCATGAACAGTATGATGGTTATCTTTCCAAATCCAAATTTGCATCACAACCTCACAAATTTAAGACATCATCACATATTAGATGAAAATGAGCCAGACATTAGATCCCAATTATTCATAACTTTTGGTGTAAAATGTACAACTTCGGTGGGAAACCCTAGTGCAGTGCAGTTTTTGATGTTTAATACTCCAATGTTTCCTCAGAGAAAATTATCTCAAAAATTTGAAACAAACATTTTGAATTGCACTGACACTAACAACAATAGAATATTTTAGTATTTTTCATTGCCCCCTCAACAGTATAGGGTTCACATCTCGTGGTGGCCGTAATTATAAAATGTAGCATAACTTCTTGTATATATGATCAATTTTTATTGACAATTGTAACAAACTATTGTAACACTTTACATGGTGACAAACCTTGTACATGGTTTAAGACATTGAGTATTCATAGAATCCAGTAAACCACCAAACACCTAGAACTTAACCAACTCAAAAATACCCAAGAAAAAAAAAACCAATAACAATGAAATAACCCCAAGGCCCACTGAAGTAATACAATGTGTAGAATGTTCATTTTAAACAAGACTGAGGGTGGTCAACTTTCAATTCTAATGTACCCTCTCTATCATGATTCTTGCTACAATTTCCAAATGCGCATCAATACCTATCCAAGAACTACTATTCAGTAAAAGTAGACCATTTTTACCAAAGTGGATGATGCAATTGATTTCTCTTTCTCTCTCTCCTCCCCCCGTTTCAATTCCCCTCTCTTTTCCTTCCTCTCTCTCCCTTTCTCTCCCACCTCCCTCCATCTCTCATCTCATCACACACACACTCTCTCTCCGCCCTCCAACTTTGTCACTATCTCTCTCTCTCTCTTTCCTTCCCGCTCTCCCCCTCTTTCCCCCCTCCATATCTATGTCTCCATGTCTCTCTCTTCCCCTTATTTCCCTATCTGTATCATCTCTTATTCTCTCCATTCCCTCATCTCCTCTCTCCCTCATTACATCTTCATCTCTCCCTTATCACTCCCTCTATCTCTCCATCTATATCTCTCAATTTTTTTGTTCTTCCCTCCCTCTCTTTCCCCCTCCAAATCCATCTCTCTCCCTTCCTCTCTCCTCCTCTCTCTCTTCCTTCCTCTCTCTCCCACATCTATATCTCTCTCCCAAACTCTATTCCCCCCTCCTCCCTCCCCCCCCCCCCCCTCTATCTCTATCTCTCTCACATATATGATTCCATTGTATTTTATTTAGGAAAAAATATAAATTAAAAAAAAACATTAGTAGTGGTGAGAATGGTGAGTTTATATATACCTCAAAATTAATTATAACATTTTTTCTTTTATATTTAATTAAAAAATGTTATAAAATTAAATTAAAATAAAGTATTTGTCAAATATTTTGATTTTGAAATAAGTATGTGGTATTTATAACCCAATGGCTATGGTATTGACACATGGTATTGTAACATAATAATTAAATGCATAGATCCATCACATAATTATAACATAATAATTAAAAGCATAGATCCATAACATAATTATGGTAAGCCTTCATGGCCCATGGTATTGATAAACCATGGTATTAGCCCATAGTATTAATAATATCGATGGAAAATATTCATGATTAAAAATCTTCTTATATTGTAAATATTATTTTTTTATTGTAAATTTAAAGATGGTTATTGAATCATTATTTTAATTAATAGTTTTTTAATAGCAACATTTTAACTTAAAATCCACCAAAACCTAAATTCACTCTAACTTATTAAAATGAAAAAAAAAAACTAAAATTATAAAAAACATATATAAAACTATTTACTTGTGAATCTAATGGCCTAAAACATTTCAATCGTCTAACATTTCATCCAATGGGGACACAATGGTAGCCAGGGGAATTGTTTTCAAATAAGAACACCTTACGGTGTAATTATTAATTTTTTGGTTTAATTTCTCCCCCTTAAATAGGCTCTATTACACATGAATATCATGGGTCAATCCCAAGGGTTCTCATAAACCTGGACATAAAAAAACTATTAATAACTGGAAAATTCATTCCTAATATGACCAAGTCAAGTTAAATTTAAGTACTAGATAATGATGATGATGTTTCACATCCATTAATAATCGTATATGAGACCTTAAGAATGTAATAGATTAGCTGGGATTTTTTAATAATGCATTTATATAAAAAAAAAAGGAGGGAGAGAAACCTTCCTAGATCACTACAGTGTTGATTTAACAAGTTAATAATGTTGGTAATGTGGAAAATATTTTGAAAATTTGAATGAATCTGAGTAAGAGTAGGGAAATCCAAGAGAATTTTTTTTTCATTTTCAACCCTCTTAGTATCGCAAAGGTGACAAACTCTTTTTCTCCAAGGTGTTTTGGTAATTAACTAACAACCAATTTCACTTTGAAGGTGTGAATTATTCCTTATCTTCGAAATATCAATTGGCTTTGTAGCAATGATCAAGACAGAAGGATAATTCTAGTTATCAAGATTGGGGTTTATCATTTCCTATAATACCTTAGCTTCCTCTTCCATTATAACTCCTTATATTCCCACAACTTGTCCTTAAATTTGAAAGTAATGATGCTTTTAATAGTTTCCTTGTTCTCCAAGATGATGTCATGTTTTTTTCCCCAATGGCCTAGTGAATACTGAGCATCCTTATTTCATCCGTGCATGAGGCAGAGGTGGGGGTTTTGGATAGAGTTAGAAGAAATTTTGGGGAACCTCTTGGATTCATGTTGTATATATTATTCTTATACATCAAATACCTAATAATGGACATACTTTCAATGGGGGGATGATAAATTCAATTAGGATGATAGGGTAGGGAGTATTCCCTTTAATATTGAGTTTATAGGTTACAAATTTCTTTTGGATAAGATCAATATTACTCGATGATTATGTACATATAATAAAATGCAAAACCTCACATTCAATAAAATAATAGGTGTAATAAGAGTTAAATAGGAACTTTTTTTTACTCCTAACCAAAAGATCACTCTACTTAAAAAATAAATAAATCCCATAATAAGTTTTCCAAACTTCAATTATGATTTTCTCAATGCTATAATTCCAATTGAGCTCATGATGAATATCAATTCTGAGATATTTTTATGAGGATGATTTCTCCAACTAGTTATTATCATATATGAATTTTCATAATTGGTCTTTTTGGATTTAATTATTATGATTCTATGCTTTGGGGTATTAACAATCATACCCATTTTGGATCCGTAATATTGGAGGATTCTAGGATGATTTTCGAGATCATCATGGAAACTGACTAGAAGAATAATATCACCACGATAAAGGAAAAGAGTAATGTTGGAGAATGAAGTAGGGAAGTTATTAATTCAGATTGTCCTTAACCTCAGTAATTGCTTGTGAACTTTATTAATATTATTATATTTTTTTATTACATATTTTTCATCAAAACATTATCAAGTTCAAAAACAATAGAGACAATGGAAACAAATATTAGGCTCCAAGCAATGGGAAAACTCCTCTAATGGGAAAACCCAGAAAATCTCTTCTCTTCTTATATAATCTGCTTCAAATGAGAAAATGAAGACCAAAAACCCTAGACCTAGTCCTCCTCTAAGCATTAAGTCAACCCTTCCTATTAGGTCAAAGAATAATCAAGAAAACATGAGTCAATCCTTCTTCTACCAACTTCCAGCTTCAACTTTGGCCCTATGCTTCAACCAACTTTAACCTCTAAGTCAAACCTGCAATTTTAAGGCTTCCAAAAGCTGGTAAAACCCTAACCTTCACACGTGTGAGAGAATAAGGCCCCAAAACAAATTTCCCTTATCTTCTTATCTTCTAATTTCTTCCTTGACCTTAACTTTAGGTTTATTGATGCTCCTAGCTGTGGATGAAGCTTCTTTATTGATGATATGAAATCGATGCTAAATGAGGTTGAATAAGATTCTATTTATAGCCTTTTTATGAGGTCAAATTCTCTTTTTCAGGCTGAGTTATCACTTCTAAGGTTGACCTCTGTGAGGAGGATTGTAGAGAATTCTAAACTTGAAATCAATATCTTATACATGTTACAACTTTCACAATAGGGGCTTATAAAAATGAGGACTCTTTTGAATCAAGAAAATTATTATTTTGACATGACCAACCCTGGAAGATTGGAGAACATGATTTTACATATATGAACATAAAAAATGGAGCATGAAACTCATGCTTACTTTTCATTTTTTTTCTTTTGTTTTTTATAAAATAAAAAATACATAATGACATAAGTACATTGACAATTATGAAGACTGAGACTATTAAAAAAATGTAGCAAGAAATAATTAACTTGAATTTAGCCTTGGTAAAGTTAAGTAAATCAAATCTCCACGTCAACGAGACAACTTGGAGGTACTTAACTAGTGTGACATGGTTCTTGTCACTTAGTTAGCTCAATAAATTCGAGTTAGCGGGCTTTTATTTCAATAATTCATGTGTGATTACTAAATTTTAGCAATCTAGTTCAGTTATTTTCAGTTGTATTCAATTAACTTGCCTCTAACTATTGATAGATTTACTTGAAGGTCAGTTGTGTAGTGGGAAAATAGTATAACTCGATGGTATGTTAGTTAACTGATCAATCAACCAAAAATATCTAATGCATGCATGGAATTTGAATTTCTCAACAAAAGTGGAAGAGGCAAGGTCAGTGTAACATGAGTTTCATACTAGTTTGAGTGTACATTTTTTGCATGAATTCAGGAGATCAATCCATGAGAATTATGTAAGAAAATAGGGGGAAATTCCTATATTTTAGGAGCTAATTTCCTCAAGGATTGCACAAGAAAATAGGAGGCTAGATGAGCAGATAATTGGCTAAGTGTTGGCCGAAGTTTCTCATTCAGGAAAGAGAACAATTATTATTTTGCAGGTTTTGCTCAGAGCTGGAGAAAGAAATTGTAATAATTGATTTGTTCAACAGATTAATGCAAATATGCTTGAAGTTTTTTTCCCAGTTGGGTTCCCCTAGAAATCACTGTGTACTTGTGGTTTTTCTTATTGCATGTCTATGCATGTTTTTCTAAATTGTGATTTACATTTCACATATTAGTAGAGTATAATTGTGTCTCTTATTTTTCAGTTTCAAATCTTGAACAATTGCAATTTATATATAACATTTACAACATATTAGAGCCCTAAAATCACATTACGCCAGTATTTCAAACTTGTCTCTCAGTAATTACAAATTTTCAGCTTAAGTGTAGTAATTTTTGTTTAGATTCAAGAGAATGTCTTTCAACAGACTAAGATTGGAGTATGATCTCGAGGGTAGCTTAAATTTCATAGCCTAGAGGATCAAATGGAAGTAGTGTTCGATGATAATGGTGTGTTATAATATATTAAAATTGATATTTCAAAACCTCCACAAACATTGCACAAAAATTAGCACAATGGAAGAAGGATGTTACAAAGGCTAGGATAATTATTTTGGAAGACATGAGGGACCATGTGGTCTCAAATATCCGTGGAAAATAGACACCATTTTTTATATGGAAGACACTGACTAAGCTATTAAAAAATAGTAGTGACCATAGAAAATTGGCCCTGAAATACAAACTTCAAAACATAAGGATGCACAAAGATGATACCATTCCACAGTATCTCTCTAGATATACATAATTTTTATATAAGATTGGAGGTGTTGGGGTGAATGTTTCAGAATATGAACTGGTGATCATAGCTCTTCTAGGCCTTTCCAAATCCTAGCACAACTACGAGGACTCTGTGAATGGAAGGGAAAAAATATAAAATTGGGAAATTTTGTGGTCTGATTTGGTTCAATAAGAGCTCATGAGAAATACCATAGATGGAACTTCATCTAGAGAAAAGGATGAAGATAATTTTTCCTTGGTTTTAACCAAAAGGAAAGAAGACGCAAATAAAACCTAAATCAAACCAAAATAATGGTAAGACGAAAGACTTGAGCAAGATAAATGTTTCCACCACCAAGAAAATAGTAATTATGACAAAATGTCTGCATAATAAATCTAACATGAAATCTTCAAGAGGAGCAGGGGGTGAAGCACTGCCTTCAAAATTTTAATTATATTTCACCCTAATAACATGCATAGCCAAAACTGTTATGGTGAGTGTGTGGTACCTTGATTATGGCACCTCGTTACATATGACAGGGTGCAAGGAGTTTTTTAGTAGTCTGGAGGAGAAGTATATCTAGATGCATGTCGAAATGGGGGATAGTGGGAGGTATAATGCTACAGAAATTGGTATTGTCATCTTTGAGAGGGAGAAAGCCTCTCCTCTTCTCCTCAAAGATGTTAATTTTGTATAATGACTGAAGAATAACTTTATCTATGTAGAAATATTATAGGATAGAGGATATGATGGTATTTTTAGTAAAGGGAAATCCTTTCTAAGACACATAGATATCGGGAAAGTGAAGGCGATCAAGGTTCAAGTGAAAAACATATACAAACTTCAGGTATGATATTGCACTACATTGAGCAGTAAGGCTGAAAATGTGTAGAGTTGAGATGTTGGAGCATTATGGCACAGGATATTAGGTCATCTACACCATGGTGCCTTAAACATCGCGCAAAAAATTACCACCATTCTCTCTAAAGGTTATATTCACCAAGAGGATGTTTGCAAGGGTTACACACTGGGGACATATGTTAAAAATACCTTCCATGACCAAGATAGTAGAGTAGATGTAATATTGGAGTGATTCTACTTTGATGTTAATGGACCCTTTTCTACAACCTCCACAAAAAAATATAAGTATTGTGTTTTTGTATTGATGTTATCTCTAGAAAATGTTGGATCTTCTTCATGTGGAAGAGGGATGATTTTTTATAAAAAAAAATGAATTCAAGGCTATGGTTGAGAAGGAGACCAGTGAGAAGATGAAGCCTCTCGGGAGTGACAATGGAGGTGAGTTTTTTTGCATGGTTTCAAGTATTTATGTGTCAAGGAAGGTATTTGAAGAGAACTAATAACACCCCATAACCCATAGTAGAATGGGGTAGATGAAAGCAAGAAAAAAAGCATAGTGGGAGTTGCAAGGACCATGTTACATGATTAGGGACTGACATTACATCTTTCGGGGGAAGCATTCCACACCATAGTCTACCTATAGAACCAAAGTCCTCAAAGAATACTTGGCATGAACATACCAGAGGAATATTTCTTTGGGAGAAAGACTAATGTGTCTCATTTCAAAATTTTGGAGCTTCAATTTATTTTCATGTATCCAAGGATTTGAGGAAAAAACTTGAGCATACATTAGAGTTAGGATTTTTTTGTAGGATACAACAAAACTCCATACAATTACTGAGTGTATTTACCTTCAATGAGAGAAAAAATTGTGAGAAGTGATGTCAAGCTAGATGAGGAGAAGACCATGATATGCTCTCTGGAATGAGAGTAGAGTGTCCCACAAAAGTAGGATCTTCTAGCTCCAAAAGAGGATCCTCGGGATGAGATTCAGGAGGTTGTGGAGTAGACACATGCAGCAGAGAAGATAAGATGCAAAGTAGAGGCACTCACTCAACCAGAATATTCCGAAGATGGGATAAAGAGGGCCATAGAATATGATAGGTTGTTTCAAGATGATATGGATAATGTTGAAGCACCTACATCAGTACACAGGAAGTGGAGGTCACTTGAGAGGTACATTAGCTACATGGATCTCATGACATATCTCATTGAGATATAGCCTTGTTCATTTGAGGAAGAAGTTTGTAAACCTGTTTGGGCTGATTCCATGGTGGAAGAAAATGAATCCATCATGAAGAAAAAATTATGGGAGGCGGTGTCAAGACCAGAAGGGAAATATGTGGTTTTTTCTAAATGGATCTACAAAATGAAGCATGCATTTTATGGGAGCATCGAGAAGTAAAAGGCCATAATTATGGACAAAGGATTATCTTAGGTAAAGGGAATGGGATATAATGAAAATTTTCACCACTTGCAAATATTCCTCAATCATATCTATCCTAGCATTGGTTTTGTTGATGGGGTGGGAAATTCACCAAATGGATGTGAAGAATGCCTTTCTCAATGGTGTTTTTTAGGATGAAATTTGCATAGAGCAGCAAGAATGATTTGACACATATGATCAATATTCACATATATGCAGACTCAAGAGAGAATTGTATGATCTAAATTAAGCTCTTGAACACGGTACACTAATATCGAAAGTTATCTCAGTGGATTCGGCTTCACCAAAAGTGAAGTAGATGCGAACCTCTATCACATTACGGAATATGGTAAATTTCTTATTATTGTTTTTATGGTGATGTTTTAATATTGATAAATGATGAGTAGTTGATCTGCTCTTGCAAATAGGATCTTGCAGGGGAACTTGAGATGAAATACATTGGATTAATTCATTACTTCCTTGGGCTAGATGTATGGCAAGGTGATGGTGACTTTGTTGTGTGTCAAGGGAAGTATGCCTCTTAAATACTTCAGATATTTCACATGGATAATTGTAAGCCCATGGACACACCTATATTTACAAACTGGAGGAAGGAGAATGCTACTATAGGTGAAAAGGTTGATGCTACCATTTACAGGTAGGTTGTGGGGTCTTTGATGTATCTTGTGAACACAAGACCCGACATGTGCTATGCAGTGAAAAAATTGAGTCAAGTTATAGTGAGGCCTACAAACAAATTTGGAAGGAAAAACAAAACATGTGTTACAGTACCTTAGAGACACTATTGCATATGGATTATGGTATAAGAGGATAGAGAGAGTGAATCTCCAAGGCTTCACCAATGCATATTGGGCACGGAGTCCATTAGACAGGAAAATTACTTCAGGTGATATATTTAATGTTGGGTCTACAACTATTTCCTGATACATCAGGAAGCATAGGTTTGTGGTGCTTAGCTTAGCAGAGGTTGAATACATGGCTGCAAGTCAACCAACATGTGAGGTCATATGGGTGTGGAAAATACTTGTCGGTGTTTTGAGTCAGGATATTGATCTAGAAATCATATATTGTGATAATCAGAGTTGCATTAAGCTATCCGAGAATTCAACATTTCATGATAGGTCCAAGGACATTGATATCCAACATCATCATTTGTCGGACTTTATGCAAAGTAGAATTATGTTTCTACAATACATTTAAACATAGGAGTAAGATGGTGACATCTAGACAAAGGTATTATCAAGAGGTAAATTTTAATTCCACAGGTTCAGGATAGGGGTTGTGAAAAATCCATTTCTTTCTAAAAGGTAGTGTTAAAAAAATATATCAGGAAAGTGACAACTTGAATTTAGCCTTAGTCAAATTGATTAAATAAAATTTCCACATCAGGAAGAAAACTTGAAGGAAATTAACAAGTGTGACATGGCTCTTGTCACTTAGTCAGCTTAGTAAATTCTAGTTAGTGGGTTTGGAGTTCAGCCATGCATGTATGATTGCTAAATTTTAGCAATCTAGTTTAGTAAATTTTCAGTTGTATTGAGTTAATTGACCTCTAACTATTTATAGAGTCACTTGAAGGTCAATGGTGCAGTGGGACAATAGTCTAACTCACATGTTTTACAATTAACTGATAAATTAGCCTAAAATATTTAATGCATGCATGTAATTCAAATTTCTTATCTCAAGTGGAAGATACAATGCCATTGTAATATGAGTTGTATACTATTTTGAGTGTAAAGTTGTTGCATGAACTCAGGAGATCAATCCTTGGGAATTGCACAAGAAAATAGAAGGAAAATCCTATCTTTTAGGAGCTAATTTCCTCAAGGATTGTGCAAGGAAATAAGAGGCAATATGAGTAGATAATTGTCCAAGTGTTGGCCATAGTTTCTCATTGAGCAAAGAGAAAAATTATTCTTTTGCAGGATGTGCTCAGATAATAGTTTCTCTATTCAACTGATTAATACAAAGGGGATTGAGGGTTTTTTTCTCCAATTGATTTCACATAGAAATAAATATGTATTTTTTGTTTTTATTATTGCATTTCTATGCATGTTGTTATAAATTGTGATTTACGTTCTGTAGATGAGTAGAGTAGAATTTTGTCTCTTGTTTTTCAGTTTGAAATCTTAAACATTTGCAATTTGTATCAAATTTATACATTTTCTAGTTACATTTTCCAACACTCCCTCTTAACAAGGGAAGTATTCATAATTATACTCCTGGTAAAAGGTCCTTCTCAAACTGAAGGGTTTTCACAAGAAGATTCATATTGGTAAGCCATCTTTAAGCATCAACATTATCACTATGATTGATAACATAGTAAGGCATTAACTTGATAGGCTATTTCTGATACAAGAGCGTAATGTTGGGAGGCTTTATGTCAGATACCATGCTACCCCTTCAAGGTACGTAACCCATCTAAATTTTCACTAGGTGTGTCCTTTTAGGACTATTATTATCTTGGATTCTCAATCCTTAAAGAATAATGGTCCTCTTCGACTACTCTTATCTTGAATAGTTTTCCAATCCTTAAAGAGTGTGGTTTCACTTCCTATCTTGGATTTTATATCCTCAAGGAAATCATATATGCTTCTCCAATCCTTCATCCACCATTATCTCTACATGGACTTCACTTAGACGTACGGTTGTTATTCTTTTCCTAATGCATGACACATTAAGAAGAGAATACAAACGTGATGATATCATCACTCCCCCTAAACCAGAGAGGAAATTCCTATTCCCACTTATTTTAGGGAATATATCCTTGCTCCTTCACAAATATTAATGACAGTTCATACTCCCTCTAAAGAATATAGGATATTATTTCACATCCTTCCAATTGGAAAGTTATAACAACAAGCTCTCTAGCATGTTTCCATAAATGTATCAACTACCAATTCTTTATGGAGATAGTTTCATAACTCGTTCTTTCCTTTGAATGTCATCATATTGAGATTTATTTCTCCCTGGAATTTGTAGAGTCATATTTTCCCTTCATTCTTGTGAGATGATTCAGAACATCAATATTTCATATCACTTTCCTCTAGTCATTATCAATTGAGGCATTATATTAATCCTTTTCAAACTTCAAGCTAGTCATAGCTCCCTCTTAAACATGAAAGTGATCTTTGTTGATGTAGGTACATGAACATCAGGTTATTTTATTAGATTTCTACCTTTTAATTCCAAGATGATGATATAAACATGTTGAGTTTGCAATACTTTAAGGATTAAAAAAAAAATTCACTCAATCCATATGTTATTTGAATTGGGTTTTAACATCAACAGTTGAATTTTCCTCAAATCTCATTATCTATTTCTGCAACATCCTTCCAAGTACAAAAATAATATGTTAACGAGATAACATAATTAAAATATTTACATTAGACTTACCTTATCATGATGGCCCTTTCATAAAATTGATTTCTTACTCGAGTATTTTGATATCAACATTATTTTGCATGATCCAAGAATACTTCTCCCTGCATCCACTTTTAATCATGGTTCCCATGGATTGAACTCGATTTGTGGTACTATTTATTTCTTTTATTTTTCTTTATCAACTCCCTTTATTTATTCCAAAGACCATACTTGATGTTGATCAATATTGTTTCATTTATGCCTTGTAATATTGGTAGAGAGTCTTGATCTTTATCCATTCCAAAGCATGTCAAATTTCTTCTTTTGATCATCATGCGGCCATATGGAAAAATTACTAAGCACATTATCATAACCACCTCTTCTTGTATGATTTTTGTACATATGAACCTTACCCTAAAGAATATTTATTTAAAATATGCATACCTTTACTTCCATACAAACATATAGCCATCATTTTTTAATGAACTTACCTCTTTATAAATGTCGACAATATGTTTATTTTTCGAAGGGTAGAAAGGCTTGTTTATGTGCTTCACACTGAAAATTAACCATCTGCATTTCTTCGTCCTTTAAAAGTATTTCCTCTATACCAGATGGAATATATATTAGTCATGTCATAATTATTTTTCCAAGAACCTTCTAGAATGATGGTTCTTATAAGATATTTATGATCCCTCTTTGCAAAATTACTACCTTTAACATGATGTTAGAAAATTCTTGGATGAATTGTAATATGCAATATGGTCCAATTCTCCTCATTCTTTGATAGATAGATGATTTTTCAAAGAAACTTGATTACGTAGACTCTAATTATTCTACTATCATATGCTTCTATCTATGATTTCATTATTTTATAGAAACCAAGACTCTTCTAGTGTATACAACAATCCATGACTCTACCTTATATAAACGAAATAATTTTTTTATAAATAACCTAACATAGAACGAATTTTTAATAGCAAAGGTCCTTGGGATATTCTCGTTTTGGCTTCTTCTCAGGTTCTCCCTTTTCTTCAATGATGTGAGCTACATGTCTTTCCTTTATTTTATTGTTATGCTTGCTTGGATAATCCCTCTTAAAGTGACCACAGTCATTGCATCCAATTCATTGAACTTTGGACAATGTCTCTCTTATCTTGGACTTTCCAAAATTTCCTTTCTTCAACTTCTTGGACCTTGCAATAAAGGATTTATACCTTTCTCTTGATTTTGTCATCCTTTGCCTTGATCCTAGATTCTTCCAAGATATATTGATCCCAAAACACATCAAAATGTGTATTATCATTATTTGTGTAGATGCTAGTTGCAAAACCGCTCCAATCAAGTGGAAACACATTTAGTACAGAAATGGTGATTTCAAAGATATAAATAGTTTCCCCAATCCCTTATAATTTATGCCTTATTTGTGATATATTCATGATATAAGTGGCCATGTATTAATCCTTTGACTTCATTATTATATAAAATTGATTCCTAAAGGAAATATTTTGACCTTAATGTATTTATGGATTGAAACTTTACCAACTTATCATACATAGCCTCGGGATGTCTTCAAATCAAGAACAAAGGGAACAATATGGTATTTTATAGATTCAAAAATTATTATTTGTGCCCTTAATTATCACTTCTTGAATTTTTTTAACTCTTCGACCTTATCTTTTTCTAGTAAAACTAATTCACTAAGGAATTTTTCCATGAATTCATTTGCTGTGTGTTAAGTCAATCCTCTTCCTCCGTTCTAAGAGGTTTGTTGATCCAACGAGATTGTTTCTTTCCTTTAAAAATGTAGTTTTATTATATTCGTATGAGACATAAAAGGCACTATAATACTTACTTGTCAACCAAGAGTCCTTATTTTGATGATGTATCAAACTATGTTGATGCTTTTGAGACCTTCAAGGAGACTTCAGTGATACCCTAGATTGATGACTTAGAGGATGCCTTCAACAATTATGTATTTTAATAGCTTCAAAGAGTGAATGATGATCCAAATATTCCTTGATGCTTCCTTTTCTTCAAGATGATGCACTAGAGAATATTCAATAAGAACTTGTCATTTATTCCTTCAATGACTGCTTGATGATGAGGTTTTCTTTAATGAAGGCTTGGTGTGGTACTCTTCCTTCTAGGTCAATAGATGTTCTTCTTCTTCCTTTGTTTATTTTTGAAAATCCCTTTAACAAGTAAACCCTTCAAGATGATCTTATATTTTCCTTCTGTTGTTCACCTTAGCTCTGATACCATGTTGGAGAATGTAGTAGGGAAAATGTTACTTAAAATTCTCCTTAACCTTAATAATTTCTTGTGAGCTTTATTTATCTTCTTATTTTTCTTTATCATAATTTTTTCATGAAATAATTATCAAGTGAAAAAACAATAGAGGCAATGGAGACAACTATTAGGCTCGAAGCCAAGGGAAAACCCCTCCAAGGGGAAACCTAGAAAATATCTTATCTTCTTATAGAAACTACTTCAATGTTAGCCTCTCTCACAAAAAAATAATAAATCTAAAGATAAATAAATTAATTAAATATCCCAAGTTAGGAATTTGTGCCTAACTCTTGGGTTGTTCCTCAAATATTGGAGTTAATTTAGTAACTCCTATCTTTGTGGGTGTTTGGTGAGAAATTATCTCAACCAAAGGAGTCTAAGATAGCACGCACTATCTTAAGACATTGTCTCTCATCTATTTAAATTGTAACACTAAATTCTTTTAATAATAGAGAATGATGAGAATACCATGAGGCTGAAGCCTCTTTTCTGCCATTACTTCGTGTCTGGTTTTATGTGTGTTTTCTGTAATTTGTTTCTGAGTTAATTACATTTGTTAAATATGGTATCATAGTGCTCCTACAGTTCTTAGGGCCTGATTTATCCTCACCACCAGCTCGTTCCAGAAGTTAGAGCTGTTCAAACCATGCAATTTTTATTGAAAATCACTGAGGTCTGGTCGGACATTGTGTGGCATTTTCACTTGGTAGTATCTTTAGCACATTTGCATAGGCTTGAATTGGATTTCTCGTAATCTTTAGATCCTTGCTAAAATCTGTTAAGATACTAGCATGTAATGAAATCTTTAATGGCTGGAATAATCCTTTAGGTTTTTAACATTTTCTTGCATCATCCGAGCTTCTGAATCAGTGGGGATTGTCAGATTAAGGATTTTGGAATTTATATTACTATTCATTGTTATAAAATAAAATCCGCGGAAAACATAAGCCTGTATGCGAATAGCAGATTTCTTGAATTTCCTAGCAGATAACTTTATTTGGACAAAAGTTTCTGACTTATCAGCCATGTGTAATAATTGAATCTGCTCCATTAGAGGGATTATTTTCATTTTTTCTTATGTATGGAGAACTATTAGCGGCCTGAATTCATTTTCATTTGCATTTGCTTCCGAGGGAAATACCAAGCCTGGGATATTTACTTGTCCTTCATATATTTTTTGTGGTGTGCATTTTTTTTACTCTTGGAAAGCACACGAGGGCCATTGATTGCTAACTCTGATGAGCATGGAGCTCTGGAGGTGGAGCTAAATGCAAATGGAGGTGTAATATTTTCCTCTTTATGTTTCTACATATGTGAAATAAGAAGTTTGAAAACAGTGGGAGTAACATCAGCCAAATGATTTCCAATCTCACACAAAAATCATGGAATGCCTGCATTTGATGTCTCTGCAAACATTTTACCGAGTAGCCTTTTGAGAACTTGTAATCCATATCAGCATTCTTGAAAATCATCACTGGCAACTGACCGCAGCCTCACATCTCGAGAATAGACAAGTCGAACAAGTGCAGGCATCACAAATAAAGGATCAAGTTATGCAAAGAGTTTTGAAGCCTGCAAAGGATTGGTAAGCTCTTCATCGCCAAGTCTGTCCAGCAAATGTTTTCCAATATTTTTCCTCACGGAAGATGCAAGTACAAGTACTGACTTTGAACATACATCCATTGGTTCTAAAATGAAATCAATAGCATTTCTCCTGGTAGTATTATTGTCAGAATCGATACGTGCAAACAACTCTCTTATTCCCTCAACATTAGGATTGATAGCAAAATATTCAGCCATAATTAACACCATATCCCTTGCAACAAAATGACGTTCATCCAAAAGATCTATAAGAATAGACATGTTTTCCTTATTATATTATTAGTAATAATAAGTATTATGAAAAATAGGTTCACCGTCCATTAAAATTAAACGAAATAATTGAAGTTTCCCACAATCTAATCTCGGAAGCATTCTCCACATAGCAATCTTAAGATCATATTTAAGAGTACATTGAAGCACATTTCAATATAACCATGGATGTGGGGTGTCTTGAGATATATTTTATAACCATAATAAAATTTTTGGTTTTTTTTGTTGGGGAAGTATTCCAATAACAATGAAAAAGCAGTGGAAATGTCGGAAACTACCATAATGTAAAAATAGGAAGGCGTAGAGGACATTGAAAATTGATGAATACTCTCTCATATCCTTATGAAAATCAATAACATACCTAAGAGGTAGGGCTATGTTGAAGCCTCGAAAATCGTTGTTTCAAACATTGGGGGAAAACCACCCGGTCTGGACCTTAGGACAACTCCTTTTCCGTTTGGTGTGGTGGCTCCGACTGGATTTATAGGACCAGTTTCCTAATAAAAAATGGATTGATAATGAAATGATTGTGTGAATGGATGGTGGAAATAAATGACTGAGCTAATCTATTTAATTTAATCTATAACTTACAAATAATTCTAAAACTAACCTGGGTATTTAATATGAATACAATTTAAAGATTGTTTCAATAAAACCAATAATCATGAAAATGTATTATAATTTAATTGAAATATGCAGTATCAAATAATGATAACTCTGTTTAAGAAATTAAACACAGTTATAATAACACATTGTATTCATAATTTTATATATCATTTACACATACTTTGATAAATGAATATTTCTATACATTAAAAAATGATATGTATAAAGAAACATTTGTAAAACAAGCCTATATAAATAATAGCAAATTCAAAGAGAATATTTCACAACATAAGAAAAATAATAGTAAGTTGATAGAAATACTAGATTCATCTTGATATTTTTCTTGATGCAATGCAATATGCATATCATGTGCTTTAACTTAAAACAAAATCCAAGGTACAAAAATGCAATTCTTAGAAATAATTCGCCATAAACCATAGGATGTGATCCTTTATAAAAATAAAATAGTCGATGGAGTACAAAAATGTAACATCCAAGCCAAAATATTACAAACTCAGGACCCCTTCTCAAATGCATGGAAGGGGTTTAAATAGGAAATTACTAAAACAAAATAACTAAAACTATTGCTACAATCTATCATCGAAAATCCGGAAACAGACTTATGATATTAAAATGAAACAGATTCATTCATTTTCTCCCACATTCAATGTACCAAGATGGTAGATTTTGAGCATATCTTTGACCTCTACTGGATGACTTAGCCTTGAATGTAACTGACCAGTATACGTGGCATCAGAAAATTTCGGAATGATGCAATTAATGGCATTGTAAAGGAATTTAATTGTCATTTGCTGACTGTGTGGCTTTATTAGATATTTCCACATGATATCCCATGAAATTCATTGAAGTTTTATGATTTTATGATTCTTGTTGACTAATTCTTGTTTCCACCTGGTATCAGTCTCTTTTACCTTTGGTAATTTACCTGTAATACAATCTGAAATTAAATTGGTGGCATATAAGCTATCATTAAACAATTGTGTTATATTATTCATCATAGTTTTCGCTCTTGTTGTGGCTCTTTCTCCTTTGATCAACTGTTTTTCCCATTCGGAAAACATAATTTCTTTGTGCCTTTCCTCAATCCTGGGAATGTTTGCATTCTTTCCTTGCTCCGAGTCTTTCCATTAAAGAAATTCAGAAATTTTCTCATCTCCATCATTAAATTCAAGTCTAAGGCTAACTGCTTCATCTATAAGAGATGATGTTATTTCACATAAGGGCTCATCTTGTGCCATCTTTTGACAGATTTCATTCAACTGTTGAGACAGTAGCTTATTTGTTTCAAGAGATTCAGTTTTAAATTGGTCAATTTTAGGATAATCCTTAAATTTGTCCAATCTTGCTTGGAATATTTTTTCTTGCTCAAATTTAGCAGTTTTTTCATTTTGCAGTAGGGCCTGTAATTTTTCCACTTCTTGAGTTAAATGTTGTTTCTTATTCAAATCTTTTTGATCAAGATTTTTCTTTTCAATGCCAAGTTTCTCTTCCAATTGTTTAGCTCTGAGCCCTTCTTCTTGCAACTGCTACTCTAACTGCATTATTTTTTGTTGATTTTTTATTGCTTGTTCCTCCAGCATAGCTATCTATAAGTCCTTGTGTTTCATCATTTGGGTGACTTCAGAAGCTTTGTCTATATTGGCTGCACTATAGGCACCTACATATTGTGACAATTTGGTGAGATCCTCTGAAGGATTCACCTCAGTATTCTTTTAGACAATGTGCACAAATTCAACTTGTGATGTTGAAAGTGACTCTTGATCTGTTATTCTTCTCTTCCTCTATTTCCTGACAACATCCCTATGCTTAGGACTATAAAATATATCTAGAGGAGGAATTTCTTCTACTTTCAACACAATTTATTCTGTAGGATGCTCAAGAATAATCTCCATATCTTGATCTTTCAAAATGTCAACTTGAGGATTATTTTGTGACCCTATTTGCTGAGAAAATTGTTCATATTGACTTAGCAAATGGGGGGTAACAATAACATCATCAGAATTCACCACTTTCTCTGTCATATTTTCTCTTTCAAGTTGATTATCTGGCTTATTACCAATATCTTCTTTTCCAGTCTTTACATTAGCTTTGCTGCTTGTACTTTCTTTCTCAATCTGCATATCGGTCTTACTACCTGTACTTTCTTTTTCTATCTAAACATCAAGTTTGCTAGCTGTATTTCCTTTCTCAATATTTACATCAGTTTTGCTGCGAGTGTTCTTCTTCTATACATCAGGCTTGGTTCCTGTGCTTTCCTTCTCAGTTTGTACATTGAATCTGCTGGTAGATACTTCTTTTCCTCCTTTGCTATCTGAATCTTCCTTTCTCTTTTTCTCTATTTCTATATTTTCAGACTCTTGCAAAGGAATTCTTAACTGGTAAAGAGGAGCTTTTAGCAATCTCTGACTTCTAAACTGCATGAATTTATTCATATCCTCTTTCTGAAACTTGGATTTAGCCATGTCATAAAATTGAGAAAATTTATCAATAGAAACAAATAAATCATTGAATTCATCGGGCTCATGCTCAAACCTAGCGATTTGAACCAAAGTTGTGAAATCAAATGCTACTTTTCTCTGGTCATACTACCTGCCTGGGACTGTTGCGAACTTAAGATATCTTATTTTAATGACTTCTTTCTCAACATGTTTGAAATCGTTAAGATTATAATTTCCACAATGAAAGGGAAAAGTAGGCCACATCAATTTCTTGCTATTATTTTGACATCTTGACATCCCTCCTTCTGTTAACTGGTAAGAAATTTTTTGGGCTAACAATTTGTCGGGAACATAAAGAGGTAAGATATGTGGTTCCAAAATGCTTCCAAAAACTCTAATATAAGTAAATTTATCTTCTCCAAACCAGTCACCAATTAGCGCTATATCATTCTTTGCTTTTTCAAAAAGCTGGGGAGGAAATTGGTCAAAACTGGTCTCATAGACTAGAATCATAAAGCCGTGACAAATACTATAGACCTGATTTTTAAAATGGACCTTCCACAAGTACTTATGGTAGATATTTATAGGGACAGGGTTTTGAGGGGTCCATTTCCAACCTAGAATGGGAAATTCTAAATTAAAACATATGGCATCTAAGATGTAGGCACAGAAATGAAACGATGTCGTATTTCCTGTATCTTTGTCCTTTCCATATTCTAAGATTCTATTAGCTATTTTGTCTGAAAGGATAACTGACCAGTCGATGATCTCAAAATTCACGGTAGAATGAATCAAGGGTACCATTTGTATAGAAAATCTTGCAGAATTATGATTTTCGAAAAGCGTGCACATCATTGTGGCAAAATAACAATATGGGGGTGCAAGAAATTCCACGGATTACATATCTAATGCTTCATTTTTATGTTTCTCTGGAGCTCTTCTCCATTCCCTAATTGGTTCTGACTGATTCTCATTGCTTGCAACAAAATCCTTAATGAAGGCCTTGTTATAGATTTTTTGAGGGTCTGGAAGATGGTATATTTATTTTATATCCTCTACTCTGAAAGGCCAAAATGTTGTTCCCAAAGCTGAAAAAAATGTCCTATTTGTGATGGTAATATTTTCTATCACCCGCCGAATTACATCATAATAGGGAAAAATATTTTCCCATGCTGCAATTCTGTGAAGGAATGAATTTGCAAGTGCTTTGAGAGGACTCTCAGAATTAGAATCTGAGTTTTCTTCATTTGGTACTGTTGCCTTCACCTCAGTGACCTTAGGGCTTTCTCTTTCAATAAAGTTATATACATCTTCCCAAGAAAATTTTCCAAGACCCTGGCATGATCTATCTATAACAAGTTTAATTTTGGCTGGTTTTTCTTTGGTACTATGGTAATAGTAGCAGCCTTTTCTTTCTTAGATATCTTAGAAATTTTCTCGTCTAGTATTATTTCGCTAGCTCGGCGAACAAGAGGGTTGGAAGCTCTATGGTTTTGCAAATGAGAAAAACTTTTAGACACGGTAAAAATGAAGTAAGGATAACAACTATATGAAAAGACTTATTCAATGATATCAATTTATTAACTCCGTGTTTAAACTTAAATGCTCTCTATGGGAGTCACACTCACGCATTCAAATTAGAATCAATCGTGAAATTCATTTGATTTTATAATTAATAAAGAACGTACAATCAGAGATCGGCAATTTTAAATGTGAATATAAAACTCCCCTTTTGAATTTTCCGATTGCGATGAATAAATAATATATGCGCAGTGTAAAATAGCGATAAAATAAATACTAAGTATCCATCGTATCGGGGGTTTTCAAAAGGGACAACAAATAAAATCTCATGATCTCTGCCGATTTGTGATTACGATGATGGTGTATCGCATCGGCTCTTTTCAAAGGAAATAAGTTGTAAATGATATCCGCCTATTTGCAATTGTGATGATGGTGGGGTCCATCACATCGAGATTTTATGGAATGAATGAATATGATGTTGTTCCTCCGAAATGCGATTGTGATAAATTGCATCGCATCAGAGTTTGCTAATTGACTGAATGAGGGGTTTTCATTTTTTTTTTGTGATTTGTGATTTGCGATGGGTTACATCGCATCGGAGTTTATAAAACAGGTACATGTAACATTGATCCTCCGAAATGCGATTTGCGATAAATCGCATCGCATCAGAGTTTTGCAAAGCAATTGTGAAACTTTAAGATTCCTTCGATTTGTGAATGCGATTACTTTATCACATCCGACTTATTCAATATGAATACTTTTATGTTCTATGTTGATGTGATAAAAGACTTTATATTTCATCGGATTAGAAAATTTCAATGTTGCATTTGTTGGCATAGACTTGTGATATGCGATATGCGATATATGTGTTTCTAAACAACGAACCTTTTATTGTTTTATTCAAAATGATCGGATTTCCTCAAAGTCTTTTATTCCTATCTTAAAAATAAAGGGGACCTATTTCTAAATGAAATTTATTCTAAAATTTTGAAATGGGGAGGGTTTTTGTACCGTAAAATAATTAGAGATTCACTGGAAGAAACAGTTATCTCTGAAAAAATAAAATGAATACTATATTTCTAGTAAGTAAAAAGTTTTAAAGATAATGAAAACTATCTTAGAGAAATTTTAAATAAAATCTAACTTTGAAAAATCATAAAAATCACTTACAATTTCTTTCTAATTCTTCAAAAATAAAAAAAATTTATGGGTCTTCTCAAGCCTTGATTGGTTGATAATAATAAAGTAGGGGGCTCCTCCAATTTTAGCTTTTGTGTTTTACTCTATTGTCAAAGGTATTGCCTCTATTGCCTGCAAACATTCATAGTCTCAATAGGGTTACCTTTTAACCATCAACCATTCATTGTCCCATCCATCTAAGATCATGATTCTTTAAAAGATAAATTCATAAGACATTGTATCTTATGTTTTTCTTCTTTTAATTTTAATTTAAAAGCCATTGTTCTGGTTTGGTAGCCAGTTGATAACAATGCCACTCACTAGTTGTAATTAAACTGAACAAGCTGGCTTGTGATGAGACCCCTTGTCTTATAATTACAAGCCATTACCCTATTTTGGTATGCAGTGTTGGTAATGTCATTTTTATTACTTCTTATGATCATGGTAAGCAGGCTCGTGATGTGACCTCTTATGTCTTAATTTTGACATATAATTTCTTAGAATTACATTCTAAAAAATCGCAACCTTAATGGATGGGGTGAAATGATTTTATCCTTAAGAATCAATGGATGACAATTTTCAGACTTTTTTTGAATGCCAAAGCTTGGAAAAGTCTTTACTCTTTATGGATAACCTTTCTCTGCTTAATAAAATTATAATGATTTACATTTTTCTTAAAGTTTCAAAAGATCATGCGAATGTTTTGAACAAATTTTCAAAGTTTAACGTTTTATTTTAAGCTATCCAAAATTGTAATCATTTCTATAAAAATTATTATTTACATAAAATAAGTATTTACAATATTTTCTCGAAGATATTTTCAAATAGTAAAAAGTCGATTAAAGGCTATTTAACAATCTTATTTACAAAATAAACAAAAATTTCAGAAAGGAATATGTAAAAGTAAGAAGGGGTTACCTCCTTAAGAAAATAATTTCTTTAAAATAAGCCCATTTAAATGAAGACATTCTCTCTTTCCTATTAAATCTTGCAGAATGAATGTATATGAACCTATCTTTTCAGCAATCTGAAATGGTCCAAGCCACGTCTTTTGAAATTTGGTATGTTTACCTTTATCTTCATGTGCTTTATCCCATTTCAGAACAAGATCACCAATTTTCAAAGTTTTGAATCCGGTGGAACTTGAATCAAAAGAAGATTTTACAAGCTGTTTGTGTTTTTCATGAATACTTTTTGCTTTCTCTCTATCTTCTTCTAATTTAAAAATTTGATCAAATATCAACTGAATAGGTGATGAACGATTCTCTTCAATGAATTGAACTAGGGCTAATGATGGGAGAACTAGATTTGATGGTATCATAGCTTCTTTTCCATAAACTAGATTGAAAGGTGACGTTCATATTGAAGCTTTATGAGTAATACGATCAACCCATAGTGAAAAAATTAAAGACTTGTGCAAATTATTTTGATTATGATAAATGGTCTTTTTAATGATTTTGATAAGATTTTTATTAGTAGATTCAGCTAAACCATTACCTTGTGGATAATAATTTTCTGAATATTTCAATTTGAAACCTCTTTTGATTGCAAATTCCATTATACTATTTCCAGAAAAATAAGATTTATTGTCAAAGACAAGAGCGTTAGGTACACCAAACCTGGTAATGATGAATTGATAAATGAATTCAATGATTGCATCAGAATTGGCTACCTTTAAAGGAATTGCTTCTACCCACTTTGTGAAGAAATGTGTTGCTATAAGGATGTATCTGTGTTGTTTGGAAGAGTGTGGTACTATTTCACCAATGATATCAAGCCCCCATTGCTCAAATGGTTGCTCAATGTTTACTGGTTACAAAGGAAAATCTGACTTCCTTTTTCTTCCACTAGTAGTTTGAAAAATCTCACACTTCCTTACATAATCATGTGTATCTTTGAAAAGGGTAGGCCAATAATATCCAGCATGGATTATTTTGTGAGCGGTGGTATCGCCTCCAAAATGTCCACCTACTGGTCCATCATGTAATTCTTGCAATACCTTTTTTTCTTCAGTCTTTTCAAGACATCTTAATACAATTGAATCATAATTCCTTCTGAATAACACATCATCAATGATTTCATAAAGTTTAGCTTCTAATATTAGAGCATGTTTGTTCTTATAGCTGAGATTAGAAGGAGCATACCCATTTTTTAAGTAGAAGATCAGATCAACATATTGAGATTCAGAATCTATAACACTTATCTGATTTTCTTGAACGATATTAGCTTGATCGTGATGTCCTGGTATGTTGTGAGCTCCTGCTAACAATCTACAAAAACCTTGTCCTCTAACAATCTTGGTTGGCTTAATATCAATATCATACTCTTGCAAAGTTGTTCCCCAATTAGCTCTCTTTTCTCCTACTTCTTTTTGAATTAACAATTGTCTCACTGCAGAGAATGGGACAATAATTTTTGTATGTGTCTTTAGGAGAAAAGGTCTAAAATGTTTGATTGATTTAAACACAGCAAAGGCTTGTTTTTCTACATCGGAATAATAAAGCTTAGCTCCTTGCAGATTTGAGTTAAACAAAGAAATTGGTGCTTCTATTTGTTGATCATTGAGCTGTGTTAAAACAACATCATAGGATGTTTCAGTAGCCAAGGTATATAGAATAATTTTTTTAGAAAAATTAGGAGTATTCAATGCAGGTGCATTAATGATTGTGTGTTTGATTGTATCAAAGGCTCCCTTTTCTTTATACCCCCATTTGAATACTGAATTTTTCTTAATCATATTCTACATAGGTAAAACAATTTGAGAAAATCAGGAAAGAATATTTTTACAAGATTGGTTTTCCCTAGAAATGATTGCATGGATTTTTTGTTATGAGGTAAAGAAATGTCAGAAAATTCTTTCACTCTGTCAGTGTCGATATATATACCATCTTTTGACACAACAAAACCTAATATTTTTCCTTCGTTGAGAGCAAAGAAGGATTTCTCTAGGTTTAAAGAAATACCAAATCTTATACATCTTTCAAATATTTGTTTCAAATCATGTATATGATTGGTTCTTTTCTTTGAAAATATTGTTATGTCATCAAGATAGATAACAACTAATCTGTTAATCAAACCCTTAAATGCTATATCCATGGCTCTCTGGAAAGTAGCTCCTGCATTTATCAAACCAAAAGGCATCTTCTGGTAAGCATAGGTTCCCCATTTGGTTCTGAAAGTAGTTTTCAGCCTATCATCTGGATGTACTAATATTTGATTATTTCCTGAAAAACCATCAAGAAAGGATATGAGTTCAGAACCAGCTACCTTTTGAAGTATTTGTTCAATCATTGGTAATGGGAAGTTATCCGTTTGACATGCCTTCTTTAAATTTCTAAAATCAATGCAGATTCTAATACCTTCATTCTTGTTCCTGACAGGTACCATGTTGGAAAACTAATTAGAATGCCTTACTGGAAAAATGATTTTGGCCTTTAAAAGTTTATTGAGTTCTGCCTTGATTTGAATTTCAAGATTTGGATGAATTTTTCTTAACTTCTGTTGAACAAGTTTGACATCAGAAAGAATTGGAATTATATGTTGAATAATAGAAGTATCAGAAGTTTTAAAGTCCTCATAATTCCAAGAAAAAACATTTTTATACCTACTCAAAATTTTGATGAAAGCGGTTCTTTCCTTTGGAGTTAACTCGAGTCCTAAATTAACATTTTGATGTTTAGACTCAGAGCCAAGATTTACTAATTCAAAATTCAAAGTGGAACTTTGAAGTTTAGCATTAGTAACTTTCTTCAATCTATCTTTTATATCATATAGATCCTCAAGTTTAACAACAGATTTGGGAATAGGACTTTCATTACTTTTTGAAGTATTTTGAAGATCATGATCATTTTCATCAATTATTTGTTCATCATAGGATTTCTATGAAGTCAATAAATTCAAGATATCTTCATCATGATAGAATACTCTCCAGTTTGTGATATTATCGAGAACAGATGGTTGAAAGATTAATTTGACTGAAAACCTATCAGGACTCTAATCTTCAGCAGGGAGGAGTTTGGAAGCAACATTAGCTAACAAATCGGCTGACGTATTTTGATTTCTAGGAATATAAGAGATATTAAGTGCTAAAAGTTGAGTGGTAAGGTCTTACACAAGGGTTTGATAATGTTTGAGATGTTCTGAAAGACAATGTATAGTATTCCTTACTTGTCTTATGACAATTTCAGAATCACCATATACTTTCAAGTACTTGACATTTAACCCTATAGCTTTATAAAGCCCTTGGATCAAGGCTTCACATTCTGCAGTATTGTTTGTGCACTCAAATTCTAGTCTACATGATAGCATATTTTTCTCTCCATCTGGATCAATTAAAATGCATCTTGCTCCTGCACCATCACTAGATTTTGATCCATCAAAATATAATGACCAAAATAAAGACCTATCCACAGGTTTATCTACAAGTTGGTCAGAAACATTAATAATTCTAGAAGAATCAAATTGTGAAAAATTTTCAATTTGTGAAACAAAAGTATTTACAGAAAAGTGTGATTGTGGTGCTGTGAAATTCCCAAGAAATGATTCAGCAGAATAACCTCCAAGGATATTGTTATTAAAAGCTACAGGTTCATTTTCTTGTTCAAATTCTGTTACAGTATGCATCATGTTTTTTTCTTGCTCAACTTTGATTTGATTTGGTTTCCCTTTGTAGGGAAGCCACATATGTGAATAATCAGTGGAAATATAACCATTAATCTTTGGAAACCAATCCCTGCTTAAGACTAATCCATAGAATTCAAGAATATCGACAATTAGAATATTAATTCTTTGGAATATCCTAGGATCAGAAGCTAATCGAATAGTAACTGAATTGATTTCTCCCACAACTTGGAATTTAGAGTGATCCAATTGAACAATGTGAACTGCAGAATTTTTTGGTTCAATATTCAATTTTGCACAGACTGAAGTAGGCATTATATTAGATGATGCTCCTGAATCTATCAAGCAATTATGAAAATTCTTGTTGCAGATTTCAAAATTCAAAATAAAAGGAGGTGTCTGAGAATTTGATCTTTCTCCAATAAGAACAATATCAGTGGCATTTACTTTATCTGGTGGCTTAACTGTTCCTTTAGCTGCTTTGGAAACTACACCACTTGGTAGAGGAGCGATGGGTATTGCATTTAATTCTTTCAATAATAGCTTCTGTTGATGTTTAATTTTGTTGAGTTCATGTAAGGAAATGTCACTCTGGTCTTCTTCATGTCTTCAATAATGTTATAATCCATAGGATCTGATACCACTAAAGTCTTAGATGTTGTTGTAGGAGGATTAGAAGATGATGGCTGATTTTGAGTGGGTGAAGGAGAAGCTTTCTTTACAGGAGATTTGTCTTTGGTAGTCGGAGTTGTACTTTTCTTCTTAGGAATAGATTGAACAAGGCTCCGTGGCAGATTTACTCCTTGTACTTACTGGCATGGCTTATTGTTCTATTCCATTGTCCGAGTTAGGGAGAATGAAATCCCACATCCCATGTAATTTAGCTATTTCCTCTCTTTATTCTTCTTCATCAGATACTCGAGGAGTATCTTCTTCTTCCTCTGACTCTACATTGGATATTGAATTGGGAGGTTTAGATTCAGCTTGTGTTCTTTTGAAGTTTCTGAATGGCCTTTTGGTGGAAGTTTCTTCCACTTTCTTCTTAATCTCAACCATCTCATTAGACACAGTTTTGAGAACTTTCTATAAGCCTTCCATTTCATATGGATCTTTCAGTGTTTTCTTTTTTGAATCATCCTTAAAGCTGACCTTTTTGGATTTTCTTTCCTCAATATAATTTTTCTTATCCAAAGCAATAATCCTTATCTCAACTGCAATCGCTTCTTTCATGTTTTTAGCCAAAGTAGGTTTAGCAGCTCTATTAACAAAAATTGCTATATTTGAAGGAAAAACTGTTATATAGCATTCACTTCGGACCTGCTCACTGGGCTTTGATGTTGTAGGGATTTTATTCAAGAGTTTATTGAATCGGGAATTAAAATCTTTGATGGGTTCTTTGGGTTTTGTCTTCAAATTGGAGAGATCATTGATTAGGGTAGCTATTGATCTATCATCTCCAAATTTAGTTAAGAAATGTTCTTGAAAAGTATCCCAGCTTGTAATAGATCCTAAAGGTAATGAAAAATACCAGGATCGTGCTACCCCTTGCAAAGTATAGGGGAATAACCTGACTACAAAATCCTCATGTTCAACTCCGTTCAAGTTTACAACAAGCATAAAGTTATTGATATGTTCTTCAGCTTGTATGTTAAGGTCAGGACTAAATTTTGGCATCGATTTTTCAGGATGATCTGGTATATCATGTAAGGGTGCAGCCATCGCAACGACTCCTAGTCTATCCCATGGCCTTTGTGCCATTGTTATGATAACAATTGAAGGACTAGAAGAGACAACTGGTGTTTGGACAGATGTTGTCTAAGAGAATGATATTGGAACAGATGATGTTTGGGCAGCTGATGTTAGGACAACTGCACTTTTCTGAGTTGGGGTTTGGGAAACAGATGATTGAATCTGCGATGAAGAACTAATATCACTCTCTGATTCCAATGGGTTTTTTCTTGTTTTAACTCTACTAGGTAAAGGAAATTCCTTTGGAGGAATACCATTTTTTTCACTTTGTAACCTGGTAAGAGGTTTGGAAGAAACAAATTGTGAAGTTACACTACCTTCAGATAATTAAGACTCTTCTAAAGATATTGAGAACCCTTGTAATTTTTGAATTAAAGCTTGTACTTCAGGGGACTCGGGAGGCTGACTGTTTGATTGGTTTGAGACTTTGGTAGTGGGTGTTTGAATATTCTTATCAATTTCTTCCCTAGGGATTTGATATGTAGAAGAAATTGAAGAGGGTGATGAGGGTGAGTTGCTCTTAGAATGGCCTGTGGATTGAGATTTACTTGCCATTCATAGCTTAGGCCCTCCTTCTAGCACCAAAAATGTTGAAGCCTCGAAAATCGTTGCTTCAAACATTGGGGAAAAACCACCCGGTCAGGACCTTAGGATAGCTCCTTTTCCTTTTCGTGTGGTGGCTCTGACTAGATTTATAGGACCATTTTCCTAATAAAAAATGGATTGGTAATGGAATGATTGTGTGAATGGATGGTGGAAATAAATGACTGAAGTAATCTATTTAACTTAATCTATAACTTATAAATAATTCTAAAACTAACCCGGGTATTAATATGAATACAATTAAAAGATTGTTTCAATAAAACCAATAATCATGAAAATGTATTATAATTTAATTGAAATATGAAATATAAAATAATGATAACTCTGTTTAATAAATTAAATAAATTTATAATAACACATTGTATTCATAATTTAATTTATCATTTACACATACTCTGATAGATGAATATTTCTATACATTCAAAAATGATATGTGTAAAGAAACATTTGTAAAAATAGCCTATATAAATGATAGCAAATTCAAAAAGAATATTTCACAACATAAGAAAAATAACCGTAAATTGATAGAAATACCAAATTCATCTTGACATTTTTCTTGATGCAATGAAATATCCAGATCCTGTGCTTTAACTTAAAACAAAATCCAAGGTACATAAATTCAATTCTTAGCTCGATAATTCGCCATAAAGCTGTGACAAATTCTATAGACGTGATTTTTAAAATGGACCTTCCACAAGTACTTATGGTAGATATTTATAGGGACAGGGTTTTGAGGGGTCCATTTCCAACCTAGAATGGGAAATTCTAAATTGAAACACAGGGCATCTAAGATGTAGGCACATAAATGAAACGGGGTCGTATTTCCGGTATCTTTGTCCTTTCCATATTCTAATATTCTATTAGCTATTTTTTCTTAAAGGATAACTGACCAGTCAATGATCTCAGAATTCACAGCAGAATGAATCAAGGGTACCATTTGTATAGAAAATATTGCAGAATTATCATTTCTGAAAAGCCTACACATCATTGTGGTAGCATAACAATATGGGGGTACAAGAAACTCCATGGAGTACATACCTGATGCTTCATTTTTATGTTTATCTGGAGCTCTTCTCCATTCCATAATTGGTTTTGACTGAGTCTCATTGCTTGCAGTGAAATCCTTAGTGAAGGCCTTGTTATATATTTTCTGAGGGTCTGGAAGATGGTACATTGATTTTATATCCTCTTCTCTAAAATACCCAATTGTTGTTCCCGAAGCTAAAACAAATGTCCTATTTGTGACGGTGATATTGTCTATCACCCACCGAATTACATCATAATAGGGAAAAATATTTGCCCGTGCTGCAATTCTATGATGGAATGAATTTGCAAGCGCTTGGAGAGGAGTCTCAGAATCAGAATCTAAGTTTTCTTCATCTGGTACTGTCACCTTCACCTCAGTGACGTTAGGGTTTTCTCTTTCAATCAAGTTATATACATCTTCCCAAGAAAATTTTCCAAGACCCTAGCATGATGTATCTGTAACCAGTTTAATTTTGGCTGGTTTTTATTTTGGTACTATGGTAATAGCAGTGGCATTTGCTTTCTTAGATCTCTTAGACATTTTCTTGTCTGGTATTATTTTGCTAGCTCGACGAACAAGAGGGTTGGAAGCTCTATGGTTCTACAAATGAGAAACACTTTTAGACGCGGTAAAAATGAAGTAAGGATAACAGCTATATGAAAATACTTATTCAATGATATCAATTTATTAACTTCGTGCTTAAACTTAAATGCTCTCTATGGGAGTCACACTCATGCATTCAAATTAGAATCAATCACCATAATTCATTTGATTTTCTAATTAATAAAGAACGTAGAATCATAGATCAACAATTTTTAAATGTGAATATAAAACTTCCCTTTTGAATTTTCCGATTGCGATGAATAAATAATATATGCACAGTGTAAAATAACGATAAAATAAAGACTAGGTACATCCATCGTATCGAGGGTTTTCAAAAGGGACAACAAATAACATCTCATGATCTCCGACGATTTGCGATTTCGATGATGGTCTATCACATCAGCTCTTTCCAAAGGAAATAAGTTGTAAATGATATCTGCCAATTTGCGATTGCAATGATGGTGGGGTCCATCGCATCGGGATTTTATAGAATGAATGAATATGATGTTGTTCCTCCGAAATGCGATTGCGATAAATTGCATCGCATAGGAGTTTTGTAATTGATTGAATGAAGGGTTTTCTTTTCATTTTTCGATTTTTGATTTTCGATGGGTTACATCACATCAAAGTTTATAAAACAGGTACATGTAACATTGCTCCTCCGAAATGTGATTTGCGATAAATCACATCGCATCGAAGTTTTGCAAAGCAATTGTGAAACTTTAAGATTCCTCCAATTTGCGATTGCGATTACTTTATCACATCGGACTTATTCAATATGAATGATTTTATGTTCTATGTTGATGCGATAAAATATTTTATATTTCATCGGATCAGAAAATTTCAATGTTGCATTTGTTTACATAGACTTGTGATATGCGATATGCGATATATGATTTTCTGAACAATGAACCTTTTATTTTTTTATTCAAAATGATCAGATTTCCTCAAAGTATTTTATTCCTATCTTAAAAATAACGGGGACCTATTTCTAAATGAAATTTATTCTAAAATTTTGAAATGGGGAGGGTTGTTGTACCATACAGCAATTGGCGATTCACTGGAAGAAAAAGTTACCTCTGAAAAAATAAAATGAATACTATATTTCTAGTAAGTAAAAAGTTTTAAAGATAATGAAAACTATCTTAGAGAAATTTTAAATAAAATCTAACTCTGAAAAATCATAAAAATCACTTACAATTTCTTTCTAATTCTTCAAAAATAAAAACATTTATGGGTCTTCTCAAGCCTTGATTGGTTGATAATAATAAAGTAGGGGGTTCCTCCAATTTAAGATTTTGTGTTTTACTCTATTGTCATAGGTATTGCCTATGTTGCCCGCAAACATTCATAGTCTCGACAGGGTTACCTTTTAACCATCAATCATTCATTGTCCCATCCATCTAAGATCATGATTCTTTAAAAGATAAATTCATAAGACATTGTATCTTATGTTTTCCTTGTTTTAATTTTAATTTAAAAGACATTGTTCTGGTTTGGTAGCCAGTTGATAACAGTGCCACTCACTAGTTGTAATTGAACTAAACAAGTTGGCTTGTGATGAGACCCCTTGTCTTATAATTACAAGTCATTACTCCGTTTTGGTATGCAGTGTTGGTAATGTCAGTTTTATTACTTCTTATGATCATGCTAAGCAGGCTCATGATGAGACATCTTATCTCTTAATTTTAACATATAATTTCTTAGAATTACATTCTAAAAAATCGCAACCTTAATGGATGGGGTGAAATGACTTTATCCTTAAGAATAAATGGATGACAATTTTCAGAGTTTTTTTTAATGCCAAAGCTTGGAAAAGTCTTTACTCCGTATGGATAACCTTTCTCTGCTTAATAAACTTATAATGATTTACATTTTTCTCAAAGTTTCAAAAGATCATGCAAATGGTTTGAACAAATTTTCAAAGTTTAACATTTTATTTTAAGCTATCCAAAACTATAATCATTTCTATAAAAATTCTTATTTACATAAAATAAGTATTTATAATACTTTCTCGAAGATATTTTCAAATAGTAAAAAGTCGATTAAAGGTTATTTAACAACCTTATTTACAAAATAAACAAAAATTTTAGAAAGGAATATGTACATGTAAGAAGGGGTTACCTCCTTAAGAAAATAATTTCTTTAAAATAAGCCCATTTACAGGAAGACATTCTCTCTTTCTTGTTAAATCTTGCAGAATGAATGTATATGAGCCTATCTTTTCAGCAATCTAAAATGGTCCAAGCCACATATTTTGAAATTTGGTATGCTTACCTTTATCTTCATGTTCTTTATCCCATTTCAGAACAAGATCACCAATTTGTAAAGTTTTGAATCCGGTGGAACTTGAATCAAAAGAAGATTTTACAAGCTGTTGGTATTTTTCATGAATACTTTTTTCTTTCTCTCTATCTTCTTCTAATTTAAGAATTTGATCAAATCTCAACTGAATAGATGATGAAGGATTCTCTTCAATGTATTGAACTAGGGCTAATGATGGGAGAACTATATTTGATGGTATCGCAGCTTCTTTTCCATAAACTAGATTGAAAGGTGAAGTTCCTATTGAAGCTTTATGAGTAATACGATCAACCCATAATGCAAAAATTAAAGAATTGTGCAAATTCTTTTGATTCTGATAAATGGTCATTTTAATGATTTTGATAAGATTTTTATTAGTAGATTCAGCTAAACCATTACCTTGTGGATAATAATTTTCTAAATATTTCAATTTGAAACCTATTTCGATTGCAAATTCCATTATACTATTTCCAGAAAAATAAGATGCATTGTCAAAGACAAGAGCGTTAGGTACACCAAACCTGGTAATGATGAATTGATCAACTAATTCAATGATTGCATCAGAATTGGCTACCTTTAAAGGAATTGCTTCTACCCACTTTGTGAAGAAATGTTTTTCTATAAGGATGTATTTGTGTTGTTTGGAAGAGTGTGGTACTATTTCACCGATGATATCAAGCCCCCATTGCTCAAATGGTTGCTCACTGTTTACTGGTTGCAAAGGAAAAGCTGACTTCCTTTGTCTTCCACTAGTAGTTTGAAAAATATCACACTTCCTTACATAATCATGTGTATCTTTGAAAAGGGTAGGCCAATAATATCCAGCATGGATTATTCTGTGAGTGGTGGTATCGCCTCCAAAATGTCCACCTGCTGGTACATCATGTAATTCCTGCAATACCTTTTCAAGACATCTTAATAGAATTGAATCGCAATTCCTTCTAAATAACACATCATCAATGATTTCATAATGTTTAGCTTTTAATATTAGAGCACGTTTATTCTTATAGCTGAGATTAGAAGGAGCATACCCATTTTTCAAGTAGAAGATCAGATCAGCATATTAAGATTCAGAATCTATAACACTTATCCGATTTGCTTGAACGATATTAGCTTTATATTGATGTCCTAGTATGTTGTGAGCTCCTGCTAACAATATGCAAAAACCTTGTCCTCTAAAAATCGTGGTTGGCTTAATATCAATATCATACTCTTGCAAATTTGTTACCAAATTAGCTCTCTTTTCTCCTACTTCTTTTTGAATTAACAATTGTCTCACTGTAGATAATGGGACAATAATTTGTGTATGTGTCTTTAGGAGAAAAGGTCTAAAATGTTTGATTGATTTAAACACAACAAAGGCTTATTTTTCTACATCGGAATAATTAAGCTCATCTCCTTGCAGATTTGAGCTAAAGAAAGAAATTGGTGCTTCTATTTGTTGATCATTGAGCTGTGTCAAAACAAAAACATAGGATGTTTCAGTAGCCAAGTTATATAGAATAAAATTTTTAGAAAAATTAGGAGTATTCAATGCAGGTGCATTAACGATTTCTTGTTTGATTGTATCAAAAGCTTCCTTTTCTTTGTACCCCCATTTGAATACTAAATTTTACTTAATCATATTCTACATAGGTAAAACAATTTGAGAAAAATCAGGAATGAATATTTTTACAAAATTGGCTTGCCTTATAAATGATTGCATGGATTTTTTGTTATGAGGTAAAGAAATATCAAAAATTTCTTTCACTCTGTCAAGGTCGATATATATACCATCTTTTGACACAACAAACCCTAAGAGTTTTCTTTCGTTGAGAGCAAAGAAGGATTTCTTTGGGTTTAAAGAAATACCAAATCTTCTACATGTTTCAAATATCTGTTTCAAATCATGTATATGATTGGATCTTTTCTTTGAAAATACTATTATGTCATCCAGATAGATAAAAACTGATCTGTTAATCAGACCCTGAAATGCTATATCCATGGCTTTCTAGAAAGTAGCTCCTGCATTTATCAGACCAAAAGGCATCTTCTGGTAAGCATAGGTTCCCCATTTGGTTCTGAAAGTAGTTTTCAGCCTATCATCTAGATGTACTAATATTTGATTATAGCCTGAAAAACCATCAAGAAAGGACATGAGCTCAGAACTAGCTACCTTTTGAAGTATTTGTTCCATCATTGGTAATGGGAAGTTATCTGTTTGACATGCCTTGTTTAAATTTCTAAAATCAATGCAGATTCTAATATCTTCATTCCTCTTCCTAACAGGGACCATGTTGGAAATCTAATTAGAATTCCTTACAGGAAAAATGATTTTGGCCTTTAAAAGTTTATTGAGTTCTGCTTTTATTTGACTTTCAAGATTTGGATGAATTTTTCTTAACTTCTGTTGAAGAGGTTTGACATCATAAAGCATTGGAATTATATGTTGAATAACAGAAGTATCATAATTTTTCAAGTCCTCATAATTCCAAGAGAAAACATTTTTATACCTACTCAAAAGTTTGATGAAAGCGGTTCTTTCCTCTGGAGTTAAATCGAGTCCTAAATTAATATTTTGATGTTTAGAATCAAAGCCAAGATTTACTAATTAAAACTTCAAAGTGGAACTTTGAAGTTTACCATTAGTAACTTTCTTGAATCTGTCTTTTATATCATATAGATTCTCAATTTTAACAACAGATTTGGGAATAGGATTTTCATTACTTTTTGAAGTATTTTGAACATCATGATCATTTTCATCAATTATTTGTTCATCATAGGATTTCTGTGAAGTCAATAAATTCAATATATCTTCTTCATGATAGAATACTCTCCAGTTTTTGATATTATCGGGAACAGATGGTCGAAATATTAATTCAACTGAAAACCTATCAGGACTATAAAAAATCAGCTTATGTATTTTGATTTCTAGGAATATAAGAGATATTAAATGCTAAAAATTTAGTGGTAAGGTCTTGCACAAGGATTTGATAATGTTTGAGATGTCTTGAAAGATAATGGATAGTATTCCTTACCTGTCTTATGACAATTTCAGAATCACCATATACTTTCAAGTACTTGAAATTGGACCCCATAGCTTTATAAAGCCCTTGAATCAAGGCTTCATATTCTGCAGTATTGTTTGTGCACTCAAATTCTAGTCTACATGACATCATAGTTTTCTCTCCATCTTGATCAATTAAAATGCATCTTGCTCCTACACCATCTCTAGATTTTGATCCATCAAAATATAATGACCAAAATAAAGACTTATCCACAGGTTTATCTACAAGTTGGTCAGACACATTAATAATTCTAGAAGAATCAGATTGTGAAAAAATTTCAATTTGCCAAACAAAAGTATTTACAGAAAACGGTGATTGTGGTGCTGTAAAATTCCCAAGGAATGATTCAGTAAAATAACCTCTGAGGATATTGTTATTAAAAGCTACAGGTTCATTTGCTTGTTCAAATTCTATTGCAATATGCATCATGTGTTTTTCTCGCTCAACTTTGATTTTATTTGGTTTCCATTTGTAGGGAAGCCACATATGTGAATAATCAGTGGCAATATAACCATTAAGCTTTGCAGACCAATCCCTTCTTAAGACTAATCCATAGAATTCAGGAATATCTGCAATTAGAATATCAATTCTTTGGACTATCCTAGGATCAGAAGCTAATCAAATAGTAACTGAATTGATTTCTCCCACAACTTGGAATTTAGAGTGATCCAATTGAACCATGTGAACTGCAGACTTTTTTGGTTCAGTATTCAATTTTTCACAGACTGAAGTAGGCATTATATTAGATGATGCTCCTGAATCTATCAAGCAATTATGAAAATTCTTGTTGCAGATTTCACAAGTCAAAAGAAAAGGAGGTGTATGAGAATTTGATATTTCTCTAATAAGAACAGTATCAGTGGCATCTACTTTATCTGGTGGCTTAACTGTTCCTTTCGCTGCTTTGGCAACTACACCACTTGGTAGAGGAGCGATGGGTGTTGCATTTAATTCTTTCAATAACAACTTTTGTTGATGTTTAAGTTTGCTGAGTTCATGTAAGGAAATGTTCGCTCTAGTCTTCTTCATGTCTTCAACAATGTTATAATCCATAGGATCTGATACCACCAAAGTCTTAGATGTTGTTGTAGGAGAATTAGAAGATGATCGCTGATTTTGAGTGGGTGAAGGAGAAGCTTTATTTACAAGAGATTTGTCTTTGGTAGATGGATTTGTACTTTTCTTCTCAGAAACAGATTGAACAGGCTCCATGGTAGATCTAATCCTTCTACTTACTCGCATGTCTTCTTGTTCTATTTCATTGTCTGAGTTAGGGAGAATGAAATCCCACATCCCATATAATTCAGCTATTTCCTCTCTTTCTTCTTCTTCATCAGATAATCGAGGAGTATCTTCTTATTCTTCTTGCTCTGACTCTGCATTGGATATTGAACTGGGAGGTTTAGATTCATCTTGTGTTATTTTGAAGTTTCTGAATGGCCTTTTGGTGGAAGTTTCTGCCACTTGCTTCTTAATCTCAACCATCTGATTAGACATAGTTTTGAGAACTTTCTGTAAGCCTTCCATGTCATATGGATCTTTCGGTGTTTTATTTTTTGAATCATCCTTAAATTTGACCTTTTCGGATTTTATTTCCTCAATAGAATTTTTCTTATCCAAAGCAATAATCCTTATTTAAACTACAATCGCTTCTTTCATGTTTTCAGCCAAAGTAGGTTTAGTAGCTCTATCAACAAAAAATGTTATATTTGAAGGAAAAACTGTTATATACCATTCACTTCAGACCTGTTCACTTGGCTTTGATGTTGTACGGATTTTATTCAAGAGTTTATTGAATCGGGAATTAAAATCTTTGATGAGTTCTTTGGGTTTTGTCTTCAAATTGGAGAGATCATTGATTAGGGTAGCTATTGATCTATCATCTCCAAATTTAGTTAAGAAATGTTCTTGAAAAATATCCCAACTTGTAATAGATCCTAAAGGTAATTAAAAATATCAGGATCCTACGGCCCCTTGCAAAGTATATGGGAATAACCTGACTACAACATCCTCATGTTCAAATCCGTTCAAGTTTACAACAAGCATAAAGTTATTGATATGTTCTTTAGCTTGTATGTTAAGATCAGGACTAAATTTTGGAAGCCATTTTTCAAGATGATCTGGTAAATCATGTAAGGGTGCAGCCATCGCAACGGCTCCTGGACTAGCCCATGGCCTCTGTGCCATTGTTATGATAACAGTTGAAGGAATAGAAGAGACAGCTGGTGTTTGGACAGATGTTGTCTGAGTGGATGATATTGGAACAGATGATGTTTTGGCAGCTGATGTTGGGACAACTGCACTTTTCCAAGTTGGGGTTTGGGAAACAGATGATTGAATCTGTGATGAAGAACTAATATCACTCTCTTATTCCAATGGGGTTTTTCTTGTTTTAACTCTACTAGGTAAAGGAAATTCCTTTGGAGGAATACCAAGTTTTTCACTCTGTAACCTGGTAAGAGGTTTGGAAGAAACAAATTGTGAAGTTACACTACCTTTAGATAATTCAGACTCTTCTAAAGATAATGAGAACCCTTGTAATTTGTGAATTAAATATTGTACTTCAGGGGACTCGGGAGGTTGATTTTCTGATTGGTTTGAGACTTTGGTAGTGGGTTATTGAATATTATTATCAATTTCTTCCCTAGGGATTTGAGATGTAGAAGAAATTGAAGATGGTGATGAGGGTGAGTTGCTCTTAGAATGGCCCGTGGATTGAGATTTACTTGCCATTCACAGCTTAGGCCCTCCTTCTAGCACCAAAAATGTTGAAGCCTCGAAAATCGCTGCATCAAACATTGGGGGAAAACCACCTGGTCGGGACCTTAGGACAACTCCTTTTCCATTTCATGTGGTGGCTCCGACTAGATTTATAGGACCATTTTCATAATAACAAATGGATTGGTAATGGAATGATTGTGTGAATGGATGGTGGAAATGAATGACTGAACTAATCTATTTAATTTAATCTATAACTTACAAATAATTCTAAAACTAACCCAGGTATTAATATGAATACAATTTAAAGATTGTTTTAATAAAACCAATAATCATGAAAATGTATTATAATTTAATTGAAATATGCATTATCAAATAATGATAACTCTGTTTAAGAAATTAAACAGAGTTATAATAACGCATTGTATTCATAATTTTATATATAATTTACACATACTTTGATAGATGAATATTTCTATACATTCAAAAATGATATGTATAAAGAAAAATTTGTAAAACAAGCCTATATAAATGATAGAAAATTCAAAGAGAATATTTCACAACATAAGAAAAATAACAGTAAATTGATAGAAATACTAGATTCATCTTGATATTTTTCTTGATGCAATGCAATATCTAGATCCTGTGCTTTAACTTAAAACAAACTCCAATGTACATAAATGCAATTCTTAGAGATAATTCGCCATAAACCACAGGATGTGATCCATTATAAAAATAAAATAGTCAATGGAGTACAAAAATGTAACATCCAAGCCAAAATATTACAAACTCAGGCCCCTTCTCAAATGCATAGAAGGGGTTTAAATATGTTGTAACACCTAATCCTACATGGGTAGGTGTGGAATGCGAAAAGTCACAATGGAGTCTAAGTGACCTTGGAATGTGAAACCAAGAGTCACACCATTGTATTATAAATGTACATCATGTATAATGGAAAAAATAAGAAGGCCTCACGCTTATCCTTCATTGTGTGTTGAGTTTTTTGTGTGTGTGTGTTCATCTTCCTCATACACCATGTGTGTGCTTAACATGGTGTTTAACATGGTATCAGAGCGGGCGATTGCTGGCCCTGCTCCACATTGAGTGAGCCATTTGTGTTTATGGCCTGTGCATATCTGCAAAAATTCTTGGCATTTTTGCAGCACTCAGAGTTTTTGTAGCAGTGATTTTGCAGCATTCATAAATTTTATCTTGGAGAAGAGCAGCATTCAAAATCCATGGCATCACTCAGAAATTGGGAGCAGCATTTCCCATCTGAAGGTTTTCATTCTAAATTTTCTCTGCAATTTCTGCTCATTAAAATCTGCAATTTGTAGAGCTGCTGGATACTATTTATATTGGGTTTCTGAAGAAGAAATTTCTGGTTTTTACTGCAAAAGAAATCTGAGTTTTTTCTGTTGAAAAAATTCTTCATCTCTGCATTTTCTGCTGCTGGATTTGTTTCTGCAGCACATTTGGAGAAAAATCTGCTGCTGTTTTAAAGTTGAAATTCCTGCTGAAATTTCTTGTATTTCTCCAATCTCTGCTGTTTTAAATTTAAAAAATAAAAATAAATAAATAAATAAATAAAAAATCTCTGGGAAAACTTTTCACCATCATTTCACCTTGTCCTTGACAGGGGGGGAAATGGTGGTCATGTACAAGCTTCGACGTCAGATCAAGCGAGCCTGAGCCACAATCTCTCATTCCCTGTTCAGAGTTGTAGCCAGCAGTTCAAGCGAGCCTGAGCCACAATTCGTCATTCCAGATTCAGAGATGTAGCCAGAGACACAGATGCCCATGAACATGCCTTCGGTTGGTGGACAACCTTAAACAATCATCTTTGGTTGGTGGACAAACTTAAACCACCACAGGTAGTAGACCTCCCTTCTTTTAGGTCGAAGGTCTCCCTTTCATATATGAGGAACACTTCCTCTAGCAGAAGCCTTCAGCTTCTTGCCAGCTTTGGTTGAGTTCCAGGAAATGCTTCGAGCATTCCAGAGTTGTTGGTAATCCTAAAACCATCACACGTAGTAGACCTCCCTTCTTTTAGGTTGAAGGTATCCCTTTTTTATGAGGGAAAATTCCTCTTGCAAAAGCCTTCAGCTTCTTGCCAGTTTTGGAAGAGTTCCGAGAACTGCAACAAGTTTTGTGTTCCAGTGTTGGTGGTCATCCTTAAACCATCTCTTTTTTCCAACATTTCAGAGAGTTGATTTAGCACAAGTGCTGCCATGTATACTTTGCAGATTTGTATTACAACTCTTTTCTTGGACTCACACATACCCCTTCAGATTAAGGGGGGATGTTGGAACACCTAATCCTACATGGGTAGGTGTGGAATGTGAAAAGTCAGAATGGAGTCTAAGTGACCTTGGAATGTGAAACAAGAGTCACACCATTGTATTATAAATGTACATCATGTATAATGGAAAAAATAAGAAAGCCTCACGCTTATCCTTCATTGTGTGTTGAGTCTCTTGTGTGTGTGTTCATCTTCCTCATACACCATGTGTGTGCTTAACATGGTGTTTAACAAAATAGGAAATTAATAAAAAAAAATAACTAAAACTATTACTACAACCTATCATCGGAAATACAGAAATAGACTTGTGATATTAAAATGAAACAGATTCATTGATTTTCTCTCGCATTCAATGTGCCGAGATGGCAGATTTTGAGCATATATTTGACTTCTACTCGATGACTTAGCCTTGAATGCAACTAACCAGTATACGTGGCATCAGGAAATTCTAGAATGATGCAATTAATGGCATTGTAAATGAATTTAATTGCCATTTAGATATGTCCACATGATATCCCATGAAATTCCTTGAAGTTTGCTGATTTGCTGATTCTTGTTGACTAATTCTTGTTTCCACCTGTTATCAGTCTCGTTTACCTTTGGTAACTTACCTGGAATAAAATATGAAATTAAATTGATGGCATATAGGCTATCATTAACCAACTATGTTATATTATTCATCACAGTTTTGGCTCTTGATGTGGCTCTTTCTCCTTTGATCAACTATTTTTCCCATTCGGCAAACATAATTTCTTTGTGCCTTTCCTCAATCCTGGGAAGGTTTGCATTCCTTCCTTGCTCCAAGTCTTGCCATGAAAGAAATTCAAAAATTTTCTCATCTACATCGTCAAATTCAAGTCTGAGGCTAACTGCTTCATCTATACGAGATGATGTTATTTCACATAAGGGCTCAGCTTGTGCCATCTTTTGACAGAGTTCATTCAACTACTGAGATAGTAGTTTATTTGTTTCAAGAGCTTCAGTTTTAAATTGGTCAATTTTAGGATAATCCTTAAATTTGTCCAATCTTGCTTGGAATATTTTTTCTTTCTCAACTTTAGTAGTTTTCTCCTTTTCCAATAGGGTCTGTAATTTTTCCACTTCTTCAGTTAACTGTAGTTTCTTATTCAAAGCTTGTTGATCAAGCCTTTTCTTTTCAATGCCAACTTGCTCTTCCAACTGTTTAGCTTTGAGCCCTTCTTCTTGCAACTGCTGCTCTAACTGCATTATTTTTTGTTGATTTTTTGTTTCTTGTTCCTCCAGCATAGCTATCTGTAAGTCCTCTTGTTTCATGATTTGGGTGACTTCAGAAGCTTTTTCTATAGTGGATACACTATAGGCACCTGCATATTGTGACAATTTGGTGAGATCCTCTTAAGGATTCACCTCAGTATTCTTCTAGACAATGTTCATAAATTCAACTTGTGATGTTGAAAGTGACTCTTGATCTATTCTTTTCTCTTCCTATGTTTCCTGACAACAACCCTATGTTTAGGACAATAAAAGATATCTAGAGGAGGAATTTCTTCTACTTTCAGCACAATTTATTTTGTAGGATGGTCAGAAATAATCTCCATATCTTGATCTTTCAGAATGTCACTTGAGGATTATTTTGTGACCCTATTTGCTGAGAAAATTGTTCATATGTACATAGCAAATGGGGAGTAACAATAATATCAGTAGAATTCACCACTTTCTCCGTGGTCTTTTCTCTTTCAAGTTGATTATCTGGCTTATTACCTATATCTTCTTTTCTAGTCTGTACATTAGCTTTGCTGTTTGTACTTTCTTTCTCAGTCTACATATTGGTCTTACTGCCTGTACTTTATTTTTCTGTCTGAACATCAAGTTTGCTAGCTATATTTCCTTTCTCAGTATTTACATCAGTTTTGTTGCCAGCGTTCTTCTTCTGTACATCAGGCTTGGTTCCTGTGCTTTCCTTCTCAGTATGTACATTGACTCTGTTGGTAGACACTTCTTTTCCCGCTTTGTTAGCTACATCTTCCTTTTTCTTCTACTCTGTTTCTATATTTTCAGACTCTTGCAAAGGAATTCTTAACTGGTCAAGAGGAGGTTTCAGCAATCTGTGACTTCTAAACTGCATGAATTTATTCATATCCTCTTTCTGAAACTTGGATTTAGCCATGTCATAAACTTGGTAAAATTTATCAATAGAAACAAATAAATCATTGAATTCATCGGGCTCATGCTCAAACCTAGAGATTTGAACCAAAGTTGTGAAATCAAATGCTACTTTTCTATGGTCATACTACCTTCCTGGGACTGTTTCAAACTTAAGATCTCTTATTTTAATGACTTCTTTTTCAGCATGTTTGAAATCATTAAGAGTGTAATTTCCAAAATGAAAGGGAAAAGTAGGCCACATCAATTTCTTGCTATTGTTTAGACATCTTGACATCCCTCCTTCTATTAATTGGTAAGAAAATTCTTGGGCTAACAATTTTTTTGGAACATATAGAGGTAAGATATGTGGTTCCATAATGCTTCCAAAAACTCTGATATAAGTAAATTTCTCTTCTCCAAACGAGTCTTCAATTAGGGATATATCATTCTTTACTTTTTCAGAAAGCCGGGGAGGAAATTGGTCAAAAATGGTCTGATAGACTGGAATCATAAAGTCGTGACAAATTCTATAGACGAGATTTTTAAAATGGACCTTCCAAAAGTACTTATGGTAGATATGTATAGGGAGAGGGTTTTGAGGGGTCCATTTCCAACCTAGAATGGGAAATTTTGAATTGAAACATAGGGCATCTAAGATGTAGGCACAGAAATGAAACGGGCTCGTATTTTTGGTATCTTTGTCCTTTCTACATTCTAATATTCTATTAGCTATTTTGTCTGAAAGGATAACTGACCAGTCCATGATCTTATAATTCATAGCAGAATGAATCAAGGGTACCATTTGTATTGAAAATATTGCAGAATTATCATTTCCGAAAATGCTACACATCATTGTGGCAGCATAACAATATGGGGGTGCAAGAGACTCCATGGAGTACATACTTGATGCTTCATTTTTATGTTTATCTGGAGCTTTTCTCCATTGCCTAATTGGTTATGACTGAGTCTCATTGCTTGCAATGAAATCCTTAATGAAGTCCTTGTTATAGATTTTCTGAGGGTCTGGAAGATGGTACATTGCTTTTATATCCTCTGCTCTGAAAGACCCAAATGTTGTTCCCGAAGCTTAAATAAATGTCCTATTTGTGACGGTGATATTGTCTATCACCCACTGAATTACATCGTTATAGGGAAAAATATTTGCCCTTGCTGCAATTCTGTGAAGGAATGAATTTGCAAGCGCTTTAAGAGGAGTCTCAGAATCAAAATCTGAGTCTTCTTCATCTGGTATTATCACCTTCACCCTAGTGACCTTAGGGTTTTCTCTTTCAATAAAGTTATATACATCTTCCCAAGAAAATTTTCCAAGACCCTGGCATGATGTATCTGTAACCAGTTTAATTTTGGCTGGTTTTTCTTTTGGTACTATGGTAATAGTAGCGGTCTCTGATTTCTTAGATCTCTTACACATTTTCTCGTTTCGTAGTATTTCGCTAGCTCAGGGAACAAGAGGGTTGGAAGCTCTATGGTTCGCCAAATGAGAAAAATTTTCAGACACGCTAAAAATGAAGTAAGGAGAATAGTTATATGAAAAGAATTATTCAATGATATCAATTTATTAACTCCATGTTTAAACTTAAATGCTCTCTATGGGAGTCACACTCACGCATTCAAATTAGAATCAATCACCATAATTTATTTGATTTTCTAATTAGTAATGAACGTACAATTGGAGATTGGCAATTTTGAAATGTGAATATAAAACTTCCCTTTTGAATTTTCCGATTGAGATGAATAAATAATATATGCGCAGTGTAAAATAGCGATAAAATAAATACTAAGTATCCATTGCATCGGGGGTTTTCAAAAGGGACAACAAATAACATCTCATGATCTCTGCCGATTTGCGATTGCGATGATGGTGTATTGCATCAGCTCTTTCCAAAGGAAATAAGTTGTAAATGATATCTGCCGATTTTCGATTGCGATGATGGTGGGGTCCATCGCATCAGGATTTTATAGAATGAATTAATATGATGTTGTTCCTCGAAAATGTGAATGCGATAAATTGCATCGCATCAGATTTTTCTAATTGACTGAATGAGGGGTTTTCTTTTCATTTTGCGTTTTGTGATTTACGATGGGTTACATTGCATCGTAATTTATAAAATAGGTAAATGTAACATTGCTCCTCCGAAATGCGATTTGTGATAAATCGCATTGCATCGGAGTTTTGCAAAGAAATTGTAAAACTTTAAGATTCCTTCGATTTGCGATTGCAATTACTTTATCACATCAGACTTATTCAATATGAATAATTTTGTGTTCTATGTTGATGCGATAAAGGGCTTTATATTTCATCGGATCAGAAAATTTCAATGTTGCATTTGTTTACATACACTTGTGATATGTGATATGCGATATATGTTTTTCTAAACAATGAACCTTTTATTGTTTTATTCAAAATGATCGGATTTCCTCAAAGTCTTTTATTCCTGTCTTAAAAAGAAAGGAGACCTATTTCTAAATGAAATTTATTCTAAAATTTTGAAATGGGGAGGGTTGTTGTACTGTACAACAGGTTATTAGAAGGTATGAGCTATTTGAAATGGGTGAAAATTGGAATCATTTGGTTCTGTAACAACAAGGTTACTCACATTCATAAAATAACGAGTCAATTTGCTAGATAGCCAAGAATTTATGGAGAAAATAGTTCCTATGTAATATTTTTTTGTACTTCCAATATTAGAAGATCAAAGGTTGAGATTCCAAATATTAAAATATTAAGATATAAAATATAGACTCAACATTTGAATTAGGATTTCCAAAAATAATCTTGAAAAAAATTGGCAACTGAAATAGTTCCATTAGTTATAAGTCCATATAAAACCAATACAAAAAATAAAGAGATGTAAAAAATATTATTTATAACCTTCATTAGAGTACTCATTTGCAAAAAGTATATGCAGATGAGCATTGAACAACATTGTACTCAAAGAATTCACATGCTTGAACAACAATGTACTCAAAGAATTCATATGCTTGATTAGACGCCCAAAACATGCATTTGAGGAAATCAAATACTAATTGGAATTGCAATAATCCATAAAACTATAGTAAATTCATGTATTTTTTAAAAAATAATTATAATTATAATTTTATTGGTATAATTTTAATTTATTATGGAATATCTTTAATAAAAAAATTAAAACTTTATTTCATTTGAAACCTATGATGTATAATTGATTAAATGATTATCACAAAGCCGCTTAGAATTATTAAATTTTATTTTATATTATTTACTTATTTTTAATATTTACGAAAATTATTTTAAATTCTCTTTATTATAATTATTTTTTAAAACTTCTAAAAGTACACTGGATAATTAGACAAGCGTTGACAAAATTCTAACGTAAAATTTTCTTCCTTTTCAAAAACAAAAAGCTAATAACTAATTAAATTAGAAGACAAATACAAGGATAAAAAAAAATCAATACATTCAAGAGGAGGTTGGAAACGTTTCAACAGGAGACAATATTCAGATCTCTATGGTTGCAGCAGACATAGTTACCCCAGGAAATATTTCGGGTACGTCGATCTGAATTAGCTCATTAGTGGATGGGTTCATCAGATAAAAAACCTGGGTACCAAATATGGCCGCGCCACTCTGCAGTACACCCAATACCACGAAAATTTTCAGGAATAACACTTTCAATAACCCAATCGTTTTCCTCAGCATTATATTTCATCAACTTTGTTTTAGTGAATGCATACAAGTGCCACGGAGCAAATATGAACGAAAACATGTACGATCGCTGGAACTATGCACGGAAACATGTACGATCGCTGGAACTTCCACTTTGTTTTTGTCCACACGCCCGTCTTTTCATAAAAAATTTCTGCATTCTTTCCACGTTCGCCGAATACAAAGAATTTTTGTGCGAAAAAAACTCCATGACACGCGCCTCGTTGTCAGGTCATTGGAGGAAGAATATCCCATCTGTCTTCTTCCACATTGTAAGCCTCTGCTGCCAATAACCTACATTCACTGTATCTCCCATAACCTACGTAGATAAGCCCCGCAGTGGAAGATACGGAGCAGGATGAACCGTCTCCATGCTTCTCGAGCTTTCTAGATGATGTCCGCCAATGACAACTAGATTCCCATTAACTCCAACGCAAGCACATAACAATGGAATTCCAGTAGGGAATTCAGAATTCAGAGGTAGGTTTTCCCAGGTGCGCGTGACAAGGTCCAACACTACTATTCCGCTGCTAGGCGGAACTGGATTTCTCAGATACTTAACCATACATATCATCGGTTCCATTGTTCCAGTGCTCATTCGGTCCTTGTAGAACATGGGCTCGTGCACTGTCTCTCTCCATTTTCTGAACACAAGTTTGAGCGTAGAGTGCAATTTGTAGGGCACTCTAAGCAAACAGTTTCTAGCTACATCATCTGGAATATTAGGAATGATCTCCTCATGTTTTTGGAGTGCTAGCCTCTTTGATATACGCATCATGGTGTTGGATTTGACCCGAAATTCAACAATTTAAATGAAAAATGAAAACTAAAAATCATTGTAACAAAATCTGATATTATCAACTTAGTTAAATAATGGTATTGATATTTCATTTAAAAAACATGAAAATCAAATATGGTACCAGAGAAAAGTCACTCATAATCAATATATATATATAGCTCAATCCACCTGTTCTGAATCAAACTTGTTACTTTTATGTGTGAAAATGTTGAGTAAAAATACAAATTCATTGGACGCTGAGTAAAAACTTGATTCATTGTAAAAATAGTTGGAGATGAATTCACAAAATACTGATATGAAAACTTGTAAATCATTAGTCTTCCCAAATCATGAATCTGTTACTTACAGAAATATCGTGAGACCAATAGGAACACTGAACACTGATAGACAGAAATAAGCGGAACACCGATGGATAACTTTCAAGTTGAAATCCAAATCATAAACCCGTTACTTACAAAGATAGAAAGATAGTGAAATCAATCGGAACATTGATGGACTGATCAATAGCTTTCAAGTAGAAATCGTAAATCGCTTCTAAATAATGGGGGTTAATATATAGCCAAATTTAAATACGATGTTTTGAGTGTAGACCAACTTAAAGACTTAGCTTTAATGGGTTAATGCCGGTTAATATATACGGAAGTTGGAATAAGAGGTTTTGACCAACTTAACTTTAACATTACAAAAAATGTGAAAGGTGAAATGGCTTTAACTTATTATTATATTATTTTTAATAAAATCTTGACCTTTGTGGTATATGGTAGAGGTTTTAGTTGGTCCACAAATTAATTTGTACAAAATATGAACTTATAAAAGGACCATCATTGGTGGCTAAGGTCTTGACCTGGTTTACCAATTGCTCTCATACAAAATTTGAACAGGCTATCTTGGAGAGATTTAGTTTTGACCGATTAATTTGTTCTCAATTTAATTTTAGTGTATTATTAAAAAATGTGAACGTTGGAATTGGTTTTAACTTTATTTTATTTTTTTTATTTTAAAATGAAAGCACAAAATACAGAGCATTTTTCCATGCTTACTTATGCACTTTTTCTTGAAAGAGAATATCGACCCTAATTATGAAGCCTTATTCCAAAAGTAAATATCTGGTGGATCTTGGAAATATTTTTCATTTTTCATTTTTCTTTTTCATTTTATTAATTTGGGTAAAACATTGATCTTAATTATAGAACCTTGTCATACATAAACATTTGGTGGATGTTGGAAATGGTTTAAATTTCTTGTTCTTTTTTCTTTTTCATTTCATTTAATGTGGAATGAAAGTAGGAGAAATTTGGAGTATCATTTAGGTAAAACATTTTCGTTAATTAGGAGCCTTTATCTTAAACATTAGGTAGATGTTGAAAATTGTTTTAACTTTTATTTTCATTTTTTTTAGTTTTATTTGGAATGAAAGCACAAGAATCCCAAAGTACTTCCTCACATTTAGTGTTGGGCTTGAAATAGTTTTTACTTGTATTACTTGTACAACCATAGAAATTAAATCACATTTTGTGTTGGTCTTGAAATAGTTTCAGAAATGTGGATGGGCATCAATCCATTATAAGCATCAAACACATCAGACAATCATAAAAATCAATTAAATTACAAATTTATTTTAATTTATTATTCAGCATAAAAACACATCTCACAATCATAAAAATTAATTAAATTACAACTTTATTTTAAATTATTATTATTAGTTAGAGGGAGGAGCAGGAGATGGAATTATTTAGTGACTTACTTATTATTTAGTGACTTACTTACAAACCTAAGGCTTGTGGATATCCCTACGGTGAATGGTAAGTATACATGGAATAAAAGAAGAGGGGTTGCCCATCAAGTGGCCAAAAGATTGGATAGATTCATAGCCTCTGAAGCTCTAGTCAGCATGGATGTATACTATGAAGCAACAATACTTCCTACCTTAGGTTCAGATGATTGGTCGATAAGCGTAGAGATATGAAGGAATGCCATAAGAAACATTCATTTCGATTTGAAGCCTTCTGGTTAAGAGACCCCAATTTTCTTGAAAAAGCTCAAGGATGGTGGAAGGAAAATCAAATTCAGGGCAGAAACAAGATGCACTCCTTTCAGCTAGGATTGAAAAATTTGAAACAAGAGATTAAAAAGTGGAATAAAAATGAGCTCGGAAACATCCATCATGAAAAGGAAAGACTGTAGGGCGAAATGAAGCAAGTTCAGCAGCAGATGATTGTAAATGGTAGGTCTAAACAATTAGTCCTCCATGAAGGTAACATTCTAAGTCAATTAGAAGAACATAGAAAACAAGAAGAGGTGTTATGGAAACAAAATTCCCAGATTCAGTGGCTCAAAGAAGGGGATAAAAACATCACTTTTTTCACAAGGCAATGATCCAATGATGACAACATAATTGGATATTTTCCCTAAAGGAATCTGCAGTAAATCAATCTCTCCAACACAATGATATGGAAACCATTATGGTCAACCATTTCAGAGAGATACTCACAGAACCTGATAACAATAGAGCTACAGCTATCAATCGTATCACGAGAAATATACCAACTCTAGTCATTAGAGATCAAAACTTGGCTCTCCTCAGGGAAATGACTTATGAAGAGGTGGAAGTAGTGAGGAATTTGCTGAAAAATAAAGCCCTAGGCATTGATGGTTTTACTATAGAATTTTTTGAAGCAGCCTAGTCTTTCATTGGAACAGATATTTGGGAAATGGTAGAGGAATCCCAAAGATCATGTCAGATCTATACAGCCCTTTAATCAACCTTTATCTCACTAATTCCTAAGCAGAAAAGCACTGATGTCCTAGCAGGTTTCAGACCTATAGAATTATGTAATGTTATTTATATTTTATCGAAAATCATGGTAAACAGGTTGAAACCTATTCTCCCGAATCTTATCTCTCCAAAACAGACAGGTTTTGTGAAAGGAAGACAAATTTTGGATGGGATAGTCACGACGAAGTAAGCTAGACACTCTCTTTAAACTCTTAAAGTGAAAGATATGATGATAAAACTTGACCCTTATAAAGCATATGATCATTTAAGTCGGTCTTATCTTAAGGCAGTGCTTGAAGCCTTTGGCTTTGATAGAAAATGGATTCTCTGGATATTTTCATTTATCTCCTCACCTAACTTCTCAATCCTTACGAATGGTATTCCCTCTTATCCTTTCAATGCTACCTGGGGACTTCGCCAAGGCAACCCCTTATCCCCTTTTCTTTTCATTATATCAGATGAAGTCCTTGGTCGCCATATTAAATCAAATATTCATGAATATCAACTGAAGGGGTTGAATCTTTGGGGTCCTAATATCACCCTATCCCATCAACAATTGGTTGATGATAGTTTTCTCTTTTGTCAAGAAAATTTGCAAGAATATAAAGTCATTTTATTTGTTCTAAATTATTTTATGACAGCCTCAGGCACAGTAATAAATAATGATAAATCTAATGTTTACTTTTTCAATACTAATGATGTGTCCCATTTCTTCCTTTCTTGCACTTTGGGATTCCAGTTAAGCTCCCTCCCCATGAAATATTTAGGCATACCCCTCAATATTAATTCCCTCAGAGTCTCAGGTTGGAAAGATCTCTTGAACCATATGCAAAATTGTCTCGAGAATTGAGCTTTCAGGGTTCTTAATGCCCCTAGTAGGGTGGTTCTATTACGATGAGTTCTGCAATATATCCCTATTTATCAGCTATCTAGCTTGGCTTCCCCTAAAACAATCTGCTCCAATATAGTTCAGATTTGTAAAAAAAAAAAATGGCAGGGCTCTCAACAAACCCAAAAGTGGGCTCTCCTATCCTTCGAAAAGCTCAAAAACCTCAAAAAAACATGGGGCTTGGGTTTACGGGACCCATATATCTTGAATTAGGTAATGGGAGCTATATCATGGTGGAGATGGCTATTGAAAATTAGGTTAATCGCTCCCGGTGTGTTTCGCGACATGCCTCTCATGGATCCTAACTCTGGTGATTGTAGAGGAGACTAATGCCTGTGGGTTTTGGTCTAAAGACAATCGCGATTCCAACAAGTGGTATTAGAGTGACAGGACTTGAGTTCGAAACTCACCCGGCTCGCGTTGGGGGGGAGATTGTTGGACATTGGGTTCAACGCTCCTCGTGTGTTTCGCGACATGGACTAACTAGCTCTCGTGGATCCTAAACATAGCGATTGTAGTGGAGACTAATGCCTCTATCTTTTGTCTAACGGGAATTGTGATTCCAAGAATGGCTAAAAGGAGGTCCAAACTTATGGAAATTTATATGGCAGAGGAAATATGAAATGCCTGGCACCATTGCATCCAAAGTTAAAGTCACTGCAACTCCAAAAGGATCCAACATCTAAAACCTATAGGACAAAAATATAAACCTCATATGAGAGCATATTTTCTAGGAAATTAGGGGAGGCATAACAACCCTATTCTAGGAAGACTCATGGCAGCAAAGAGAAAAAATTTTCAACAGCCCAGACCTATGGGGAATCTTCCTATTCACCAGTCAACCAAATATACGATTTGTAGCAAATTATTGGAGTGAGGAGAGTGAAGAGAAATGGAGAAAATGGAAATTAAAGCCACAATGGCCATATGCCCCAGAAACCCATCAATGACACAACTATGAAAAAGAAATGAAAACAAGAAAATTGATGATAGCTATAGGAGAAGACATTCTACGATGGGGATATCGAACTAAAGTAATGGTTACAATACAGGAAGGTTAGTATATCAAATCTAACAATATGCACAGTATATCAGTACCAATATGGAAAAAAATATAGGCCGCCAAACACTGGCCGAAAATAAAATACTTTCTTTGGCTAGTAAGTCATAAAAAAATCCTTACCTAAGACCAATTGCAAAAAAAATGGATGCAAGGGCCTTCATAGTGCAGAATGTGTAGTGGACATGCTTAAAGTATAGAGCACCTTTTGAATACTTGTGCAGTCACTAAATCACCATGGCTGAACATCTCCATGGTTTTCAAACAAACTAACCGAGACAACACAAGCATAAAACAAACTATAGTAACCTGGAGGAAAGGGGGATATACATGTGAAGTCTTAAACATAGCATGGAGGTTGTCAATGGGTTTTATTATATGGGATCTATGGAAAGAAAGGAATCAAATAATTTTCAAGGATGAGAGGATACAAAAAGAATAAATCTGGCACGTGATCATGGAAAACATTCGAGAAATTTCCTAGCGGAGAAATGGATAGATGATGACTAGAAAGCTAATGCCAATGAGGCTATAATCCTTACCCTGCTCAACCTGAAACTACAAATTTTGGCGCATTGTATGTGGAAAATGAAATTTTTAAGACAAAACCCTCATGACAAGTTCCAACCACCTCAGCCAGGGTTCCTGAAATTAAATTAAGACGGAGCTTCTAAAGGGAATCTAGAAAAACCGGGAGAAGATGGTATAATCATGACCTTGCAATGTGTAATATGTGGAATATATGCAATGGAAATAGGGTTTGCCACCAACAATGAAGCAGAACTTCTAGCGGAAAAACATGGCCTCGAAATAGTGGTTCGGGAATGATACCACAGAATCATCGTGGAAGGGGATTCGACTATGGTTACAGGGGTATTGTAGAAACTGCAATATGGTACTCCATGGGAAAAAATCAACCAGAGTTTTAGGATAACATAGATTATCAACGAAATCAGTCTCATTATCAAAGGAATTTGGTATCTCATCCCATCTCATGTCTGCAAATCATGGAATGAGGCGACACAATTTATGGAAAACTGGGGTTCTAATCATGTAGGAGGACATCTAGTTATGAACCAAGCAGTCATGGCTCACAATATAGAATTACACCCTCCCTAGATAATTGTAGATAGAAAAATGGAGAGGTCTCAGGATCCCCATTCGGGGTGCCACGCAGGTGAAGTGCAATGTGAGGTGGCATGTAATTTCGCACCCAAAATAGTCATTAGAGAATAAAATGGAAACATAAATCAGGAGTAGGTCAGCGCAACACTACAACACCATGCATGCCTTTATGATAGCCAACGAATATGGTGATAGCGAAATAACGTTGTCAGAAATACTTGGGAAACAATGCTGCCAAGTGAAAGGTTTAATGAATGACAAGAATAGGAAAAACTACATTGTCTCTTAGTTGAAGCTTGAGGTGAAAGGTAAAGGTGCAGGTGCAAACACAGTGGTGAACCACAAGCTCGAAACTTCGTGACGAAAAAATTTTAAGTGGTACGTCATTCATCGTCTAACAATGGATGGCTTGTATAATTTTATTTCTATTGCACCTTGCTCTATTCCGGATGGTGATTTAGAATTATTTCATACCTTGCATGGATTTAAATTCTGTAGTCATAGTATGATGGATTTCGATGATTGTAGTTGTTGCTCTTTTTAGGGCTATAATACCCGCTCAAAACTGCCTCAGGTTTTAAATTTCCTTTTTTTCATGTCGCTTGGCTTGGTTTTGAGTCCTATAGCAGTTACAAGTCTAAATTTTAGAATTTATGTGAGGGTTACACATTTATTTGCAGTTGGTCTCATTCTTAGGTCACTGTGGTTTTTTTTGGTTGTTACAGTTCCTCTGGTTCCTATTATATGATAGACAAAGCCAGGCTTCTCGCGAATTCACAGAATCACGAATTGGCCTCGATGGCTTATCATGACCACCTAGTGGCTCAAAATCTTCCTCTTTTTTTCTCTTTCCATTTGCATTCAATTAGTCATAACGCAGGTTTTCAGTTATCGAGTGGGGTATTTCTTCTTAATCGTCCATTCCTCTGATGCATGCTTCTCTTCTAGGGTGTAGTCATGAGATTTCACATGCATATTCACTGGATAGTGGGATCACAGTTTTACATGTAATTATACATGCATTATATTTGTATCTGCGTAGAGGTCTCGCAATCCTATATGCTTTTCCTACCTTTGTATGCCAACATTTTTCTTTCAATACATAAGTCTAGGAGTCATGGGTTGACCATGCATGGCTACCTAGCCAGAGGTGGCCTCTCTAAGCTCACTTATGTGGGTCCTCTTAATTTTTTCTTATATAGAACAAGAATTGATACTCTGTGACAATACACATGGTTCCATAAATTCTATACAGGTAGTTATCAAGAACCCAACAACATAACCCTAAAGCACTGTCAACGGAAACCGAATATAAATATGGTTAAAAAGGAAGATAAGGGAAAGGGGAAACAGAAGATGACAAAATCCACAATGGGAACTTGAAAACGATGAAGGAAATCAAAGAAAGAGGTTATGGAAAGCCTCTTCAATGCATTTTCTCAAGGGAATCCACCATAGGTCAAGAATCTGATTGTTGGTTGGGAAGGAGAAAGTAACATAAAAGAGGGCATAGAAATCCAGGAAGAGGCAATGGAGTTCATCAAAGACCTTGGCAATACTAGAGGAAGGCTTTCCCTCTTTCACTAGCCCATTCATACTTATTGGACAATTAAATGTGTTCTGGCAAAATATCTTCTTAGTATTTAGGAAATGGGAGGAGACACTAAGGTTTCCTCAATACTTCAAGATATTAAACAATAAATTCATTAAATCTGGGTCTCGCAACAACATGGCTCGGTTCGTATCGGCCGAATAAATTGTTGACTACAATAAATGTAGTAGGTAGATATGTCGAGGTCAAGCATGAAGGTCCCGACTTCAATAGATTCCTTTGATGATGATTGACAGTCCTTTCTATGCTTCTTATATATGTATTTTGCGGTTATCATTTACTTTTTATAGTTTCCATATGTTAGATATAGTTACTTTGAAATAGCTGGTAGTACAAGACTAAAACTATTCCAATACTCGATGGATTTTAACGCTTTGAGGTGGCCAATAGACCAAGTTTCCTTCAGGAAAGTTGAGGCCACCAAGTTTTGATATGTTGAACTTTCCATTTTTTGATAATAGAAAATAGAGAGGCAGTGCTAAACTTATATATATATATATATATTATTATTAGTTATAAAAAAAAAATTAGTATATGAATTAAAAAATATACCTAACCATGGAGATTCACCCCACTTTACCACGGGAGTTCTTAATTTGTAAATAGATTTTGTTACAATACCATGGGCCAATACTATTTATCAATACCACATACACAATATGACACTTGTTCATATGGAATTTTCTTTAATTAATTAATTAATTGTAGATAAATTAATTAAAAGAGAATAATTAATTGAAGAGAAATCTAAAGCTTTGATCTATGTATACTACAATGTATATTATGGCATATTCCTTGGAGGATGTATATCCACCATCCCCCTAATATCTATTGATAATTAAATTACAAATCTTGAAGGTCTATTCTAAAATAGATATACGTATCAATATAAGTAAGTTATTTTTAATAAAATTTGAACCCTATACCAAATTCATATTAGATGGTAATGTTTAAAGCTTTCCCACAAATTGATTGTAGTCTAACTTATAGATGATATGAACTTTTTCATGACCATATTTTTGGTTAATTTTAATCAAAATGTGACATATATTTTTAAAAACTTGAATTTTAATTGTCTAATATGCATAATTAAAGTGCCCTAGTGGTTTTTTAGGGTGCTGAATCCATTTATGCATTCAAAAATTTATTTTAAATAACAAAAAATCTTAAAATTGTATTTCCTGATTTTGGTGAATTCCTATGAAATTTCAGGGTGTTTAATCTCTTTATGCATTCAAAAATGTATTTTAAACAACAAAAAATCTAGAAACTATATTACCAAATTTTGGTGAATTCCAATGAAAAATTCTATTTCATTTAAATTAGACTACATCATAAATTGATAATAATAATAATGACAATTATGACTTATTATTAATAAAAAAGGGAAATAAAATAAATTATTGTGAGAATATTAGTTTGTGAATCATTGAAAATAGAGAATTTGACTTATTTAAAAATTATAGATATAATTAAACTATTTTTAATAAAATCCGAACCCTATAAAAAGAGATATGGGATGGGTAAGGCTTTGAGTTGACCCACAAATGTCTTTGGAAAAAAAATTGAATGTTATAACTAATGAGAATTTTGAACTAGTCATAATTTGAATGTAATAAAAAAATGAGAATATGAAGTGGTTATTCTAAGAGAGGTGTACACATTAAGAGTTTGGGTCTAGAAGGTGTACATGTCAAAATATTGGGTACTTTGATAGACAAAGTTAAGATGGAACTTGGATGGTTTAATTATTAATTATAAACAATTATGATTATAATTATTAAATTTTTGGTTTAATTTCGCCACTTGAATAGGCTCTATTACACATGAATACCATGGGTCAATCTCATGGGTTCTCATAAACCTAGAGCTAAAAAAAACATTCCTAACTTGACCCTATCAAGTTAACCTTAACTACCAGATAATGATGATGATGATGTTTCATATCCATTAAGACCACTATGGTGTATGGGACCTTAAGGATGTAAGAGATTAGCTTTAAGAATGTAAGAGATTAGTTCATATTGTTTAATAATGTATTTCTATAATAAAAAAGGAGGTAGAGAAACCTTCCTGGATCACTATAATGTTGATTTAACAAGTCAAGAATGTTGATAGTGTGGAAAATATTTTGAAAATTTGAATAAATCTTAGTAAGAGTAGGGAAATCCAAGAGAAAACATTTTTCATCTTCATCCCTCTTAGTATCACAAAGGCGAAAAAATATTTTTCTCCAAGGTGTTTTGGTAATTAACTAGCGCCCGGTTTCACTTTGAAGATGTGAATTAGTTCTTATCTTGGAAATATTATTTGGCTTTGTAACATTGGTCAAGACATAAAGATAATTCTAGTTTTCAATATTTGGGTTGATCATTTCCTTATAATACCTTAGCTTCCTCTTTCCTTATAAGTACTTATCTTCCCATAGCTTGTCCTTAAATTGAAAAGTAATGATTCTTTTGATATTTTCCTTGTTCTTCAAGATGATCTCATGTTTTATCCCCAAATGGACTGGGCATCCTTATGTCATTCGTGATTGAGTCAGAGGTGGGGGTTTTGGAAAGAGTTAGAAGCAATTTTGGGGAACCTCTTGGATTCATGTTCTATAGATTCTTCTTATACATAAGATACCTAATAATGGTAATAATTTCAATGGGGGGGTAATAATTTCAATGGGGGGATGATAGCTTCAATTAGAAGTATACTGTTTACAAGTGGAACTAGGTCGGTCTTCATATTGATTGTGTAATTATGTATTTTATGTAAAGAAGACAAAGATAATAAAATGTATTTTTTTTTGTACTTGCTTCATGGGTTTCATGGGTGAGATTTATTATAGGTCAATAGAATTCTTCTTGATGTCTATTAGGATTTGTATTATATATATATATGTAATTAAGATTCATGAACATGAAGACTAGATTCAGGAAAATATTGTCCAAGATCTTGTCATAATACCGTGAAAAATGGCTCTTGTTTGATGCATAAAGATATCCCTTACATAACGTTGGAGAATGAGATATTATTTTCGGCCTATATACAGTAGTGGATTTGGCCCTCTATCATGTTGGTAGGTCGGCTGAAACAACAAGACATTAACACTATATATATGTATATGTTGCGGATCATTTGAAGACAATAGCTATGGATGGTCAAAGGACATGGATCACTCTTAGAACCATTCCATCTATTTATATGCGAGTGAAAATGAAGTTGCAGATGTTATGTATATATGCAACTAAGAATAAAGAAATGTAGATTTGTTTTGAGAATCATCATAACACAGAAGAATGAGGATCAACCTAAGGAAGAATGAGGATTAACCTAAGGAAGAATGTGGATCACCGTAAGGCAGAATGCAGACAACCTGAAGTAGATTGTGGATTGTTTAAAATAAGTGTGGATTGATCTGAAGAACCTACGGACCATTCTGTGGATAAAGGGCAGATTTTTTTAAGTTTTACAGAGCTGAAAAATGCAGTCTTTAAAGATGAGAATAGGGCTTTCAATGCGAATTTTATGAGGTGATTTCAACTGTAAGAATCATAAACCATAACGTACTTACATGTGAGTAAAATGTGGATTCGAAGTACAGATTCCTTTATGTGAAAGTGTGGTTTCTCTCTAAAGTAGAACAACGTTAAGTTCAGGAAGAAAATTGTATAACTATGATGTATGAATGTAAAATTAAGGGTCATTTCTGGATAAGAAAAGAGAGGAAGGTAAATCAATGATTTACCTTCCTCTCATAGTTCATAAAAGAAAAGACAATACATGTTGGTGCAAGTAAGAAAGGTCAGCATTGAAGATTGACAATGAATGACAAATAAAAGGTAACAAGGTCTTGGAAGTATCCATAGGTCAAGGGTCTTGGTCATGGTACTTGTCATTTGAAAACCTATAAGAAGAATTTCTCATGGGTTTTCCTCTCGAAGCAGGAGAGGTTTTGCTCTGGCTCTAGGAGCCTAATTCGTGTGTCTCGTGCATTTTGATAATTGACTTTATGAATGATTTAATAAGATAATGAAGAGAAAACATAAGTAAATCAAGTAACCTCACAAGTATTTATGAAGAAGAGAATTTCTAATTTTTCGCTTACCCTCCAAATTCTCAACAGATAGGATAGGGAGTATTCCCTTTAATATTGAGTTTATAGGTTACAAATTTCTTTTAGATAAGATCAATATTAATCCATGATTATCTAGATATAATACAACCCAAAACTTCACATCCATATAAAATAATGGGTGTAATGAGTCTCAAATAGGAACCTTTTTTTACTCCAAGCCAAAAGATCACTCAGCTTAAAATATTTTTTCAATCCCATAATAAGTTTTCCAAGCTTCAATTATGATTTTCTCAATGCTATAATTCCAATTGAGATGGTGATGAATGTCAATTCCAAGAAATTTGTATGAGGATGCTTTCTCCAAATAGCTATCATCATAAATGAAATTGTCATAATTGATCTTTTTGGATTTAATTATTATGATTCTATTATTTTTGGTATTAACAATCATACTCATTTTGGATATGTAATATTGGAGGATTCTAAGATGATTTTCGAGATCATCATGGCTCCTAACTAGAAGAATAATATCACCAGGATAAAGGAGAAGAGTAATGTTGGAGAATGCAGTAGGGAAGTTATTAATTCAGATTGTCCTTAACCTTAGTAATTTCATGTGAAATTTATTTATATTCTTATGTTTCTTCATTAAATATTTTTCATAAAACTATTATCAAGTTCAAAAACAATAGAGACAATGGAAACAAGTATTAGTCACCCAGCCAGGGAAAACCCCACCAAGGAGAAAACCCATAAAATCTCTTCTCTTCTTATGTAATCTGCTTCAAATGAAAAAACCAAGACCGAAAACCCTAGACCAAGTCCTCCTCTAAGAAATAAGTCAAGAATTCCTGTTAGGTCAAAGATCAACCAAGGAAACATGAGTCAATCCCACGTCAACCAACTTCTAGCTTCAACTTTGGCATGGAGCTTCAACCTATAGTTTTAATCTATAATTCAAACCTGCAATTTAAGCCTTCCAAAATCTAGAATAACGCTAACCTTCACATGTGTGACAGAATAAGGCCCCAAAACATATTTCCCTTACCTTCCTATCTTCTACTTTCTTCCTTGACCTTCACTTTAAGTTTATTGATGTTCCTAGGTACGGATCAAGCTTCTTGATTGATGAGATAAAATCGATGCTAAATGGGGTCGAATATGCTTCTATTTATAGACTTTTCATGGGGTCAAATTCCCTTGTTTAGGTTGACTTATCACTTCCAAGGTTGACTTGTGTGAGGAGGATTATAGATATTTCTAGACTCGAAATCAATATTTTCTACATGTTACAACTTTCCAAACAGGGTCTTATACAAATGAGGACACTTTTGAATCAAGAAAATTACTATTTTGTCATGACCAACCCTAGAAGCTTGGAGAACATTCTTTGACATATATGAACATAAAGAATGAATTATAAAACCCATGTTTACTTTTTTTTTTCTTGTAAAATAAGAAATACATAATGACTTAAGTACATTGACAATTATGAAGATTGAAACTGTTAAAAAAATGTAGCAAGAAATAATTAACTTGAATTTATCCTTGGTGAAGCTAAGTAAATCGAATCTCCACAACAACGAGAAAACTTGGAGGCAATTAACTAGTGTGACATGGCTCTTCTCACTTAGTTACCTCAATAAATTTGAGTTAGTGGGCTTGGATCTCAATAATGCGCATGTGATTACTAAATTTTAGCAATCTAGTTTAGTTATTTTCATCTGTATTAAGTTAACTAGCCTCTAACTATTGATAGAGTTAGTTGAAGGTCAGTTTTGCAGTGGGAAAAATATAGTCTAACTTGAAGATATGTTAGTTAACCCATCAATCAACCAAAACTAGCTAATGCATGCATGGAATTCGAATTTCTCAAATGAAGTGGAAGAGACAAGGCCAGTGTAGCGTGTGTTGTATACTAGTTTGAGTGTACATTTGTTGCATGAATTCAGGAGATCAATCCAAGCGAATTATGTAAGAAAGTAGGAGGAAATTACTATATTTTAGGAGCTAATTTCCTCAAGGATTGCACAAGGAAATAGGAGGCTAAATGAGTGGATAATTGGCTAAGTATTGACTATATTTTCTATAGGTTTTAACCCTGAACAAAGAGTATCTACACATGAATCTTATAACAGAAAATAAACAATAGCAAGAGCATAAAACATAAAACAGATAAACACAGAGATTTTCCCCTGGATCCCAAATTGGGACGACCAGATTTATTTTTCATTATATTCCTTTCAGTGTTACAACACATATATATACATGCCGAAGCATACATAAACCCCAATCCATTAACCCTGGATTAGAACATAACCGTAGTTCCCTTGACCGGATCTACAAAATACCAGGGGTTGAAAACCATCGTACCCCAAAACCATTTGCAAACTCATGCACAAAACATGGGTGGGTCCGCATATGAGTGGGGCCGCACCCCCTTGTGACCCCCTAGCTGCACCCGGCGCAACGTACAGTGTGTGTCGCTAGTGGTGGAAAGAATATAACACATACCCAACAGTTTCTCATTTAGGAAAGAGAACAATTATTCTTTTGCAAGTTGTGCTAAGAGCTAGAGAAAGAAATTGTAATAATTTATTTGTTCAACAAATTAATGCAAAGATGCTTGAATTTTTTTTCCTAGTTGGGTTCCCCTAGAAATCAATGTGTACTTGTGGTTTTTCTTATTACATGTCTATGCATATTATTCTAAATTATGATTTAAATTTCATAGATCAGTAGATTATAATTGTGTCTCTTTTTTTTTTCATTTTGAAATCTTGAACAAATTGATTTTCTATAAAAAAAAATTACATGTTATTAGAGCCCTAAAATCACATTAAGCCATTATTTTAAACTTGTCTCTCAGGAATTTCAAATTTCCAACTTAAGTGTAGCAGTCTCTGTTTAGATTCGAGAGAATGTCTTTCAATAGACTGATATTGGAGTATGCTCTTGAGGGTAGCTCAAATTTCCTAGCCTAGAAGGATCGAATGGGAGTAGTGCTCGATGATAATGGTGCGTTAGAATATATTAAAATTGATATTTCAAAACCTCCACACACATTGCACAAAAATTAGTAGAATGGAAGAAGGATGTTACAAAGGCCAAGATAATTATTCTAGAAGGTATTTGGGACCATGTGGTCTCAAATATCCATGGAAAATAGACATCATTTTTTATATGGAAGACATTGACCGAGCTATTAAAAAATAGCATTGACCATAGAAAAGTGGCCCTAAAAGACAAACTTCAAAACATAAGGACACAGAAAGATGATACCATTCCACAGTACCTCTACAGATATACACAAATTTGATCTGATCTTCGAGGGGTTGGGGTGAATGTTGTAGAATATAAACTGGTCATCCTAGTTCTTATAGGCCTTCCAAAATCCTAGCGCAATTACTAGGACTCGGTGAATGGAAGGGAAAAAATATCAAATTGGGAAATTTTGTGGTCTCATTTGGTTCAAGAAGAGTTCAGGAGAAATACCATAGATGGAAGAACTTCATCTAGAGCAGAGGATGAAGATAATTTTTCCTTGGTGTGAAAGGAGAAGAAGGGAAAAGGAAAGAAGACGCAAATAAAACCTAAATCCAACCAAAATAATGGCAAGACGAAAGACTTGAGCAAGATAAAAAATTTCTACCACCAAGAAAATAGGAGTTATGACTAAATGTCTACATAACAGGTCTAACAAGAAGCCTTCAGGAGGAACAGGAGGTGAAGCACTACCTTCACAATTTGAATTATATTTCACCCTAATAACATGCATAGCCAGCATTAGATTTAATTAGTGGTGAACATTGAAATCTTGAAGCTTTATGAGCCTCCTTTGATCATGGACATCGAAGAAGTTGGAAAGGCTCCCACTGTGGACAATTTTTCACTTGAATACTTGGGCAAGCTACCAGATGATATCATTCTTGACAGGAAGATAGGTACCTCACAACGAAGAGACATGGAGTATCTTCATATTGGCTTCAAAGGAATGGATCCAAGTAAGGATCGGTGGATGGAAAAGGAGAAAGTGAGGGAGAAATTCCCCCACTTTCCAATTGACTGATAAAGTTCTTGGTGGTCCAAAATCTCCTTAGTGGGGAGGAATGATCTGTGAGGATCCAAAAATATAAGTGGCCTTGAAAATATCTCAAAAAACAAATTCATCAGATGGAAGTGGAATCATGATCATATCATAGTGTTTGTTTCCCTCATTCCAATGGTGCGAACGACACACAAATACAAGTTCATATGGTCATGTTATAGTTGGTCAAAGTTTTTATCAAAATTGATCATGTAGTAGGCTTAACGAGGCAACAAATCGGCAGCAACCCGACACATAGAATCTGGCCACCAGTTGGGAGAAATTCTTGCCTACTTAATTTTCCCAATGAACCTTATTTTTCGACAATTTTAAAATGTCTATGTTTTTGTAAAAAACAAAAAATATATATTAATAGGGGCAGTTGGCTTCCACCCCCTCCCTCCCCACATTGTATTATTATTATGTATTAAAGTGGGGTGGGCACGCCACCCCTGACGGACCCACCCCCACCCCGGACCATGTAAGATATTTAATGCAAATAAATAAAGAATCGGAGACACGTGTGTGCGGATCTCGCTCATGAATTATCAAACTGTTTCCAGAGCTAACGAGGTTTTGAATTCCTAGCCCACGTGGGCTGGCCCCCAACGGACATACCTAAAACTATATCGAATTAAAACAATCAAACTCACAGAAAACCAGAAATTAACGCACCATTTCGAATGAGGAGGGGAGGTCAATGGGGCTTCAACCCCTGAACTACCAACTCTTAATGCAATATTTTACCAATGGGCCAACAACCCCACTTGGTAAATTTTTCCCATAAATTTACTTAAGAGTTTCTCATGCCATTCGAACCAGGAAAGCCACCGGAGGAGTGGTGGAACCTTTATGAGGAAGTGGAGCGAAACCAAGAGCGAGGGATTCAGCTAGATGTTGAAAACATTTCCTTGGAGGGCCAGAGGTACAAGTGACATAATTCTACAAATTTATAGTTGATTTTGCATGATTTCGCGACATGAATCTCTTGGAGACATTCGCTTCTCCAACTGAGCTCTCTATTTTTAGGCCATCATCCAGATCAGAGGTATAAGTGATATTTTTGTAAATTTTCTTGTAATTTATTTCTTTGATGCCACTTAATTAAATAATGTCTCCCCACTTCTGAGTAGAGCTCGGAGATGTAGCCCACATTGGGTGAAATCCGTAATCAAATAAAAGAGAGGGATAAATTCCCCCACTTTCCAATTGACTAATAAAGTTCTTGGTGGTCCAAAAGCTCCTTAGTGGGGAGGAATGATCTGCGAGGATCCAAAAATATAAGTGGCCTTGAAAATATCTCAAAAACCAAAGTCATTAGATGGAAGTGGAATCATGATCATATCATAGTGTCTGTTTCCCTCATTCCATTGGTGCAAATGACACGCAAATACGAGTTCATATGGTCATGTTATAGTTGGTCAATTTTTTTATCAAACTTGATCAAGTAGTAGGCTTAACGAGTCAACAATTTGGCAGCAACCCCCTGACACATAGAATCCAGCCACCGGATGGGAGAAATTCCCGCCTACTTAATTTTCCCAATGAACCTTATTTTTTGACGATTTTAAAATGTCTAAATTTTTGTAAAAAACTAAAAATATATATTAATAGGGACAGTCGGTTGCCACCCCCACCATCCCCACATTGTATTATTATTATGTATAAAAGTGGGGTGGGCAGGCCACCCCCGGCAAACCCACCCCCACCCTGGACCATGTAAGATACGTAACGCAAATAAATAAAGGGTCTGAGACACATGTATGCGGATCTCACTCATGACTTATCAAACTGTTTCCAGAGCTGACGAGGTTTGAAATTTCCTGGCCCACATGGGTTGGCCCCCAACAAGCATACCCAAAACTATATCGAATTAAAACAATTAAACTTGCAACAAACCATAAATTAGCGCACCATTTTGAATGAGGAGGGGAGGTCAGTGGGGCTTCAACCCCTGAACTACCGGCTCTTAATGCAATATTTTACCTATGGTAAAGTTTGCCCATAAATTTACTTAAGAGTTTCTCATGCCATTCCAACCAGGAAAGCCAACGGAGGAGTGGTGGTGAGGAAGTGGAGTGAAACCATGAGCGAGGGAGTCAACTAGATGTTGAAAACATTCCCTTAGAGGGCCAGACGTCCCAGTGACATAATTCGACAAATTTATAATTGATTTTGCATGATTTCGCAACATGAATCTCTTGGAGACATTCATTTCTCCAACTGAGCTCTCTATTTTTATGCCATCATCCGTATCAGAGGTATAAGTGATATTTTTGTAAATTTTCTTGTAATTTATTTATTTGATGCCATTTAATAAAATAATATCTCCCCACTTCTGAGTAGAGCCCGAAGACGTAGCCCACATTGGGTGAACTCCGTAATCAAATCATTATGTCTTTGATCTCATGCTTGCTTATGTTTTTTCGCTTCTTTTCACGCGGTTTAAATTTCTTGGTTAACATGCTTTGTTATATGTAATTCTAAATGCATCCTTGAAGTAAAATACCTTGGATCATGCATACCATGGAACACAACAACGGAGCTGTGATACCAAATATTGTATACTTCAGTTATTTTTTAATAAACATTGATACATTTTAGTGGATTAATAGTGATAAAAACCAAGTTGGAACTTAATTTTATATTGACCTCGTTTTTCTCATTATATACAATATTAGCATAACAATAGGTTTAATTTTGTCATCATATGAGTGTTGATTAATATTTCAATGTTCTCTATCAAATTATCCTCCTAAGTTATATTCCTATCCTCATTCTTAATTTTCTACCTTATCATTTAGACAAGATTTATTACATTAAATTTATGCAACCACACTATCTATACATTAATAACCACATGTAAGAGGCATTCCTTCACATATTCTTAAGTCATAGAATGAGGAAAACTTGAATACTTCACTTCTATGTGAATTCTTAAAAGATAAATAGGTATTGTAAGATAAAATATTGGGTCAAGAGACATAGTTTGTAACCTATGAGATAATCATTTTTAAAATTCTTCTCTATCAAAACTTTTTATTGTTGTTTTCTCCAACCTCTTTATTATATTTTTTATTAAAATGAAGCAATTGGTTTATCTTCGAAAGAAAATCATGTTTTACAAAATATATTTAGAAAAGAAGAAAAAAGAAGAAGAAAATCTAATCTTGGAAGAATCCTCCACATAGCAATCTTAAGATCATATTCAGGACTATATTGAAGCACAATTCAATATTAGCATGGATGTGGGGTGTCTTGAGATATCTTTTATAACAACAATAAAATGTTGGGATTTTTTGTTTGGGAATATTCCAATAACAATGCAAAAGTAGTGGAAATGTTGGAAGCTACCACAATGGAAAAATACAAAGGCATAGAGGACATTGAAAATCGATGAATACTCTCACATATCGTGATGAAAATCAATAACATAGCTAAGAGGTAAGGTTATTAGAAGGTAGGAGCTATTTGAAATGAGTGAAAATTGGAATCATTTGGTTCTTTAACAACAAGTTTACTCACATTTATAGTATAAGTAGTCAATTTGCTAGATAGTCAAACATTTATGGAAAAAATAGTTCCCAAATAATTTGAGACTCCAAATACTAAAATATTAACATATAAAATATAGATTCAACATTTGAATTAGGATTTCGAAAAATAATTTTAGAAATATTTGAGAATTGAATAGTTCCGTCTAATAATTGTATATCTATATAAAACCACTACAAAAGTAAAGAGATATAAAATATACTATTTATAAGACCTTGATTAGAGTACTCATGTACAAAAGATATATGCACGTCAGCATTATAATCAAAGAGTTCACAATAGGAAAGGAATCGGGCATCACAATAGGAGAGGAATCGGGCATGCTTAATTAGACACCCAAAACATGTAATTGAGGAACTCAAACACTACTATTTGGAATCACAATAATCCATAAAACTATAATAAATTTATGCATTTTTAAAATAATAATAATAATAATAATAATAATAATTTTATTTTATTATCAAATATTTTTAAATAAAAATTTAAAACTTAATTTAATTCGAAATTCGAAATGTTTTTATGTATAATTGATCAAATAATTATCGCAAAAGATCCTAAAATTATTAAATTTTATTTTATATTATTTACTTATTTTTAAGATTTACCAGAATTATTTTAAATTTTCTTTATTATAATTATGTTTTAAGACTTCTAAAAGTACACTGGATAATTAGACAAGCGTTGACAAAATTCCAACTCAAAATTTTCTTCCTTTTCAAAAACTAAAACTAAAACTAATTAAATTAGAAGACGAATACAAGGATGAAAAGAAAACTCAATACAGTCAACACGAGGCTGGAAACGTTTCAACCGGAGATGATATTCAGATATCTATGGTTCCAGCAAACATAGTTTCCCCGATTTCAGGTACGCGGATCTCAGTCAGCTCGTTAGTGCACGGGTTCAGCAGATAACAAAGCTGGGTACCAAGTTCACTCACAAAAATATGACCGCGCCACTCTGCAGTACACCAAATACCACGAAATTTTTTAGGAAGAACACTTTGAATAACCCAATCGTTTTCCTCAGCATTATATTTCATCAACTGTGTTTCAGTGGACGTATACAAGTGCCCCGAAGCAACTATGCACGGCAACTTGTACGATCGCTGGAACTTCCACATATTATTCACCCTTGTCCACACCCCCGTCTTTGGATTAAAAATTTCTGCATTCTTTTCATCGCCGAATACAAAGAATTTTTGTGCCAGAAAAACTCTATCACACGCGCCCGGTTGTTGGGTCATTGGAGGAAGAATGTCCCATCTGTCTTCTTCCACATTGTAAGCCTCTGCTGCGAACAACATACTTTGGCCGTATTTTCCTCCCCTCCCTCCCGCAACGTAGATAAGCCCCGCAGTGGAAGATACGGAGCAGGCGGAGCCCTGCCTTTTGGTGGGCATGTCGGCTCCTCTGCGCCATTTGGCAGACGCGAAGTCAAAAATATAAACCGCCTTCATGCTTCTCGAGCTTTCTAGATAATGTCCACCGATGACAACTAGCTTCCCATTCACGCAAACGCAGGTACAGAACAACGGAATTCCAGTAGGAAATTCGGGATTCGGACGTAGGTTTTCCCAGGTGCGCATGACAGGGTCTAACACTACTATGTGAGGATCTGGGTTTCTCCCATACTTAACCATACATATCAACGGCTCCGTTGTTCCAGCGCTCATTCGGTCCTTGTAGAACTTGGGCTCGCTAACTGTCTCCCTCCATTTTCTGCACACCAGTTTGAGCGTAGAGTGCCATTTGTATGGCACTCTAATCAAACAGTTTCTAGCTATATCATCTGGAAGATTAGGAATGATCTCCTCCTGTTGCAGTAGTGCTAGCCTCTTTGATCTACGCAGCATGGTGTTCGATTTGGCCTGAAATAAAAGAATTTAAACGAAAGCCCACGACTAAAAAATCATTACAAACAAAAATCTGATATCATCCTCTTAGTTAGATAATGGAATGAATACTTCAGTTAAAAAAAAAAAACATGAGGATCAAATATGGTACAAAACACAAATCACTTATAATCAATATATGGCTCCATCCACAACTTGTTACTTTTAGGTATAAAAATGTTGAGTAAAAACATAAATTCATCGTACGTCCACTAAAAACTTAAATTCATTATACAAATAGTTAGAGATGAATCTGACAAAATACTGATATGAAAACTTGTAAATCATTAGTTTGCCCAAATCATGAACCTGTTGTTACTTACAGAAAAATAGTGAGCACTCATCGACAGAATCAATAGGAAAATTGATTGAACAATCAGAACACCGATCGATAGCTTTCAAGTAGAAATCCAAATCATGAACCAATAGATTTACAGAAAGATAGTGAGATCAATCGGAATACTGGTCGATAGAATCAATCGGAACACCAATTAACCGATCAATAGCTCTGAAGTAGAAATCGAAAATAACTTGTAAAATAATGAGGGTTAATATATAGCCAAATTTGAATATGAGGTTTTGAGTGTAGACCAACTTAAAGACTTAACTTTAACAGTTAACGCCGGTTAATATATACGGAAATTGGAATAAGAGGTTTTGACCAACCTAACTTTAACATTACAAAAACTGTGAAGGTTGAAATGACTTTAACTTATTATTAAGTTATTTTTAATAAAATCTTGACCTTTGTAGTATATGGTAGGGGTTTTAGTTGGTCAAATTAATTTAAAGAAAAAATGAATTTATAAAAGGACCATCTTTGGTGGCTAGGGTCTTGATCCGGTCTACCAATTGCTCTTATACAAAATTTGAACCAGATATTTTGGATGGATCTATTCTTGATCGGGTAATTTGTTATCAATTTAATTTTAGTGTATTATTAAAAAATGTGAATGTTGGAAATTGTTTTAATTTTGTTTGTTTGTTTTTTTTTTTAAATGAAAGCACAAAATGCTGAGTATTTTTCCACCTTTACTTATGGAGTTTTTCTTGAGGCTTCAAAAATAAAGATTCGGTGGATGTTGGAACTATTTTTAACATTTTTTTCTTTTTCAATTTATTAATTTGGGTAAAACATTGATCTTAATTATGGAGCTTTGCTTCACAAAGAAACAGTCAGTAGATGCTGGAAATGGTTTTAATTTTTTTTATTTTTCTTTTTCATTTCATTTAACCTTGAATGAAAGTAGGAGAAACTTGGATTACTATCTAGGTAAAACATGGACCTTAATTAGGGAGCCTTCTTCAGAAACATTATGTGGATGTAGAAAATTGTTTTAACTTTTTTTTTATTATTAGTTTAGTTTGGAATGAAAGTACAAGAAAACTAAAGTACTTCCTCATATTTCGTGTTGGGCTTAAAATAATTTTTAATTTTGTTACTTCTACGACCATATAAATTAAATGACTACTAAATGTTGTTAGGCATCAATCCATCATTAGCATCAAATCACATCTCACAATCATAAAAATTAATTAAATTGCAACTTTATTTTAGACTATTATTATTAGTTATAAAAAAAATAGTATATGAATTAAACAATATACCTAACCATGGAAATTCACCCCACTTTACCATGGAAGTTCTTAATTTGTAAATAGATTTTGTTACAATACCATGGGACAATACTATTTATCAATACCACATACACACTATGACATTTGTTGATATGAATTTTCTTAATTAATTAATTTGAGATAAATTAATTAAAAAAACTTTATTAATTGAAGAGAAATCTAAATCTTTGATATATGTATACTACTATGTATATTTTGGCATATTCCATGGAGGATAAATCTCCACCATCCCCCTAATATCTATTGATAATTAAATTAAAATCTCCAAGGTCTATTTTAAAATAGATATACTTATCAATATAATTAAGTTATTTTTAATGAATTGAACCCAATAACAAAGTCATATTAGATGGTAAGGTTTAGAGTTGGCCCAAAAATTGATTTTAGTCTAACTTGTAGATGAAATGGCCTTTTTCATGACCATTTTTTTAGTTAATTTTAATCAAAATGAGACATATTTTTAAAATTTTGAGTTTAAATTGTTTAATATGCATAATTATATTGCCTTAGTGGTTTTTCAGTAGGGGGTTCTTAGGGTGCTTAATCCATTTATGCATTCAAATATGTATTTTAAATAACAAAAAATCTTGAAATTGTATTTCCAGATTTTGGTGAATTCCTATGAAATTTCAGGGCGTTGAATCTATCTATGCATTCAAAAATTATTTTAAACAACATAAAATCCTGAAATTGTGAATTCCAATGAGAAATTATATTTCTTCTAAATTAGACTAGACCCTAAATTATTAATAATAATAATAGTAATTATGACATATTAATAATTAAAAATGAAAAGAAAATAAATTATTATGGGAATATTAACTTTTGAATCCTTGAAAATAGGGACTTTGACTTATTTAATCATTATCAATATAATTAAACTATTTTTAATAAAATTGGAACCCTAAAATGTGATATTGGATGGGCAAGGCTTTGAGTTGGGCCACAAATTTCTTTGGAAAAGAATTTGAATATTATAACAAATGAGAATGTTGAACTAGTCATAATTTTAAAGTAATAAAAAAATGAGAATATGAACTGGTTATTCTAAAATAGGTGTACAGGTTCAGAGATTGGGTCTAGAAGGTGTACACGTCAAGAGATTTGGTCCTTCTAAGAGCTTGATAGAGGAAGTTAAGATGGACCTTGGCTGGTTTAATTATTAATTATAAACAATCATGATTATAATTATTAATTTGTTGGTTTAATTTCCCTGCTTAAATAGGTTCTATTACACATGAATACCATGGGTCAATCCCAAGGGTTCTCATAAACCTGGAGCTAACAAAACCATTAGTAACTTGAAAATTCATTCCTAACATGACCAAGTCAAGATAACCTTAAGTACTTGATAATGGTGATGACGTTTCACATCCATTAAGAATGGTATATGAGACCATGTAATAGATTAGCTAGGATTGTTTAATAATGTATTTCTATAATAAAAAAGGAGGGAGAGAAACCTTCCTGGATCACTATAGTGTTGATTTAACAAGTTAATAATGTTGGTAGTGTGGAAAATAATTTGAAAATTCTAATGAATCTGAGTAAGAGTAGGGAAATCCAAGAGAAAATGTTTTTCACCTTCAACCCTCTTAGCATCGCAAACGTGACAAACTATTTTTCTCCAAGGTTTTTTGGTAATTAACTAACAACCAATTTCACTTTGAAGGTGTGAATTAGTTATTATCTAGTCAAGATAGAAGGATAACTCTAGTTATCAAGATTGGGGTTGATCATGTCCTCTAATACCTTAGCTTCCTCTTTCCTTGTAACTCCTTATCTTCCCACAACTTGTCCTGAAATTTGAAAGTAATGTTGCTGCTTTTAATAGTTTCCTTGTTGTCCAAGATGATGTCATGTTTTATCCCCCAATGGCCTAGTGAAGACTGAGCATCCATATGTCATCCATGCGTGAGCCAGAGGTGGGGGTTTTGGATAGAGTTAGAAGCAATTTTTGGGAACCTATTGGATTCATGTTGTATATATTATTCTTATACATGAGATACATAATAATGGGAATACTTTCAATGTGGGGATGATAGCTTCAATTAGGATGATAGGGTAGGGAGTATTCCCTTTAATATTGAGTTTATAGGTTACAAATTTCTTTTGGATAAGATCAATATTACTCGATGATTATCTAGATATACTAAAACCCAAAAATTCACATCCATATAAAATAATAGGTGTAATAAGAGTCTCAAATAGTAACCTTTTTTTACTCCAAACCAAAATATCAGTCTACTTAAAAAAAATTCAATCCCATAATAAGTTTTCCAAAATCCAATTATAATTTTTTCAATGCTATAATTCCAATTGAGCTGATGATGAATGTCAATTCCGAGATATTTTTATGAGGATGCTTTCTCCAACTAGTTATTATCATCAATGATATTTTTGGATTTAATTATTATGATTCTATTCTTTTTAGTATTAACAATCATTTCCATTTTGGATCCATAATCTTGGACGATTCTAGGATGATTTTCGAGATCATCATGGATCCTAACTAGAAGAATAATATCACCACGATAAAGGAAAATATTAATGTTGGAGAATGTAGTAGGGAAGTTATTAATTCAGGTTGTCCTTAACCTTAATAATTTCTTGTGAACTTTATTTATATTATTATGTTGCTTTATTACATATTTTTCATTAAACCATTATCAAGTTCAAAAACAATAGAGACAATGGAAACAAGTATTAGGCTCCAAGTGAGGGAAAAACTCCTCAAGTGGAAAACCAAAAAAATCTCTTCTCTTCTTATATAATGTGCTTCAAATGAGAAAATGAAGACCCAAAACCCTACACCTAGTCCTCCTCTAAGAATTAAGTCAACCCTTCCTATTATGTCAAAGAATAACCAAGAAAACATGAGTCAATCCTTCTTCTACCAACTTCCAGCTTCAACTTTGGCCCTAAGCTTCAACCATAAAATTTAACCTGTAATTCAAACCTGCAATTTTAAGGCTTCCAAAAACTAGAAAAACAATAACCTTCACACATGTGAAAGAATAAGGCCCCAAAACAAATTTCCCTTATCTTCTTGTCTTCTAATTTCTTCCTTGACCTTCACTTTATCTTTATTGATGTTCCTAGCTGCAGATGAAGCTTCTTGATTGATGATATCAAATCGATGCTAAATGAGGTCGAATATGCTTATATTTATAGCCTTTTCATGAGATCAAATTCCCTTGTTCAGGCTGACTTATCACTTCCATGGTTGACTTCCATGAGGAGGATTGTAGATATTTCTAGACTCGAAATCAATATCTTATACATGTTACAACTTTCCCAATAGGGAATTATACAAATGAGGACTCTTTTGAATCAAGAAAATTATTATTTTGACATGACCAACCCTAGAAGCTTGGAGAACATGATTTGACATATATGAACATAAAAAAATGGAGCATGAAACCCATGCTTACTTTTCATTTTTTTTCTTTTGTTTTTTGTAAAATAAGAAATACATAATGACATAAGTACATTGACAATTATGAAGACTGAGACTATTAAAAAAATGTAGCAAGAAATAATTAACTTGAATTTAGCCTTGGTAAAGTTAAGTAAATCGAATATCCACATCAACGATACAACTTGGAGGCATTTAACTAATATGCCATGGTTCTTGTCACTTAGTTAGCTCAATAAATTTGAGTTAGTGGGGTTGGATTTCAATAATTTGCATGTGTGATTACTAAATTTTGGCAATCTAATTCAGTTATTTTCGGTTGTATTCAATTAACTTGCCTCTAACTATTGATAGAGTTAGTTGAAGGTCAGTTGTGGAGTGGGACAATATTATAACTCAAAGATATGCTAGTTAACTAATCAATCAACCAAAAATATCTAATGCATTCATGGAATTCGAATTGCTCAACTGAAGTGGAAGAGACAAGGCCAATGTAACATGAGTTGTATAATAGTTTGAGTGTACATTTGTTGCATGAATTCAGGAGATCGATTTATGGGAATTATGTAGAAAATAAGAGGAAATTCCTATATTTTAGTAGCTAATTTCCTCAAGGATTGCACAAGGAAATAGGAGGCTAGATGAGAAGATAATTGGCTAAGTGTTGGCCAGAGTTTCTCATTCAGGAAAGAGAACAATTATTGTTTTGTAGGTTGTGATCAGAGCTCGAGAAAGAAATTGTAATAATTTATTTGTTCAACAGATTAATGAAAATATGCTTGAAGTTTTATTCCCAGTTGGGTTCCCTTAGAAATCACCGTGTACTTGCGGTTTTTCTTATTGCATGTCTATGCATGTTGTTCTAAATTATGATTTACATTTCAAAGATTAGTAGAGTAGAATTGTGTCTCTTATTTTTCAATTTGAAATCTTGAACAGTAAAAAAATTACATCGTATTAGAGCCCTAAAATCACATTATGCCAGTATTTCAAACTTGTCTCTTAGGAATTTCAAAATTTCAGCTTAAATGTAGCATTTTTTGTTTAGATTCAAGAGAATTTCTTTCAACAGACTCAGATTGGAGTATGCTCTCGAGGGTAGCTAAAATTTCATAGCCTAGAAGGATCGAATGGAAGTATTTCTCGATGATAATTGTGTGTTAGAATATATTGAAATTGATATTTCAAAACCTCCACAGACATTGCACAAAAAATAGCACAATGGAAGAAGGATGTTACAAAGGCCACGATAATTATTTTGGAAGGTATGAGGGACCATGTGGTCTCAAATATCCATGGAAAAAAGACACATTTTTTATATGGAAGACACTGACTGAGCTATTAAAAAATAGCAGTGACCATAGAAAATTGGCCTTGAAAGACAAACTTCAAAACATAAGGATGCAGAAAGATGATACCATTCCACAGTATCTCTCCAGATATACACAAGTTTTATATGAGTTTGGAGGGGTTGGGGCGAATGTTGCAGAATATGAACTGGTGATCATAGCTCTTCTAGGCCTTCTCAAATCCTAGCGGAACTACGAGGAATCTGTGAATTGAAGGGACAAAATATAAGATTGGGAAAGGTTGTTGTCTGATTTGGTTCAAGAAGAGTTCATGAGAAATACCATAGATGGAACTTCATCTGGAGCAGAGGATGAAGATAATTTTTCCTTGGTTTGAAAGGAGAATAAGGGAAAATGAAATAAGACACAAATAAAACCTAAATCCAACCAAAATAATGGAAACACGAAAGACTTGAGCAAGATAAAATGTTTCCACCACCAAGAAAATAGGAATTATGAAAAAATTTCTGCATAATAAGTCTAACAAGAAGCCTTAAGGAGAAGCAGGAGGTGAAGCATTGGCTTCACAATTTGAGTTATATTTCACCCTAATAACATGCATAGCCAACATCGTTATGGTGAGTGTGCAGTACCTTGATTCTGGTGCCTTGTTACATATGATAGGGTGCAAGGAGTTTTTTAGTAGTCTGGAGGAGAAGTATATCTAGATGCATGTCAAAATGGGGGATAGTGGGAGGTACAATGCTACAGGAACTGGTATTGTCACCTTTCAGAGGGAGAAAGCCTCTCCTCTTCACCTCAAATATGTTATGTTTGTACAATGACTTAAGAAGAACTTGATCTATGTAGCAGTATTATAAGATAGAGGATATGATGTTATTTTCAGTAAAGGTAAATCCTTTCTAAGACACATAGATATGGGGAAAGTGAAGGAGATCAAGGTTCGAGTGAAAAACCTATACAAACTTGAGGTGTGATATTGCACTACATTGAGCGGTAAGGTTGAAAATGTGTAGAGTTGAGATGTTGGAGAATTATGGCACATGATATTGGGTCATATACGCCATGGTGCCTTAAACATCACGCAAAAAATTACCACTGGTCTCTCTAAAGGTTATATTCACCAACAAGATGTTTGCAAGGGTTACACATTGGGGACATATGTTAAAACCACCTTCCATGACCGAGATAAGTAGAGTAGATGTAATATTGGAGTGAGTCTACTTTGATGTTAAAGGACCCTTTTCTACAACCTCCACAAATATTGTGTTTTTGTATTGATGTTTTCTCTAGAAAATTTTGGATCTTCTTCATGTGGAAGAGGGATGATTTTTTATGAAAAAATGAATTCAAGGCTATGGTTGAGAAGGAGACTAGTAAGAAGGTGAAGCCTCTCAGGAGTGACAATGGAGGTGAGTTTATTTTGCATGGTTTCAAGTATTTATGTGTCAAGGAATGTATCTGAAGAGAATTGATAACACCCCATAACCCACAGTAGAATGGGGTAGCTGAAGGTAAGAACAAAAACATAGTGGGAGTTGCAAGGACCATGTTGCATGATCAAGGACTGACATTACATTTTTGGGTGGAAGCATGCAACACCATAATGTACCTGTAGAACCGAAGTCCTCATAGAATAATTGGCATGAACATACCAGAGGAATATTTCTCTGGGAGAAAGACTAATGTGTCTCATTTCAAAATTTTGGAGATTCAGTTTATTTTCATGTATCCAAGGATTTGAGGAATAAACTTGAGCATACATTAGAGTTAGGAGTTTTTGTTGGATACAATGAAACTCCATACAATTATCGAGTGTACTTACCTTAATTGAGAGTGACAATTGTGAGAAGTGATGTCAATTTAGATGAGGAGAAGACTATGAGATGCTCTCTGGAATGATAGCAGAGTGTCCCACTGGAGTAGGATCTTCTAGCTCCAAAAGAGGATCCTCGTGATGAGCTTCAAGAGGTTGTGGAGTAGACACATGCAACAGAGCAGATAAGATGCAAAGTAGAGGCACCCACTCAACCAGAATATTCCAGAGATGGAGTAAAGAGAGCCATAGAAGATGATAGGTTATTTCAGGATTTTATGGATAATGTTGAAGACCCTACATCAGTACACAGGAAGTGGAGGTCACTTGAGAGGTACACCGACTACATGGCTCTCATGAGAGAGCTCATTGAGATATAACATTTTTCATTTAAGGAGGAAGTTTCTAAACCTCTTTGGGTTGATGCCATGGTGGAATAATATGAATCCATCATGAAGAAAAATTTATGGGAGGTGGTGTCGAGACCAGAAGTGAAATATGTGGTTGTTTCTAGATGGATCTACAAAATGAGCCATGCATTTGATGGGAGCATCGAGAAGTACATGGCCAGATTTGTGGACAAAGAATTATCTTAGGTAAAGGGAGTGGGATATAAAGAAAATTTGCACCACTTGCAGATATTTCTCAATCATATCCATTCTAACATTGGTTTTGTTAATGGGATGGGAAATACACCAGATGGATGTGAAGATCGCTTTTCTCAATGGTGTTTTTTAGGATGAAATTTACATAGAGCAGCGAGAATGAATTGACACACATGATCGAGATTCACATGTGTGCAGACTAAAGAGAGAATTGTATGATCTCAATAATATTTTGAACATGGTACACTCATATCGAAAGTTATCTCAGTGGATTCGGATTCACAAACAGTGAAGAAGATGCGAACCTCTATCACATTATGGAATATGGTAAGTTGCTTATTCTTGTTTTGTATGTTGATATTTTAATATTGATAAATGATGAGCAGTATATCCACTCTTCCAAATAGGAAATTGCAAGGGAACTTGAGATGAAAGACATGGGATTAATTAATTAATTCCTTGGGCTAGATGTATGGCAAGGTGATGGTGATTTTTTTGTGTGTCAAGGGAAGTATGCCTCTTAAATACTCTAGATATTTCACATGGATAATTGTAAGCCCATGGACACACCTATATTTGCAAACTGGAGGAAGGAGAATGCCACTATAGGTGAAGAGGTTGATGCTACCATTTACAGGTAGGTTGTGGGGTCTTTGATGTATCTTGTGAACACAAGACCTTACATGTGCTATGCAGTAAAACAATTGAGTCAAGTTATAGTGAGGCCTACAAACGACTTTGGAAGGAAAAAAAAACATGTGTTACAGTACCTTAGAGAAACCGTTGAGTGTGTATTATGGTACAGGAGGACAGAGGGAGTGAATCTCCAAGGCTTCACAAATGTATATTTGGCAAGGAATCCATTAGATAGGAAAATTACTTCAGGTGATATATTTAGTGTTGGTTCTGCAACTATTTCCTGGTACATTAGGAAGAATAGGTTTGTGGTGCTTCGCTTAGCAGAGGTTGAATACATGGCTGCAAGTCAACCAACATGTGAGGCCATATGGATGTGGAAAATACTTCTCGGTGTTTTCAGTCAGGAGATTGATCTAGAAATCATATATTGTGATAATCATAGTTGCATTAAGATCTCTGATAATTCAACATTTCATGACAGGTCCAAGGACATTGATATCCAACATCATCATTTGTGGGACTATGTGAAAAATAGAATTACGTTTCTACAGTACATTTCAACAGAGGAGTAAGATGGTGACATCTAGACAAAGGCATTATTAAGAGGTAAATTTTAATTCCATAGGTTCAGGATAGGGGTCGTGAAAAATCCCTTTATTTCTAAGAGGGAGTGTTAAAAAAAAGTATCAAGAAAGCAACAAATTGAATTTAGCCTTAGTCCAATTGAGTAAATAGAATTTTCACATCAATAAGAAAACTTGGTGGCAATTAACTAGTGTGACATAGCTCTTGTCACTTAGTTAGCTTAGTAAATTCTAGTTATTGGGCTTGGAGTTCAGTCATGCATGTATGATTGCTAAATTTTAGCAATCTAGTTTAGTTAATTTTCAGTTGTATTCAATTAATTGACCTCTAACTATTTATAGAGTCACTTGAAGGTCAATTGTGCAATGGGACAATAGTCTAACTCACATATTTTTCAGTTAACCGATAAATTAGCCCAAAATATCTAATGCATGCATGTATTTGAAATTTCTCATCTCAAGTGGAAGATAGAGTGCCATTGTAATATGAGCTGTATACTATTTTCAGTGTAAAGTTGTTACATGAATTCAAGAGATCAATCCTTGGGAATTGCACAAGAAAATAGGAGGAAAATCCTATATTTTAGGAGCTGATTTCCTCAAGGATTGTGCAAGGAAATAGGAGGCGAGATGAGCAGATAATTTTCCAAGTGTTGTCCATAGTTTCTCATTGAGCAGAGAGAACAATGATTCTTTTGTGGGCTATGCTCAGATAATAGTTTATCTATTCAACTGATTAATACAAAGGGGATTGAAGGGTTTTTTCCCTAGTTGCTTTCCCATTGAAATAAATATGTATTTTTTGTTTTTCTTATTGCATTTCTATGCATGATGTTATAAATTGTGATTTACATTCTGCAAATGAGTAGAGTAGAATTTTGTCTCTTGTTTTTCAGTTTGAAATCTTGAACATTTTCAATTTGTATCAAATTTATACATAAGCCAGTTACATTTTCCAACACTTCCTCTTAACTAGGGAAGTATTCATAATTATACACCTGGTAAAAGCTCCTTCTCAAACTGAAGATTTCTCACAAGAAGATTCAGATTGGTAAGCCATCTTTAAGCATCAACATTATGACTAGCATTGATAACATAGTAAGGCATTAACTTGATAGGCTCTTTCTGCTACAAGAGTGTAATGTTGGGAGGCTTTATGTGAGATACCATGTTACCCCTTCAAGGTACATATCCCATCTAAATTTTCAGCAAGCATGTCCTTTTAGGACTATTATTATCTTGGATTCCCAATCCTCAAAGAGTAATGGTCCTCTTCGACCACTCTTCTCTTGGATAGTTGTCCAATCCTCAAAGAGTGTGGATTCAATTCCTATATTGGATTTTCTATCCTCAAGGAAATCATATATTCTTATCCAATCCTTCATCCACTGTTCTCTCTCCATGGCCTTCACTTAGATGTACGGTTTTTATTCTTTTCTTAATGCATGACACATTAAGAAGAGAATAAAAATGTGATGATATCATCACTCCCCCTAAACCAGAGAGGAGATCTCTATTCCCACTTATTTTAGGGAATATATCCTTGCTCCTTCACAAATATTAAGGATAATTCATACTCCCTCTAAAGAATATAGGATATTATTTCACTTCCTTCCAATTGGAAAGTCATAACAACAAGCTCTCTAGCATGTTTCCATAAATGTATCAGCTACCAATTCTTTATGGATATAGTTTCATAACTCCTTATTTCCTTTGTATCTCATCATATTGAGATTTCTTTCTCCCTGGATGTTGTAGAGTCGTATTTTCCCTTCATTCTTGTGACATGATTCACGCCATCAATATTTCATATCACTTTCCTATAGTCATTATCAATGAAGGCATTATATTGATCCTTTTCAAGCTTCAAGCTAGTCATAGCTCCCTCTTAAACATGAAAGTGATCTTTGTTGATGTAGGTACATGAACATCAGGTTATTTTATTACATTTCTGCCTTTTAATTCCAATATGATGATATAAACATCTTGAGTTCACAATCCTTTAAGGATTACGAGAAAAAGTCATTCAATCCATATGTTATTTGAATTGGGTTTTAACATCAATAGTTGAATTTTCCTCAACTCTCATTATCTATTTCTCCAACATCCTTCCAGGTACAAAAATAATATGTTAACCAGATAAATAGAATTAAAATATTAACATTAGACTTAGCTTATCATGATGGCCCTTTCATCAAAGTGATTTCTTACTTGAGTATTTTGATATCAACATTATTTTGCATGATCCAAGAATACTTCTCCCTGCATCCACTTTTAATCATGGTTCCCATGGATCGAACTTGATTTGTGATACTATATATTTCTTTGATTTTTCTTTATTAACTCCCTTTATTTCTTCCAGAGACCATACTTGATGTTGATCAATATTGTTTCATTTATGCCTTGTATTATTGGGAGAGAGTCTTGATCTTTATCCATTACAAAGCATGTCAAATTTCTTCTTTTGAGCATCATGCGGCCATATGGAAGACTTACCAAGCACATTCTCATAACCAACTCTTCTTGTATGATTTTTGTACACATGAACCTTACCCTAAAGGAGATTTATTTAAAATATTCATACCTTTACTTCCATAGAACCATATAGCCATAATTTTTTAATGAACTTACTTCTTTATAAATGTCGACAATATGTTTATTTTCCGAAGGGTGGAAAGGCTTTGTTTACGCCCTTCACACTGAAAATTGACCATCTGCATTCCTTTGTGCTTTAAAAGTATTATCTCTATACCAGATGGACTATATATTATTCATGTCATAATTATTTTTCCAAGAACCTTTTAGAATGATGGTTCTTATAAGATCTTTATGATCCCTCTTTGCAAAATGACTACCTTTAACATGATGTTAGAAAATGCTTGGAGGAATTGTAATATACAATAGGGTCCAATTCTCCTCATTCTTCGATAGCTAGATGACTTTTCAAAGAAACTTGATTATGTAAACTCTAATTCTTCTACTATCATATGCTTCTATCTACGATGTCACTCTTTTATAAAAACCAAGACTCTTCTAGAGTATACAACAATGCATGACTCTACTTTATATAAACAAAATAATTTTTTTATAAATAACCTGACATAGAACGAATTTTTAATAGAAAAGATCCTTGGGATATTCTCCTTTTGGATTTTTCTCAGGTTCTCCCTTTTCTTCAACGATGTGAGCTGCTCGTCTTTCCTTTATTTTATTGTTATGCTTGTTTGGATAATCCCTCTTAAAGTGACCACACTCATTGCATCCAATCCATTGAACTTTGGACAATGTATCTCTTATCTTGGACTTTCCAAATTTTCCTTTCTTCAACTTCTTGGACCTTGCAATAAAGGATTTATACCTTTCGCTTGATTTGGTGTCATCCTTTGCCTTGATCCTAGATTCTTCCAAGATATATTAATCCCAAAACACATCAAAATGTGTGTTATCCTTATTTGTGTAGATGCTAGCTACAAAACCACTCCAATCAAGTGGAAAAAAAATTAGTACACAGAAGGTCATTTCAAAGATATAAATAGTTTCCCCAATCCCTTGTAATTTATGCCTTATTTTTGATATCTTCATGATATAAGTGGCCATGTCTTAATCCTTTGACTTCGTTATTATATACAATTTATTCCTAAAGGAAATATTTTGACCTAATGTATTTATGGATTAAAACTTTACCAACTTATCATACATAGCCTCGGTATGTCTTCAAATCAAGAACAAAGGGAACACGATGGTCTTTTATAGATTCAACAATTATTATTTGTGCACTTACTTCTCCCTTCTTGCATTTTTTTAACTCTTTGACCTTCCCTCTTTCTGGTAAAACTAATTCACTAAGGAATGTTTCCATGAATTCATTTTCTGTGAGTGTTAATTCAATCCTCTTCTTTCGTTCTAGGAAGTTTGTTGATCCAACGAGCTTGTTTCTTTACTTGAAAAATGTAGTTGTATAATATGCATATTGAGACATAAAAGACAATATAATACTTACTTGTCAACCAAGAGTCCTTCTTTTGATGATGTATCTAACTATCTTGATGCTTTCAAGACCTTCAAGGAAACTTCAGTGATACCCTAGATTAATGACTTATAGGATGCCTTCAATAATTATGTATTTTAATATCTTCAAAGAGTGAATGATGATACCAATATTCCTTGATGCTTCCTTTTCTTCAAGATGATGCACTAGAGAATATTCAATAAGAAATTGTCATTCCTTCCTTCAATGAATGCTTGATGATGAGGTTTTCTTTAATGAAGGCTTGATGTGGTACTCTTCCTTCTAGGTCAATAGATCTTCTTCTTCTCCCTTTGTTTATTTTTGCAAATCCACTTGACAAGTAAACCCTTCAAGATGATCTTATAGTTGCCTTATCTTGTTCACCTTAGCTCTGATCCCATGTTGGCAAATGCAGTAGGGCAACTGGTAATTCAAATTCTCCTTAACTAGGCAAAATTGGTTTTGGCCATAACTTCCTCAATATTGAACCAAATTGGACGAAATTTTAGTCAATTTTGGATATTATGAGCATTCTGGAGAGTCCAGGACAAGTTGTAGAGTGATCAAAGGTGTTCTACAGCCATTTTTGCTTCAGGGAAGAGGAAAGAGCCACTAGGGCCATCAGGGAGATGCAGCTGTATTGGGTTGTACTTCACTGTTTGAGTTGAAAAAAACGCCATTTTTAGCTTATTTCTGTCTTCTGAAGTCAATTTCACAGCTAGTTTTACCTGTTTAGGAATATTTTTCACTGTATAACCATTTTGAGCAACTTAATAGAGCAAGGACATGCCCATTTGGAGCCTTCGACCTGGCAAATGTAGCCCAGGAGGGGTGAACTACCTCATCAATTTGTTGTGTTATGTTATGGTGAATTTTTCTTGCTGCGTATTTCTGAACTGATATATTAAACAATGAATTTAAATAACCAATTCTCACACATAAACTTAGAAATGATTACCAAAAACACTTTTTTTAACCTGCATGTCATGGAGAATACTCTGATACCAACTGATCTGAAAATTAAATGTTAGGCGCCCAGTTTGGAGTGCCTCCGATATTTTTGGCCAGTTTGCCAGAATTAGCACACCTATCTGCAGTTTCTCCACATTTGGTGGAGTTTATTTAGGGAATATTGGGCAAAATTTGTTTTGGCCATAACTTTTTCAATATTGAACCAAATTGGATGAATTTTTAGTTAATTTTGGCTATTCTGAGCATTATGGAGAGTTTGGGACAGGTTGTAGAGCGAAACGAGGTGTTCTACAACCATTTTTTCTTTAGGTAAGAGGAAATATCTACCAGGGGCATCATGGAGATGGAGCTGTATTGGGTCATACTTCAATGTTTGAGTTGAAACAAAAGCCATTTTTAGCTTATTTATGTCTTTGGAAGTCAATTTGACAATTTTTTTGGCTGTTTAGGCATATTTTTCACTGTATAACCATTTTGAGAAACTTAATAGAGAAAGGACATGCCCATTGGGAGCCTTGGACCCGACAGATGTAGCCTAGGAGGGGTGAAATGCCTCATCAGTTTGTTGTGTTATGCTATGGAGAATTTTTCTTATTGTGTATTTCTGAACTGATATATTAAACAGTGAATTTAAATAACCAATTCTCACACATAAACTCAGAAAAAATTACCAAAAACACTTTTCTTAACCTGCAAGCATGGGGAATACTTTGCACCATAAATTAAATGGAAATGGATACTTTTCATAGCATTACAAATAGTTCCATTTTCAGATCATTAACCTTAATAATTTCTTGTGAACTTTATTTGTCTTCTTATTTTTATTTATTAGAAAATTTTCATGAAATAATTATCAAGTGAAAAAACAATAGAGGCAATGGAGACAAGTATTAGGCTCCAAGCCAAGGGAAAACCCCTCCAAGGGGAAACCTAGAAAATATATTCTCTTCTTATAGAAACTAATTCAAATGAAAAAATGAAGACCTAAAACCCTAGACCTAGTCCTCCTCTAAGAACCAAGTCAACTCTCCAAGAGGCCCTCCTAATTAGGTCAAAGATCAACCAAGACAACAAGAGTCAATCCTACTTTAACCAGCTTCTAGCTTCAATTTTAGCCCGTAGCTTCGAGTTGCAACTTCAACCTATAGTTTTCAACCTTAGATAAGGTGCAAAAACCATAACTTCACACGTGTGAGAGAATAAGGCTCAAAAGCATATTTTACCTTATCTTATTGTCTTCCACTTACCTCCTTGACCTTTGCTTTAGTTTTCTTCATGCTCCTTGATACATATCAAACCTCTTGATTGATGAGATTCAATTGGTGTTAAATAAGGTTTAATATGCTTCTATTTATAGGTTTTGAGTGAGGTCTAATTCCCTTTTGTAAGCCAACTTGTCACTACTAGGGACACCTTGTGCTAGGAGGATTGTAGAACATTGTAGACTCAAAATAAATATCTTTTACATGTTACAAATTTCCCAATATGGTATTATATAAATGAGAAAGACTATTTTGACACAAAAAAATTATTCTTTTTACATGAAAAACCCTAGAATCATGAAGAACATGCTTTGACCTAGACAACCATAAAAAGTGGAGCATGAAACCAATGCTTAAAATAATATTTTTTTCTTCTTCTTTTTATTGTAACATAAGATATACATAATGACTTGAGTACTTTAACAATTATGAAGACATAAACTAGTTATAATTTCCACCAAATAATGACAAGACTAGTTGTTGAAGATTGTAACTAGTGTCAATTTTCATAATTTTATGTTTCAAAAAAAAAAAAATTGTAATAGAAAAATATTTTTGAAGCATGGGTTTCATGCTCTTTTATTATTTTCTTTTTCATAGCCTCCATTGAAGGCTTCTAAGTTTTTTCAAGAGTCAAGAGAGTCATTGTCATATTTATTATACCCTTCTTAGGCTTCTATATCATGTAAAGAAATTTATTTTTTTACCCAAAATAGTCATTTTGTCCCTCCTCACCAAGTCCGCACTATCCTATAGAAATAAACCCTAATGGAGGCAATTAGATGTTATGGAAGCAGTATAAATAGAGGTAACTCTACTCATTTGTAAACTCACTCACTCAAGTTTGATCTACAAGAGAAAGAGGACGAAAAGGAGAGAGAAGTGCAGGAGAAGAAGGCATAATTCAATGAAGAAGATAAATCTACTAGTGGAATATTTTTACTAGGTTTCTCCTAGATAGGGGTTTTCCCATAGATGAGTGCATGTATATTGTGTTCCTTGTTCTTGTGATATTAATACATTTTATTTGGTAATTTATTGATGAAATATAACATAAAGAAGTAAAAGAGGCAAAAATAAATCATAATTAATTATCAAGAAAGATAAATAAAACCGTAATATCTACATGCATTGAGTTCTCAACACGACATCAGAGCTAAGGTGAATGAAGGCCTAGTTGAAGATCACTTTGTTAGATATCAATTGAAAGAAGGAAAAGAAATCTTGGAAGAAAATATCAGTCTGTCAATGGAAAATTATTTTAATATGGGACAGAGTTTCATGAAAATTGTAGGAACCTTGTGTCATATGGAAAATTTACTTCTGCGGACAAAAATGAACTCCCTTGATCTAGTGTTCTGATCTAGAAACAACAGAGGAAAAGAAAATTATTTTTTCCTTAGAGAGATTAGAATACATAAAAGAGACCTACTTGGAATCTGTAATATTTCCTTCTTTTATATTTTCTTGTAAGCTCCAACTCTATCTCCATGCGCTATAAATAGAACCTACAACAATAACTAAAACAAGAAAGAGAAATACAATACCCACATAAAATAAAATAATATCTCTAATGAATGAGTCAAATAACATTGAAATACATTGGCATACACATGACAAAAGTATAGGAAAACAAAGTGATTTTTGTATTAGTAAATAAAAGAGAGAGATACAACCATTTATAGATGATGACTTTGTAGATGTATAAAAAAAAAATTGTCCTTCCTTGCCAAAAATAAAATCTTCACACTCAACCTTAATGCATAAATGGATGATGATTCCTTAAGCTCAAAGAAGTAGCATGAGGGCACTAGTAATCTCTAAAACCCAACTCGGACTCTATGGGAGGCATTGAATTTATAGGGTAAAAGTGGTAGTTTAGGATTTACCAAGCTAGGCTTGAGATCCACATATGAAGGAGGATGAGCTCAAACTATAAGAGATAAGACCTATAGAGTAGGAATTCGAGATCTTTATCCATGGTAAATAGTTAAAACCACCTTAGAAGCTTCTGTAAGGAGAATATTCAAAAACATTTTTTTATTTTTCTTCAAATTATAGAACCATTGCACCGACAGAGTAGAGCATCCTATGTTACAAAATGTAGGTGCTCAGTTATGCAACTTGCAACCATTGTAGGTGGCCACACCTGTAGGGTGTGATGGTGATAAAAACAGTATTTCTGAGATGATTGACCAGAAACTCAGAATTTTTGGAGAAATTATACTTAGCATTAGAGGAATTTTGAGGTCTAAAATGGACCTCCTAAGGAAATTATAAAATAATAGTGGACATAAAAAAAAAAAAATATTAGATTACATCATTGAATTTTAGAGGGAAGAAAGAAAATACTAATTTTCCAACTTACCTCCCTATGGGTTCAGTCAAATTTCAAGAGGGGACACTCACTAAATGCATAATTTGATTCATTATCCAATGAGTACCCATGTTATATACTTTTGATGGAACATTCTACATGAAAAATGAAAAATACGTGAAAATGGTGATTGCAATAATGTTTTTTCATGTATTTCTCAGTTTTCATGTAGCAAGGTCCATGGAAACTATGCAACATGGGTACTCCTTGGATGAGGAATTAAATTTTTCATCCAGTGATTACTCTCACTCGAAATTTGAGTAAAACATGAGGGATATAAGTTGAAAATATGAGCTTAAAAGGTAGTTTTATTATTTTATTAATTTTTAATCTTTTTACATTTTTACTCCAAAAATGGTGAATAATCTCCAGTGGTTGACATCATCATCTTGAATCCTATTGGTTCTTATAAACTTTGTTTTTGTTGTACATTTTTCTTAGGAGGCTCATTGTAGACCTCAAAATTTCTATAATGGGGATTTTCAAAGGGATAATGACAAAGTGTTCAAGGATGTTGATTGATCTAATTTCCACTCATTTTGAGTGAATGTGACAAAATGACCTGTAACACATTTCTCCCTAAAGTATAGAGTTAGAAGCAGTAGCTAAGGAGTGAAGTGTTATACCTTGTGACAAGTTTGTATGAAGAACAAATTGGTCAAGATCATCATCTTTTACAGTACATATTATCATCATGATATTATCGGTGAGGGAGGCATACCCATGCTCAGCATATAATCCAATATTACATGTACAATGATTAGGAATTCAGGTCTATTGATGAAAGACAATGGAACCATGCTTGGATGATTGTATCAATGATCATAGCCGTCACATTTTTCAATCTTGTATGAATCCTGAAATCGTAACCTAGATGGATGGAACTAGATTTGGGCTCTTTTTCCTTGTTACTCTATAGTACGAGTCTAACCATGTGGATAAATGAGTTGGTTTCGAACATGGTAGACACAATCTGATTACTCAAAAATGATGTAAGTTTTTAACTAACACAAGAGAAACCACCAATAAAGATAATGTATCTCAAGGTACTATAGTATAATATATGTGTTGTGAATGAATGAGATGTATGAACATCACACAAAACCTTCCGATCAAAGGCCAATGTTGAGGACATGTATTATAGAGAGAGGAAACTTTCCATTGATGTATGCAAGGTCCAAGGTATCAAAGGGAGTTTATAATTCAGCTTCCTACATAATGAACTGATGGTGAGAGAAAGCGACCTGTCATAGGAGGGCCTTGATGTATCCCCCATCAACGACATGAAACATGTATTCATATTTGAGACAAAATAATGTTAATGGAGATTTGGTTTAGGAAAGACGAACATGAAAGACAGCTTAAGAGTATTAGAGTAGATGTCAACTAGAGGACTTCTCTTGAACATATCAATGATAATTTATGTAGTTGAAAGTTTTGACTCAAAACCAATTATGAAGGATTTTGATATGGTGTGATTAACCAAAGAGGCAAGGATTGAAAGTGAATGATCGGCCAGGAAGATGGTGACGATGGAATGAGAAAACCAAGGATCATCTTGCAAAAATGGGTTGATAAAAAATGGAAATCAAAAAGGATAAAATGATAATGGTTTCATTTTTACAAAAGCTTGAAACATGGGAAAAATTATGCTTGAGAGTGATTGAATATGGTTTTATTTTTACACAATCTTGAAACGAAGAAAAATTATGCTTAAAATAAGTTGCATGTCCTAAGAATAATAACTAAATTATAGGCACATGCCCCCCAAGATTCATTGCATTCACCTAAGTAGGCTACCAGTTACTAATAGGAAGATGTAATGAAGGTTCATTTACGATATCAGGTGAAAGGATTGACTCAGCATGTACGATATCTAGTCAAATACTTGAATTTTCGGGATATGATTCATTTTTTAACGTGCTTGACATAGTAAAATAAATATGCTCAAGGGACCCTGTTTCATTTTTTAACGAGCTTGACACAAGAAAAATAAATTTTCTCCAGGACTTTATATCATTTTTTAATGAGCTTGAAACAAGAAAATGAACTATGCTCCAACACCTTGTTTAATTTTTTAACGAGCTTGACACAAGAAAAGGAACTCTACTCCAGGATCTTGTTTCATTTTTTAACGAGCTTGAAAGAGGAAAAGGAACTATTATCATGGAATTAGATCATGGCCCTCAAGAGGACATGGATTCTAATATTTTCTCATCAAATGGGAGAAAAAGGCTTTGGAAGGTATCCAAAGATCCAATGGAAAAATCAAACTCCAATTCCCCTAGTAAATGATTTATCACATCACCTACTAGATCTAAATCAAAAGAAGTTAAAAAAATAGTGAAAAGCTCATGTTCATTAGTATATATGGGCATGGGATAGGTTTCCATATAATTGTCTTATGGTATGGAATATACCACTTGCATATTTAGAACATTTAGGGAAGTCGAATGATTGGTAGTCAAATCAAGACGAACTAATGAAAGTTGATCGATAGTCACTATTTTTTCATCATGTGGGAAACACATCACTCGAAAGAGTGTGGACATGACAATGTTCATAGCATAAAAATAGTCTTTCGTCAAGAGAAAAATGAAATCCAAGGGGCCAACGATAACCATAACAAAAATAAATACAACCTTTCCTCTGAGAGTTACAGGAAAATGAGGAAGGATCCCTAAAGGTTGATTGGTTATTTTTTATTAAAATATAATATATTCATAGCAATAGAAACAAGTTGAGGGGAACCGAAATATTTCCAAGCAGTGGAAGATAGAATGCTAACGAAGGCACCCTCATTAATAATAGTGTGAAAAATGTCCATATTATAAGCCTTCGCCATGACTTAGAAAGGAATGTAATAAGGGTGCTGAGTTCCTTTCAATAGGTTCCAATTAAAATTAATAACCTCATTACTTTGAGGGTGTTCCATGAAAACAACATAAATTCCCTCTTATTTGGTATAATTAGAAGAAACAAAAATAACCTCGGCGGTGTGGTCCTCACTCTCTATGAGAAAAGTATGCTCGAAAAAAGACATTAAAGAACACTTGAGGACAAAAATGGGCATCCTAAGAAAAATGTACAACCAAAATAAAATTTATAAGAACCACTAAGATTCAAGATGATGATGTCAACCATGGGGATGATTCACCATTTTTGGGTAAAAAAGTAAAAAGATTAAAAAATAATAAAATAATAAAACTATTTTTTCAACTTGTATTTTCAACTTCTCTCCCTAAGGCTTTAATCAAACTTCAAGATAGAGTACTTGTTAGATGCATAATTTAAATCCTCATCCAAGTAGTACGCATGTTGCATACTTTCGATAGACCTTGCTACTTGAAAAATGAGAAATACATGAAAAAATGCGATTGCAATAATGTTTTCCATGTATTTTTCATTATTTGTGTAGTAGGGTCCCTCAAAAGTATGCAACATGGGTACTCCTTTGTTGAGGAATCAAATTATGCATCCAACGAGTGTTATCGTTCAAAATATGAGTAAACCCATAGGGAGATAAATTGAAAATATGAGTTGAAAAAGTAGTTATGTCTTTCTTCCCTCTAAAATATGATGGTGTAATCTATTCTTATTTTATTATTTCCACTATTATATTATAATTTCCCTAGGAGTTCCATTTTAGACCTCAAAATTCCCCTAATGATGGAATCAGGTCAACTGCTTCCTCAACTAATGGTCGGTTTGGAATGGAATCATGGTGTTCACATTCAGAGAGAGTAGGATTAAATGGAGATGGATTTGAGTCAATTACTTCATCAACTACTGCATGATTAGGAGAAATATTCTCGTAACGAACCAGAAGTCATTGTTGAGAAGTAGTAAGGGTTTCCAATAGTTTGGAGGCATCATCCAAACAAGGTAAAAGGTGAATCAGATGATTCCCTTCACATTAATTACATGAAAACTTAAGTTGACCCATCTTGTTGTGGACCTTACTATCACTAGTCAATATTTTGTCACCAAAATTATCTCCATAAGTTAATGACAAAGGTTTATGGGAGCCTATGGATCGCACTTCTAATACTTGTGGAATACCAATACAATCTCTAAGAAGGTGGTTGTCCTTAAAAATCATGCAAGGGAATTTAACTTTACAGAGCTTGTTGGAAGATATCTCGACATTAGTTTCATTCATAGGAATGTTTTCATGGTTTCCCACTTGCTTATTTTGCTTCTTATTATTCTTTTGTGTCTTCTTCTTCTTAGTTTCCTAGTTACTAGAATCAAGACTTTCATTAGGCGAGGAGGAAGAAAGGGATGAAGAAAAAATAGGTGAATAAGGCATATGCTCAACATTAGGATCAAATTGAGGTCGATGTTGTTCAGGTGGAGGACTACCTGGTTGAGGAGAATTTTGGACATTCATAACCAAAGAGGTAGAAAATAATGAAACTGGTAATCCAATAGGAAATCCAAGAATGGATAATGTTTCCATATAAGGAAAACCAATGTTACCAAAAGAAGGAAAAGGGCTAGGACTCCCATCAGAAGGAGTTCCTTAACTGGTGTACTGTGGAAATGTTGTCATTTGATTCAACTTAAGATCTACTAAAGAGTTGTTCCATAGTGATAGATTAATTTTAGAAATTAAAGATACAAACTAAAAAAAAGGGGTTATTAGGAAAATAGGTTTACCAAGTAAATATGAACTGCAATATATACCATTTCTGATACGTGCGGGTAATCTCCTCGAAATGTATGTTAGGTGTATCATAGATAACAAGGTGGTCAAATTAGCTACCTATGGTCATTTTTCAACCTAGTGGGGTCTTCCCATATACTCCAGGTACATGGAAGTACAATCTATGCTAGTGTTGTCTAATGTGTCATGTATGATAGGAAGTATTCTGATAAAGTTTTCATACACGGAACACCACCCAATATGCCCAAGGGTACATGGAGAAAAATCTAATATACTTACATACGTGGAATACTGACTACCCCCAAAATGTAATGTAGATAAATAACGGAAACTCCTACATTTAAATACGCTGAAACATGTATCTAGCCTAGACATATATGTCTGTTGTTAATGTTCCAAATTATCCTTATATTGATTGAGTAAATTTTAGAAGTTGATATTCAATTATGTTTTTGTTTCAAGGCTCACGGTATGAGTTCACTTGAATTCACTATGATGCAACTGATATGATAACTAAAACTCTTTTACAATAAATTTGATTCATTCATGTTGGAACATGGTTTTCACAGGCTGGAGCTGACGATTGTGTCTATATAAAGAGGTATGATCAAGGAAAGTATCTCATATTATAGTTATATGTGGATGACATGTTGATTGTTGGGCATGATAAGAATATGATCAATAGGTTGAAGAAGGAATTTGGCAGCAAATTTTCAATGAAGAATTTGGGTCCAGCACAACAGATATTGGGCATGAGGATCATGCATGATAGGAAAAAAAAAAGGCTATGGCTATCAAAAGAAAAATATATCAAGAAGCAGCTTGACAGGTCTAATATGAAGGGTGCCAAGCCATTTGTTACATCCCTTGCAGCCCACTTCAAGTTTTGTGTTGAGTTATGTCCCAGTAGTGACAAGGAGACGAAACAACTAGGCAAGATTCCTTATGCTTTAGCAGTTGGTAGCTTGATGTATGCCATGGTATGCGCATGACCAGACATTGCATTTTCAGTGGGAGTTGTGAGTAGATCCCTTGCCAATCCAGGAAAACAACATTAACAAGTAGTAAAATGGATTTTTGGGTATATTAAGGGTACTAGCCATTATTGTTTATGTTTTCATCATAATGAGACTATGCTTGAAGGTTTTAAAGATGCAGATATGGTTGGAGATATCGACACCAGAAAGTCCACCACAGGTTATTTGTACACATTTGCAGGTGCAGTTGTATCTTAGGTGTCAAGCCTACAAAGAATAATATCTCTCTCTACAACAGAAGCAGAGTACATAGCTAAAACAGAGGCTTGAAAAGATATGTTGTGGATGCAATGATTCTTAGGAGAGATAAGAATCAAACATGACAAGTATGTGTTGTATTGTGATAGTCAGAGTGCCATTCACATGGGAAAAAATCCATCATTTCACTCAAAAACCAAGTAGATTAACTTAAGGTACCATTGGATCCCACATGTGTTGGAGGAAGGGCAGTTATCTTTGGTCACTTTCATGGTTGCTATGGAAGTTCAATAGAGAGACTATGTTGCTACTACACCAATTAGCTATTGTTAGCCCTTTCGCTTGCAGATTTTTACTGCAGCTGAAACCCTTTCCATATGTCCCTATCACTAATTTGGTTTATACGACCTATTTGTTGATTAACCTCCATGTATGAGTCCCTCGAGTATTTTTTTTCTCTTAGCATAGACACAAGTGTTTTCCTTCTAACTTTAAATGTTAAGTTTTATAACTCATTCTCTCTTCCTACCTTTTTCTGTTGTGGTGATTGCAGGGTTGCGACGAAACGGAATCATTTATATGAATCTTCTATGCATTTTCCCTCTCACTGCAGCTACCTTTCTAGAGTTTTCCCACTTGGTCAACAACAACATTTGTTTCCCATTTCTGTAAGTTTTTTTTTTGGTTTTATTTTCAGACCCAGATAAATTCTATTGCTTCCAAATCCTGCACTTATTGTTTTTTGTGCAAAGGATTTTCCTTTTCAATATGGAAAGGGGATTTTGTAGCCTCTGGGGGTTAATTTCTTCGCTTACCAGGGTTCTTTCTTTTCCTGTTTGCAATATGTCTCTGTATTATTGTCACTCGAATTAGGGTAAATAATTACATTTTTTGCAGCCTGTGCGTGCATATTTCTTTGCTAGGAATAAGCTCGTACACAGACCAATACAGAACCCTTCCCACTTGCTATTTTTTCGACCCATCATTCTAGGTTCCAAGTAATTTTTATTACCCTTTGAAATATATTCTTCAGGTTCATTGAACGGTGCTAGAGACAAACACCGAGGAAAGAAGTTCCAAATTTATTTATGGTAGGCTTAGGGTTGACAAGAATGCTATTTGTAGGTTTTCATTTCATTGTTGTAAAGAATCATATAAGATTTATGACTTAATATTTGGGGAAACCTCTTAGGGCTTGCCTCCACCCTCAAATACTGAATCAAGTCCATGACTAGCATTAGCTAATACTGTATCAAACATCACCATTTTTTATTATTCATAACTTTTCTCCTTAAGTGGAAATGTTCTGAATATATTTATACATAAAAAAAATGATTAATAAAACACTCAAGATTTAACCATATATGAAATTGTACTTCCAAGAAAACATTTTGTCATTCTCATTAATGGTTATGCAAATTTCCATACCACAAATCGATCGACTAGTTCGGTGTAATGGTAGGCTTTTGTAGGATTGCTAAATCTCCCTACAGAACCCCAGGGAGATAGATATTGTAAATGGAAAAGAGATACTTGGCCACCCTGTAGTCGTATTCGGACATTCCAATTCCTTAGAAGAGCTCCATGCGGTTTTACTTTCAGCTAATGCAGTGGATAAAATTCGAAACAATCCTAAGATGCGTGGGTGAATTCTCCATATATGATGATCCCCTTCTGGAAACAAACACTATCTATGAAACGAAGGGATGAAAGACTAGATAAAGGTAAAATAATTTCAATTAAAATCCATTCAATTACCTCAACCGCCACATTATGACCACATGCAATCACCTCCACCACCATCTTACAACCATCTGCCAACGTGATGGGTCAATTCAATTTCATTATCCAAATATTAAATTTTAAGGTGTAACAACCAACGCTCCCAATCAACTTTTTAATGTTTCATTAATCTTTATAAATGTTTTAATTTATTTTCCGTTTCAACGCTTCACTCCCGATATGCCCAACCATCGATATGGCACTAAACGAAGCATATTCGTTGGGGATAAATTTAAAAATTTATGTTCAGAATATAAGTCAACAACGATACATCCACTTCAGGTCAATATAGGGAGCTTTCAGCTAATTACAAAGTTTAGTATATTTAAAATTATGTGTAAAATTATGGTAAATATATTTTTATTATTTAGATAGTTTATTTATATTCATTCTAATTTAATTAGTAAAATATTTCAATATTTACAAATACTAAAATGTGTAACTTATTTTATTTTTAATATAAAATACTATTAATAATAAATTATTCAAAAATATAATTTAACTAATTCCATATTGGTTTATAAAATTCAATCTATTGTCCTAGATCCATCTTAATTTTGGATCTATTTATATTAATATATCTAGTTGACACTGAAATATTTTATTTATAATTCACACTCTCCATATTAATATGCTAAAATATGCACCCTCCTATTTTTTTCATATATGTATACATTTAATTATTTTTACTATTAAAATTTTCTAAATATTACATATGAAATTCATATTAAACATTGAAAATTTCACAAATGTTTCTCATACATTGAATTAGAAAGAAACTATTTAAGCTTTTGTCACATGAATAAATTGTATTTTTTCCTTGTAGTAAAAAGTAAATTACATATTTTTACTAATTACATTTCTTCTCATAATAAACGATATTTCTTGTACATAAATGTCTTTCGGATTAATCACATCGTTAGGATTTGGTTGACGTTTCGAACCATCTAATGCGGTTCATCCTCAGGACAATTTGAAGAAGGAAATCGATCTCAAATAATAAATAGTAATTTTGCATCATTGTCCTGTCATCACTACTAAAACTAGCCGATAAGGACTAGCCGTTATGTAACTAGATTAGTTAATTAGTTAGAATATTAAAAAAAATTAATAATTTTTTATTTTTATATAAAAAGAACAATGAATAATATAATAATATAATAAAAATTTTAAATTATTAAATTAATATAAAAAGGGAGAAGGGTTAATAATAGCATAGGGAATATATCTTAAATTAATAAGAGAAATTAAATAATTTAAAAAGGAGAGATTAAATTATAATTATTATAATAAGCGGAGAGGGGAAAAATATATGTAAATACACACAGACACACATAGGTAAGAATCAATATTACAATATAATTCAAGGGATAATATATACCATAATAAAAAATGCATAAAAACAAAAACGAGAGAAAAAGAAAACAAGGACAAAACTAGAAAAAGAAAATTAAAATCAAAGATATGGGAATAAAACCAGAGAGATGAGAGAGAGAAAACAAAGACATAAGGAAGAAGGGACTCAACATACAAGGGAGAAATCACCTGGAGAGGTCCGGAGTCCAGCTCTTACTTACTTTCCATCCATCATCTTTGTTGAGATTCTTAGGATGTCTCTCAATTTCAATAAACTCCCTCAAATTTCTATAATGGAAGTGATCCACCTTAGCAATGACTTTGGAGTCTTCAATGCATAGATGGTGACACAATTTCCCAGCATGCTCTAGAAGGGAAGAAGTTCCAGATCGACTGTTTCTAATTTTTGCAACATGATCATGAATTCTCTGTCTAATGGATCAATTAACTTCCCCAATATAGGGAGTACCACAGGAACAAGGTACTAAATAAACACCTTTCATGTGCTTTGGGTCAATACGGTCCTTAACAGACCCAAGAGAATTCTTGATAGTACAGAGAGGTTTGAACGAAGAGGAGACATTTTTTCTCCTATGAACATGTCAATTATGTTTGTAGTCCCTTGGATAAACAAGAGATTAACCTTGGAGATCGGATCCATCCGAGTAAACTTGTCCCTTAAGCCTTTAAAGGATTTTGAAAGGGCCTTAATAAATTGAGATATACTATACCCATTAGTCTCAAAAACATCAAATATATGAGATTTCTCCAACTGCAAGTGGCTATCATCAAATATTCTAAGAGCCTAGGTAGCGAGAGTGCATATAAAATCAAATTTTTGAGCAAGAAAATGATGAGAATCAGCATGAAGATAATACTTAGTGTGAATCTTCTTGCCAAAAACATGGTGAGAGATAGAACCATCATCCCTTCTAGAGAAAAGAATATCTAAGAAGGGGAGGCTGCCATCCACCTCTACTTCCATTGTGAATTTGATGTGATCAGACTGGAACTCAAGTGATCAAGAAAAAAATCTAACTTCTCGCAATCATGGGGCAAAATGACACAGGTATTATCCATGAACCTATTCCACTTCTTAAGGAGAAATTGAGCTAAGGCAAAGGCCTCCATTTAAAAATCCTCCATAAATAAGTTAGCAACAATAGGGGAAAGAGGGGAACCCATGGAAACCCTGCAGGTTTTCTCATAGAATGCACCTTAGAAACTGAAAAAAGTCAAGTTCACGCATAGGCCAACCAACTTAGAATGTCCTGGTACGAGACCCACTTAATGATTTAAATGGCTTCATGGATGGGGATTTTGGTAAATAAGGAGACAACATCGAAGCTGACTAATAAATCCCCAGGATCTAGCTTGATGTCTTTCCACTCCTTGATAAAAGAAGTTGAGTCCTTAACATAAGAATCAGTAAGCCCCACCAGGGGTTTAAGCTTATGGGCCAATAATTTAGCTAGATACACAATAGGTCTTAAATGGGCCCCAAGTTTATGAATCTTAGGAAGGCCATAAATCTTAGGGGTGAGGGGATTACTCTCAATAAGCTTCCTCGAGAGAGGATTAAGAGAGGGAACTAACTTAACAATGAGGGAAATCTCCTTAGAAATAGATTTAAAGGTATTATTTCTAAGCTTAACATAGCTACCACTAAGGGAAATATGGTCAACTATTTTTCTGACATAGTCAGATTTATCCAAAATGACAACTGCACCACCCTTATCAACGTTAAGTATGACAATGTCAAGGTTGCTTCTAAGGGATTTAAGGGCAAGAAACTCGGTCTTGCTTAAATTAATTCTCGGAGACTTCACCTTCTGAATATGAAATATTTTTAAATATATGCATGGGATCTAGTAAGTGGGAAATATTAAGATTCTCCCAATATGGGAGCTCATAAAAGATAGATTTCCTTTTCATCCCAATGGTAAATTTCTCAACATAGATGTCGAAGAAATCTCGATCATCGAACATAGGCTCCCCATTTGAATGAAACATTTCTGCAAACTGTTTCTCCGTCTATTTCATATGCTCTAAGCCATCCAACTAGTGTCATTATTGCAGGACTTTGGGTTCTCTTTAGTTTACCATTGAAAGCAGATGTTGCTCTTTTGTAAGGGTATTCTACTAGGAGAAATACCCTAGAGCAGTCATACATTGGCTTGCATAGGTGGTTGGACCACCTAGCCTTTAGAGAAGGTCCACAAAATTTACATCCATGATAGCCTTTTGTTATAATTCTTGCGAAATTATTATATACAGGCGGACATGTTAGCGACCATGAATATATGAACAATTGCAATGAATTAATTTAATATGTGAAACAATATTGTTACTAAACAAATCAATAACAATGTAATTTACCATAGAAAAATCCTACGCTAGATAATCATGTATGGTGCAAGGACATATGTCATACAATGTAAAATTCCTCTCTATTACGTTGGGCCTTGATAGATTGTACACATGTATTCCTTCCCATAATTCCTTAAATTAAGCTACCAATGGTTGTAAGTAGACATCCATATTATTCACTTGTCTTCTACCAGGGACTATGAGAGCTAACATAAGATGTTCATTCTTCACGGACAACCATTGGGGGATATTGTTATTGATCACTACTACATGCAAAACAAAATAATTGGGGTCTTGGAGGGAGTATGGGTTGATGCTATCCATGGCTATGTTGAGTCATAGACTTCATACTTCATCCATGAATTTTTCATCCATGTTCCACAATGTTAGTGAGAATGAGTTGTATGCTTTTTATATAATAGAAAAAACAATATGTTTTCCATATAATAATAAAAATAATAGTAAGTTGCATATTGTCTATATAAAAATAATTGTGTGTAGCCCAATATTGTCTACTAGTGTAATGTAGATATAATAGTAGATTGAATAGTCTCTGTATAATAATATTTGATGTATAGATGTAATGATTATAAGAATGAAATTATATATAAACTTTAGAATTTTTTTCGAGAGAAATAGTCAATGAAATATGCCAGACTCACCATAAAAAAACATATAACAACAAAAAAGAACCATTCAAAAGGTAATAGTCCTAATTGTATAAAATGTTTTTCTAGAATTATATGTATATATTTGTACAAACCATTAATTTATTAATATCTATTTTATTATATTTATTTTTCATATATTATTATAAAAATAATTTATTATTTTCAGGAAGATTATGAAAATCTCAAATGATCAACATGTTGATATGTGAAACATGCCAGTAGGAATGTCCAAAAAAATGTATAAGGAGATGGTCAAAGAAGTGGGCATAATTGCATCATAGGAGGAGTCCTCTCAACAACAATGTGCTTCAAATATATGTAATCATGATTGAATTTGTAGATATAAAAAAAAATAGTAATACATATAAATTTTCAAGTATTTTCTTGTGGAAAAGAAAATAAGATGGAACTCATTTAGCACATAAGACAGGACGACAAGGAATAAAATGGTTAATTTCGAAATTTGTGAGTAATTGTTAATATTTCTTATAACAACAGAGGTTTTCATTTTTTTATATTTTAAGTTGTTTTACAACAACCATCCTTGAATGTCTTCAAATAGGTACTAACATACAAAGAAGAGCCATCAAAAGAATTGATTGACATTCGATTAAATAAGGGTTTTGAGTATATGTGTTAGACTAATTTTTGGTCATATAACCTCTTACTATTAGATGGACTAAAGTACACCATATAAGACCAATTTTCAGATCGTAAAATTTCTTTCACCATGAGAAATAATTTAATAACCCATATTTTATTAAATTCTTTCTGGTCTAAACAAGAAACCCCATGAGGAATAATTAAATAAATCCTTATTTGTTTGATTTTCCTCTAGGGATAATTAACTAAACCTGTGTTTAATTAATATTCTTGGTCATATTTAACCCAAAACATGAGAATTAATTAGATAAATTATTATTTATCTTATTATTCTCTATGAAAAATTATTTAAATCATTATTTAATAATATTCCTTGTTGAATTTGACTAAATCATTTCTAAATAATTAAATAAATAATTATGTATTTAATTATTCTTTAACCTCATCCTTGAAGCAATAAATAAATCATTTACTTATTTATTTATTATTTCTAAATAAAGGCATTTAACCAATTCTAAATTCCTTTTCCCTCCACCAAAAATAATAAAATATTCCAAGTAAGTTGGATCTAGATTTGGTTAATAATATTTTAATTATGCACCAATATCTGGACTAACGCAATATTTCGTTATAAATAGAAGGGTTTTTCCATTCATTCACTACCTTTTTTATCACCTTTTCTCTATACTTTTGGTCTGACTTTGATCCTCCATCATTGTCATATTTTTTCTACTTTTGCTTGTGAGATCCCTTTGAGTTCCATTTTGTCTAGGTTTTCTGCACCATTAAGAGAGAGAGAGAGATCTTGGATTTGCAGCACTGAGGGCATACAAGAACCCCTCCCATTGAGGGGGACTGGTAACATCTTTCCGTGTTCCCTTCCTAGGTGTCATAATACAAAAAATTGTTTATAAATTCATGTCTTATCTATTGCATGTATGGAGTAACTCTTATTTATTTTTGTTCTTTAATGTCTTTAACTGCATAGATCTGGATTTTTGTAGCATTTATTATGATCACCTACTACAGATCTAAGGAAATTGGCAGCCACATTAGATTTTAGCGTTGTTTTTTATGCACAACTAAAGTGAATTTTTTTTGTATGCTTGCAATTAGAATTCACTCTAACAATTGGCGGCTCCACTAGGGATTTTAATTACGACTGTTGTCGTGTTTCATATCCCTCCATGAACAACTACTTCAACCACTAGGGTTTTTCTTCAACTTCTTATTTTTCATTTATTGATGTTGTTTTTAGCCTTTTTTTACCCTAAAACAGTAAAAATTCTAACTTTCACATGTTTTTGGGTCTTTTGCGTAGGTAACAGGTATCAGTTGCGAGAGAGACGATAATTTTTTCTTAAAACTGCCCCCGAGACAACTGGAAATGCAGGTCACACTTTTCAGCCCAAAATCTACAACCTCAGCTCTGAGGTAGTGAGTATTTTCCCAAAAACTGTGACCTCAACAAAAAGCAGGTCAGTACCTGGCCACCTGAAATTTTTTGCGGGATTTTTTCTTCAATCTTCACAGTTTGACGAGGGCATTGTTCAGGGTAGTCTAACCTTTGTATTTACCCGTATTGGACCTGCACTTTCTTATTTTTAGTCGTTTAAGTAGGAACCAAGCCCCTTAGGGCTTCAGTATGCTTCCACCTTTTGAGGAGGAGTTTAGCTGAAGCAGGTCTTCTGAGATTTCAGTGTTTTTCAACCATTTTTTACGATTTGAAATTGTCTTTTCAGATACATTTCAAATCCATTATTTTTCCATCCAAAACACCTCTTTTTAGTTTTTTTTGGTCCTCCCTTTAAGGTTCCCTACTTTTCCCTTTAGGTTGTAGCCTTTCGCCACCTATTTTTTAGCATTTTCCCCTTTGGTTTCTTGTTGTTTTCTGCACCTCTTTTCAACAAATCAGACCTGTAGATCCCTATCCTTCTTGACCTTAGATATATTGGCTATATTGTGTGCTTTAAGTAGATTTTTCCCACCCTTAGACTAGTTGTTGGGAAGCCCTCCTTTTTGGGTTTAAATTTATGCATCTTTAGTTGTTTATTTTACTGTCGCTTTCAATTTTATTTACAGTTATAAAAACTTTTTTCTTTTCTCTATACACACATCTTGGATTAATTAAAATTAACACACTTATCACACACACACACCCCTAAAGCGAGGAGCGCCTAGTTTACACCACCACGGCAAAGACTAAAACATTGTAATTAATTAATTAATCTGCACCTTCGTGCCCTTCATTACCTCTCTTCCTTATTGGGTTTTGTGTATCTTTTCCATCATTGTGCCCCTAAGGCATTTATCCTAGAGATTTCAAGGCCTTGATCCTCAATTTCCGTTAGGAAGACTTACTCCACTGCGTAGGGTCTGAGTTAGTCCTCCGTCGAGTCCCCATTCTGACTCTCATTTTGTTTCATCGGGTTCTCCTTCTGTTTCTATACCTGATTCTCCTCCACCCTTCACCTTCATCATGTCTGGTGCAGGACCTACCACTATTGGTGGCCCCAACTCTAATGTTGGAGCTGCTACTAGTGAAGCTGCAACATGAACGGTCTCGACTACTCCCTTGCTTACTTATATGGCAGGCCTAAGCCTTCCCAATTTCAGCCAGTTGATTAATGACCATATACACCATGATCTAAGTTAGTCTTCTATGCCAACCAAGCTTCCTTCAGACATCCCTAAGTTTGAAGGAAATGCTGGAGAGGATCCTACCAACAATGTTCATTGTTTCCACATGTGGTGTTCATCCAACTCTATCACTAATGACTCTATCTGTCTCTGGTTATTCCAACGTACGCTTACTGGAAAAGCTTCCAAGTGGTATGTCGACCAGCTCGCTACCTTTCATGCTACTTTTTCGACCCTTTAAAAGGCATTTTTTTCCTACTTCCAACTTCCGCTTCGCTATGACACAGGTACCGAACTTTAGACCACTTTCCGTCAAACTTCTACCACCCGCCTATATGACCATGTTCAAGAATGGTGTAGAAGGAAGAGCTTATGTCAAGCTCCAGTTTTCGAAGACCGTGTCTACATGGACTGGTTTCTCAAATCCCTTTTTTCATCTATTGGTAAATATGTCGTGTCTCACTTTCCTCAGACTGAGGAATAATCCCTCCAAGTTCTTGATCTACATGTAATTCGGTTATCTTTATACCATCTTACCTGATCTCCCTAGGCCTAGTGGTGCCAATGCACTGGGGAATATCATGCCACCAATCGTATCGTTGGATCTCTTTCACATCTGTACACTCATCCTTCTATGGGTTATAGTTTCCCTCAGGGAGGGGCCAGCTCCTCTAGCACTTTTTTCCCTCCCAGCAGCATGTATCCAGGACATGGCATGCCTCATGCCTTTGCCCAACCGCATCCTTCGATCGCAAGGGCTACTATTTCCCAACCTGTTTATTGCAATTTTGCTCAACCTCATTATTATTCGTATCCACAGCCAAGTGCTCCATCTCCTCCAGCACAAGCACCTTAGCCTCCCATGCCTTCTCAAGCTCCGTAGCAGCAACCACCCCCCCTTAGGGTCAAGAGTATGCACATTAGAGTGCAACCAATCAACTTCCAAAAATAATAGTAAAGGAAACAAGAACCAACCCGCACAAGGTAATTGATGAAACAATCCCCAAGGGAATACATCTAACACTGCAATTCAGCAGTAAGGCGATTAGCCCAAGAAAAATAGGACTCTTCGTACGAATAAGCCTTGTTCTTGTTATGGTGTACATGGTCACTAGACTCATGATTGTCCCTTTTTACCTCAAATGCGTCAACTGTGGGAAGCTTAAGCAACATCTCAAGGACAACAAGCCTCTGCTTCGATTCCTCCTAATGTTGCGCCTACTTAACCAATTGTGTTTACCAATCCTTTCTCCCAGAAAGGATATGTGTATGCCCAACCCCCTGAAGGTCAGGCGGTCGCTCAACCTCTTATGTCTGGTACCTCTGATTACCAGATCCTTATCATGAACTTTGACCAAGCCAATACCTCTGATCTCAACCTTCAAACTGGGTCGCACCAGTACACCAAGCCTCCCGCTATGTCCGCAACGGAGCCCCAGTCCTTAGGTCCCCCAGAGCCAATTTCAACACCCAATGGTCCTTTAAATATCCTCAGCCTAAGGCAGAGGCACATACCAAGATCCCAAAGGACTCTTACATCGAAACAATGCTTCTAGTAAAGCCACCCACACCTATAGTATAGTAAATGACTTGGCGCAATTCCCTACTGCCATGTCAACACTAGAAGTCATCTAGTTATGCCCTTCACAACATAAAGTTCAACTAACTACCATGGGAATTGTGGATCATTCAGATGATCATTTGATTGTATTCGATGTTCAAAAGTCAGAGCATCCACCCTTACTTGCATCCATCGCCTTCCAAATACCTATCAAGGTCCGAAAAGCCAACTTCTATCGACGTATCATGTGAGGAGGCATCCACTTGCGTGATGTCTGCTTCTATTTGGAAATAGCTCGGATCGCCCAAGTTAGCCCCTTCCATTATCACCCTCTATGTGTGGGATGGACACTCTTCCCAGCCCCTTGGCATGTGTTGAGATTGAAGTCATTGATGCCCCCTTAGACTACAACATTCTATTGGGTCATAGATACACTTATCCGATGTCTGTTGTCCCCTTTGTGATTCACTATAAGATATGCTTTCCTCACAATGGAAATATCATCACGATCGATCAACTGACATATTACGTACTGAGGTCTCAGACCTCTCCAGAGTTCATTATTTCTTCGGTGGCCAATAAACAAGTAGTCGAACCTCCGACTAGTGTCTCACATAGAGTCTATAAATATTCCTCTTTTCTTGGTTCATTCCCTGGTATCCCCCCTCTTACCCTTTACCCTAGCTCATCGAATGTTTGCATGATGCAATCGTCTCGGTCCAACCTCAAACGGTCAGGTTTGACTAGTCAGCAGCCTAGCCCTTTGCAACCTGCTCCTAGTACTTCGACTCAGCCTCCGGGACCTCCTCCTCAAGGACCTTCACCTATAGTTTTTCCTCATGGAATGGTTCCCCCTAGCCTTAACCATCTGGATGTTATTCCACCTGGCCACTACCCCTTTGGTCAGATACCGTTTCTTGCTCCCCCTTCCAGAGTATCTTTGGTACGTATTATGGCTACCTTGACCCTGCCCAACATGACCCAAGGGATCCCATTCTGGTACACTGATCCCCCAAAAAACACCCCGCCTGGTCAGCTCAAACCTTACACTAGTTTAACCCCGATACAACCGGTCACTATGACAACTCCCTTCAATTTTGTTCCTCAACCGCCTCAACATGAATCTACTCCTATTTCAAAAGCCTCGGGTGAGGGGGGAAAACCTCGCAAAAAGGCACCTAAGGAGAAGGTTTCCCAGAAAACACGTGCTCCTCCTAAGCCTCCAAAGCGTACACCTATGAGTGCTTTCTGTGATGTTGCTGGTCATGCTACCCATAATTGTCTCGAATTTCCTCATCTCAAACCCATGGTCAATGAAGCGTTTCCTGAGTCTGATATCCCAGAATTCCATGTCACTTTATTGGATTCATCCAAGAAACTCAAGACTTTCCACACAAATAAACCTTGCGCTTTGTGTGATTTCCATGGCCATTATACTCACCTCTGTCCCCGTCTCAAAGATCTCAGCAACTCCTTGGAACCAGTTCGCAAATTTGAGGCCGAGCGCAACGAGTACACATCTCCCTTACTTGCGAGTTTTTCTCCAGTAGAACCAGAGGAAACATCCGCTCCCATTGTCATGATGACAGAGTCTTCAGCCACTCTCCTCTACCTGTCATCATCTATGAGTTCCACGGTGGAAGACCCCTCTGGTGCATCCCCTTCTGTTTTGCCTAACCTTCCTTCAGCGATCACCTTGGGCTCAACATCGGTAGATTCTTCATCTACTTGTTCTTTTGTCACCCTCTGTGATGATACGCATATGAACCTCACTTCTCATAATAATGAGTTAGGTAGCTTCACAATGTCAGGTGGTCTTTCTTCTACCAGTCACCCCATATTTCATTCTAATGAAGACATTATGGAAGCTATGACCACCTTTGACCTTCTGTGGGATGATATGCACCACCATGCTTACTTCCTCCCATAGAAGTCCCATGACCAATATGTTGTGGAATCAAAAGACTTCATTCCCAATGAGGTTCATTGGTTTAAAAATCCCATTCCTGAACCAGATGCTTTCGAAGAAGGAAATATGGCCAATATCTCTCCTACCATTAAAATTAACATTTCTGACAAACCAGGGGTAGAATAAAACATTACCTTGGGTGCCCAATGCACCCCAAAAGAAATTGAGGCTTACACTAAGCTATTCAAGGAATACTGTGATGTTTTCACCTAGTCCTATTAAAAAATGCCTGGACTTGATCCCACCATTGTCGAACACCATATCGATACATGGCCCGATGCCAATCTTGTCCGTCAAAAGTTGAGACCCATTAATCCTTATAGATGAGAGGTTTTCAAAGCTGAAATCAATAAGCTCAAGTAGGTTGATTTTATCTATCCATTGAATACACCACTTGGGTGTCCAATCCGGTTTGCGTTCTCAAAATTCAAGTCACCATCTATGTCTGCACTAAATTTTGCGACATGAACAAAGCTTGTACCAAGGACAACTTCCCCACACCATTTAGTGGCCAAATCACCAATGATTATGCGGGGCATTAGGTTCTATCCTTCATGGACATTTTCTCCGGATACAACCAAATTGTTATCTGTCATGCTGATCAGCTTAAAACTGCGTTCATTAGTCCGAAGGGAACCTTCGCTTATAGGGTCATGTCATTCAGCCTTAAGAATGCCAGAGCCACTTTTCAGCAGGCCATTTCATACTGTATTCATGACCTGACTCATATTATCCTTGCTTATTTAGACTACAACACTGTGCTTTCTAAACATTGGGCACAACACCTCCATGATTTGTGTATCTTCCTTCTATCGTGTTGCAAGTATAGTATCCATCTCAACCCACTGAAGTTCATATTTTTTATTCCTGTCAGCTGTCTTCTAGGCTTCATTATGTCTAAATATGGTATAACGCTTGACCCTTTGAAATTTCAAGCCATTCTTGAGCTTCATATTCGTCGTACCTTATGCTAGTTACAAAGCCTCCAAGGCAAAGCTAATTTCCTTCGTCGATTCGTACTTGACTATGCCACCACTGCACATCGGTTCCATAGACTCCTTAGATCTAAGATTCCATTTTTATGGGATGACTTTGCTCAAGAGTCTTTTGATGCAATGAAATATGCTCTCACCTCCACTCCCTTGATTATTCCTCCTAACTTTGATAGGGATTTCATCCTCTACATCTCAGCATCCACCCACTCAATCACTGGGGTCCTTATTCAGGAAGATGAGAACAAAATTGAGCATGTTATCTATTATGTCAGTAAGAACATTTTAGGGGCCCCTGTGTCCTACTCACATGAAGAAAAATTGGCACTAGTTGTAGTGTTATCGATCCAAAAACTTCTTCATTATATCCTTATGCATTCCACCAAGGTTGTGACTAATTCCAACCTTATGGCCTTCCTATTGAGTCGACGGACCATCAATGGGAAGTATGCTCATTAGATCGTTATTATTCAGGAATTCGATTTTGAATTTGTTACACCAAAAAGTAATAATGGTTTAGCCCTTGCTAAACTCGTTTCTGACATACCTACCAATGTGCAAGATCCGCCGATAAGTGATGATTTTCCCGATGAACATTTGTTTGCCATTACTTCGGATGATCCTTGGTATGGTGACATCCTCATATATCTGCGAACCCAAATTTTCACCCTCCATCTTGATCGCCATGCTCGACGATGTATCTGACACCAAGCCCCTCACTACCTTCTCATCGGTGACAACATTTATCATCATGGTGTAGATACTATCCTTCGTCATCGTCTCACGCATGCTGAAGCTGAGAAAGTCCTTAATGCCTGCCATAGCAATGCTTGTGGTGGCCACCTCTCTGGTCTTGCTACTATCCAGAAAATCATGCGCATTGGGTATTTTTGGCTTTCTCTCTTTGGTGATTGCATTGTAGCAGCCAAACACTGTTCCAATTGCCAACATTTCACCCCAAATGCTTGAGTCCCTCCGTGTCCCCTCCATCATGTCATCTCAGATCGTCCCTTCTATAAGTGGACCATAGAACTTATGGAGTTTCGACCTCCATATGCTGGTAACCACAAGTATATCATCATGGTGGTTGACTATTTCACCAAATGGACTCAATCCATGCCAACGTTCAACAAAACGGTAGCTACCGCAACACTCTTTTTCTTTAACAATGTTATCGCTTGATTCGAGGTTCCAAAACAATTGATCTATAACCATGGCCGAAATTTTGAAGATGAGATATGGCGTGAGCTATCCTCTTTGTTGGGATTTGACTAACAATATTCATCGTCTTATTACCCCCAAGGTAATTTACAAGTTGAAGCATTCAATTAAATCCCTAAAAATATGCTTCAACAGACAGTGAACAAGCACAAAACCAACTGGAACCTTATGCACTTCCATACTTTTTGGACCTATATAACTTCTGTTAAAACTGCCTCTGGGTTTACTGCTTTCCACCATGTTTTTGGCGAGGAGGTATACTTATCGATAGAGTGTGAATCGCTTCCCTTCACCTAGCCGTCGAACTTCTCCCTGACACCCAACCCTTAGAATAAATACTTATCATGCTTGAACACACTTCCGAAGACCATCATGTTGAATTGAAAACCGCCGAAGTGGCTAAGAAGAGCACCAAAGCTCAAAATGACCAAAAATTCCACCCTTGTACATTTCACGAAGGCGATCTCATTCTAGTGTATGACCAGGCTCATGATGTCCTCGTTCATGGGATGTTTGACTCATTATGGCTAGGCCCCTACATCATTAGTAAGGATTGTTGGAAATGTTGTCATTGATTGCAAAGGAGACAGCATAGAAGAGCAGAGAGAGAAAAAGAGGCAGCAAGATGCAAAGAGGGCCGAGCAGAAGCAAAAGAAGCAAGGAAGTAAAAGACTAAGGATGCAGAGATAGAGAAAGGAGGCAGAACCAGAGGAGGCAGAGCAGCAGAGGCGGAGACAGAGAATATAGAGGCAGAGCCGTTAATAAACCAACAGTGGAATGATTGCAAGAGATGCAGAATCGTGCAGCAAGGGCGCAGAACCAAGAAAGGAACCTAAATTTCACATAAAAATCTAATGCAGTCGGGTGTTAAACCTTATGGTAGCGTTGTATTAACATAACATTGAAACATGGTTCATATATTAAAGTGCTAAAGAAATAAGAAATGAAACCTTTAAAGAGAGATTATATGTATATGTATATAACGAAGGCGCGAAGTTTTTGTTGGAGCGGAACCATGAATATAAGTGGAACCTCGAACATGAATAGTAAAACCGGAGGGCCACAAAACCAGCGGGTTCAGACTTTTCTAAAGTGGTAAATGGTATGTGAAATAAAAACGTGATATACTTCAGAGAAGAACACGTGTCCTCAGGCGGTTTTGTAAAACAACCTTTTTCATGCAAATTTGAAGTGTTAAACCTCGCACCAATAAAAAACTCGAAAACCATCAAGGACCGTTGGATTGAGGTTGGAGGAGCGATGAGCTCACAACCGTCGATTGAAGAGGTGCATTAACTAGTGGGGCCATATGTAATGTGGGCTCCATGGAATGGTTGTGTATTAAAATGTCGCGTTGGGTTTAGTTATAAGTTGATTGATGATTCGAATGAAATGATACAAAGGGTGTGGACCTATAGTAATTTATATAATGTGGATATGTTATAATGATATGGCCGAGGGTTAATATATCGGGCATTGTTGTATAGTCTTGCTTTTATGTTATAATATACCGACAATTGGAGCATAAACCAAAGTTAAACCTTGAATGAGGTTATGGGCCCAAAAAAGTCACTGCTGCTATATATATTAGTGCGACGGTTTAACCAAAGTATAGAAGATGATGCGACCGAGTATGTGTTAATAAGTGCATATAAACACTGTTCAAATATGAAGTGTTAAATGTTGTGTGAAATATTTTATGCCAGAGAAACCTTAATACTTCTTTGGAAATGAAAATGTGAGCGTTAATATGAGTGGAGAAGGCATTGGGGCCCAACTGAAAGTATGTTGAATGATCAGAGCTCAAATATGAAATAAACTAAGAATGGAGACTTTGGATTAATAGACTCCTATGTATATATATATATATATATATATAGTCTTATATTGAACAAAACAAATTATTTATATGGAGACTAATGACCGAAAACCTTAGATGTTAGGTTTGACAGTGTGTGCAACGCTCTATATACGAAGATTTTATTAACTTTGTGGGAACATGTTAACAAAAGTTGCGATTGCGATTGAGTTTCGGACCTGATATGTTTCAAACGATGATTCATATATGTTTGAGTTCTGGCATCAAAGTGAACCATCACATCGGAGCGATTCATCGCATCAGCACAGTGAAGTGAATAGTGTTACATCGCATTGGCACAATGAAGTGAACAGTGATACATCGCATCGGCGCAGTAAAGTGAACAATGATTGATCGCATCAGAGGAGAACAGAACATCAGAACATTTTATTGAAAACAGCGATTGTGATTACAACATCGGGACTTTTGCAAAGGCTCATCGCATCGAAACAAAAGTGAAGTTCAGCGAGTGGGCTCGAAAGGAAACTTTGTGTATTAAAATGATGTATTATCATTATATCGGTAAATGTTATTTGAGTTATATAACACGGCTGTTCATATGTTAAAAACGCCTTTATGATTACGCCGAGAGATAAAGTGTGATTTATCAAAGCCGCAGGTACATATATGCAGGAGTTACGCAACAACAATGAAAAGAAAGGCTACAGAGAATAAAAAGACAGATGCAGTCACAGAAAAGATAAATACGCAGTGATCCAAGAGGTTGAATGAGTTGAGCTGGAGTTCTCATTGTAATTAATTGAAAATGTTTTAATTAGTTTATATTGTTTGTGATGCATTGGAAAGTCTCCGGAAGAAAACAAAAATCCCACTGTAATATCAAAATTAGTACATACAGTTATATTTTTCTAAGTGAGCTGGAAAAGAAATGAGAAGGCAGAAGGCTAAGAGGTATGGTTATCCATTTTGAATTCCCTGAGGAATAAAAACAGTCATAAGGAAATCTCTATAAATGATATCACCCTGATATGCATAGAGAGGTTAGAGAGTGAGATCACAGAATGCAGAGTATGAATAATTGAGGCAGAGAAGTTAAGAAAAAGAGAAGCAGAAAGATATGCTACAGAACAGAGCTGATATCTAAGGTAAAACAACAAATACTTTCTTTTGATTGAATGAGAAAGTTGGAGCTTCCCTATCAAGTTGAATCTTGATAGATGTCAATTGTAGCTGACTGAGTTTGGAGTCTCTTGTAAGTTGGTGCCTACAGAAAATCAGTGGTGAGAGGGATTTGGAGCTTGTCTTTGCATCACAACAATAATAAGATGTGGTTTTATCCCTTTATGGGTTTCCACTTATATATGCTATCTCTGTGTGTGTTTCCTATGTGTTGATTTGTTCTATCCAATCTGCTTAATGTTTGCTGCTCTCATAATAAGTTTGGTGTCACATTTACTTAATACTTGCCGTTACTTATTAAGATTGTTCACATATTAAGTTGGTTATAAAATCAAGCTGTAAATAAGCTTGATGAAAAGTTTAAAAAGCTCATGTATGTGTTAAACTGATTCACCCCCCCCTCTCAGTTTAACTAAGGATTCAAAAATTGGTATCAGAGCAGGTTCATTTTTTACCAGTCTAACAACTGAAAGGAGATCCTAGGTTCCTAGGATGGCTAGTAAAGAAGGATGCTCAACCAATAAAGCCCCTTTTTTCACTGGTGAAAATTATGCCTTCTGGAAAATCAAAATGAGGACATACATAATGTCTCTAGGAATAGAAGTTTGGGCTACTGTGGAATTGGGATATGCCCCAAAGGCAACTGACTCAGAGAAAGAAACCAAACAAGATTTTGTTGCTAACACAAAAGCCATGAATGCCATCTTAAATGTATTGTGTGAGGAAAAATTCATCAAAGTAATGCACAAAGAGACTGCCAAAGATATGTGGGATACCCTAGAGAACATCCATGAGGGAGACAAGAAGGTAAAAAATGCCAAAATTCAAGTCTATAGAGCCAAATTTGAGAACATAAAAATGAATGATGATGAAGACATTGCCAAATTATTTTTAAGGGTTGCATAAATAGTAAATAACATGAAAGCTCTAGGGGAAACCATAAAAGAAGTTGTGATTTTTCAAAATATTTTGAGATCTCTTCCACCCAGCTTTAACCCCAAGGTTTCTGCCATAGAAGAAATAGCTGATTGGGAAACCTTGACCATGAACCAGTTACTTGGAAATCAAACAGCCTATGAAATGATACTCCCACAGAAGAAGCCAAGTGTGAGGGAGGCAACCTTTAAAACAGAAAAGAAGAAAGAATAAAAGGAAGATATATGCTCTTGCTCTGATGAAGAAGAGGCCAAATTTGTCAAGAAGCTTGATAGAGGCTCAGGTAAATATAAAGTTAAATTTCCATTCAAATGCTTAAAATGTGGAAGAGTTGGACACTATGCTGCTAAGTGTCCTCATATGAAAGCAAGGAATCAAGCTCAAGAATTAGAGAAAACTACATAAAAGAATTGGTAGAAAGGAAAGAAATTTAGTAGAAAATATTTCTAGTCTCAACAAGACAACAGTGCATCTGAAGACTCATATGAACCCTCAAGTGAAGAAGGAACCTCTAAATTTTTATTGATGGCCATAGAAGAAATTGAAGGACTCCTTTTAGAAGATGAAGAAGAAGGCGAAGTTGACCTTGAGGGGGAGCTAAGAAGTGCCCTAGAGGAGATTGACAGACTCAAACTGAAGTGCAAAAAACAAAAATACATTCTCCTCAAGTATGTAAGAGAAGAGAAAAATTCATAAGTCCTCATGCAACTGAAGGTATATCTTGAAGAATCCAAGAAGATAGAAGAAATGTTACTTAAGCAAATCAAGGATAAAACTCAGGAACAAGAGAAGTTGGAAGAAGAAGTAGTATGTCTGAGGAAGAAATTAGAAAATGCTCAAAGGAAAGTGTCTATAAATTCCTCTCAAGCAACAAGCTCTGGTAAGTTGAAAGAAATTTTGGATGCTCAAAGATCTCCTCTAATAGAAATTGGGATAGGCTATGACGGAGAATCAAGTAAAGGAAAAGAAAAGGAAAACAAAAATATTATTTTTGTAAAAGCAAAGAACACTGATAAAGCAGCTCAAATAATTCCTACAAAAGAAGAAACATGCAATGAAGGAGATAGAAACCAGAAGAAACCTCTAATAACAAAGAATGAAATAAATACTCAGACAACATAAAAAGGATCATATACTCCTGAGTATGTCAAATTTGGAAGCCATCAAAGGGGATTCTTCCCTCCTATGGAAAATGCCACTTGTTATGCCTGCCACAAGCTGGGACACATTGTTGCATACTGTCATACAAGGAGGAGTAATTCAAACTAGCAAAGGATGCAAACAGTGAAGAGACTATCTCAAGCAAACAAATGGCGAAGACAACCTCACATCAGGTATGCAAATTGTTTCTATTGTTACTCTTTTTATTGTAAGGAATTTGGCCATAAAATCATTGAGTGCAGAAAATATGGACAAAGATTGATGTTCAACACCTCAAGGAAGTTTATGAATCAAGGAGATTTTACTCATAGTCACAATTCTGCAAAAACTATGATCAAATGTTGTGTATGCAATAAAATTGGACATATGCCTTCGAAATTTCCTCTCAGAGGGTGTAGTTCATTATCTCACAAAAGATACCAAACAAAAGGATGCTTCCAGTGGAAAAAGAAGATGAATAAATATGACCTAGCTCTAACTGCTCAAGACTTGAAAAGCCAATGGTATTTGGAAAGTGGATGCGCAAAACATATGACTGGAGACAGAAGCAAGTTTATAACTTTTGATGAAAATAAATCTGGTAATGTTACTTTTAGCAATGATAAATTAGAAAAAATCAAAGGAAAAGGCTCAGTCACCCTAGATAATGGCAGAGGAAAGGCCCAAGATGTACTATTTGTAGATGGGCTGAAAGAAATTTTTTTGAGTCTCAGTCAAATGTGTGATAAAGGCTATGAAGTTCTTTTTAGAGCACAAGACTATGAAGTCAGATCAAGCACCACAGGAAAGACTCTACTCAAAGGTGTTCGAACAGAGAGTAATGTTTACATAGTGAAAGAGGATTATGAAGCATGTCATCTTAGCAAACTTGAGGATTCATGGTTATGGCATAGGAGATTGGGACATCTCAGCTTCGAACATATCATCAAACTGAGCAAAAAGAAAGATGTCAGAGATATGCCAGCAATAAAAAGGCCTTCAAATACCATATGCAAATATTGCCAATTGGGAAAACAGACCTGGACATCCTTTAAGGCCAAAGATGAGCTATCAACAAGAAGACCACTCCAGCTTGTGCACATGGACCTGTGTGGACCTGCAAGAACTAAAACACCAAATGGATAATCCTACTTCATGCTGAAAAATAGATGATTTCTCCAGAATGACATGGGTTGCATTTCTCAAGAATAAATCGGAAGCACTGGAGAAATTCAAAATATTCAAAGCATTAGCAGAAAATCAAACAGGATGCAAGCTAAACTGCATCAGATCATACAAAGCAGGTGAATTCACAGATTATGACTTTGCAGACCTATGCAATGAACATGGGATAAAGCAACAATTTACTATTACAGGGACACCTCAACAAAATGGAGTAGCAGAGAGACAAAACAAGTCTGTACAACAAATTTCCAGAGCCATGATGCAAGAGAGTAATATTCCTCAAACCTTCTGGACAGAAGCAGTACACACAGTTGTGCATATCCTTAACAAAGCTCATTTAAGGCCAAGCAGTGACAAGACTCCCTATGAACTATGGCATGGTAAACCAGCTTCAATCAAGCACTTTAGATTCTTTGGAAGCAAGTGTTACATAAATAATAATGATGAAAATCTGGGGAAGTTTGATGCAAGAGCAGATGAATGGATATTTCTAGGATATGCACCCAAGAGTAAAGGGTACAGGTGCTACAAAAAGACTCTTCGAAAAATTGTAGAAATCATTAACGTAAGATTTGATGAAGAACTTCCAAACAAGATAAGAAGTATAGACTGCAGCAATCCTCCAGAAGATCATGAATAAGAGGACCAAGATGATGATGAAACAAGCAAGACTTCATAAGATGCTAAACTAAGCTCGAAAGCCCCCTCAAGATACACTCAAAAGAACCATCTAGAAGATCAGATCATTACAGACAAGAGTGTAGGAGTTCAGACAAGAAGGCAGCTAAATGAACAGATAGAAGAGGTATACATAGCCATGTTATCACAAATAGAGCCAAAGAAGTTTGAAGAAGCCAGCAAGGACAAGTATTGGGTAAAAGCTATGAATGAAGAATTGGAACAAATTGAGAAGAACAATACCTGGGAATTAGTTCCTAGACCCTCTGAGAAAAATGCCATTGGCTCAAAATGGGTATTCAAGAATAAAATGAATGAGCAAGGAAAGGTAATCAGGAATAAATCCAGACTTGTTTGCAAAGGATATTCACAAATCGAAGGACTTGATTACAATGAAAAATTTGCCCCGTAGCTAGAATGGAAGCTATCAAAATGTTTTTGGCCTTTGTATGCTACCAATACTTCAAGGTATATCAAATGGATGTGAAATCTGCATTTATGAATGGAGATCTAGAAGAAGAAGTCTACATGGAACAACCAGAAGGCTTCTCATTAACAAAAAAACAAGACTATGTGTGCAGACTAAAGAAGGCTCTATATGGATTGAAATAGGCTCCTCGTGCTTGGTACTCAAGGCTAGATAAGTACTTTCAAAAACAAGGCTTTAAAAGAGGAGTAGACAACAATCTATACATAAAATCCCATGAAAATGAACTTCTGATTGTTGTAGTATATGTTGATGACATTATGTTTGGAAGCAACAAAGATGAGCTAGAAAAAGGATTTTCTAAAGAGATGAAATCATAGTTTGAGATGTCTATGATTGGAGAGCTCACCTTCTACTTATGACTTCAAATTTAGCAAAATAACACTGGTACATTCATCTCACAAGAAAAATACTTAGAAGAGATGTTGAAAATGTTCAAAATAGAAGACTGCAAACCTGTGTCAACTCCTATGATCACGGGATGCAAGCTATGTGCTGATGATGGATCTACTGATATAGATCAAAGACTCTACAGATCCATGATAGGAAATCTATTATACCTAACAGCATCAAGACCAGACATCATGTTGGAAATAGGACTTGTGGCTAGATATCAAGCAGCACCAAAGCAAAATCACCCTCTAGCAGTCAAAAGAATCTTTAGATATCTAGAAGGAACTATACAGTATGGGCTATGGTATCCAAAAGGTAAGAGCTTCACATTGACAGCATATACAGATGCAGATTGGGCCAGCTGTGTGTATGACAGGAAAAGCACAAGTGGAGGTGCATTCTACTTGAGAAAAAGTCTGGTGGCATGGCTAAGAAAGAAAAAAACATCTATCTCTCTATCTACAGTAGAAGCGGAATACATAGCAGCAGCAGCATGTTGCACACAAGTCATGTGGATGAAGCGAACCCTCCAAGACATGAAGTTAAGCATTGATGAAACTATCTCTATCAAATGTGATAATACAAGTGCTATAAGTATTTCAAAAAATCCTGTACTTCATTCAAAAACTAAACACATCCCATTCAAGTGCCATTTCCTAAGAGAACAAGTAGCACAGAAGGTAGTGAAGTTGGAATATGTGCCAACAAAAGAAAAAGCAACAGATATATTCACAAAACCTCTTGCCAGAGAGCCATTCGAATATATGAGAAATAAACTAGGGGTAGTGTCTTCAGATACTACTCTCTGAAAGAAAAGGAAAGCTTCATTCCAGGGGGAGAACAGAAAAGAAGACATCATTCCAGGGGGAGAGTAGTCAACAAAGAGAGCTATAAAAAGGCTAGAGAAACTAAACAGAGCCTAAAACAGGTCCTCAAGATCAGAGCAACATGGACAATATTTAAAAGCACATTGGGAAATGAGCAACCCTTCGCCATTGATGTCAAAGGGGGAGGAAAAGCGAGCACCAGAAGAAAGGGTCCTAAAATACAAGAAGAGGAAGTGTATTGCCTTCAATGCCAAAGGGGGATACTGCTGGAAATGTTATCATTGATGTCAAAGGAGACAACATAGAAGAGAAGAGAGAGAAAAAGAGGCAACAAGATGCAAAGAGGGTCGAGCAGCATCAAAAGAAGCAAGGCAGTAAAAGACTGAGGACGTAGAGACAGAGAAAGGAGGCAGAACCAGAGGAGGCAGAGCAGTAGAGGCAGAGACAGAGAATACAGAGGCAGAGATGAAACGGTCGAGTAGCAGAGGCGGAGACAAAGAATAGAGAGGCAGAGACATTAACAAACCAACAGTGGAATGATTGCAAGAGATGCGGAACCGTGTAGCAAGGGTGCAGAACCAAGAAAGGAACCGAAATTTCACATAAAAATCTAATGCAGTCGGGTGTTAAACCCTATGGTAGCGTTGTATTAACATAACATTGAAACAGGGTTCATATATTAAAGTGTTGAAGAAATAAGAAATGAAACCTTTAAACAGAGATTATATGTATATGTATATAACGAAGGCACAAAGTTTTTGTTGGAGCGGAACCATGACTATAAGTGGAACCCCGAACATGAACAGTAAAATCAAAGGGCCACAAAACTAGTGGGTTCAGACTTTTCTAAAGTGGTAAATGGTATGTGAAATAAAAACGCGATATACATCGGAGAAGAACACGTGTCCTCAGGCGGTTTTGTAAAACAACTTTTTTCGCGTAAATTTGAAGTATTAAACCTCGCACCAATAAAAAACGTGAAAATCATTAACGACCATTGGATTGAGGTTGGAGGAGCGATGAGATCACAACCGTCGATTGAAGAGGTGCATTAACTAGTGGGGCCATATGTAATGTGGGCTCCATGGAATGGTTGTGTATTAAAATGTCGCGTTGGGTTTAGTTATAAGTTGATTGATGATTCGAATGAAATGATACAAAGGGTGCAGACCTATAGTAATTTATATAGTGTGGATATGTTATAATGATATGGTTGAGGCTTAACATATCGGGTTGTGTTGTATAGTTCGACTTTTATGTTATAATATACCGACAATTGGAGGATAAACCAAAGTTAAACCTTGAATAAGGCTGTGGGCCCAAAAAGTCACTGCTGCTATATATATTAGTGCGATGGTTTAACCAAAGTATAGAAGATGATACGACCGACTATCTGTTAATAAGTGCATATAAATACTGTTCAAATATGAAGTGTTAAGTGTTGTGTGAAATATTTTATGCTGGAGAAACCTTAATACTTCTTTGGAAACGAAACTATGAGCATTAATATGAGTGGAGAAGGCGTTGGGGCCCAGCTGAAAGTATGTTGAATGATCGGATCTCAAATATGAAATAAACTAAGAATGGAGACTTTGAATTAATAGACTCCTATGTATATATATATAGTCTTATATTGAACAAAACGAATTCTTTATATGGAGACTAATGAACGAAAACCTTAGATGTAAGGTTTGAAAGTGTGTGCAGCGCTCTATATACGAAGATTTTATTAACTTTGTGGGACCCTCACCAATCGCGTCGGAGAAAATTGGCAGCGGAACATGTTAACAAAATTTGTGATTGCGATTGAGTTCTGGACCCAATATGTTTTAAACGATGATTCATATATGTTTGAGTTCTGGCATCAAAGTGAACCATCGCATCGGAGCGATTCATCGCATTAGCATAGTGAAGTGAACAGTGTTACATCGCATGAGAGCAATTCATTGCATCGGCACAATGAAGTGAATAGTGTTACAACGCATCAGAACGACCCATCACATCGGCGTAGTGAAGTGAACAGTGTTACGTTGCATCGGAGAGATTCATCGCATCGGCACAATGAAGTGAATAGTGTTACATCACATTGGAGAGACCCATCGCATCGGCGCAGTAAAGTGAATAGTGATTGATCACATCGGAGGAGAAGAGAACATCAGAACATTTTATTGAAAGAAGCGATTGCGATTATCGCATCGGGACTTTCACAAAGGCTCATTGCATCGGAGCAAAAGTGAAGTTCGGCGAGTGGGCCCGAAAGGATACTTTGTGTATTAAAATGATCAATTATCATTATATCGTTGAATGTTATTTGAGTTATATAACACGGTTGTTCATATGTTAAAAATTACTTTATGATTATGCCGAGAGTTAAAGTGCATTTTATCAAAGGTGTAGGTACATATATGCAGGAGTTACGCAACAACAATGAACAAAAAGGCTACAGAGAAGAAAAATACAGACACAGTCACAGAAAAGACAAATACGCAGTGATCCAAGAGGTTGAATGAGTTGAGCTGGAGTTCTCATTGTAATTAATTGTAAATGTTTTAATTAGTTTATATTGTTTGTGATGCATTTGCAAGTCTCCGGAAGAAAACAAAAATCCCACTGTAATATCAAAATTAGTACATACAGTTATATTTTTCTAAGTGAGCTGGAAAAGAAATGAGAAGGCAGAAGGCTAAGAGGTATGGTTATCCATTTCGAATTCCCTGAGGAATAAAAACAGTCATAAAGAAATATCTATAAATGATATCACCCTGATATCATCAGAGAGGTTAGACAGTGAGATTAGAGAATGTAGAGTATGAAGAATTGAGGCAGAGAAGAGAAGCAAAAGAGGAGCAGAAAGAGATGCTACATAACAGAGCTGATATTTGAGGTAAATCAGCAAATATTTTCTTTTGATTGAATGAGGAAGTTGGAGCTTCCCTATCAAGTTGAAGCTTGATAGATGTCAGTTGTAGCTGACTGAGGTTGGAGCCTCCTGTAGGTTGGTGCCTGCAAAAAATCAGAGGTGAGAGGGAGTTGGAGCTTGCCTTTGCATCACAACAATAATAAGATGTGGTTTTCTCCCTTTATGGGTTTCCACTTATATCTTCTGTCTCTGTGTGTGTTTCTTATGTGTTGATATGTTCTATCCAATTTGCTTAATGTTTTCTGCTCTCATAATAAGTTTGGTGTCACATTTACTTAATACTTGTTGTTACTTATTAAGACTGTTCACATATTGAGTTGGCTATAAAATCAAGCTGTAAATAAGCTTGATGAAAAGTTTAAAAATCTCATGTATGTGTTAAACTGATTCACCCCCCCCCCTCTCAGTTTAACTAAGGATTCAACAAGGATTTGGGTAAAGGGGCATACCTTTTAGATGATTTCGAAGGCCACCCTCTTCTTGATCTTCGTGATGCACTCTACCTTTAGAGATTTTACCCTTATCATTTCCTTTTTGAAATGCACATTTTATTTCTATTAGCTAGCTATCTTTTGTTGCTAGGGGCATCATTCCCACCTTTACATACTAGTTTAGACCCCTCCATCACATATGCTTGGGGGCAATATCCCATTATTGGGGGCATGATGGCACACCTAGCCATATTCTCATGTGATTACCATAAATCTCAGCCTTAACCCCATCAATCTAGGTATGGTCCACTATGATCCCATTCCTTGGACGGTTTATCCTACCGGCCTCTCTAGCGAGCCACATATCGTATATACTTGATACCCTTTATTCAAATCTTCTACTTTGTGTGATACCATACTTACCACTTGGTCCCCATATTTTACCTGGTGGGCGGGGATGATTCTATGACTTCTCTAGTAGTTTATTCTCGTATTCATTTCTTACCTTGATTATTCACCAGGAACCACCCTTCCAAGAAGCATTAAGGCCATCTTTAGACAAGTAAGGCCAACTAACTACAAGTCATGGATCATAATTCCAATGATCAGCTTGTCTGCTATGATCACCCCAATATTTAGGGCCTTTTCTCCTATTTACATTCACCACAACTACACTTGCAAATGAATCAAATTGGAGGGAAATTTATTTACTAAAAGAAAAAACCCAAATTTTTCTTTCGCCAATTACAACCAAACTATAGCTCGGTTTGACGAACTATCAGCACCATTGGAAAGCTCTCACCGAGAACTAAAATGAGTATCCTTTCATTTTTTTTGATTTGATACTTCTCCTAGAAACCTTTTTTCCAAGATGGGTCACTTCACCGCTTCTCAAAATCGAATTTCTTCACTTGCAACAATTGTACTTGGGGCACCATTTTTTTCCAAGATGGGTCCCTACCAGGCCTATTCTGTGTGGCAGCATCATCGATTCACCCTTTTTTAGAGCATCTGAGTTGAGTTATCATCACATCCATGGAGTCTGTCCCAAGTTACTTTTGTCTCCTGTCACAGTCTTCCATCCTTCATTTCTTTGTACCTCCATCATGTCACACATTTTTGCCTCCAGTCATACTGTCTCCTATCCCCTCCGGAGTAGATTCAATAGCTTCCAGGTCATCCATGCCCTTTATGCTCTAACAAGTGAAGTCGTCAGCCTGCTACTCAGTATCCCCCATCCACCATCATCCCAGGTGTCAGTCTATCAATCGCTCTACTATTATCCCTCCTACCTTAGTTGAGGATTATTTATTTCCTCACTTATGGTGGACATCATTTTGTCGACATCAGCTTATTCATTCTAGAAGACAGCTCTACAGGACAATGTACCTTGGTTCTAGCTTCCACTCTTGTCTGGTGCCTCGGATCAGCCAAAGGGACCATTTATTGACCTTTGACTTGATTTTTTCTCAGTTCCATCTCCTCAAGGAATGATCAAGATCTATATATTTGATTGCTCGGTGATTCAACATATTGTACCAGTGATTCCTGGGTGTGTGTGAGACGTTTCAGACCTCATGAGAGGGTGGTCATTTAGGTAGCCCCCGACATACCTAGATGACCTTTTTACTACATCCTTGGATGCAGCTCCATAGATTTGATGGTTTTATCCTTAGCCACTTGCAACGCCTTTTAGTTTTCATATAGAATTTATATTTTCAGGGCCCTCTCCTCTTTTAAAGGGCCTCTTTGGTTGTTATTATATCTCATGTACTCAGATATTATTGTATAAGTCCTGGATGCTGTCCTAGGCACAGTATGTATGTGGGATCCATTATGTTTTTTATCTGGCCCATGTTTATGCCAAAAAGTACTATATAGCTCAGTCCCATATTTTTTGGGTGCACCATTATTCTTTGTACTTTTTCATCTCAGCGGGCATAGGTATGCCCCCCCGCCTCATTGAGAACAGGTACTCAATCATAAAAGAGACCTATCGAACCTGTAAGTCTTGCCTCCTAAGGTTCTTGTCCTCTCTTGCTCCAGTCTGTCTTATGTTTCTATATATCTAACTCCCCTTCAGTGTCTAGTGATTAGCTCATACGATTAGCTCCTAACACTCGCACGTTGGGGGGCAATCTGTTACACCAATTTCTGGTCATATAACCTGTTACTATTAGATGGACTAAAGTACATCATGTATGACCAATTTTACCATAGTAAAATTTCTTTCACTGTGACAAATAATTTAATAACCCATATTTTATTAAATTCTTTCTGGTCTAAAAATGAAGCCCCATGAGGAAAAAGTTTTAAATCGTTATTTGTTTCATTTTCCTCTAGGCATAATTAACTAAACCTATGTTTCCTATTGCATGTATGGAGCAACTCTTGTTTATTATCATTGTTTAATGTCTTTAACTGAGTAGATCTAGATTTTTGTAGCATTTATTCTGATCACCTACTACAAAACTAAGGAAATTGATAGCAACATTTGATGTTAGGGTTGTTTTTTATGCACAACTAAAGTGAGATTTTTTCGTACTCTTGCAATTTGAATTCACTCTAACAATATGTTAGCATATAAAAAATTAAATGTGGAATTTGTAAGTATCTATGTTGTTTTACTTCTTTGAGTTTACAATTAAAAGAACAAAAAAAACCTTTATATTAAATCCATGATTTATAATGAGGTTTAAAACATGCAGGAAACAAAGTATGGAAATATGTCAATAGAAGACTTGTTGCAACAAGGAGGCACATGCAAATTTTATGAGTCACTTCTTTCTTTGGTACATTTCTATTCGGTTTACATTTATGCACATTATTTATTTCAGTTTTCATTATTCTCACCAATGTAGATACACTCATTACCATTTATTTTTATGTTTACAGGTGGAACAATATTAATAAGATGGAAACAATCGATGCAATCAAGAAAACGTTCTTCCAAATATTAGAAATTATACAAACAATGTGTATACCAATGGATTCAATCTGATCATGCAATGTTCTAGAGCATACTCAATCTGTCTAACAATTAATTTGTTCAAATTAAACACAATCGCACAATCACACCAAGTAAGATAAAGAAGAAAATCAATCGCACACCACATATATTTTGCAGGGGAAAGCTTGCTTCTCAAAACCCCTATAATTTTATTGTATAATTAACCAAGGAATCATGAAAAAATACAATGCACTCTTCTCACAAGAGTCTGTTTCACTTTGCCAACTGTCTCACATTGATCTGGACAAAATTGACCAACACTTAGCCAATTTCCTGCCTTTCTTGTGCAATTCTAAGAGAATTAAATCCCTATTATTTAGGAATTTCATCCTTCCAAAATTGTGCAATGCTCATGGGAAATTATATGGTTTTCTAACTGCATTTGGGTAGTTTGCTAAAAATACAACTCATAGTTAACATCTCTTTAACCTCCGTCTCAATTGGGTATTCATCAGAACTGACATGCATGCAACTATTAATAGTAAATCATCAGTCACTTTACAAATCACTTCATGTGAATTAAATCTGATTTAATTCCTTGACCTCTCACTAGTGCAACAATCAGTTACAACTAGTTAGACTGACTTTAACTCACTTAGGTGAGTTAACTGATTTCTCACGCATTAGACTAATACACTAACTGCAACTTGGACTCTAAAACAAATAGAATCACTCTACATGGATCACCAACCACCCTCAACTCGAATTTCATGAGCTATCTGAGTCTATCACACTCAATTAACTATTACAAGTGATTATGAGATAAGATTACAATTTATTATCCAATTTGATTGAGGTAAAATTAAATTAGACACACATTTATTGTTGACTTTTCAACACTCCCTCTCAACAAAAATGGATTATCAACTACCCTGAACCTGCCTCTGTGGTATTCAAATTTTCTCTTAGTGAGTGCCTTCATTAGAATATTTTCATTTTGATCCTCTATGGGAATGTAATGAAGTAAAATAATGCATCTATGAACACAATCTCTGAGATGGGGGTATCAGATGTCAATATGCATGGACCTGTCATGGAATACCAGATTAACCAAGAGCTTTATTCAACTCTGGTTATCACAATCTATCATCGTTAGATCCATATTATGAGAAAACAAACCAACAACTATCTTCCTCATCCAGATGGCCTCACATGCTGCCTCACTGGCCACCATGTACTCTGCATCAGCTAAACTGAGTGCAACTGATATCTGATTTGTGTCGTACGAAGAAATTGTTGTTGATCGTATGCTGAATATCCCTCCTAATGTTTTATTCATGTCTGATGTACTGCCTGACCAATCTGCATCAATGAATCCTTGAAACTTCACTCCCTCTTTCCATCTGTACCATAATCCATACTTTGTAGTGCCCCTGAGATATCTCAAGACATGCTTCCCTACCTTCCAAAAGAGCTTGGTCGACTTGACCATAACTTGACTAAGTTGTTTAACTTTGTAGCATATGCATGGTCGTGTGTTCACCAAGTACATGAATGAACCCATAAGCTGTCTGTAAACAGTAGCGTCCACTACCTCACCTGAAGTAGCATCTCCTTCTCCATTTTCCCGCAAGAGGAGTCTCCATGGGTTTCCAACTCTCCATGTGAAAATTCCTCAAATTCTCTTTGGCATACTTTCCTTGAGAAATAAATAGCTCCCAATCTTGCTGCCATATCTCCAAACCAAGGAAATAGTGAAGGCGTCTCATGTCCTTCATCTCAAAATCTCTTGCAAGATCTTCTTTTCAAGAATTTATGAGCTTCTCATCACCTCTAAGAATAATATCATCAACATAAAGTACGATAATAAAAATCTTAACATCAACCACAATCTGGTACAGGTTCACATCCACTTCACTCTTTGTGAAGCCCAACCTAGTGAAATAGTTGTCAATCCTGGTGTACCAAGCACGAGGTTCTTTCTTCAGTCCATACATTTCTCTCTTAAGTCTACACACATGTGACTCCCTGTCAAAGGTCTAAAAACATTTTGGCTACTTAATGTACACTTCTTCCTCATAAATCTATTGAGAAATGCAGTCTTCACATCCATATGATGTATCTTCCAACCCATCTACGCTTAGAGTGCAAGGATAGATCTAATTGATGAGTATCGTGCAACTAGTGCAAACTTACCCTCATAGTCAATCCCCTTAACTTGTGAGAATCCTTGGGCTACAAATCTAGCCTCATACTTCTCCACAATCCCATGTTCTTCCTGCTTCACCTTATAGATCCATCTAGATCCAACCACTAACTTGTTGACTGCTCTTGCGAAAATATCCCATGCACTGTTCCTGATAATGGAGTCATACTCCTCAACCATGGCATTAACCCAAGCTGGTTTTTGCATTTCTTCCTCAGAAGAGGATGGTTTTGTCACAATACACTTGCTCATAAGAGCCATGTATCCAACATACCTTTCTAGTGATTGTCTCTGTCTGCACTGCTATGTAGGTGCTCCTACATGTTCTGCTGCATCAAGTCTCAATATTTCAGCCTCTATGGTGCACGTCCTACCATGTTTATTAGATATATCTACATGAGTGGTCTCTACCACTCTATGATCCTCCTCATCTGGCTTCTCCACATCTGGAGGTTCATTCTTTGGAACCAAGATTTCCTCATCTGCGTGAAAATCAAGCTCCCTCCCAAGGGACAATCAAAAGGCTTTATCCTCATCAAATTTTACATACCGTTTGACAATTGTCATCCTGCTATTTTAAAAATGCACCTGATAGTTGTGGGGAGTATCAGTGTACCGCACATATATCCCAATATCTTTTGTTGGTTGTAGCTTCTTTTTGGAATATTTGGTGACATGGCAGTACACAGATGAGCCAAAAATTTTAAAATATGAAACATCAGGTTTCTTACTAGAAAATTCCTCCTCTAGTGTACTCATGCCAATTATTCGATGAGGACTACGGTTCTACACAAATACCGCTGTGTTGCATGCCTCTGGCCACATTGCAATGGTAGGCCCTGGTCATTTAACATAGCTCGTGCCACACCCATAACTGTTCGGTTCTTTCTTTTCGGTTCCCCATTATGGTGTGTGTTATGAGGTGCAATCAACTGTCTCTGAATTCCTTCTTTGGCACATACGTTCTTGAGTTTATTGGAGATTTACTCACCACCACTGTTGCTCCTTAGAAGCTTCACCTATTTCCATGTATCTTTCTCAACCAGCTCTTTGAACTCCAAAAATTTTGATAATGTCTGATATTTATTCTACATGAAGTAGATCCAACACTTTCTAGAAAAATCATTAACAAAATTCACATAATACATGTGCTTTGATGTAGAAGCTTTAGATAATGGTCCACACACATCTGAGTGAACTCTCTCAAGGATTTCCGCTACTCGGTTCTCCTTCCCGTGAACAATGGCCTTTGTATACTTCCCCATGGTACATCCCTTGCATGTGTCTATCTGTGCAAGAGTACCCTTTGGAAGCCCCATAGAAATTTGTTGCATGACCTTCAAAGCACTATGGTGTATATGGCCCAATCTCTTGTGCCATAACTCATCCTCATCCCGGCTCACCACTATGTATTCTTTACTCATCTATGTTGTGCATCAATCTATATCAAGTTTGTAGAGGTTCTTCAAATGAACCCAAATCTTCTTAGCTTGTCCTATGGGTTTGTGATGAAGGAATGCTTTCCCTTCACCGAAAACCACATCATATCCTCTATCCTCCAACATAGCAACTTAAACTAAATTCTTTTTCAGGCCTCATACATGCATGACATATTTTAATAAGAAGGGTTTACCTGACTGTCTCTGGAAAGTAATTGTACCAATCCTGATAGAACTATACCTCTCGTCATCACACATATCTATGTGCATCTGAAGATCCTTCTCCTCCAAGCTACTAAAGAGCTCTTTGTCTCCCGTCATGTTGAAAGATGCACCACTATGCAACTACCACACTGATCCCATCGCACTAGACACCATGCATGCGATTAGTGAGAAGTCCAAATTGAACGGTGAAGCCAAAGAATCACCCACTGTAGATCCTGAAGCCTTATTTTTGTTCTTATTCTTCTATGGACAATTAGTGGGATAATTTTCATGCTCGTGATAGTGAAAATGTTTCACTCTGGACATGTCACACTTCTTTCCTTCTTTTCTAGTCTCAGATTTGGAATAGAATTTATTTTCATTCCCTTCTTTTCCTTACCATCCAAGGAAAAATTTTCATCATGATCTATCTTAGATGAGGATCCATCTCTGGTATTCCGCCTGAATTATTCTTGTACCAAATCCAACCAAAGTCGCTCCCAATCTGTTAGCTTCTCCCTCCCATTGAAAGAGTCCTAATAACTATGCCAGCTCTTGGGAAGTCCTAGAAGTGTTAGGTTCACCAAGTCATCATCCGCCACAGTAATCCTGACACTTCCAAGCTCATGTTGACATTGGATGAACTTGGTCAAGTATTTCAGAATAGTGCTTCCTTTATCCATTTTGATTTTTCTGAGCTTGTCCTTCAGTGCCAATTTTCTGTGGTCACTGTTGTTCTAAAACAGATCTGTCAAGGCCTTCCACATTGCATATGGAGTCACCTTGCCATGGAGACTCGAGAAAATGTGATATCAAACTCCCTATAATAAGATCCTCCTCACCTTTACAACCTTATTTTTTCAAGCATTAATAAGAGCGACGTCTGTTGCTGCAGACCTTGGAATATTAGTTTCGATAAATTATTTCAACCCGTTGTCCTATAGAAATACCTCCCTTCTCTCTTTCCATGAAATATAATTAGAACTTCCTTTGAGTGAATATTCCAATCTTAATCCTTTGAAATCCATCTTGATCCGCATGTTGCACCAATGAATATTGTTTCAAATTCAAATGTTGTTCAGCACAAACTCAATTTCTTCTCCACTATAGTGTTTTCTGGTGCTCCGATACCATGTAGAACTTATACAAAAAATATGTATACCAATGGATTCAATCTGGTCATGCCATGTTCTAGAGAAAGATATTGAATCCTTCTAACAATTAATTTCTGGAAATTAAACACGATCGCACAATCACACCAAGTAAGAGAAAGAAGCAAATCAATCACACAACACAGATATTTTCCTGGGGAAAGCTTGCTTCTCAAAAACCCTCTATTTTTATTGTATAAACCAAGGAATCATGAAACAATACAATGCACTCTTCTCACAAGAGTTTGTTACACTCTCCCAACTGTCTCACAGTGATCAGGACAAAATCGACCAACACTTAGCAAGTTTCCTAGCTCTGCTCAACCTGTGATCCGGATTTATGCAGGAATGCAACAAAATAAACATATAACCATAAATACAGAGATGCAACAGAAATAAAACTTCATTTCATTAATATCAAAGAATTGAAATTTGCTTACAAACAGAATGGAAATAAAACTAGCTAGGGTGTTGGTAGCTATCTCTGAGAAGAGATGTGGCAGCTACAGGCCTCTAAACTGAGTTAGAATGAGGCTCAAGGGCCTATTTATTATTGAGAAAAAATGGGGAACCCTAAACATAAAAAAACCTAACCCTAGGAGATGAAGCACCAAAACTATGGGCCCCGTTTGGGTAAATTAGTGTTTCAACTTCCCAGGGACGTAACTTTGGCATACTATCTTCGTTTGACGCACATGATACATCATTAGAAATCTTTGTCAGAGGACTAAAAATTTCGCCAGGAATATAATTTCGAAATAGAATGATATTTTTTGGAGGCGTGATGCCCAAAAAACGTCATTTAGGGCCTCAAAACGGCTCCGAAAGTTCAGGACCTGAAAAACTGCTAAAAATAGTAAGTTATGCCGAAACTGAAAAACTGAAAGAGACAATGGTGGGGGCCCAAGTGGAATAGGTGGGTGGCCACCAATATCCACCTGAATCATTCCTCCCCCCTTAGGAAGCAATGGTCCCCATTTCGTTAAGTTTCTCCATGAGATGAGGAAATTTCTGCTGAACTTGGTCCCTGGTGAACCACTTTCCTTGGTGCAGGAGTTGGCCAGCTTTGACAACCCGATACAGTTGGATCTTCTGTTGGCAAGTGTTCTTGATTTGCATGTCCATGATACAATTTGTGGTGGCCTGTTCCATGCAGTCTGGGTTTAACTTTGTTGGTGTGAGTTGTTCTGCAATGTCTGAGGTGTCCAGTAGAGATGGGAAGTAGGGATGAAGGCGATCCACATTGAAGACTGGGTGCAGACCAAGGAATGGAGGAATACTAAGCTTGAAGGCATTGTCCCCTACAGCCTTGGTGATGGTTTACGGCCCGTATCGGAGTGGGCGAAGCTTGCGGTGGGGTCCAGTGAGGCGCTCCTTCTGCAAATGTAGCCATACTTTGTTGCCCACCTGGAAGTTGTGTGGCACCCGGTGTTGATCATGGTGCTGCTTGTACTTCTCATTGGCTCTGTCCAATATATCATGAACCTGTTGGTGGATGTGTTGAATGCGCTCGATGAAGCTACTTGCTTTGTCAACTTTAGACTGGACATGAGTTGAATCGGCCTGAGCAGCTGCAAATGTCATGGCTACGTCAATGGGACATAGTGGCTGGAATCCCAAGCCCACCTGAAAGGGGCTATGGCCAATTGAACTGTGGAGAGCCCTGTTATAACTATGTTTTAGATAGGGGAGGCTCTCGTCCCAAGTGCGTGGATGCTTTGAATTGTACATGCGCAGAATGTGTACAATCATTTTGTTGACGACCTCTGTCTAGCCATCTGTTTGGGGATGGAAAGCTGTGGACTTGGTGAGCTTTGTGTCCAACATTGACCAGAGGCTGGACCAAAATGTGCTGAGGAACCTGCTATCTCGATCTGATATGATATACTGTGGGATCCAAACGTGCACCCACACTCGTTCAAAGAAGATTTTAGCAGTGGCTTTTGCTGTGATATTCTTCTTACAGGATGCCATAATGGCCATCTTTGAGAATCTGTCAACGACCACGAAAACACAGTCATTTCCATTCTTAGTAGAAGGCAAGCCCGACATGTAATCCATGGAGATGGATTCCCAAGGTCGACTAGGGGTAGGCAGTGGAGTATATAGGCCTTGCTTCTTGATGGTCGATTTGGCAATGGCACAAGCAATGCAGGATCTTATGTGCTTCTTGACATCCTTTCGAAGGTTCGGCCAATAGAAATAATTCTGTAGTATTGCTACTATTTTCTCGACCCCGAAATGCCCAGCGACTCGACTGTAGTGTGCTTCCCATATCATCTTGGCACGCTCGCTTGAAGGAACACAAAGGTGTCCTGGGTGACATAAAAGTGCATCTTGGAGGTGAAAATTTCGAACTTGCGTACCCCCAAAGAGTGCCTTGTAAGTGTGGCCAAATTCTGGGTCTCTCTCATAGAGAAGCGGCCAATCAGAAGTCTCATGCCCACAAGAGTTGAGCACGGTGGTGAGCGCCACGATTGGTGGTCGGCTGAGACAGTCTGCAACATTATTGGTGCTACCTTTCTTGTACTTGATATTCAAATGAAATTGTTGCAGATATGTGGACCGCTTTTGATGGCGATCATTCTGAAAATTCCCTTGTGTATGTGTGGATGGTTTTTTCCTTCCCCAAAATATAATGCTTCCATTGTTGACAGGCTTGCACAATGGAATACATTTCTTTGTCATAGGTGGGATACTTGCGAACTGTCTCAGACAATGTCTCACTGTGATATGCCACTGGATGTCCCTGTTGAGTAAGAACTTCCCCAATAGCATAGTCAGAGGCATCTGTCTCGATCTCAAATGACTGTTTCAAGTCTGGTAATGTGAGCACTGGGGCAGAACAGAGGCGATTTTTCAATTCTGTGAATGCCTTCTGTTGAGGTTCTGACCAAAAGAATTTTTCTCTCGCTCCTCCCTTCGTGACTTGATTCAAGGGCCAAGTGATATGAGAGAATCCCAACACGAATCTACGATAGAAATTAGCAAGACCCAGAAAGCCGCGAAGCTCTGTTATAGTGGTTGGGGCTGGCCAATCCCGAATGACTTGGATCTTGGCTAGATCCACATGCACCCCCTTTTCATCAATAATGTATCCCAAATATTGAACCTGGGTCATGCCAAACATGCACTTCTCCAAATTGGCACACAAATTGTGTTTCCGCAGTGTTTGGAGGACTTGCCGGATGTGGTGAAGGTGCTCTTCCCAAGTCTTTCTAAAGATCAGAATGTCATCCATGTACACCACTACAAATGAGTTGGTGAATGGCCGCAAGATGTCGTCCATCATCCTCATGAAGGTTGCAGGGGCATTTGTCAACCCGAAAGGCATGACTAGCCATTCAAAAAGGCCTTCCTTGGCTTTGAAGGTGGTCTTCCACACATCGGAGGGTTCAATTGGTACCTGGTGATACCCAGACTTCAGGTCAATCTTGCTGAAATATTTTGCACCTTTGAGTTGGTCCAGAAGGTCATCAATCGATGGGATTGGGTACCTATTCCAGACAGTGATCTTGTTCAGTGCCCGATAGTTAATACAGAGTCTCCACGTCCCATCCTTCTTCTTTACCAACACGATCAGGCTCCCACAGGGCGATGAACTTGGTCTGATGTGACCTTTCTGCAACAACTCCTGAATCTACCTCTTGATTTCATCATTCTCCAGAACAGAGCGCCGATAGATCGGTCCATTGGTAGCGGGCAAGACCAAGTCGTATCAACGGGTGTGTTTCGACTCCGACAAGCAGCAGTAGGAACTCAGGTGAGGTGAAGATGCTCCTCGTACTCCTCCACAACCTTATCCATTTGTTGTTGTTGTGCAGGAGCCCCTGGTTCTCGAGGTTGTGGCCACGCTCTTTTTCTTTTTGCCCGGCGGATCATCAGGAAAATGAATTTCCTAGTTTGGGAAATGAGCTTACTACATTGTTTTGCAGTAACCAAAGAGACAGTCGTAGGAGGTGGTACCTCTGGTATCCTGTACAACTTACTTCCCAAAGTAATAATAACAGCACGAGGTCGAGACTCATACACAACATGACACTTCCACAAGTATGGTTGTCCTAATAATACATCAGAAACATCAATAGGAGCAACGTCACATAATACCTCATCCGTGAAGGGCTTGATGCTATAGGGAAGGCGGCACTATTGGCTAACGCGGAGATCTCGTCCTTGGTGAAGCCACCCGATGGTGTATGGATGTGGGTGAGCTGTGGTCGGCAAGCCCAACCGCTTCACGGCGTCTGCTGAAATGAGGTTCTTTTGGATCCCATTGTCGACAATGAACTGTACAGGGGAGCCCTTTACCCACATCTGGGAGTGGAAGAGACGTTCCTCCTCCTCTGGATCTTCCGGTTCCTCCTTCTGGATCTTTGTAGTGGCAACAATGGCATTGGGCTCCGCATCAATAATCTGTTTCCCTTTTTCATTCCCCTTTTCAGGTTCTGATTCGGAGTCGGAGCATGCATCTGACTCAGAAGCCCTCATCTCGGCCACTAGCGATTGCTTGGCCCGACACTCACTTGTGTTGTGAGTGGAGCTCTTATGGAACTCACACCACTTTCCCGTGTGCTTCTTTGGCTTTACGGTGTTGTTCTTTTCTTGTGGCTTTGACGGGTTGTCTTTAGCCGCCATGCCTTGGTTCTGTCCTTTGTTCTGCGGTTTGGAAGCACCTTTTCCTTGCTTTTGATTCGCAGATCCAAAATCTCGCTTCTTCTGTTTGAATTTCTGCTCAATCTTGGCAGCATACCGGTATGCCGTACCAAGCGAGGAGATGTCGAGGAACTCCATTTCCTCCTGAATGTATCTGTGCAGACAATTGCGATACTTTAGCACCAAATGTTTCTCTGAATCTTTGATACCCAACTTTGTGCGCAGGGTATGGAACAGATTCGTCAGCTCGTGCACATCTTGATCCCTTTGTTGTCGCAGCGTGGTCCAATGTATGTACTTGTCCTCATAGCTCCCCACGGTATAGTACTGTTCCTTGACGGCGACTCGGAAAAAATTCCAAGTTGGTATGGCCGAGAACAGAGAAGGTTCTGTCTGGTCCTTGTTCTCACAGTAGGTTTCCCACCAGTCCTTAACATGGGGGGTAGCTTTAAGGAGTGCAAAAATAATCTTCTCCCGGTCTGAAAAGTCATGAACAGAGAAATATCCTTCTAATAGATTCAACCATCTATCTACGGCATCTGCGTCTATTTTACCCTCAAATATGGGAATGTCAAAATTTACTTGTACCTTAAAGGGAGTCGCAACTCCAGAGTGGCTACTGGATGCAGATGCGCCGCCGGTGGGCAGCCGCTGAAGGATCTGAGCAAAGCTATCCATCATCGCGTTCCTTTGTTTTTCGAGGGCCTCCTCGAGCAATATTTTGATAGAATCTCCTGCTCCCTCATCTTTCTTTTCGTCCCCCATGGGCATCCGTCGAGGTTTGCGAGGCTGATCTTGCAAAGGTTCCACCAGATCAAGCCCTAGCTCCTTATACCTCGACCTCGTTGGGGACATGCAAAGAAGGATCGAGAAAAAGCAGACCGCTCTGATACCACTGATCCGGATTTATGCAGGAACGCAACAGAATAAACACATAACCATAAATACAGAGATGCAGCGGAAATAACACTTCATTTCATTAATATCAAAGAACTCAAATTTGCTTACAGACAATGGAAATAAAACTAGCTAGGGTACTGGTAGCTATCTCTGAGAAGAGATGTGGTGGCTACAGACCTCTGAACTGCTTTACAATGAGGCGCGAGGGCCTATTTATTATTGAGAAACAATGGGGAACCCTAAACATCCCAAAAACCTAACCCTAGGAGATGAAGCGCCAAAACTATGGGCCCCGTTTGGGTAAATTGGTGTTTCAACTTCCCAGGGACGTAACTTTGGCATACTATCTCCGTTTGACGCACATGATACATCATTAGAAAGATCTATCCGAGGAATACAAATTTCGCCATAAATGTTATTCCGAAACGGTTTGATGCCCAAAAAACGTCATTTAGGGCCTCAAAACAGCTCTAGAAGTTCAGGACCCGAAAAACTACTAAAAATAGTAAGTTATGTCGAAACTGAAAAAATGAAAGAGACAATGGTGGGGGCCCAAGTGGAATAGGTGGGTGTCCACCAATATCCACCTGGATCAACCTGCCTTTCTTACGCAATTCTAAGAGAATTAAATCCATATTATTTAGGAATTTCAGCCTTCCAAAACTGCGCAATGCTCATGAGAAATCTTGTGGTTGTCTAACTGCATCTAAGTAGTTTGCTAAAAATACAACTAATAGTTAACATCCCTTTAACCTTTGTCTCAACTGGGTGTTCATCAGAACTGACATGCATGCAACTATTAATAGTAAATCATTAGTGAATTGACAGATCACTACATGTGTGTTAAATATGATTTAATTCACTTGACCTCTCACTAGTGCAACAACTAGTTACAACTAGTTAGACTGACTTTAACTCACTTAATTGAGTTAACTGATTTCTTATGCATTAAACTAATACACTAACTAAAAATTGGACTCTAAAACAAATAGAATCACTCTACATGCCTCACCAACCACCCTCAACTCGAATTTCATGAGCTAAATGAGTCTATCACACTTAGTTAACTATTACAAGTGATTATGAGATAAGATTAGAATTTATTGTCCAATTTAATTAAGGGAAAATTAAACTAGACACACATTTCTTGTTGAATTTTCAAGACAAATAACCCAAGTCATGGAAGTAGCTCGAGCACTAACAACAATTCCAATGAAGAATGATGATCTATTTGGGTATCAATGCAAGCTGTTGTATTTTTTGAAATAGTTGTCTATGAAAATCAAACATTTTGTTTAAAGCAATCATGGACATAGTGTCCCAATTGAAACACAAGGGGTTACCAATAACAATCTCATTTTGTATGAAAAAAAGCCTCTTATTGATATATAATAAAATACAATTTAATTTATTCTATTTTGTTATCCAATGTCGTTGTGAAAAATTACACCATTGATTAAATATTATAGTAATGAAGAGATGTGAAATATGTTAATATAACAAATTAATCCAAACATCATATAAAAATTAAATAATCAAATATTCATTTATATGAATAATGTGATAAGATATATGTTGATTTTTCAATTAATAACATATTTATAAAATTACAATAATTGCACTGTCATGGGTCAATGTCTCCAAAACAGAGAAAATATCATACAAAAACACTGGTGTGTCTATAACATAAAAATGAATCAATTATTTAACTTAGATAAAAACACTTTGACGTCATCGTTTATCAAAATCAGTGTCTTTTTGGAAAACGACAACACCAGTTTTTTCAGGTCTTCAAGCACTCATATTGTTTTTAATTAATGCCCTGGTGCATTGTAACTCTTAACACACCAGTGCTTTCATAGAACTAACACCTTCTAGATCTAGAAAATATTATCTCCATTCTTGGTGCACTATTAAAATTAACAACACTAGTACCTTTATATAACAACCACACTTCTGCTTTTATACAAAAAAGACGTGTTGGTGTTGCATTTTTAAGAGAAAACATCGATACTGCAATTGTTTTTTTTTGGTGCCCTGGAGCCATTCCTTCATGAAGGAACTACCTGGGCTTTTTCTATATAAGCACCCACGAGGTATACTTTTCAAGCCCTGATACTCTTTGAGTTGAACACATCAGGGCCTTTTTTATTGTAAACACTGATGTGGTATACATTTTCGGTGCCAATGGTCTTTGAATTAAACACCCCACTGCTTTTAATTATATATGAATCCTAGTGTGTTTCTATAAGTAATGCATCGAGGCTACTTGCTCCATAAAGCGCACAGAAAAAAAAATAAAACATATGCTAAAATATCTGCTAATGTCACCCACCACTAACGTATATTTACAACTCATTGACATGACTCTAAACTGACTCTCATGGAAATGACCCCATAACTATCTCATAATGAATATTTATCTCCAAGACTCAAAATTTCAAATCATGACCTCAAATGACCTTCATGGCTTTACAAATTCAAATTTTAGGCTGATTCACCCCCTTTAACACAAATACTTACAATGACTTGACCAATTTGATTCTTTTGTACAAAGACCCCTTAGACTATGATACTTGGTGAATTCATAGGATAAATCTTACAAACAAACACACAAAATGAATAGTCATATAAAAACACTATGATCCTGATATTATAGGACCTTAATATTGGCTCCAATGGGGACGAAAACCTCCCAATGATGTGCCAAGAACATCATAGACTGGTAGCATGAACCATTGGGTGATGGTGTCTGCTTTGGAAGCACTGTAATATGAACCAAACTAGAAACTTCTTCCAATCATCAAACTAACTCAAAACCATTCTTCAAATTGAAAACTGGAACTAATTCAATACAACACCAATTCTAAAGTTATACATCTTACTGTTGAGAACCAAACTAAAATTCATGCTTTCCTAAGCAAGCTTATTTCATCTCATTTCCTACTCTAACTTGTTGAAATTCTATGCCCAATTAGATGATATGGAATTTCCATTGTAGCTGATCAACCAAATGACTATTTGAATTTTTTTTCGCTCATTTTCTTCAAACAAAAAGAAAATTTTAAAAACTGGCAACTGAAACTCTATGTGATTCTTATCTACATAATATATAGCCATCACAAAATTAAGTTTTGTTGAAGATTCCAATAGGTTTTCCAAAGAATCCTCAAAATCATGGAGAATTTCCCCTTGTTGTTTAATTCCTTCAAACTGTTCACTAGAAAACTCATTGTTATTATCAAAAGGAAATATTACAGTTCGCTTGATAAAATATGTATTCATATCATCCCAAAGACAAGACTTCAAATGCTGATGAAAAACTTTTAATAAGACAGCTCCTATTTGTACACCTAAAGATGAATTTTGCTATACTTCAACAAAAACAATGTCTTTGTGCTTGTCTGAAGTTTTTTTCTTTGTGTTTTCAAGGGATGTAAGATTATAAATATTTTCTCCATTGTTCGAAGGATCCAAAACAACTTTCTCTTCTTCAACATATCCTTGGAATTGAACGATAAATTTATCTTGTATTGAAGAGTTGATTAGCATAATTTGTTGGACATTATGTTTATCCTCATGTGACTTTATTTGAAGAGTGTCATGTGTAGGTTCACTATCTAAATTTTCCATACATACAAATTTACAAATATGAACTTGAAAATCCTATTTTTGAAATGAAAATTCATAAAATGAAAGTCTAAAGAAAAACTCGAATGAAAGTCCTCATTCGTATGTTGTTTTCTTAAAATATGAACATTTTCATTAGACCCAAGGGACAAAACATGAGTTTCCACATCAAGATCCTGAGTATCTTCATCCTTATCGTGATCACATAGAAACTTGCAAACACTTTTCATATATTTATTAATATCAGGGGATAGAACGTGATTTTCATCATTAAATTCTAGTTTCTTTTCATCTTCATCCAATGGAATTAGTACTTGCTGGAATTTATATTAAATTTCATAGAAACTAACTTCTTCTTTTTGTTCTTGATGTCGAGATAAAAATTCATGAAGAGCTTCCTTAATTTCATCATCCATCAAATCCTCATCATCAATATCAATTTCCAAATGTTGTAGAAGACTGTTAAAATAGCCACAGAAGGTTTCAACCAACACTATAGAGGAGTAATTGTCTTTGTAGTTCTTATAGAACACTGTGTAGAGGTCTTTAAGGGAATAAATGCTAGCATGAGACAATCCTTCATACCAAGACCATGCTTTTTCTTCTAAAGTTATCATAAACATCATCATCAAGAAATCTTCATGAAAATGAATCTTTAACTTATGCACATGCATATGAAATTTAACCAAATCAAGTGCAACATCATATTTTTCCTGATCTTTGAATTTTGAAAAATATGATTGCCAATATATGCAAGGAATTTGATTTGGAAAACCTGGAATGTGATCTTGATTCATGGGATCATACCTTATGGATTGAGAATTCATCTTGAGAATGTGGAAACACCAGTGGAACTTGAAAATATGGATTCTTCTCGATTGGAGTCACCAAGTGAAAGGTATAGCCTTCTTATGTTTAAATTTTGTCCACCATCAGAAATCAGATCTGAAACTTGATAGTATCTCCGTGGGAATATGGAACCTTTCAACTTCCCATTATGGTTTCCAAAACGTTAGCACGCCATAGCTTTCCTAGTCTGAGGAGGAAAATTACAGAGGTAACCGCAAACCTATTTTGGACCAGAAAATATCCCTCATGGCCAGGAAATTATTCTCTCTATGTGGATTTATAGTCAATTAGATGACTCAATTATTCATATTTGAGGCTAGTTATAAAGATCAAAGGATAGACTTTAAATTTGTGGTTGCGGGGTGAAGGAGAGGTCCATTGGACATGGAGTCATAATAATATTCATCAAACATCCAAAATTATCAAAACACCTTTAAACAAGGCGAGGTAGGAAAAATGTTGGATCTTACAAAGTATTTGTAGTACGGGTGAGATGAATGAGAATGAGGATCCTTTAAATATAGAGCATACAAAGATGAATTTTATATTTAATTTCAGAAGAAAAAAACAGAAATTATTTGACAAGCTAGAGTAGAGTATTGTGAGTAAATTCTAATCATAATCTTCTTGTAAACAATTAAGAAGGAAAATCCATGTGAAAAACTATAGGAAAGGAAAATTTACAAAGATAAACATCACCATTTTTCTAACACAAGAATAATGAAACAAAATTGTCTCTATATTGTTGAATTTATTACTTTTATTAAAACTCCACAACTTGCAATCTCAAAATATATTATTTTGACTCCAAAATCAGCCATTTCTCATTCAAGGTCATGAACTATATAAAAAAATGTTTCTAGATCCAAGGAGGTCGAAACCCACCTATTCCCAATCTAGATGGAACTAATTTCATGAAAATAGGAAAGAAAAACCACTAATATAGAAACTATGAAACATCTTTGACTTTTACTTATAAACTTACCTATACACCTAATACATCAAATTTGTTCAAGACAACATGGCTGAAGCTTTTACAACGATAAAACATAAATAATTACAGGATCCATGCCCTCATTTCCAACGATGAGGTGAAAATTTTATGTAAAAAATATTGATTGTGTTTTTGTGCAACACCTATCCGCAACAACTGTCTCCTACTTATTTGACTGCTTAAAAAATTTTACTTTGAAAAAAAAATAATTCCTTTTCAATGTCATGTTTACTGTAAGAAATATTTCTGTGTCGTGAAAATGTCAAAATTTTCCCAAAAAATGCCACTTTGAAGAAACCCTAGTCCTTTTGCTCATGTTGTGTGGAACACCTATGGGTAGCACTTTCAACTTTCCTTTTCACTAGTTTTCTCTTCTTAACCTACCTTAACCGAAAAATCTAAATTACTCTTATTCTTTCTTCTAACTTTGCTTAATTCAGCAACCCTTTTCTTCATCAACCTAAGCCTTCATTTCAGTACTAGGTTTTTCACATATAGGTTCTTCACTTGCCTATGCAGAGGAAAAGTATGTTTTAGCTTGTGTTTTACCCTTTGAAGAGTAGGAAAAGAAGCTTCCTCCTCTTTAAACAAGGTCATCTTATCCATATGGTATTTCTCTTTAAGGTGATCTAGTTGATGCTGTACACCTTCAAGTTGCTCTAGTAACTTCTCATATTCCTTTTCTTCATCAAAAGCCACAGGCTACACAATCACCTTTTCTTGTTCCTTTACCTTACCAATAGATCTAGTCTTAGGTATCCTTAAATAATGAGTTGGATCTTTCATCTTGTCAAAATCAATAACAAATTTAACCTTTCGTTTGGCATCATATGTAACTGTTTCTTGAGACAGTTTAAGTCGAAGCTGTCGATTTTCCTTCTACAAATAAGCTATGGTCACATGTGTGTTTTCTAACTAATCCTTTAATTCCCTAATTTTTTCGTATTTTTCACATTTTTTCTTGAGCTCAAAAATTTCATATTGGGCCTCATTTAATTTCTTCTTCATCCTCATCAAAGTTACCTTCCCTTCATCCACCTTGTCCTCCTACACTGTCTTCCATTCTTAGATTTGTAACTTTGTGGATGGGGATATTATAACCCTCGCTACTTGATATTTCTACCTTCTTAACGTCTTCCTTGATTACCTTTCTTTTTCCCTTCAATTTGACAATAACTCAGGTTGATTTAATCATAGACATGTATTCACTAGAGTGAGGTTTTTTTCCAAAATGGTCTTCTTTAGTTTTTTATTCTCTTGTTGTAGTCGGGATATAACTAAGTGATATCTTAACTTCTTCTCTAACTCCTTAACTTTATTATTTTTCTCATCCATAGAACTTGTTTGTAACCTTTAGCTTACTTCTACAATGGCCATTCTTTAGCTTACTTCTACAATGGCTCAACAATTTATTTAGCTTACGTATACAATGGTAACCTTTTAGCACTTGACTTTATGAGTGGCTTTCTTGGCACTAGAATCTCCACTACCTTTGGAGAGAACTTTAATTTTCTTCCCTTCTTCTTTCGTGATTTCTCGATGGTAGATGACAATTTTTTATTGACATAACTCTTTAGGGGTTAATACGTAGCCTTAGTGTCTAATGAAGAAGTATCCCTGTAGCTTGATGGACTTCCAACATATTACACTGTTAACTTGGATGAGGTTAGGAAATCCTGGCAAAATTGTTTCTTTTTCTGTAGCTCCTCTAATATCAACAATTTTATTATTGAAAAATGAAACAATCCTGAGTCAACCATGCCCTTCTTGATTCTTACTCCCTTAGCCATCTTTCCTAAACTCATGGAGAGGAAAAAGGGTAAATTTAGGGTTTTTTTACCAGTAAAATGCATGAGAAGCCTAAAGTGATATTGATATACCTTGGTGAATCTTCCTTCACATGTGAAGTACTTATGAATTTATTTGTAATCTTGATAAAATTTTCCAACACATTGTCAGCAGGAAATACAACACCAAACTGTTGGATTTTATACTATGGTTTCATAGAATACTTATAATCCTCCAACTCAAAAGGAATTCCTTTGAACCATTTCCCCCCCTCCAAAGTTATTTATGTGGTTGATGCTATGCTAGAATCTGAGACAATGAACTTCAGTTTACCAACTCTTACTTTTTACCATCAAAATTCAGGGAAAATTATTTTGTCACCTCCACATGGTATCCCTGTATTTTTCACGTAATATAACAGAACATGCTTATTCAAATGATACCCTTATCGTAGGGTCTGATTTGATGAGTGAAATATCCTTTTGTTCAAAACTTACAATATCTCCTCCTTTTGTCTTCACCATTGCTAAAACAATATTTCTAAAGGTGCAAAAGTCGTGCCAGGGTTTTATAATTAATCAGGGTGGAGAATTCAAGGTTGAGTTGAAATTGACTTTTTAAAACCTTAAATGACTAAAACAACAAATATAGATCACAATTGGCGACTAGTAATGAAATATAGGGAAATGCAATGTTTGGTTTCTGCGTGGCACCTCAAACACAAAACTTTGGGGAGGAAAATTCAATTGATCAAACGGAAGCTCAAGACATCTATAAACCTTTCTGAACCCTTTATAACTACAAACTTACTCAAATGAAGCAAGAAAAATATGAATTTTAAGTTTTCAAAAAGGAAAATAGGTGAAAAATACTATTTCTTCTATGTGCAATCCCTCCTGTGCATAGTGCTAAGGGAATGAAAGGATGAGGAGTGAAGGAATGATCAATTCGACTCTACTAAGCACAAGAAATTTTGATAATTTTACGCAAACTCCTTAAAGTATAAAAATCATGGTTCAGAGGTCTTTTTAACCAATCAAAGAGGAAGAAAATTATAGTATTGTGTGCATGTGCAACACCTTCTAAATCAGAAATTTGAGGCTTCAAAACTCAGTTTTAATTGGAAAATTGGTAAAATTATTTCAATTTCTGATAAAAGGAAATACCAAAATCATTACACACACCTGGAACTCACATTTGATGATGAAAAATGTATCTTTTGGTCTATGCACAACATTCCCAAAAATTTGTTCATAGCAACGAACTGCTCTCTTTTCATGAGATTGTGGAGATGAAAAAACTGCAAATTCTGAAGATTGGAAGAGGAACATGTATACAATTTTGATGGCACTGAAAAATAAACCCACTCCTCCTTTGATAATGATGGTACTTTAGGATCATCAAGGTCTTGACTATAGAAAAAATGATTTTTCCAATTTTTATACTGACTTTTGTACATCTATTGAGGTCACCCACCACTAAATTTTCTTTATAACTCATTGATATGAATCTAAACTGACTCTCATGAAAATGACCCCATAAGTAACTCCTAATGACTCCTTATCTCCTTGACTTCAAATGTTAAATTATGACCCCTTGTGACCTTCATGGCTTTGAAAATTTGAATTTTAGGCTAATTGACCCTCTTTAACACAAGTATTTACAACGACTTGACCAATTTGAGTATTTTCTACAAATATCCCTTAGATTGTGATACTTGGTGAATCCATAGGCTAGATCTTACAAACAGAAACCCAAAATGAATAGTAAGATAAATAAACCTTGATCCCTATATTATAGTACCCTAATAGAACCAAGAGTAGAACTATGAATGCAAACCCCCCACCACTTTGGCTAATGTCTTAGGGGGAGGGCCCCCATAATTCCCGATGGCCATTAATAGTGACGCCACACTAGCAAGTGAGGAGCAATACCACTGAAGGAGAGGAAGGAAATTGTTCCTATGGGAAAATGAGTTGGACCATGGGCTAACTGGCATTGGGATATCGTATAGTTTCTAGAAGGAGAAGGACCAGGTTATGAGGTATTTCCACATGACCTAGGGTTATTTGGGTGCCCATTGCACATTTAATTTTACTATGTTAACTAGTTACCAAAGAGGGCCAAGTGCATAAGGATGAGAAGAAAGAGTTGGGATGGTTGTGTCAGGAAGCAAAGGAATTTGTGTTGGAATTATGGTAGGTTTCCTTGTTGGCATTGATTTTAAACTACTAGTGGTGGCGCTCATGATCTTGATGGTTTATGGTAAGAATGAAGATGTACTATATATGAGTTACATTTGACTTGATGTAGAGGTGTTTGGCCAATTAAGCCCTCATTATCGATGAAAAGGTGTTTTTCCAACTAGGCCCTCATGGTCCTAATTTTATGAAAAGGTGTTTGCAAAAATAGTGCCTTAGGATGGTGTCCTTCATGCCTATAGAGGAGTTGTAGGAGGTTGGATAGGTTCTTAAGAATTTAAAAGAGTTCTAACAAGATTTGGAGATGTTTGTAAGTGAATATCTGGACAGAAGACACATGTAACATAGGTGAACAGTGGTCACAGAGAATTATAATGTAGATAATAATTCTTCCAGGGTTCATTATAATTCACTTCTCAAATGTATAGGGAGTTTTATAGTCTGTAGGAAAATAAAATGAAAAAAAAAATGCAAAAAAAAATGCATTTCCCAAGATAATGCACAGTAAATTCACTGTAGTGGTTGATTGAGTCACAATTGATCATGAAGATATAGTTATTTATATCTATGTGTTGGAAAAATGTTTGTTTGAGTGTGGAAAATATTATCTTTCCTAAGATAGCAGAGAAAACATACAAATTGAAATGATAACATTATACCATGATTTGTATGCAGAGCTAGTTAGGGGTTATTATGAGTTGTATCTAACAAGTTTTTTCTAGGGATAGAGTAATGTATGACTACTTTAGATTGTAGAAGATTAAGAAAAAGAGGAAAATTATGGTATACCCTTAGTAGGGAGATAGAGTGAAAGAAAAAGTTTGGTTTTCGAGCATATTAGACGTGAGTGATGCATTTGATCATACTGAATGGAACGATTGGTAGATATCAACAATGAAAATGAAATAAGAAAATCAGAACATTATGCAAAAATGTAGGTGATAGAGTATTATACAACTTTGCATTTGATGAGGGTTTAAATGGCTAGTTTCGGACAGAGGTCAAGCTAGTCTGACAATGTGGATAGATTGATGGCACAACAAAGCCTATTATATATAGCATTTTATATAATTAAAATTGTGCTTTTATGTCTTAATTATCAAAGAAAAATTTGTTCATATATTTTTTGAGATGCAATATGAATGACTTTATTTGTCTAGAAAGAATGAAATCCATATTTATGCATGGCCTTTTATTTTTGTGTGATTTATATGCATGATTCATGAGTGGGAAAGTTTAGTTGTATTCAGAGTGCTTGGATTTGGTGAGTGGTGTTGATTTATATGAAGTAGTCTATAATATGGCGTTATTCATGATTTGTTGGTAATTTCATGTTGAATATGGATTGATTGATGATTAGAGTGAGGGGTTGCTACTGATTTTGTTGAGGATACTTTTATTATAGAAACAAGGTATTATTTTTTGTATTGGGGTCTAATATGAAAAATTTTGAAATGTGACCTAGACAGTTTGAGGAGGTTGGGTCCTCCGGAAAGTGGTGGATTTCTGAGACATGAGTAGTGGCTCCATGATAGTGGTGGACAATAAATAATTCATAGGGAGCAGGGGCTTCCTATCTGGTGATGGAAAAAAATTATTGTAGGGGTTTTGGCTCCTATCTAATAATGCCCAGCTAAAAAATGTAAGAGAAAATAATTTTAAGATATAGTAATAGAATAGATTCAAAGAAACAACAAAAATGTGGTTTTTTTCCCTCCACAGTTTCCACCATAAACATATTTTGTCTCATTGTGCATGATTGTTTTCTTTGCCATGGATCTTATGTGTTGATTCTTTGTGTAGTTGCATGTTCAAATTTACTACATATATGTTGGGCTATATATCATTTAATATATTGGAAAAAAATTTCAAGAGTTATATATTTTCTATCACTATTGATTCACCCCCTCCCTCTCAATGGTGATCTAGTTTCCAACAAGTTATATTAGAGCCCAATTCCTTATATTGAAACTTCACCATAGGAAGGTAGATCATGGATAACCAGGGAATATTTAAAATAGATAGAGTTCCTTTTCTTCATGGACCTCGATATGCACTATGGAAGATGAGATTTGAAGGATACTCCATATATCTTGATGTGAATTCTTTTCTTTCAACAGAGTATGGTACACAATATTAATTTAATGAGGTATCTAAGAAGATTATTTTGAAGGGATTATTAGAAAATGATATTGCTGAACTGAGACACTATAAGACTATACAAGAAATTTTGGAAAAGTTGCAAAATATGTATGGAATAGAAGGGTTTCAGGATGTAGAAAATTGTTAAGGACCCCTCTACGCTCTTGATGAAAAGGATATATATAAGACCTTACATTCGTAGCAGTAAAAAATATAGAATATTGTCAAAAAGATAGTGAAAGAAACCATGAAAGTAATGATGTACCAATCATATTTGATCTAAAGAGACAACACGAAGAATTCAACATAGAAAATCAAATGTTAACAAATAAACTTAAATATTGTGAAGCCTATTGTGAAAAATTAGAAGTTTAATTAGATTCAATGAGATGTGAATTAGAAAAGACTAACAATTAACTATCTCAATATCGAAAGTTGGAGAAAAGTATTGTAATATTAGATGATATTATCATCAACAAAATATCCCCTATCATCAATACTAGGTTGGGTTTTAAAGAAGAATCATGTTCCATTAAGGAAAAGGAGAAAGAAGAGGACAACCATGTTGCAGAAGATCATAATTCCACTAGAAATATGTAGAAATTGTGTATATTTGAAACTTCTCATGAAATTTACTAAATCACAAGACTCAAATATACTCTACTATTTTATGGAATTAAATTCACAATATAGAACTCAAATCATAAACATGAAAGAGTAAAAATAACACATACACAGATATTTAACTAGGGCAAAGCAACTGCTCAAAACCCCTTCATCCTTGAGTTCATTAATCAAATGAGTGAGATAAGTTATTAGAATTTTCATCTCAATGATAGAGCTCAACCTACAAAAGAAATTATATTCTCTTCTACTGAATGATTGAGCTGGCTAGTACTTAACAAATTCAACCCACCATGCCCCTATTTACTTGTGTTTTTCCTTGAGGAATAAAGCCCTATTTAATTAGGAAATTTTTCAATTTTAATTGTGAAATACCTTAGGTTGATCCTCTGATTGCATGCACCGCCTATACACATTGAAATAGTCTACAATTGATAGAACACGACCCTAGAATCTCCATCGCAACTGGGTAACAAAAGTTCTATTCATGAAAAATTATTTTGTGTTGACTGACTAGTTAAATAGATGACTAATGAGTGTGATTGAAGTCAAACTACACAACTTGACCTTCCACTAGTTCCTCTAACAGTTAGAACTAGTTTAACTAACAATAACTCAATTTAACTGAATTATATTGCTACAAATTAGCAATCATTCATGCTCATCTAAAATTAAGGCCTCCAACTAGAATTAAATGAGTTGATTGAGTGACAAAATCCATGTCACCTCATTTATATACCTCCAATATTTCTACTAAAATAGAAACTCTAATTTTCTCTATTTTAACCTAGGAAAGGTCAAACTGATATTTTCTTCTTGTATTTTTCAACACAATAAAGTCAAACGAAGCCCTATGTAACAACATCAACAAGGAAGAAAAATACTTATCATAAAAAATAAAGAAAATAATATCATAGCCACAATAATATACACCACTCAAGAAGAGTGAAGAAGCAACCCAACTCTTATGTTTAGATAAATCAAAACCCAAGGTATCAAAGATTGTTTTATGGATAATGTTTTTCTTGCAATAGTTTTGGACATCAAGCAATATAATGTAATAGTGTTGCAAGAAAAAAAAAATATTGTTGAAAGACAAACATGTCAAGTGTGGAAAAATTGGCCACAAAGCACTATCTTACAGATATTAGAGGATTAAATCTACTAAAGGAGTAGCCAAGTTGCTGAAGACAAAAAAATTGTGGAGTAGAAAATATGAGTTGTAAGGAGATAGTCGACTTTCAAAGGAATTCAAGGAAGAATAATTTTCCTTGCAAAAGGATAATCTACTCATGGGGAGTAGATATTTGACCTGTGTGAAAAATAAGATGGCGTCAAGAGAAGCCAAACATGATAGATGCATCCACTAAACATAAGTAAATTCAGCATCATAGATTTTATAGGTCCATAAGATCATTAGGAAGCATAGAAGCATAGCGCATGAGTTCAGGGGGAGTTTTAGAAGGTTTGAGGGATTTGATCTCATTTTTATTTTGTCATTTGTTCATCTTTTATAACGGTTTTATTCATAAATGTAAAAGGTTCAAATTCCTATCCATGTATGCTATTAGGAGTTTGTATAGAAATAACAATTGTGGAGTGTAATTATCTCAAAAGGATAGTTGTCAAAACATTCTCTTGGATCACGAAGAGATGGAACATGCTCAAGTGGAGTTTGAGATGTTTTTTTTTTATGCTTTTTTATCTAACATTGATTTAATGTGGGATATTTTGTCCTCCATGGAGAGTATGATGAATCTTAGAATGGATAAGTACAAATTTTGTTTCTCACATTGAAACCCTCATTTATTTGATAGTTATTTCCCATTAAGGAATGATTGTTGATGTATGTATGTGTAGATAAGGATTTATAAAACTCCCTTGTATTTCATATTCCTTCTAAGCCCTTCTATTATGGATCAAACATTTCCAAGAGTCCATATATATGTGTGTATGTCATGTATCCTCATGATTCATGTTCCACCACAATATTTTCTTTATATTGTTATGAGGTTGATTTGTTTTGTTACTGCCATGTGTTTCTATCATGCCATGCAAATTTAAGTTAATATATAAGAATTGAGCTTCCTAGGGTTTAAATATTGCTTATAAAGACCATACATTGAGGATTTCTACTACAAGGGTTTGGATTTGCAACATTTGTTGATGTTTATGTGCATGATTATGATGAAATATAGTGTTGTCTTTCTATTTCCTGCTAACATGCTTTCCAAGGACAATATTTATGCTTATTATCGTTGAGGATTATTGTGCTTTTTGATGCATATTTTGTATCAAGAGAGTGTGTCTAGGGTTTTTATTGCAAATTATTTGAAAGTGTTGATGGTCACAAAGTTTTTGTTGTAGAAGTATGGTTGCATATACTACTTTCTCTTCACAAGTGGAGTTTATATTGTTGGTTTTTATCAGTATGTAGATGGATCTATGCATTGTAATTGATTGCAGGAGGTTGGTTAATGGTACATTGTTGGTCGTTGTTATATGTTGATGAAGAGTTGTTGTTGCTAATGGTTAATTTGTTGAGATTCATAAGGATTATCATATTTTACCCATGTATGGGTTGTTGAATGCATTATTACATCATTGTACTTCTAGTGTTATATGCTTGTACTTTCATTATGATGCATTATATCATTATTTAGTATCGTTTGGTGTCCTAGTTGAGTGGCCTTATTTCTAACATGTATAGAGGAGAGAGTGTTCTTAGTGATGGCATGAATAGAGGAGAGAGTCTTTAGTATTATTACAACCATATGTGGACTAATGGAATCATTGTTGTAACTTTGTATTTATTGTGAGGTATCCTTGGATATCAAATCATAGTGTTGTAGTCTAATTTCATTGTGTGTTCATGAGTAATTATGGAGGAAATAATCACACTTGGAGTAGCATCTTGCATGTGGTAAGGAGGAAATGGTAGTAGAATAAATTTTTACACAATAGCTTAGATGAGATATTTACAACCTCTCATACATATTCATATGGATCATATTAGGGACAAAGAAGCATGGTGTTAGAATGTTGGTTACAAATCATTGATTTTGCAAGTGATTTTTTGAATTTTTGATCTAGATATTGAAGTGTCTCATTTTCAAATTAATTTCAAAGGGGAAGAGATGAATATTAAATGGTCTGATGTTTATAGTAGGTTTCCATCAATTCCAAAGGGGGATCATGTTGGAATTATGAAAATTTTACTTGACATTGATGTCAACTTGCTAGTTGTGGCCCTCATAATCCTTATGGTTTGTGGTAAGAATAAAGACCTACTAGAAATGAGTTACCTCTAACTTGATGCATAGGTATTTGGCTAACTAGGTCCTCATGATCCTGACTTTATGTAGAGTTGTTTCAAAATATAGTGCCTTATGATGGTCTCCTTGATTCTTGCAAAGGAGTTTTAGGAGGTTGCATAGGGTCTAAAGAAGTTGCAGGAGGTATAACAAGTTTTGGATATGCTTGAAAGTGAGGATATAGAAATAAGACAAAGGTAAAGGAGATCGAAAGTGGCCACAATGAATTGTAACATAGGTAATCATTCTTCTAGGCTGTGTCGTAACACACTTCACAAACGTAAATGGTGCATCATAGCCTGTAGGACAAGAAAATGAAAAACCCACTGGGAAAACCAATCGGTTTCCCATGGTAATTAAGATAATATTCCATGTAATGGTTGATTGAGTCATAATTGATCATTAGGATATATTTATTGATATCTAAGAGTTGGAAAAAAAAAATTCGAGACTGGAATGCATGCTCCTGCCTAAGATAGCATAGAAACCCTGCAGAGTGAGACGATAATATTATAACATGGTTTGTATTCATATCTTGTGAGTTTTTAATATGAATTGTATCTAAAAATTGTTTTGCAGGGAAAAAGTAAGGTATACATAATTTATATTGTAGAATATTATGAAAAAGAAGCAAAGTATGGTATAAAATTAGTATGGAGACAAAGTGTAAGCAAAAGGTCGGCTGCAGAGCATATTTGACATGAGTGATGCATATGATCCTACTAAATGGAGCGATGGCCAAAGAACAACAATGAAAATGGGAGAGGAAAATAAAAAAATTATGCAGACCTATAGGTGATGCAGTATTATGCATCCATGCATTGGATCGATATTTCAATGGTCGGTTTTGGATAGAGGTCGACCTAGTGCGACATTGTGCATAGATTGATGGCCGAACAAAGCTTATTGGCTTTAGTGTTTTATATATTTAACCTTGTGCTTATAGGTATTGATTATCAAAGACAAAAATGATAGTATATTGTTTGAGTTGTCATATGGTTAATTTTATATGTCCAAAGATCATGAATGCCATATGTATGTGTGGCCTTGTATTTTGGTGTGATTTATATGTTTACGTCATGAGTGGCAAAGAGGGTTTGGAGGTAGCGTGCTTGTATTTCGTGAGTGATGTTCAGTTATATGTTGCAATCTATAATGTGGTGTTTTTCATGAGCTATTTTTAATTCCATGTTGTATATGGGCCAATTTATGGGCACAATGAGAGGTTGCTACTGATTGTGTTGAGCATAATTTGTATTTTAGAGAGAAGAGATTATTTTCTTGTATTCAAGTTTAATCTAAGGTATTTTTAAAATTTTCCTTAGAGAGTTTCAGGGGGTCTGGGCCTATAGAAAGTAGTGCCTTTCTACGATAAGAGTAGTGGCTCCTTGTTGATGGTGGCCAATAAATAGTTGATAGGTAGTTGGGGATTCCTAGCTGGTGGTGGCCAACAAATTGTAGCAGGGATTGTCGCTCCTATTTTGTAGTGGCTAGCTAAATGATTTAAAACGAAAACATATGAAGACATAATAATAAAAGGGATGTAAAGCAACACTAGGGTGGTTTTTTTCCCTTTGGGGTTTCCACCAAAAATATCTTATATCTCATTGTGCATGATTATTTTATGTGGAATGGTTCTTATGTGTTGATTCTTTATGTAGTTTCATATTCAGATTTACTACGTATATGCTAGGATATTGATCATTTAGTATATTGGAAAAAAGTTGAAATTTTTATATTTGTTATCACTGTTGATTCAACCCCCCTCCCCCCCCTCTCAATAGTGACCTAGTTTCCAGCAAGTGGTACCAGAGTCTGGTTCCTTCTAGTGTAGCTTCACTATTAGAAGGTATATCATGGAGAATTAGGGAATATATGTATCAGGTCGAGTTTATTTTCTTCATGTACCTGATTATGTGCTATGGAAGGTGAGATTGGAAGCATATTTCATATCTCTTGATGTGAAATTGTTTATTTCAATAGAGTATGGTAAATAGCATGAATTTAACGGGGAAGCGAAGAATATTATTTTGAAGGTCTTATCAAATCAATATGTAGCTAAAGTGAGACATTACAAGACTACAAAATATATTTTGGACAGGATGCAAAATATGTATGGAAGATAAGGGTTTCAAGGTCCAAAAAGTTCTGAAGGAACCCATTACACTCTTGAGGAAAAGGAGAATAATGCAGAAGACCTTACATTCATAGGAATTGAAAATATAGACTCTTCTCTAGAAGAGAGTGAAAATATACATGAGACCAATGATGCGCCAATAATTGATTTAGAGATATAGCGCGAAGATGTTAACAAAGAAAATAAAAAAGGAGAATAATTTAGAAGACATTACATTCATAGAAACTACAAATTTAGACTCTTCCCAAGAAGATAGTGAAAGTATCCATGATATTAGTGATGTGCCAATAATTTATTTAGAGAGATAACATGAATATCCCAACAAAGAAAATTATATGTTAACAAATCAGTTGCAAGATCGTGAAGCCTGTTGCACAAAATTAGAAGCTAAATTAGCGTCATTGAGATGTGAATGATAAAAGGCTAATAGTCAACTATCTTAATATCAAAATTTGGAGAAAAATATTAGAACCTTAGACGAGATCCCCATCAATCAAATATTCCCTCCCATAAATATCGGTTTCGATTTTGAAGAAGAAGCATGCTCCATGAAGGAAAAGAAGAAATAATAGGACAACCATGTTGCAAAAGACCATAAGTCCACTAGAAATAAAGTCAAATGAAGCCCTAGGAAGCAACATCAACAAGGAAAGTCCAATGTATTTTCATGATATTGAGTTATATTTTTACTGTCATGTATTTTTTTCATGCCATACAAAGCATTGAGCTCCCTAGGGTTTGAATCTCTCTTACGAGGACTATACATTAAGGACTGCTACTACAATATTTTAGAATTGCAACATTTATTGAATTCTATTTACATAATAATGATGAAGGATAATGTTGTGTTTCTTCTGCATGTTGACATGATTTCCAAAGACCGGGTTTGTTCTTGTCGAAGAAGATATGATGGCATGTTAGGAAATTGTATGCCAGGAATCTAAGAAGGAAGTTGAGGCACATTTTAAGTTCTCAATTTAGAAATAAATAACTCAAATCAGTTGAGTATGGAGAGGAGGAAGTTCACCATTTTGAACTAAAGAAAGGAGAATTCCTTAGAGAAGATGATGAGGAAGATGTTGAAGAGAGATTGACTGAGAGTCTCATGGACTGCATCAAGGGTCTATACCAACATAATGAGTTGTTAATAGGAGGTGTGGTGGTAGAGGTGCCAAATTTGGCTAGAAATCCTTATGATTATAATACTCATATTTTTTGTATGGTTGTAGGTCAAAAGAATGTTAGAGAATGAAATTTTTCTATAACTGTAATTTGAATAGAGAGGAATGAAGGAATGATTTTATTAAGCATTAGGGAGGGAAAAAAATTAGAACATGTCATGAAAGAAGATGAAATAATATTGTATCATCAAGGCAACTGGAATAAGGACCTTACACAACAAGAGAAACTAATGATGAAAGAAACAAAAGAGGTTAGATGGCTTCATTTTTTAGAACTAATAAGTTGTATGTGAATTTAGGATTTTCAATTCATGAACATGAAAATATTTTTCAAAAGGGAGAAGAAAATGCATATTTTATCCAAGAATAATATAAGAAAAATAATTCAACAAGAGATAGACAATATTTGAATATTTCCTCCAAGGAAGAAGAAGGAATGAGAATATATTTTAGGAGGAAAAGGAAAGAAAGCCTGAAATTTTCTCCTAATAGTATTCAAAAGGAATCTTAATAATAGTTGACAAAGAAAACCATGTTAAAAGTGGCTTAAAAATATAGCCATGTAAAGGAAAAAGGACACCCATTAGAAGTTGTTATAACATAAATTGTCATTGAAGAGGAAGACTTCATAAAGGAAAAGGGACAAAAATCCATTGCAATGTTGTTACAATATGAGAAGGAGTTTTAGTTCATAGAGGACTAGTTGGACAGTCCCAGGGTTGAAGGAGATTGTATAAAGGATGGAACCAATAAGTAGGAAGAAGTCAGGGTGTTTCAAGAATGTGAGTATTTTTTTGATAAAATTCATGATGTAAGGATTTCTGCTGAGATTATAGTTGAAGGAAACAAAATTTTATTTTAAGAAGATAAAAAGGAAGGACATTAGGAAAGCTTGTTTCATAAAAACGAATTTCTCAACATCTGAATATAGATTTTAATGCTACCAGAATTGAAGTTGCACCTTGTGTTGACGGGAAAAACTTTCAACTAAGAAAGCTCCAACAATAGGTGAATCAATATGAAGGGAAAATATGTATATTTTTGAATCATGAATATATTTCCATAGAAAATCATGGAAGAACACAAGGTGTTGAAGGCAGTAATTTTTTTTAAAAAAGAGGAAAATTTTCCTCTCATGGAGAAATGATAAATAAGGTTGTCAAGGTGCTTAAAAATATTTCAGATGTCTAATAATGAAGAATGGAAGAAAATTATGAAAATGAAGAGGTGGAAATTAAAGCCATGAAATTTTTGAAAATACTACTGAAATTAGGTAATTTGGTTCAAGAACAAGATGAGATAAACGTCTAGAGTGAGGAAATGAGCATGTTGAAGAAGGTGCTTAAGAAATTGTACAATGGAGAAGAGGAATAAATTAGCTATAGAATATGCTTCATTGAAAAATACTACATCAGTAGAACAAAAATAAAGAAAAATAAAAATAAAAATGGGTTCCTCGAAGGATAAGTGCAACAATAAACAACCAAGAAAGAAAGCCAATGGCCAACAACAACATAACGTCTAGGATCCTTGAGCATGCAAAAATCAAAGGCATGTGATTGGGAAACTATGAAAAATTCATAACTCAGGAGTCTCATGCAAAGCATCAACAACTAATTATCCATTTCCTTTTATACCCAAGGGCGTCATGAAATTTCCCCAAGGGGCATAAATTCCCTTGAGTGTAATTGAAGAAAATTCTACAATAAGAAATTTTTGTTGCAATTACAAGTGTCCAGACTCTAGAAGGATCTGGACTATTGGGTTGTTAGGTTGTTTTGGTGAGATGATATTCTTCCAAAATGGGCATTTTTAAACACGAAAAAGTGTCATGTGGAGGTGTTAGTATTTTGGGATAAATGCCAAATTTATATTTATTTTCTTAGGATATTTTCTATCCAGTAGGATCTATACATGTATATACAGTTAGACCATGATTGGGCCTATGGGGAGTATAACTCAAGTGTATAAGGGAGTAAGCTACTAAGATATATTTCTCATGAAAATGTGGGTAGTAAGACATGTAAGTCTCTATAATTATACTAGTCATAGAAGTAAACAGAATTAGGGGTCCTTTTTTCTTCTCCTTCTTTTTTTATTATGTGTTCATTAGGTGTTAACTTATTTTATAGAATGGTGAACAATATCCAATATTAATGGCCTATGTGTAGTTTGTGATACATCCCCCAATGTGAATCGAATGTATGCACCTAGTTCCCAAGATAGTGAGGGTACTCGATTAAGATAACCATTCGTGTGAAGGAATGTAAAGATTACTAGTCAGGTTGAATGTTATTGGGAAGATCATAGGTTTTAAAGAGTGAGAAGAGGGCACATAATTGTCGGCCTTGTGTATCAAGTGAAGCTTTCAGGATCTATCCATGATCCTTCTTAGTTTGTGTTTGAATCTCAATGACGAAACATAACCAATGCCTCCCCTGGAGCAAGAACGAAAGAGTATGGAATTCTTAGAGCACTAGTATGGGTTCAAAATACTGCCAATGAATTTTTGAAGTAGTGATTTTAAATAGGAAGAGATTGACATGAAAAAATTGTCATTTTGGCATGAAAATTCCAAATGAAGTTTCCAACGAGAGAAGAACCACAATTTCGTAACCCCCCCCCCCCTCTTGCTAAAATGAGGGGTCACACCCCCAAGAAATTAACAACATTCATTGAGTACTTTTGTCAAAACTCCCTCATTCGATTAATTCAGTGGAGATGCAATTTAAGACACACCCTCCCACCCCTTTGGCTAACGTCATAGGGAGAGGCCCCCATGATTCTCCCTAGTCATTGACTTTGGTTGAGTGATCATGGCTATTGATAGGGACCCCACACCAACAGGTGAAGAACAACCATGCTCAAGAAGAGAAAGGAACCAATTCATGTTGGAGAATGAGTGGTACCATAGGCTAAATAGGGTTGAGTTGAAGTATAGCCACCAAAAGGAGAAGGATTGGGTTCCAAGGTTTGGAAATGGGACCTAGGGATATCTATGTCCCCATTGTGAATTTCCTTTTTGTATGTTGACAAATGACCAAGGAGGTCCAAGCACACAATACTTAGAAGCAGGGGTTTGGATGGTTACATACAGATGTAGATGGATATGTTGCGTCATCAACAGATATACATTTTATGTGAGTTCTATAGGGTTAGAGAAAACATAGATCAAGTCCAACCTAAACAAAAAATTAGATCAATTGAACAGGATGTGTCAATAGTGTTAGCGATCTTGGTTTTGTTCAATTATAATTTCACATTATATGATTGAAAGATTATGAAAGAGTATTGTAAAAGTGTGATTAATATATTATGATCGTACACATGGGTGTAATGGGGGGTAGAATGGGTCATATAATAATAATAATAGTTTATGCCATTCACTATAAGGTTAATTAGGTACACTATATTATCAAACAAGGCCCAATATGATAGTTAATGAGTAAGTGTAAAGGTGGTCTCATTAAATAAGGCCCACTAGGTGCTCAGGAGGGTTTTATGATTATATTTCTCTTGAAAATTATAAATTAGGATGGATTCCTCTTTATAAGATGTGTGGAAGAGTATTGTACTTGGATATTAGCTCATTAGTATATTTCCCCCTTCAAGCGACAAGTGAATTGGACTAAAGGATCAATTTTGAGATGTTTAACTACCTTAAGAGTTTGATATTAATAAAGTGTGGAGAATTTATATATTATTATTGGATAGTTTTTATGTGGCTCTATTTGAAAATCTAAGGCACATAACATAATCACATGGGAAATAAACACATAGGTAATAGTTGGTATTCATGTAACATGTTGGTTTAGTGGTGTAAAATGTTTTAAAAATCATTAATTCCATAGAAGGGACATTCATATGATGTATTCTCAAATGTTTTTCCCATGTTGTAAATGATAAGAGTGTAAGAGGTAGTACCTCAAAGAGGGAATAACTCTCAATTCCGAAATAAGGTTCTAATAAAACTATGTAGATCTAAAGAAGTGATATGTGATGAGAATTAATATTAAGTAATTTAAATTAATGTTGCAAGGATTTGTCCATATTGGATTTAGGCACTCTAATACTGAACAAGTTTGTTTTTTAGGAATGGAACATGGAAACCAAATATGAAGACACTAATTATGCACATAAATTCAAAGCATCACATGAAAGAATATTCTAACGAAAGAAAGCATTTTCGTTTTGTGGTATTAGTATGAAGGTTGAAAATTTTCATAATGTAATTGGCCATATAACTATAATTTATACATATGCACGCATGCCCATAGTTAACTATGGTGATTTTCCTAATGTTCAACAATGGTTATATGGATTAGACTCATAATTTGAGGTTTGTTGTTCATTATAGAGTTTCCCTAAAGGGGAGGTTTTTCACTAGTATAAGGAGTTCTTAACACTTGTGTCTAGGGTAATTCATGTGTTGGTTTTATACCCTAAGCAATGCTAGATTAGGTGTGTTAGGTAAAATTCAAGGAGAAAATTCTTATAGAGAACAAGGTACATAAATTTCACTTATTAGTTCTTTGAAATTGTTGGTAGAGTTGTTATTCATTCATGGAAAATTCATAAAGGAGTTGCATGAACCATGTAGGTGATGGAATTCCTACTAGATCTATGATCACAATGATTGAGTATCCCTGTAGTTTGGTGGATGGTTTTTCCTTTAGATAAAATTTTACAGTTTAGTGCTCAATTTATTTTCAAGTAACATAATACAAGTCATGTTTGGACCAAGTAATACTTTTGGTTGTGTGACCATTTTTATTATTTGAAGAAGCATTTATGAAATAGAGAAAAGAATAACGAAGGTTTTAGAGGGAAAAACATATGCTCATTAAGTGGGGGTATTAGAATAGTTAACCCATATTTGTATTGTGTGCTAGTATTTAGCCACGTAGTTTTTCATAGTATTGAGTATCATCAAGTAAATAATGCATGTAAATGAATGATTCCTTAACTAATTTTAAGAGGTAGTTGGATGAGTGTTAAATTAGCTCCTTATTTAATATACAATTGAGATAATTTTTGAACTAATTATGATTGTGTTAAAATAGTGTATTTATCTTTACCTAAAACCTTCATATATTTAATTAATTGTGCAATTACATTAACAAAAATAATTTAACAACCTATCCTCATCATGTTTCCACTGACAATCAGAAAACAAAATAATCCCATAACCAAATTACATTGTGGCCAAGGCGAGAAATGGCTTGTATCACTAACCAACAGTGCCATACAAATATAACAACCATATTGCTCAAGTATAAGCACTACCAATGGCTTTATAACACCAAAAGTCTGGGTTTTAACCCTGTACAGAAATTATCTGCAAACGAATTCGTAAAAACAACAAATAAACAATAGAGAGAGCATAAAACATAAAAAATATATACACGGAGATTTTCCCCTTGATCCCAAATTGGGACTACGAGCTTGATTTTTCATTATATTCCTTTTAGTATTACAACGCATATATATATACATGTCGAAGCATTCATAAAGCCAAATTCATTAACCCTATATTAGAACATAACCCTAGTTACCTTGACCAAATCTATAAAATACAAGGAGAAGAAAACCATCATGCCCAAAACCATGTGAAAACCCATCCACAAAACCATAGGCAGGTACGCCCACCTAATATATGGTCCAAAACAAAATTCCCAAGGCGCTACCCCAGACCTCAACAGGGGGGGCTTTGCCGCCCTATTGCACCTGGCACGAGCTAAAGGAGCCTCTTTCCCCCCTCACATCCCTCGCTTCACACATGCTTCTAACTGTGGAAATAATATAACAAAAACCCAACAAAAATAGCTACCCATAATCCCATCATAAAAAACTATACAAAATTATCACATCCAATCCATAGGCAACCAAATTGAGACTGAAAATTTGTCTAATAATTTACCACACAACAAGGATACCAAAATAAATAATAAATTCCTAGAAAAATGGGACCACGACCACCACGAAAACCCACAATGTTGTGACTAACTATTAATATCACGACAAGGGAACAAAAGGAGATAAAAGGTGCCCTACCTAATTGGGCCAGTAACCACCACGAAGACCAACATAATTCATTGCAAACTCTCTATGCTCACTGATCATTATTAGTGGAAGAAACAGTTGTTGGATCACTCACACTAGAATCGAGAGAAACCATTAGGTCTATACAATCTGTTTCATAGAAAATATGGCTCTCCAAATGCATCAAGAGGGAGTAAATATTGTACAAGAAAAACAATTGATTCCTGAGCATCCTCTTGATGTCCTCCAGGGATGAAAAAACATTACACTTATCCACTTTCTTATCCTTCAAGACTAGGCCCAACAATGCCTTCATTTGACAACGAAGCACCACAAAGTTTACGTACTGGTTCATCCTACCATTGGTATGCTCAAGGCCTAGAACCCAAGCCGACATGTCCTCCAAGAGCTCAAAATATGAAAGAGATTGTCATTCCACCCCCGCTTGGGTCTTGAGCTTAAAATTTTCCTTATGAGTATCCCACAACACAAGGATTCTTACCCATTCAACTCGAAAAGAGAAATTGCACTAGGAGATTAAGGACCTTACCTCAAATACTCTCCCCTCACTGGATAATGGCTCAATTACCATTGAAACCCTGAAATGAAATGACCATAATTGTGACGCTACATGCACATGCATGTGAGAGCAAGCCAAGTCCCTCCTCCTTAAATGTTGAGTGCCTACTTGGGGTGGCGAGGGCTACCTCGAAGGCCTCCATTCCATTCACATTTACACCCGCATCAGGGAAACATTTAGCACAATTTTATTATGAAAAGTCACTTTTAATATTTTATAAGTTTTTCTATATAATTTGTTTCTTAATTCATTACATAATAATGATTGGATTGAAACATTAAAATATAACACAATAATATTTACACAATAGACTTGCCTATTTTGGGATAAGATTTCTATAATTTTAATTTAATTATGAATAATTACTATGTGGATCTTAGGGATTTAACCTCCATGGAATATTCTTGAATATTCATAGTAGTATACACAATGAGAGATTGAGATCTATCGCTAAAGTAGTTACACTGTTATTTTTTATTAATTAAGAATTAAATGATATGAACAATTTTCATATGAAGTGGGCTACAGTTTTTTTTGGGCATGTGATATTAACCATAACACTTTCCCATGTTATTGTAACAAATTATTTTACAAATAAAGAATATTTATGATAAAATGGGCTAAATCTCCATGGATGAATCTCGTTCCATGTTTTTTTAAATGTATATATGTTTAACATAAATATTAATAATTTTTATAAGTAATAATAATAATAATCATGATATTTATTATTTTAATTTTATGATTTTTTAATTTTAGAAACATCAAATATACCATATATCATCAATTAATTTATTGAGCTGAAAGGCTCATTTGTACGAGAGGCACATTCTACAACCCAGTATGTCAGTTCTCAAAATTAAATTTTAGCTAATCTCAGCCAACATAAAATAAAAAATTAGAAATATAAATAATGTTTATGTTAGTATCTCCAATAAATAATAATAATGAAAATATAAAAAAATAATGTTGGCCTGAAACAAAAATGAAAATAACCATATAGATTAAAAAAAAAAAAAACTACAATACAATTATCTGATATGTTTAGATAAAAAAAACTACAATACAATTATCTCATATTTTTAATATTTCTTTTATCATATGTAGTTGAATATGAATGGATCATACATTTACCTTCAACAAAAATATTTACCACATCAAAATTCCAAATTAGTTAAAATTTTAAACATATTTATTCTTTACTAAAGTCAATACCATATTTTAAATCAAAGTGAAAAGGTTAATTCAATCAAAGATTCCAAAATATTGTTGTAAAATATTTTGATATTTCTTTTATTTAACTATTTGTAAAAATAATATTTAAAAGGGAAACCGTATCCTATAGATATATTAAAATATCTATACACAAAAATATTTCCATGTCAAAGTATGAATATTCAAAAATATTCATTTGATCTAGTTTTATTATAAATTTTGTTATCATGTCATGTAAAAACATCATTAATTCTATTATTGATATTGAAATATTAATATTCATATTAATATTATTCAACTTAATAACTTTTAATTAATACAATATTAAATTTAATATATTATTACTTTTCTTGTATTATAATGATACATATTAACTCTATATATATATATATATATATATATATGGAAAGGAAGAACAAAGACATACAGTGGTAGAGGTGGAGAGATTTGGGGAGTGAGAAAAAGGAGGAGAGGGGGAGGGATTGAGAGATGTAATTGGAAGGAGAGAAAGGTAGGCAAGAAGAAATACATAGAGAGAGAAAAGTAGAGAGAGATGGAGTGAGAAGGAAGAGATTGAGAGAGAATGTGTATTCTTGGGTGTGACATAGAGAGACAAATAAGGAGATATGGAGAGGAGTAGAGAGAAGGAGAGAGGGAGGGAGATAGTGACAGAGTTAGAGAGAAAGAGAGAGAGTAGAGGGGGAGAGATAGAGGGAGGTGGGAGATAAAGGTAGAGAGAGTAAGGAAGAGATCAAGGACATGAGAGAGAGAAGGAAAGAGGAAGGGAGAGAGAGAGGAAGTTAAGAAGAAAAAGACATAGACAAAAAGGTGGAGAGAGTGATAGGGAATGATAACAAATATGGAGATAGAGGGAGATAGAAGAGCAGGAGGGAAGAGAGATAGAAGGGGTGGGGGAGGGAGAGAATGGGAAAATAAAGAGAGTCTGTGAGGGTGGGGAAGAGAGAGAGACATATAGATAGATATGGAGAAAGAGTGTGTATGTTTTTGGGGTGATATAGAACGACAAAAGAGACAAAAGAGAGACATAGGGAGATAAAGTTACATATGGAAGGTGAAGAGAGGGAAGGATAGAGAGATAGAGAGAGGGAGAGATAGATAAAAATGGAGAGAGATATCATGTGTGTTTAGGGGGGGGATGTTGAGATAGAGAGACAAATAAGGAGATATGGAGGGGGGAGAGAGGGAAGAATATTTTTTGCACTAGATGCATTGATTTTAGCATAGATGGTGATTTCTAATCTTATTTGATTGATTTCACTAATGGAGATAAAATGAATTAGAGGGGGGAGGAGGAATGAAGAGAGAGACAGGGAGAGGAGTAAGAGAGGGAGAGAAGGATAAGAGAGAGAAAGAGAGAGTCACAAATATTGAGGGGGGAGAGGGAGGGAGAAAGTGACAGGGTTAGAGGGAAGGGAGAGAGAGAGAGAGAGATATTGGGTGAGATAAAGGGATAGAGAGGAGTAGAGAGGGAGGGAAAGAGATGAGGAGAGATGGAGTTGGAAGGGTAGAGAGGGAAGGAAGAAGAATAAATAGAGAGATAAGTGGAGAGAGAGAGAGGGAGTGACAAGGGAGATATGTAGTGTGTGTATGTTTTGGGGTGAGGTAGTGATACAAATAAGGATAGATGGATGGAGATATAAATATAGATGGAGGGGGGAGGGGGAGAGGTATGCATAACTATATGGAGTTGGAAGGGGATAGATGGAAGGAATAAGAAAGACATAGAGAGAGAGAAGTGGAGAGAGAGAGAGGGGGAGTGATAAGGGAGAGATGTAGAGAGTGTGTGTATGTTTGGTGGAGAGGTAGAGAGACAAATAAGGATATATGGAGGGAGATATAGATGGAGGGGGGAGAGAGGGAATAATATTTCTTAAACTAGATGCATTGATTTTAACATACATGGTGATTTATAATACTATTTTATTTCTTGCACTAGATGCATTGATTTCAGTGTAGATGTTGATTTTTAATGATATTTGGTTCCATTAACTAGATGCATTGATTTCATTGTAGATTTTGATTTATAATCCTATTTGATTGTGTGCACTAGATGCATTGATTTCAGTGTAGATGTTTTCTAATTCTATTTGATTTCTTGCACTAAATGCATTTATTTAAGTGTAGATGATTATTTATAATCATATTTAATTGCTTGCACTAAATACATTGATTTAATTCTAGATGTTTATTTATAATTCTATTTGATTGCTTGTACTAGATGCATTGATTTCAATATAGATGTTGCTTTATAATGATAGTTGAATGCTTGCAATGCAGTGATTTCAATGTAAATGTGATTTCTAATCCTATTTTATTGCTTGCACTACATGAATTGATTTTAGTGTATATGTTTTCTATTTCTATTTGAATACTTGCACTAGATGCATTGATTTTAGTGTAGATGTTGATTTCTAATTATATTATATTGCTTGCACTAAATGTGTTGATTTTAGTGTAGATGTTCTTTTTATTATTATATTTGATTGCTTGCACTAGATGCATTGATCTCCGTGTAGATGCTGATTTATAATTCTATTTGGTTCCTTGCATTAGATGCATTGATTTCAGTGTAGATTTTTTTTCTAATCATATTTTATTTCTTGCATTAGATGCATTGATTTCAATGTAAATGTTGATTTCTGATTTGATGGAACTAGATGTATGAGGGTACATTAATTTTAAATTGATTGGTGATACATTAATTTTAAAGTGATTGAATTAACACTATGAATGATTTTAGGCTAAGCACAAAAACAATATTGACAATGTGCATTGAATTTTGTATTATTGTAATTTAACCTAAGAGAGAACAGATAAGATCTTTACTACAATAACTCTAGTTAAATACAATTAATATGTGTACTACAATAACTCCAGTTAAATATTTGAATGATTTACGACTTCACTTGCACTTTTCATATAATCCATATGAAAGTATCACAAAACTAAGATGGGTGATAATAAGAATAGTAGAAGAAAATAGTTGATATTGATCAAAATGAAGACTATCTGTAATTGAATATATTCTTATTATTAACATTTTTTGTCATTCAACACTATAACTTTGTCACTTTGCACTCCAAAAATTTATTTCATCATTTTTCATAACTAAAGTTATTAACAATATCTATCATCTCAACAGACTGAGGTAACTCAACAAATTTAAAATTAAAACTACTCTTCAAGATATATTTAGTAATACCTGGAGGGACACTATTTAGAATTAATTAGTTGTCAAAAACTCTAATATCTGAAATTAAATGAAAGAGATGTGAAATATCAATCATCCTGCAAGTTATTAATAATATTGTCTTCCTTCTTCATCACCAACTATTTACTAATAGACAATCACATACACATATATAAATATAACACAAAAACTGTAGCATTCAAAAAATTACCAACCAAATCCAAACACATAAACACACAAACCACTCAAAGCATTCGAACACAGACACACACAAACCACTCAAAACATCCAAACACAAATGTACAAATCATTCAAGGCAAGCAACATAGACTATATTAAAGAACAAAATTATATGGTCATGTGAGGCAAGTAAAACATAATCTAAACCTCAAACATATGCATAATAATAATAATCTAAAAATATGACGCCTAGATCAATCTAACTCTGGATCTATCATGCACAGAAAGGGATTGAATACCTCTAGGTGCAAACCTATCCTCAAATTCTACACTCCAAAAAGAAGGTTTTCACCTTGAGGGATTCGATCCATATCTGTCCATGATAGATCAACAATTACATGGATCTAGGATGGTTCTACAACCCAATGTTAAGGCAATGTGTAAGTTTGTTCATGCTCAACTTGGAGTGGATTCTTTAAATACCAAAGTAATGTTGGCTATAACAAAAAAAAGAAAAAAGAATATACTATGCATGTTTAATTAATTGTCCATATGACCTAACACAATTTCATATGAAGTAATTAGAAGTAAAAAAAATGTGAGTAAAATGTTTAAACCTCATACTTTTCAAAAATATTTTAACACCTAATTTAGATAAACTATTCCAAGATCTATATTAACTAATTTAAGTTCATATCAACTTTATATATATATTTATATTTAAAAATATATATTTTAATGTTGTATATAATAAAAAATCTAATCTGGGTTATGAATAAATAGTTTAATATGAATTAATATTCTGGTGTAGTTAAAATATATTAATAACAAAAAAACAAAATCACTCAATGCACATGTTATGTAAAATATTTTATGTATTGTTTTAAAAAATGATTTATATATTGTATAAAGCTATGGAAAACAAATATTATAGCTATAGTCTTTGAAGTGGTCTCATTATTTTACACTTTAACCCTTTTTTAGGTTTTTTTTTTTTTTTTGCTGAAATCCAACAAAATTTTTTTGGACTTACAAGATTAAATTATATAATTTTTATAGCATTCAAAAATACAATTTAAACAATAAAACATTACACATTGTTTTTGGCACTCCCAAATAAGTTTACAACTGAAAAAAAATGATCCTTCTAAACTTATGTTAAATGTATACTTAAAATAAATCTACACTAATATAAATATATTAATTTTTTAAAATATGGAAAAATATAATATTTATTTCTGTTATATAACTTAATTCGAATAACTAAACATTTTTTTTATTACCTCGGATATTCTATGTAGACAAAAAATCACTTAATTTAATACATGTTAGAAATATAGACCCACCCATAAAATGAAAGGTGATGATTCTCATCTGCCCACCCATGAAATGGAAGGTGATGCTTCTTATGGACAACTCGGAGTACACATGGAATTTTTATTTTTTATTTTTTTTAAACCCTTTATATAAAAGGAAATCATTGAAATTGGATAATCGTTGGTTTTTTTTCTTTCAAAAAGAACTCCTTGTATAAAGGGAAATCATTGAAATTGGATAACAGTTGGGTTTTCCTTCAAAACATGGGAAAGAAATTCCATGCATTATATTTCGGAATAGCTTTTGAAAAGGAGAAAATTCTAAAAGCGAAAAAAGAAAATAACACGTGAAAAATGAGTAGGAAATATGAAGTTTTTATTTTATTCAAAAGAATATTTAGATGCCTGTCGGGTTTATTAAATAATCAAATAACTAATTTTATAATCCTAAGTTGGGAGAACCTAGTTCATTGGAATGGTACGCAAGTTTAAGTGAACTACAACAAATACTTCATAACATCAATACACAACGATGTTGACCCTTTTCCCAACTCATTACACACCATAACACAATCCCTAATTTTGGTAAACCTCTATGCTTCACATCAATCTGAAATACATTTATTTTGAAACACAGTGATCAAGCATGCACAATAATGGAGGATAATTTCACCCATTTCTATTAACATATAATCTATATAATATAGTTTTATTACACAATAGTTGGCCCTTTTCCACTCTTCGTCGTAGTCCTTAGCCTCTCTTGGATTTTTCCCTCTCTATTTAACTCATCCTCTTTAACCTTTTACTTATCAAATATATAGATTACATCATAGGGTATATCTACATGTGTCCTCCATTTAGAAAATAATCATATCATAGTTTAATTATTTTTCTCTTTTATAATTTGCCACATGGCTGAGAATGCTAGCTCATCATAACTCCCTTAACAACTTAAGTTACTTTTTTGAATTTAAAAACTTATATTTACATGAGAAAATCAATTTATAAATCAAAATTAGAGAATTTGCTGCATTTAAAATATTCCAAGACCTTTTTAGGTGTGAGCAAAAAATGGTGGAATTGGCTTTATGTTCCTACATCACATAAGAAATGCACATAAAATTTTCTAGACTATATTTTTCTACTTGTGATATGTGATGACTTTTTATAAATGTCTTATTTTCGAAATGGTTTAAAATAATGTGAAATTAATATTAAAAGCAAGTGAATTCTCAAATATATAACTATAATTAGAAGGCCTTTGTTAATCAAATATTTCCTACAAAAGTTAAGTATAAAATTATTTAACTACTACAAAGAGGATTAATATATCTAAACATAATTTATTGAGAGAGTGCATATCATTTTCTTTCAATAAGAATTCTAATCCAGGTGGATATTGGTGGTCACTCACTTATTCCATTTTGATCCTCACCATCGGTTATTTCAGTTTTGCACTTTTAGCACAACTTAATATTTTTAGTAGGTTTTTGGGTCCTGAACTTTCGGAGCCGTTTTGGGGCCATAATGATCCAGGTGGATATTGGTGTCCACCCACCTATTCCATTTGAAACACCACCATCAGTTCTTTTTTTTTTTCAGTTTCAACACAACTTACTATTTTTAGCTCTGGAGCCGTTTTGAGGCGCTAAACAATGTTTTTGGGGAAAACCAGGAGCAACACACCTCCATAGATCGATGTTGCTCACACAAAAATTTGTATTCCTTGGATAGATATTTATAACAAGGTATGGTGCATGTCAAACGAAGATCGTATGCCAAATTTACGACCCCAGGATGTTGAAACACCAATTTACCCAAACAGGGCCCATAGTTTTGGCGCTTCATCTCCTAGGGTTAGGTTTTTGGATGTGTAGAGTTTTCCATTGTTTATAAATAATAAATAGGCCCTTGAGCCTCATTGTAAAATAGTTTAGAGGCATGTAGCCGCCACATCTCTTCTCATAGATAAGCTACCAGTGCCCTAGCTATTTTATTTCCATTATGTCTGTAAGCATATTTCTATTATTTGATATTAATTAAATGAAGTATTATTTCCACTGCATCTCTATGTTTATGTATATTTCTGTACTTTATTTCATTCTTGTATAAATCAGGATCAGTGGTATCAGAGTGGTCTGCTCTTTCTCTATTTTTCTTTGCATGTCCCATCGTGGTCAGGGTATAAGGAGTTAGGTCTCGATCTGGTTGAACCCTTGCAAGATCATCCCCGTAAACCCCGATGACCTCCCATGGTGGAATAAATTAAATACGAGGGGGCAGGAGATCCTATCGAAATATTTCTTGAGGAGGCCCTCAAGAAACAAAGGAACGCGATGATGGATAACTTTGCTCAGATCCTTCAACGACTACCCACCTATGATGCATCTGCTTCCAACAACCACTTTGGAGGCGACAATCCCTTCAAGGTAAATGTAAACTTTGACACTCCTATATTTGAAGGCCATATAGATGTCGATGTCTTCGATAGATGGTTGAATTTTCTAGAAGGGTATTTCTCAGTGCATGATTTCTCTAACCGAGAAAAGATTATTTTTGCACTCCTCAAAGCCAGCCCCCATGTCAAGGACTGGTGGGAAACATACTATGAGAAAAAGGATGAGGGGGAACCCTCTCTCTTCTCAGCCGCACCCACTTGGAATTTGTTCCGAGATGGCATCAAGGAAAAATATTACACCATGGAGGGCTATGAGGACAAATACATGTAACGTACCATGTTGCGGAAAAAAAGGGATCAAGATGTTCGCGAACTGATGAATTTGTTCCATGCCCTACGCAAAAAATTAGGTATTAAAGATCTAGAGAGACATTTGGTCCTCAAGTACCGCAGTTGTCTGCACATATACGTTCAGAATAAAATGGAGTTCCTCAACATTACATCTCTTCGCATGGCCTATCGCTATGCCGCCAAGATCCAACAGAAATTTAAGCAGAAGAAGTAAGAATTTGGATCGGCGAATCCGAAGCCAGGGAAAGGCACCCCCGAACCACAAAACAAGGGGCAAGGCCAAAGCGGGGCGACTCAAAACGACACCAAAAATCCAAAGAAGGGCACGGGGAGGTGGTGTGAATTTCATAACAGCCCCACTCACAGCACAAATGAGTGTCGAGCCAAACAATCGTTGGTAACCGAACTAAAGGTGCCTAAATCAGATGCATGTTCTGATCTTGAGTCAGGAAAAGAAAAAGGCAATTACAAAGGGAAGCAGATCATTGATGTGGATACCAGTGCCATTGTTGCCAATGTCAAGCTCCAGGGGTAGGATCGAGAGGATCTAGAGGAGGGGGGGTGCCTCTTCCATTCGCAAATGTGGGTGAAGGGTTCTCCACTACAATTCCTTGTCGATAGCGGAAGCCAAAAGAACCTGATTTAAGCGGAGTTCGTGAAGCGGCTTGGCCTACCGACCATAGCACACCTGCAGTAATGTACCATTGGGTGGCTTCACGAAGGAATAGATCTCCGCATTTTCCAACATTGCCTCCTTCCGTACAGCATCAAGCCATTCACGAATGAGGTACCGTGTGATTTTGCTCCTCTTGATGTGTCTGATGTATTATTGGGCCAACCATACTTATGGAGGAAACATGTTGTGTATGAGTCTAGGTCTCGTTCTATTATTATTACTTTGGGAAATAACTTGTACATGATACCTGAGGTAGTACCGCCTCTTGTTATCTCTTTGACTACTGCAAAACAATGCAGTAAGATTGTTTCCCAAACTAGGAAATTTTTTTTCCTTACAACTCGCTCAAAGGGAAAGAAGAATATTGTGGCCACAACCTCGAAACAGGGTTCCCCTACACAGTTGCAACATATGGATAAACTCATGGAGGAATACGAGGACATTTTCTTCTCACTTAGAAAGGTTCATCTACACTGTCACGACAAACACTCCATTGATCTGACCCCCAACGCACCGTCACCTGATGTTGTCATACATCATGCAACTACACAGACAAAATCCACACGTGTACTGTCTGAGACTGATAAAGAAACCAAATTTACTGAATGCATCCATCATGTCCACCCGTGGGTCCGTGACATCTTCGACAAATCTAATATGTTGTTCAACATAATTTGCCTCATCTCATGGAGGATCTCAATGCAATGGGGACCATTGCTTTCGAAGGGGGGAGGAATGATCCATATGGATATTGGTGGCCACCCACCTATTCCATTTGAAATTCTACTATCATTTCTTTTTCTTTTTTCAGTTTCAACACAACTTACTATTTTTAGCAATTTTTTGGGTCTTAAACTTCTGGAACGATTTTGTGGCCCTAAACGACGTTTTTTCGGAAAATCGGGATAGATCTCTCTAATGAAGTATGGTGCACATGAAATGGAAATTTTATGATAAATTTACATTCCTGGGAATTTAAAACACCAATTTACCCAAATGGGGCCCATAGTTTTGGCGCTTCATCTCCCAAGGTTGGTTCTTGGATGTTCATAGTTTTCCATTGTTTCTCAATAATAAATAGGCCCTCAAGCCTCATTGTAACACAGTTCAGAGGCCTGTAGCCACTACATCTCTTCTCAGAGATAAGCTACCAATGCCCTAGCTATTTTATTTCCATTATGTGTGTAAGCACATTTCTATTATTTGATATTACTGAAATGAAGTATTATTTCCATTGCATCTCTGTGTTTATGTATATTTATGTATTTTATTGCATTCTTGCATAAATCCAGATCACATTTTGTATACAAAAGAGGAAACCCAATAAGAGTAATAAATTTTGGATTTTCAATGCTATATTTCTCGATCATATATCTTTTTTTATTTATTTTTTTTGGAAAAATTATTAATTGAAACATATATCCTTTTTTATTAATATTTTAATCATTTAAAGTCAAAATGTTGTGACTTGTAAAATGATTTTATAAAATTTATTAAAGTTTTGAAAACATAATTATTAAACTAAATATTTTGAAAATTAAAAGTAATTTTTTGAATTTTTAAATTTCAATCTCCATTTTCTTATTGTCTCATATAGAAGAAATGACTAATTTCATAGGGTTATAAATATAATTTTTCAAAATTAAAAAATTTTGAAAATTAAAAAAAAAAAAAAAAAAATCTATATGTCACCAAGTGTCATAACCATACACACATCAAATCTCAATGTTTATGAAAAATAATACACATCAAATCTCAATATTTATGAAATTTCATTATTTATAAAAATAAAATAAAATAAAATAAAATTATACTTGCCACCAAGTGTCATAATCGTACACACATCAAATATTAATATCTATGAAAATTTCAATATTTGTAAAAAATTCATTTCTAAATAAATGTGTCAAAGTCATATTCAACTTTTAATTAATATATATCTTTTGAAAATAATTTACAAAGTTTGCTAAGTTTTTGAAAAAAATTACAATCACATTTTTTTTGTATGATATTATTTTCTGGATATATATATATATATATATATATATATATATATATATATTTAAATGTCAAATTAACTTTTATATATAATATTAACCTACACAATCAATTTAACATTAAAAAAAATCTAAAATTGTTATTTTATTACTTAAATAAAATATCTTTTAAGTCTTAAGTCCTCCCTATTATAAATATTTGTAGTAAGTCCTCTCTATTATAAATATTTATAGCTATTTGGTATGTCCCTAAGTCAACATGCCTTTTCAAAATTAATTATGTGTTCTTTTAATATTATATAATGTTTTTCCTTCCAACATTTTTAGCTACCTTCAATAACCAGCTTGATTTTATGATATTAAATATTTTTCTTTCACACATTTGTATCTATCTTTTGTATTATTTTGAATAGTCTGCTTAGAACTCATTGCATGGGTGTTGATCACACTGGTGAAGAATTGAGATTGAAACTAGTGAAATGAATCACATAGTGTCAATCATCACTTCTGGGGCTTGCACCCGGTAACAAGGACTTATCGGGACGACACCCATCCCAGGTCGCCTCTAGCTCAAGTGAGCTTAACTGTGGATTTTTCCCCACAATCAAACCCACTTACCTTACTACCAAATTTGCAAAACCTTAGTAAGTATTGTGCCTCATGAACCATTCAAGTAGATATACCTTCGCTCTTCGTATTTAAGTATTGAGGGGTTTTTGCAGTACATTATATTAGATATCATTTTTTAGGATTCAACTGCATTAAGTAAGACATTCATAAACGAAAATTTCCATGAGAGGTAGTCGTAACTTACTAATTTCTCATGATTTTTTAATAGTCAACTTAGCAGTCATTGAATCGGGTGATGCTCACAGAGGTGAAGAATTTGGATTGAAACTAGTGAAATGAATCACATAGCATCAATCATCACTTCTGAGGCTTACACCGGTAACGGGGACTTCTCGGGAGGTCACCCATCCGAGATCGCCTCCGGATCAAGTGTGCTTAACTTTGGAGTTTTCCCCACAATCAATCCCACTTATATTGCTATGCCATTTTCAAAACCTTAATAAGTATTGTGCCTCATGAACCATTCAAGTAGAGCTCCCTTCACTCTTTGTATTTAAGTATTGAAGGGTTTTCGCAGTGCATTATATTAGATATCATTTTTTGGGATTCAACTATGTTAAGTAAGTCATTCATCTATGACCATTTCCTTGAGAGATAGTCGTAACTCACTACTTTCTCATGATATTTGAATATTCCACTTAGCACTCATTGCATCGGGTGGTGCTCATAGGGTTGAAGAAGTGTGATTGAAACTAGTGAAATGAATCACATAGCATCAATCATCACTTCCGGTGCTTGCACTGGGTAACCAGGACTTCTCAAGAAGTCACTCATCATAAATCGTCTCTAGCACAAACACGCTTAACTCTGGGGTTTTCCCCACAATCAAACCCACTTAGCTTGCTACCCCATTTGCAAAACCATAGCAAGTATTGTGTCTCATGAACCATTCAAGTAGAGCTCTCTTCACTCTTTGTATTTAAGTATTGAGGGGTTTTTGCAGTGCATTATATTAGATATCATTTTTTGGGATTCAACTACATTAATTAAGTCATTCATATATGACCATTTCCATGAGAGGTAGTCGTAACTGAGTAATTTCTCGTGATTTTTGAATAGTCCACTTAGCACTACTTGAATGGTTCATGAGGCACAATACTTGCTAAGGTTTTGCAAATGAGGTAGCAAGCTAAGTAGTCTTCATTGTGGAGAAAACTCCACAATTAAGCCTGCTTGAGCGAGAGGTGATATGGGATTCATGACCTCCCAGAAAGTCCTGGTTACCGGGTGCAAGCCCAAAAAGTGATGATTGACGCTATGTGATTAATTTCACTAGCTTCAATCCCACTTCTCCACCTCTATGAGCATCACCCGATGCAATGAGTGCTAAGTGGACTATTAAAAAATCATGAGAAATTATTCAGTTACAACTACCTCTCATGGAAATAGTCATAGATAAGTAACGCAATTGAATCCCAAAAAATGATATCTAATGGTAATAAATTTTAGGGTTGTCAATTCTACACTTCTCTATATCATATATTCATTGTCATTTTTGTTTGTAAAAATCAATAATTGTAATAGTTTTTAGTAGGTTTGATTTGAAAAGTGATTTGTCCAAAATTAGTAATTGCAATATTAAATTTGATTTGGAAAATGGTTTTTGGCAAATTGGCATCCACCAAAGGATATGAACCAAATTGTTTATATTTTAATTAATGTCAAATATCAATGGAATGTAAAGTACTGGTTTTTGATTGAAAAATTTTCAGTTATATATATATATATATATATATATATATATATATATATATATGATATTTTAGCATGCTCATATGATATTAAGGAGGACCAGATACACCTTTAAAAAAACTGAAACATTGTTTCAAACATGGCATACCACTTTCACTTTCAGAGAAAAGACTTCAATTCGGAAAGATAGGAATGGAGTTGCTTGGTTCTGTTATATCTCGAGGATCAATAGAGTTACATATTCATGTTCTACAGGCACTCGCTAAATTCCCTTCTAAGATTATGGATAAAATAGAACTTCGAAAAAGTTTCGTAGAGGCTTGAACTATACCAAAGAATTCTATAAAGAGTAGGCTTTTGATGTACGTATCCTTCAGAAAATATTGAAAACAATATAGTTCCAGCAAATGATGAAATCACTAAAGAAATACAAAATGCAAGACAGAAGGTTTAGAATCTTCCCGCTTTAACAATGCCAAAATAAACATCACTGCGTAAGTTAGCATTTGGAGGCTGTCGGACAGGATTAAATTACATTAAGCCTTGAAAAATATCTAGGATACTAGATAAATATTATTTCATTCCACACAAATCCAAAAGACATGACTGGACCTCGAAAAATTATATATAGTTAAAAGTGCTAAGCGTTGGAAAATATCTAGGATACTACCCAAATATTATTTCATCCCACACAAATCCAAAAGACATGAGGGGACCTCAAAAAATTATATATAGTTAAAAGTGTTCTACAAAGTGGAACTGAATAGCCCACAACGGTTCAGATTAGATGCTCTAACTTACATAGTGGGCTAGAATGGCCGATGATGTTAGTACCAGGAACATCACGGGGATATGATTCCCAAGAATTTACGTCATTGTCACTCGGAAGGGGAGAAGATGCTGAAGCAACTCCTGTAATCCAATGGCCGCTCACATGTTAAACATAAACAAACTCAACTGCGCTCACATGTTTAACAGAAAGAGCCCTTACTGAACATGAATTTTATCGCAGGAAGGAGTGAGCGTTCGATAGTGCCAATGACGTCCTTCCCTGCGCAATGCTTGTTGTCAGCCCACATTTCTTCTGTCGCACGGCCATTGGATCACAGGAGTTCTTTGAGCATTTTCTCCCCTTCCTTCCAAGTGACAATGATGTAAATTCTTGGGAAGCATATTCTTGTGGTTATATATATTTTTTGGGCTATAAGATATTAACTGTGGTTGAGTATATATTGTTTATTTTTAGATTTAAATTAATTTTTAAATTTAGTTGTAGTCTAGGAAACAATGATTCACGTAATCACTTTTAAATTTAAACGAATTTAAATTTAAATGTGAGCAATATATGTCCAACCACATTTAATATCTTATAGCCCAAAAAATAATAATCACTTATCCCAATAATATTGTAATACTAATATCATCTATCATTCTAGCCAACAATGTAAGTTAGAACATCTAGCCAACAATGTAAGTTAGAACATCTAGTAAGAACCAATGTAAGCTATTCAGTTCCACTTTGTAAAACATTTTTAAATATATATAATTTTCTGAGGTCCCCCATGTCTTTTGAACTTTTGTGAAATGAAATAATATTTGGGTAGTATCTTAGATATTTTTCCAGGCTTAACATTCAACATATTCCCTGTTGTTACAACTTGCAAGAACTAAAATTTATTTTGAATGTACCTTCTTATATGTACTTTAAATCATTGCTGAATGTAATTTGTTCGAGCCTTTCTCTCAAAAATAATTCAACATATTCCCTATTGTTACAACTTCCAAAATCTAAAATTTATTTTCAGTGTACTTTCTTATATATACTTTGAATCATTCTCGAATGTAATTTGTTCGAGCCTTTCACTCAGAAATAATTAAACTTAAATTGTCTTTTCCTATATGTTATTGCACTACAACTTGATTATAGGTAAGATCTCCATATATATCTCAGGTAGCACGTATAACTAGGCCGATAGGTCTTCTCTTTTGAATTAATATAGTTGTTTTTTCGTCAACCAATTCATTTTGATAATGACACATGTCACTAGTAAGACTTGTGCAAAAAAATCATAAAATCATAAAATATAATAGTTCCAAAAATAAAATAATACTATACCTTTATCATAAAAATCATAAAAGATAACCTTTCAAAAAAAAAAAAAAATATACCTTCATCATAGCAAGTTCACATATTTCTCTAAATTTTTAGGAATTTTCCCTCATAACTCATTTTTTTGAATTACTTGATCATAAAAATCATAAAATATAATAGTTACAAAAATAAAATAATACTATACCTTTATCATAAAAATCATAAAAGATAACCGTTCAAAAAAACAAAGAAATATACCTTCATCATATATATATAAAGTTAAAAAAAAAAGCATAAGAACATGATAAATTTTTACCAAAAATGACACTAAGTTTCCATTTCTAATTTGGGTAATTTGATTTATGCATTATTGGTAATATGCTTTATTTGCTAATGCTTTACTCTTGCCTTGTGCTTTCTTTTATTTGCATCGTAGCTCTTCATATTCGATATATACCATATGTGGAGGATACGACCTTATTTTAAGAAATTCTGCTGGGGAGCATACGTTAAAGAGACTGGGGAGAGTAGGTTATTCAAAGAGATTTCTACTTGGATATAGAAAAACACGCTTACGGAGGCTGCATTTTCACGTTATTCCATGATGAAGAATGTTTTTTTGCTTTAGGCCTATTGAGCTTTGGGGGTGCGTAATTTGCATGAATTCATTGGGTATTCAATATGTTTTGCAGAGAATATTTTCTCACGTGCCTGCGAAAGAACTAATATGATACAATAACCCTTTTATTTCGCTGATAATAACGGATCGTTGGGAGAGAAATTAGTGATGAACAAACCCCCTATTCGTCGGAACATTTTGGCTCTGCTTTCTTTCTAATCATTCGTTTCTGAATCCATGTTTTCTGTAATCTTTCAAATAAAATAATATTGGATTGAAGATATTGGTGCACACTTGAATGATAAAAACTGTTGTTGAAGGGGATGGAGAGCAGGTTGTCATTGCCCACTATTGGCCCGCTATGTTATAATAAATGCGAGGGGTGCAATCCATGTACGCTTGTGCAGTGCACCATCACTCCACAACTGCAATCCCCCAGCACTCCAATAGGTGGAGACGATCCAATTGTGTGGAAATGCGAATGCGGCAACAAAATCTATGACCCATCATACTACCAATCCCCTGGTATTTGAGTGTTGATCGCAAAACTGTTCGACTGTCCACCACCTTTCGCAGAAATGAGAGACCATGGAATGTTTCTCCAAGTACAAAAATTTCTGCTTGAAATAAAGAAATCAGTTCATGCTATTAATGAATTATACGAATGGTCCCACTTGTATTTGCTTAACTGTTTTGTTAGGTTATTTTATTTAATTTAGTTCATGCTATTAATGAATTATACGAATGGTTCCACTAATATATGCTTAATTGTTTTGTTAGGTTATTTTATTTTTCTTTATAGTCTTAAGCTCTAAAGAATTTTAATGTGTGCTTTATAAATGGTGATTGTGTGAAACCATTATGAAAATACACTTGCTTTTTTTGGTCAATCAATTCATTTTGGTAATGACACATGTTATTAGTGAGACATGTATGTAAAAAAAATAGAAAGTTCACATATTTTCTTAAATTTTTAGGAATTTTCTCTCGTAACTTATTTTTTTTAATAGAATTAAAGATCTTTCCAAAAAGATTATTTTTCTTTATAGAAGGTAACCATAAACTTCTAAGTTGCCCAATTTGAACTCACATGTCACTAGTAAGACTTGTGTAAAAAAAAATAGTAAGTTCACATATTTAATTAATATTTAATATATAAAGTAATATTTAAACTATAAAGTAATGAATAAATCTTTAATTCACATATTTATTTTAACCAGATTTACTTCACATTTTTCTATTATATTGTAATTGAATTTCCACCAATCTTTCTCCAAGTTGGATTTTTTACCATTACACTCTAACTAAATTTCAATTCGTCTTTTGCAAGTTGGGATAATTATATTAGTTGAATCCCACATGTTGTTGCTATATAGCTATGGTAAAGCTTATTTTTTATTGCAATGTATGATTTATGAAGGAAACTATACTTAAATATGAATTCCATGTGTTTGCCTAGTGATTTGATTCCTAGATGTCTATTTTTTACCTTTTTGAATTTGAACTTTTAACCTTTTACAAGAAGGCATGCATTCTTAACTATTAGAAGTTTAGAACCACTCTATGTATAAATGGATCCTTGAGACATTCAATTTTTGTAAATTAAAATATCATCTCATCTATTAGTTAGATTACTTTAAAATATAATGTAATCAATTTAGTATTTAATATTCCAACATGCGGTTCTAATGACATTGGAGAATGTTTTTGTTAAACAATTCTAAAATTCTAATATAGTTACATATTATAAATTTAAGAAAAAAATACAAAAAAATTAACTTATATTTAAGTTATCAATTGCTATTTTCTTGTACAACTTTTTTTATTTAAAAATCCTATAGGCCTCTCTTTGCACCTTTTGGAGCAACTGCTAGTTTATGCTTTTCACCTAATTCGTTGAATGCACAATTAATTAACCTTAAGCGGTCTTAATTAAGTTGTCTTTTCCAATATGTTATTGCACTATCTCTATTAGAAATATATCTCAGGTAGCACGTAAGAGTTATGCTTTGCACCTAAGTGGCTGATCGCACAACATTGGTAACAGTGAGTTGCATGCTTTCTCCATAATAATAAAAATAATAGTAAATTAAATACGTTATTATATAATAATTTAATAATACTAGCAATTTGCATCGTTACATCCATGCTCCACAATGTTAGTGACAATGAGTTGTATCTTATTTATATTATAATAAAAATGAGTTGTATGTTATTATATGATAATAAAAATAATAGTAAGTTGTATATTTTTATATAATAATAATTTAAGAAGTTTTGTATTTCAGTATAGTCTAGATGTGATTTAAGAAAGTTGTTAATATTTTTACATATAAATTCAATATCTTTAATTCATAAGACGTAATGGATTGATTTTACTAATAACAAATATAATTTAAGACATAATTCATTACATAATTCATAATTCAGTTAACAGGATTAACTTGCTAAGTTAAGCTCGCTATGATAACTATTGTTTTAATATGAACTAGGTTAATGGTTATGTAGAGTGAGTACTAGGTATAGTAACATCTATATAAGAACTTTACACACTATACTATCTACTATGTTTTCATATATATATATATATATATGAGAGCTTGTACACATGTAATTGGCTAAGTACTTGTATAAGGGTTGTTTCAATATGGACCATTGAGGTAGGTATTCTCCTAGAAAACAAATACGAGTTCATAATAAAGCACTGAAATGTAAATTTAATATTTTCAATGACTTATGAGATTAGTAAACATTTACATATAGCTTTAATTAAAGGTTAAAGTAATATAGGGTTTAGTATGGCAAAGATGTTTTAGTGTGGATACAAATTTAAAAAGTAATAAAATAAATAAAATTTGATTTATAATGTTGTAATTTGTTTTTATTAATAAAATTTTTAATAATTTTTTAAATAAAGAAAACCATAATATACATATTAGTTTAAAATGTATAACATATAAGTAATAGTTATAAGTTAAAATCCATTTTAATTTCTAAAGTAAATTAATTATTTTTCTACCATATTTAAATTTAATTAAAAACTTTAATATTTTAAATAAATTTACAATATGTTTAAATCTAAAAGAAAAAATATTATAATTACTTTATATAATATAAATAAAATAAAATTATTGACTATTGATTTTTTTTTATTAATAAAATTATGAATAACCTTGTAAAGAAAATAAATTCATAATATACAAATCATACCCACTTTACCATAAATATTAATAATTTGTAAATATACTTTGTTACAATGCAATGGCTAATGAATACCACATGCGCAAAAATCATCTCTCATTTCACAATAAAAATATTTTATAAATATTTTATTCTAATTTAACTTTATGAAAAAAATAAATTAAATCTAAAAAGAAAAAAAATTATTATTACTTAAAATATATAGGATATAAATAGTAGTTATAAAATAAGATCCATCTAAACATATGAATACAAATTTTGTAATCATATTTAAATTTCATTAATAAACACATAAAATTTTAATATAATTCTTAATTATTAACTAACCTACATCCATCTAAGGTTAGATTTGCTCCTAGAGGGATCAAATTAATCTAGGTGGAAACCTTTCCTCAAAGTTTGTACTAAAAAAATGTTTGAGCCTAGAGAGATTTGATCCCTCTAGGGGCTTCATAGATGTTTCTTTAGGATGGATCTAGGTTGGTGTAATAATAATAGTAGTAATTAAATGATTATATCTTTGCTATAAAGTTGAGTGTGAGTTGTCTACTAACATATTTTTATGTTTAAAAAATAATTAAAAAATATTTATAATAAAATTGTTATATTTCTAAACACACACTTTTGTGATTCATAATGTTTTTAAAAGCTCTTTTGGAATAATTACACAAATTTTTATTTCTTTAAACACACTATTAACTGTCCACTTAGCACTCATTGCATTGGGTGATGCTCACAGAGGTGGAGAAGTGGGATTGAAACTAATGAAATGAATCACATAGAGTCAATCATCACTTCTGGCACCCGGGGATTGAAACTAGTGAAATGAATCACATAGCATCAACCATCACTTCTGGGGCTTGCACCAATACATTATATTAGATATCATTTTTGGGATTCAAGTGTGTTAAGTAAGTCATTCATATATGACCATTTCGGGTGATGTTCACATGGGTGAAGAAGTGGGATTGAAACTAGTGAAATGAATCACATAGAGTCAATCATCACTTCTAAGGCTTGCACTCGGTAACCAGGACTTCCGAGGAGGTCACCCATCCCAAAACTCCTCTAACTCACGGGCACTTAACTGTGGAGTTTTTCCCCACAATCAAGCCCAGTTAGCTTGCTAACCCATTTGCAAAACCTTAGCAAGTATTGTACCTCATGAAACATTCAAGTAGAGCTCCCTTTACTCTTTGTATTTAAGTACAAGGGGTTTCTGCAATGCATTATATTAGATATTATTTTTGGGATTGAAATACATTAATTTTGGGTTAGTTTTAATAAATAATTCTTTAAAAAATACCAAAGAATTAAAAAAATATATATTTATAAATAAAGTGTTGTTCTTAAATAATCGATTTTAATTAAATGGATTTATAATAGTAATAATAAAATATTAAATATTTTATTATAAGAAAAAATAAAAAGTAGTAGTTATTAGGAGTATATATATATTTTAGCCATATAAATTAATGGAAAGAACAAAGTCGAAGGATTTAGAATATGATCAAAATATTATAAATTAAAAAAGAAGTTAGAAGATTATTTGAAAATATTATTAATAATAAAGATATAGATTTAAAGATGGATAAAAAATATTAATAATAACCAAAGAAATTGTTAAGGTTATTACTAAAATAAGAAAATAAATAAGAAATAGATGGAATAAAATAGAAGGGAAAATAAATAAATAAAATCAGGCAATAAACTGAAAGACTTAATGCAATAAGAAACCAAGTCAAAGGGGGAGGAATCACATAGAGAGAGCAAGAGCCCAACTATTACTCAATTTTCAACTATCATCCCTGTTGACATTCCTAGCACGTCTCTCAATCTCCATAGTTTTTCTAAGCTTCTTATGGTGGAAGCGATCAACCTTAGCAATGACTTTGGACTCCTGAATACAAACATGGTGACAAGATTTTTCCCCATATTTAATGAGAGCTGATGTGCGGGAACCATTGAACCATTATGTCTAATGTGTGGAGTATGCTCCTTGATTCACTTAAACCTACCCGTTTCTCCAATATAAAAAAAACCATAAAAATAAGAAACCAAATAAACTCCTTTTTTATCTTTAGAATCTACCTGATCTTTAACAACCCAAACAAATTCTAAAATAGAAATATATATATAATCACATTAACATAAAAATTTAAACTTATAAAAAAAGCTCTGACCCAAGAAACATAAGTTTACAAAGCTCTCACTAATAAAGCTTTGGCAGGTTGGGTGAGGATGGCAGAAATTAATTAATATATATATATATATATATATATATATATATATATATATATAATCACTTTAACATAACAATTTAAAACATGTAAAAACAGCTCACCGAGAAGACAGGAGTCTACACGACCCTCAATAATAAAGCTTTGCCAGCTCGGGCGAGGCGAACTGTCTTTCTTCCATTTAGCCGACTTCCGTCATTCCGAGAATCTGAGTTGTTACCATTTCCGTCCCGTTACCAGTGCCTTCTCATGCCAATTGTACTCCTGAATTCGGTCTATCACTCCTTTCCCAATCTCTCTCCAACGACGCTATGTTATTATAATAATTTTACTCCCATCAAATGTGGGAGGATCATTGACGCAAAACAATTAATATTGATACAACAAATATTAACATGCAGATTTTTAGCATTAAATAGTATGTTTATGTTTGTGACCGATATTTTCCTGGAAGGGTTGGATTCGATGTTTCCCGTAAAAATTGATCACCAACTTGAACTTTGTTATGCAAAAGTTCAAGGTTAAGCAAATTGCCAAGTAAGTGAGTGGGCGCTCAAACTTCTCATACTCTATATCAATGCCGTTCATGAGATTGCACTTCAAAGTTTAATTGTCGTTCCAGTTGCTGTACTGCGTTGGTTTTACGATTTTTCAAGTCTGAACTTTTATTAAACCTGAATTCTTAGCTCTGATGGATAACTCCTTTGCTTGAAGTGCCCTTTCAAGTTTTTTTTCACCCTCTGTCATGAGGGCAGATTCACTTATCCTTGAGTTCATCAGGGTTACGCTGAGCTTAGTAGAGTCTGTCCACCAATACTTCCAACATGAAAAATGATAATAATAATATTAGAAAAAATAAACTTAGTGTTCAGGTTCCTTGAACCATCAAAATTAAGCTCAACTTAGTGTTTTCCCTTGCCCATGCTTACAATATGTAAAATAATAATAATAATAATAATAAATCTATTTTTTAAGTGGTGAATAACAGTTTATCAAATAATTTTTTTTAAATATATATTTTAATTTTAAAAATAATAATAATGTCCACAATATCCATGATATAGTGAATATAAAAAAATTATAATCATGAAAAATAAAAATAATAATAAAAAATAAAAATATAATCACTCAAATATAATCACACATCCTTCCCAAATAAATTATCCCACAAATAATATATATATATATATATATATATATATATATATATATGCTATAAGTTTGTTCCGGTCTGGACAATACTTCCAAAGTTTATACATTCATTCAAAGTAAAGAGATTTAAATAGCAAGACAATGATAATTTATAGAGAAGAGGTAAACGAAAACCAATTATTATCCACTAATCCTTTTTAAATGATGGGGCTGCAGGGTATTATTGATCGTACACATAACACTATTGACTAGTAGATTTAATTGATCTTACGCAAACCGGAGCTGTCTCCCGTTCAGTGGAAAGCAGATATGATAGGCTCGTGGTTTTGTTTTGTTTTTTTATTTATTTTTTATTTTATTTTATTTTATTGAAATTAAGTTATTTTATTTTATTGTAAATTTTGGGAATCTTTTGAAATAAGATGGACAAAAGTGTGATTAAAAATGACCTCATTTCTGTTCATTGGATTGGTAAATATTTCCAGATTTGCCAATCAAATTAAGTTAAGTGAGTCTGGACTGTCTGGTGCTATGCATCTTTATATGTATTCTTTTATCCTTTTTTATTTGAATTTTTATCTCAATTTTTTTAGATAGTTTTATAGAAAGAATACTTTAAAGCAGTTTTCAGGTCAATAGTTGTCTTCAACCTAAACTTTCAATTAAAACATATTCTATTACATTGATGCTGCATTGTAATTTCAATATCCATTTGGGTGTTTTCTATTCTAACAATTAATGGTCACTTTCAACACTTTTTTCATAAGATTTCAATCTCATCCGCACATATACTGATGGACTAAGGGTTTATCAAACTGTGAAATGCTTTTATTAGGATTGTAATTTGGATATGGTTTGGTGCCAATTCTCAACCACTTTTTATAAAATTTGAACATTATAAATACCTAAACCAATTAATTTACTAAAACTAAATCCAACATAAACTAACTAATTTAATGAAACCTAACCCTCAAACTAAATCCAACATAAACCGTGTATGTGATTTGAGTGAAACCCAGAGTGATGTGAAAAGCCTTCATCTTTCTCATTTTATTATTAGATTGCAAAAACAGCCATAGAAACACCTGCATCTCTCATTTTATTATTAGACTACAAACACAGGCGCATCGCTTTCAGAAATTGGATAGATGGATAGCTGAACATGGTACAACTTACATGCTTAAAGTTTTCAAGGAAAGAGTAGCTCTAAGTGAGCATTGTCAGTGTGACAGAGGAGGAGGAGGAGAACTTTTCTATGGCAAATGAATCATATTGCAGGAGGAAATGCGCCAGAAAGAGGCGACCCCTAGTCCCAACCATGTCCTTCCCCGCACAGTGCTTGTTGTCAGCGGACGTTTATTCAGTCTCACGCCCATTGGACCACAGGAGGTACTTCAGCATCTTCTCCCCTTCCTCGCCCATGAATCGCCGTGGAACGAACTTGTCCACATTATAGAACAGTTTGGGATCCCGGGTAGCAAACGGTTGGTACCCGCACAACATATCGCCCTTCTTCACCGCATAACGCCCATCATGGGATTCGACAAAGAAATCTTCCTTCGCTTTCCCGTACTACAGTGGCACAGGCGGCTCTATCCTCATCACTTCATACACAAAAGACAGAATGAGGGCCATGCTTTGGAGAGCCTTGCCATTGAGTCCCCCGTGTGCTTCAAAAGCTCCTCGAACCTCTGCGGCCAGTTCTGCGTGCAGTTTATCGCCGGCGTCGGTAATATACTTGACGATACTGGTAAAATAAACTCGCAGTCCCCCGAAGGCGTTGAAGGCGATGTAAAACATAATATTATTGCGGACCTCTTCTCTGTTCAAGCCAAACTGCTTTTCAACCACATCCGGCGCCGAAGTCGCATTTATCCACAGGAAATTATAGAGTTTGTGGTAGTATTTGGAGACGACGGAGAATGGAAGAGGAAATAAATGGATGGTGAGCTCGTTCAAGAATTTCGGACGAACGTCTGAGCTTATGGTAGGAGCGACCACAGCAGCCAGCCACTTTATAATAAAGGAAGGGCCATTGCGGGTTCCGAGGCTGGCTGTGCCGGGAGCAACAGGATCTGTGCCGGCAATTGAGCAGAAAATAAAATTACAGAGCAATTGATCCATCTGATCACTTAAATTTGCCTTCCTGCTACTCGCCATTTCATTCTCGAGGGCCACGCTAAGCCCATCGAACACCTTGGCAAACTCCGGAAAATTGCTCTCTCTATTTCTGCTGAGTAATTCAAGGCACCGGCTCTTAAGCCTGTCATATTTTTCACAAGATGGGACCATAAAAATGGTAGGCCAGTATCCCCCTATGAATTTGAAGCTGGGTATGTAAGTGCCCACCAGGTAACTCTTATCAACCTTACTCAAATCGTAGAGCACAGGGAAGCTCTTTCCATCCAGGAGTATTATGACTCGATTGTACCAGAAGAAAGGTGGACCAGGCTGCATATTCACTTTGAACACAGTGCTCTTATATTCTTTCACGCGACATTCGTAGAATTTATCTATCGCTTTTAAGTATTCGAATCGATCCAAGTGTTAAAAATATTAAAGTCACGTGCCTACCCGTGCCGATAGAAACAGAGTAGAGTACAGCAAAGGGGCAGAGGATATTGCGTGCACAACACTGTGCATTCAAGAGGAATGGAGAATCTGTAAGAAATTATTATTTTTTTGTTATGGCCGCAGCCACCATTGCAAACATGAATTTATTTTTTATGGGCGCAACCGCTTTTGAAACAAATTTGAAGAATTTCGTGGTTCAACCACGCAATAGAGGAGTTTCTATTAAAAACAGTGTTTTCGGGCTTTTAAGCCCTCAACAACCAAACAAAGGAGTTTTTTATTAAACGGGCCATGTTTTTAACTTTTCAATGGGATACGTCATCTGTGGTCCCCACTTCATCGCTCATCGCAAATATTTTAGTTAGTGTCTTATTTATATGAAGTTCCGGAGCAATATGATGTTGCGATATCGCACATCGCATATCGCAACGGACGTGTGTTCCATACCATAGCAATTTTATCTGCCGATGATGCGATGCGATGTGGTCCCTACCACCATCGCACATCGCACATCGCCAAAACATATGTTCATGCCATCGCTTATGTTTTCCGCCGAGGTTTATCACCAATGCGATGTGGCGATGTCGATGTCGCTCATCACACATCGCGTAAATCGCTCATCGCAATTGCCGATGTCACCAAGTCGTCTGCCATTCGATGTTTGTTATCTGCCGATGCGATGTGGTCCCCACATCGCTCATCGCACCATCGCGCAATCACTCATCACTTCATCGCTTCATCAAAGTTCATTCCTCCAAAACCATTGTTCTGCTGATCGCCGATGCGCCGATGTGGTCCCACTACCACGTGGACCAATCGCATTGTTTCGCGTTTTTTTTCTGCATGAAGTCACTACCACAATTTGTTACGCAATGATTTTATGAATTCTGGTTCAGTTTTGATTTGAGTTCCGTGGGCCCCAACAGCTAGCCAATCAGAATGCGTTTGCGCTCGTTTTGAGCTTGCTAACGCAAGGGAAATTTGTGACGTGAATTTGTTTGCAATGCAGTTTGTAGAAGGTTTGAAGTCCAGGTCTAATAGGTTTATTAAACTTTGTTTAAAGTTTTATGTTCCGGCGTAAGTATTAAATTTTTTTATTTTATTCTGTTCTATGTCGTAAAAGTGTCGTGCCATATAAAAAGTAAAAAGGCTTGTAGGCTTAATGTGATGTGAGTATTGCTGCATAAAAAAAAAAGCCCGAAGGAAAAAAAGAAAAACAAAGTAACACAACACTGTATGTGCGTTTTCTGTTAAAGAAGGAAAGATAGTTTGTTCAATAAAAACACAGTCAAGTTTAGTTCAGAGTTCAGTTTATAAGTAATGGCTGGACCAAGTACCAGTATGAGTATTGGAAATACTCAGCTCCCACAATTTAATGGGAAGAACTATGATTATTGGGCCATTACCATGAGAGCCCTGTTTGCCTCCCAAGACTTATGGGAATTTGTAGAAGACGGTTTTGAAGAACCTGTAGATGAACAAGAGTTTAATGCCTTAACACATGTAGAGAAGGATCTGCTAAAAAGTAATAGAAAGAAGGACTCCAAAGCCCTTTTCTATCTCTATCAAGCAGTACATGAGAGTGTGTTTCCAAGGATAGCAGCAACTAATAGATCCAAGGATGCATGGATACTCTTAAGATAGCCTATCAAGGTATGGAGAAAGTGAAGATAGCAAAACTACAATTGCTGAGGAGAGATTTTGAAACTCTCTATATGAAAGAGTCCGATAACATAGACTCATTCTTCACACATGTGATTGGGATGGATAATCAGATAAGGTCCCATGGAGAAACACTAGAATAAAGAATGATTGTGGAGAAACTATTGAGGAGCCTACCCTCAAAGTTGGACATTATTGTAACTACCATTGAAGAGACAAAGGATCTCTCAAAGTTCACAGTAGATGAACTTCATGCATCACTGATGATTCATGAACAAAGATTGGGAAGATTAGTAAAACCATATTTGGAGCACGCCTTGAAGACCTATATGCCTTTTGGAAGAGGAAGAGGTCAAGGCAGAGGAAGAGGAAGAGGCATAAGCCAAAACAGAGGAGGAAGAAACAACTCTTTACATTCACATGGAAGGAGCAACAGTCAAAATAAAAGTCAAAGCCAAAGCAGCCACCAGCAAGGTGGACACCAACATGCTCATGGAAAAAGGTATGACAAATCCAATGTCCAATGTCATTATTGCAAGAAATATGGGCACTATGCCAATGAATGTAGGAAAAACCAAAATGACATGAATAATAGGCAGAATGCTAATGTAGCAAAAGAAGAAAATAACCCAAAGAATGTGTTGTTAACATGTAATGTAGCACAAGATAGGCAGGATGATGTATGGTTCTTAGATTTATGCTGCAGTAATCACATGACTGGAAACATAGCAATGTTTGCCAATATTGATGAAGAAGTTAAATCTGAAGTAACAACTGGAACTCATACTAAGATATCTTTCAAGGGAAAAGGCAGAGTTAGTATCCGTTCAAGAAATGGAGAGCAGAAATTTGTGCGAGATGTATACTATGTTATTGGCTTGAAATGTAATCTTTTGAGCATTGGGTAGCTCATTAACAAAGGTTACAACGCATTTTAAAAAAAATATGTGTGCACAATAATAGACATACCTCCAAGCAAGAAGGTTATTGCTGAAGTGAAAATGACCATAAATAGAATGTTTCCACTCAAGCTCAGTACATAATTGAAGGGAAAAGGAAAGTATGTAGCAACTGTAACTCAAGATGTCTTTCAGAAAAAAGTGAAAGATGAGAATTGGTTATGGCATTTGATATTTGAACATCTCAATTCGGAGGTCTGAATTTGATGCACAGAAAAGGAATGGTAAGAGGACTACCATTGATTGAGAAACCGGACAGCCTATGTGAAGGTTGCATCTTGGGAAAACAACACAGAGAAAACTTTCCATCATGAAAGAGCATAAGGGTGAAAGCACCCTTAGAAATTATCCATTCAGATTTATGTGGGCCGATGCAAACAGCGTCAGTTTCAGGCAGCAATTACATGTTGACCTTCATTAATTATTTCACAAAGAAAGTATGGGTTAATTTCTTGAAATATAAAAGTGAAGTGTTTGAGAAAATTTTCCACTTTAAAGCTCTAGTACAAAAACAGAGTGGGCAGCATATCAAATTCCTTAGGACTGATAGAGGAGGTGAGTACATCTCAAAATATTTTATGCGTTTTTGCAAATAAAATGACATACACAAACAGTTTACAACTCGGTACAAACTGCAGAAAAATGGTGTTGCTGAAAGGAAGAATCGAACCATAATGGAAATGGTGAGAAGTATGCTAAAGGAAAAACATTTTCCAAATGAGTATTGGGCAGAAGCAACAAATTGTGCTGTGTATATTTTAAATAGAGTGGTATAGGTGGAGAGATTTGGGGAGTGAGAAAAAGCAGGAGAGGGGGAGGGATTGAGAGATGCAATTGGAAGGAGAGAAAGGTAGGCAAGAAGAAAGACATAGAGAGAGAAAACTAGAGAGAGAGGGAGTGAAAAGAAGAGATTGAGAGAGAATGTGTATTCTTGGGTGTGACATAGAGAGACAAATAAGGAGATATGGAGACGAGTAGAGAGAAGGAGAGAGGGAGGGATATAGTGATAGAGTTAGAGAGACAGAGAGAGAGTAGAAGGGGAGAGATAGAGGGAGGTGGGAGATAAAGGTAGAGAGAGTAAGGAATCGATCAAGGACGTGAGAGAGAGAAGGAAAGAGGAAGGGAGAGAGACAGGAAGTTAAGAAGAAAAACACATAGACAGAAAGGTGGAGAGAGTGATAGGGAGTGATAACAAATATGGAGATATAAGGAGATAAAAGAGCAGGAGGGAAGAGAGATAGAAGGGGGGAGGGGGAGGGAGAGAATGGGAAAATAGAGAGAGTGTGTGAGGGTGAGAAAGAGAGAGACACATATAGATAGATATGGAGAAAGAGTGTGTATGTTTTTTGTGTGATATAGAACGACAAAAGAGAGACATATGGAAATAAAGTTACATATGGAAGGTGAAGAGAGGGAAGAAGAGAGAGATAGAGAGAGGGAGAGATAGATAAAAATGGAGAGAGATATCATGTGTGTTTAGGGGGGGGGGGTGTTGAGATAGAGAGACAAATAAGGAGAGATGGAGGGGGGAGAGAGGGAAGAATATTTTTTCCACTAGATGCATTGATTTCAGCGTAGACGGTGATTTCTAACCCTATTTGATTGATTGCACTAAAGGAGATAAAATAAATTAGAGGGGGGAGGAGGAATGAAGAGAGAGATAGGGAGAGGAGTAAGAGAGGGAGAGAAGGATAAGAGAGAGAAAGAGAGAGTCACAAATATTGAGGGGGAGAGAGGGAGGGAGAAAGTGACAGGGTTAGAGGGAAGGGAGAGATAGAGAGAGAGATTGGGTGAGATAAAGGGATAGAGATGAAGGACAAGAGAGAGGAGGAGAGAGGGAGGGAAAGAGATGAGGAGAGATGGAGTTGGAAGGGTAGAGAGGGAAGGAAGAAGAATAAATAGAGAGATAAGTGGAGAGAGAGAGAGGGAGTGACAAGGGAGAGATGTAGTGTGTGTATATTTTGGGGTGAGGTAGTGATACAAAGAAGGATAGATGAATGGAGATATAAATATAGATGTAGGGGGGACGGGGAGAGGTATGCATAACTATATGGAGTTGGAAGGGGATAGATGGAAGGAAGAAGAAAGACATAGAGAGAGAGAAGTGGATAGAGAGAGAGAGAGGGGGAGTGATAAGGGAGAGATGTACAGATTGTGTGTATGTTTGGTGGAGAGGAAGAGAGACAAATAAGGATATATGGAGGGAGATATAGATGGAGGGGGAAGAGAGGGAATAATATTTCTTAAACTAGATGCATTGATTTTAACATACATGGTGATTTATAATACTAATTTATTTCTTGCACTAGATGAATTGATTTCAGTGTAGATGTTGATTTTTAATGATATTTGGTTCCATTAGCTAGATGCATTGATTTCATTGTAGATGTTGATTTATAATCCTATTTTATTATGTGCACTAGATGCATTGATTTCAGTGTATATGTTTTCTAATTCTATTTGATTGCTTGCACTAAATGCATTTATTTAAGTGTAGATGATTATTTATAATCATATTTAATTGCTTGCACTAAATACATTGATTTAATTGTATATGGTTATTTATAATTCTATTTGATTGCTTGTACTAGATGCATTGATTTCAATATAGATGTTGATTTATAATGATAGTTGAATGCTTGCAATGCAGTGATTTCAATGTAAATGTGATTTCTAATCCTATTTTATTGCTTGCACTACATGCATTGATTTTAGTGTATATGTTTTCTATTTCTATTTGAATGCTTGCACTAATTGCATTGATTTCAGTGTAGATGTTGATTTCTAATTATATTATATTGCTTGCACTAAATGTGTTGATTTCAGTGTAGATGTTCTTTTTATTATTATATATGATTTCTTGCACTAGATGCATTGATCTCCGTGTAGATGCTGATTTATAATTCTATTTGGTTCCTTGCTTTAGATGCATTGATTTCAGTGTGATTGGGTGAGATAAAGGGATAGAGATGAAGGACAAGAGAGAGGAGGAGAGAGGGAGGGAAAGAGATGAGGAGAGATGGAGTTGGAAGGGTAGAGAGGGAAGGAAGAAGAATAAATAGAGAGATAAGTGGAGAGAGAGAGAGGGAGTGACAAGGGAGAGATGTAGTGTGTGTATATTTTGGGGTGAGGTAGTGATACAAAGAAGGATAGATGAATGGAGATATAAATATAGATGTAGGGGGGACGGGGAGAGGTATGCATAACTATATGGAGTTGGAAGGGGATAGATGGAAGGAAGAAGAAAGACATAGAGAGAGAGAAGTGGATAGAGAGAGAGAGAGGGGGAGTGATAAGCGAGAGATGTACAGATTGTGTGTATGTTTGGTGGAGAGGAAGAGAGACAAATAAGGATATATGGAGGGAGATATAGATGGAGGGGGAAGAGAGGGAATAATATTTCTTAAACTAGATGCATTGATTTTAACATACATGGTGATTTATAATACTAATTTATTTCTTGCACTAGATGAATTGATTTCAGTGTAGATGTTGATTTTTAATGATATTTGGTTCCATTAGCTAGATGCATTGATTTCATTGTAGATGTTGATTTATAATCCTATTTTATTATGTGCACTAGATGCATTGATTTCAGTGTAGATGTTTTCTAATTCTATTTGATTGCTTGCACTAAATGCATTTATTTAAGTGTAGATGATTATTTATAATCATATTTAATTGCTTGCACTAAATACATTGATTTAATTGTATATGGTTATTTATAATTCTATTTGATTGCTTGTACTAGATGCATTGATTTCAATATAGATGTTGATTTATAATGATAGTTGAATGCTTGCAATGCAGTGATTTCAATGTAAATGTGATTTCTAATCCTATTTTATTGCTTGCACTACATGCATTGATTTTAGTGTATATGTTTTCTATTTCTATTTGAATGCTTGCACTAATTGCATTGATTTCAGTGTAGATGTTGATTTCTAATTATATTATATTGCTTGCACTAAATGTGTTGATTTCAGTGTAGATGTTCTTTTTATTATTATATATGATTTCTTGCACTAGATGCATTGATCTCCGTGTAGATGCTGATTTATAATTCTATTTGGTTCCTTGCTTTAGATGCATTGATTTCAGTGTGATTGGGTGAGATAAAGGGATAGAGATGAAGGACAAGAGAGAGGAGGAGAGAGGGAGGGAAAGAGATGAGGAGAGATGGAGTTGGAAGGGTAGAGAGGGAAGGAAGAAGAATAAATAGAGAGATAAGTGGAGAGAGAGAGAGGGAGTGACAAGGGAGAGATGTAGTGTGTGTATGTTTTGGGGTGAGGTAGTGATACAAAGAAGGATAGATGAATGGAGATCTAAATATAGATGTAGGGGGGACGGGGAGAGGTATGCATAACTATATGGAGTTGGAAGGGGATATATGGAAGGAAGAAGAAAGACATAGAGAGAGAGAAGTGGATAGAGAGAGAGAGGGGGAGTGATAAGGGAGAGATGTAGAGATTGTGTGTATGTTTGGTGGAGAGGAAGAGAGACAAATAAGGATATATGGAGGGAGATATAGATGGAGGGGGAAGAGAGGGAATAATATTTATTAAACTAGATGCATTGATTTTAACATACATGGTGATTTATAATACTAATTTATTTCTTGCACTAGATGCATTGATTTCAGTGTAGATGTTGATTTTTAATGATATTTGGTTCCATTAACTAGATGCATTGATTTCATTGTAGATGTTGATTTATAATCATATTTTATTATGTGCACTAGATGCATTGATTTCAGTGTAGATGTTTTCTAATTCTATTTGATTGCTTGCACTAAATGCATTTATTTAAGTGTAGATGATTATTTATAATCATATTTAATTTCTTGCACTAAATACATTGATTTAATTGTATATGGTTATTTATAATTCTATTTGATTGCTTGTACTAGATGCATTGATTTCAATATAGATGTTGATTTATAATGATAGTTGAATGCTTGCAATGCAGTGATTTCAATGTAAATGTGATTTCTAATCCTATTTTATTGCTTGCACTACATGCATTGATTTTAGTGTATATGTTTTCTATTTCTATTTGAATGCTTGCACTAGATGCATTGATTTCAGTGCAGATGTTGATTTCTAATTATATTATATTGCTTGCACTAAATGTGTTGATTTCAGTGTAGATGTTCTTTTTATTATTATATATGATTTCTTGCACTAGATGCATTGATCTCCGTGTAGATGCTGATTTATAATTCTATTTGGTTCCTTGCATTAGATGAATTGATTTCAGTGTACATTTTTTTTCTAATCATATTTTATTTCTTGCATTAGATGCATTGATTTCAATGTAAATGTTGATTTCTGATTTGATGGAACTAGATGCATGAGGGTACATTAATTTTAAATTGATTGATGATACATTAATTTTAAAGTGATTGAATTAACACTATGAATGATTTTAGGTTAAGCACAAAAACAGTATTGACAATGTGCATTGAATTTTGTATTATTGTAATTTAACCTAAGAGAGAACACAGAAGATCTTTACTACAATAACTCTAGTTAAATACAATTAATATGTGTACTACAATAACTCCAGTTAAATATTTGAATGATTTACGACGTCAATTTCACTTTTCATATAATCCATATGAAAGTATCACAAAACTAAGATGGGTGATAATAAGAATAGTTGAAGAAAATAGTTGATATTGATCAAAATGAAGACTATTTGTAATTGGCTATATTCTTATTATTAACATTTTTTGTCATTCAACACTATAACTTTGTCACTTTGCACTCCAAAATTTTATTTCATCATTTTTCATATCTAAAGTTATTAAAAATATCTATCATCTCAACAGACTGAGGTAACTCAACAAATTTAAAATTAAAAATTCTCTTCAAGATATATTTAGTAATACCTGGAGGGACACTATTTAGAATTAATTAGTTTTCAAAAACTCTAAGTTATTAATAATATCAATCATCCTGCAAGTTATTAATAATATTTTCTTCCTTCTTCATCACCAACTATTTACTAATAGACAATTGCATACACATATATAAATATAACACAAAAACTGTAGCATTCAAAAAATTACCAACCAAATCCAAACACATAAACACACAAACCACTCAAAGCATCCGAACATAGACACACACAAACCACTCGAAACATCCAAACACAGACGTACAAATCATTCAAGCCAAGCAACATAGACTATATTAAAGAACAAAATTATATGGTCATGTGAGGCAAGTAAAACATAATCTAAACCTCAAACATATGCATAATAATAATAATCTAAAAATATGACGCCTAGATCATTCTAACTCTGGATCTATCATGCACAAAGAGGGATTGAATACCTCTAGGTGCAAACCTATCCCCAAATTGTACACTCCAAAAAGAAGGTTTTCACCTTGAGGGATTCGATCCATATCTGCCCAGATAGATCAACAATTACATGGATCTAGGATGGTTCTACAACCCAATGTTAAGGCAATGTGTAAGTTTGTTCATGCTCAACTTGGAGTGGATTATTTAAATACCAAAGTAATGTTGGCTATAACAAAAAAAGAAAAAAGAATATACTATGCATGTTTAATTAATTGTCCATATGACCTAATACAATTTCATATGAAGTAAAAAAAATGTGAGTAAAATATTTAAACCTCATACTTTTCAAAAATATTTTAACACCTAATTTAGATAAACTATTCGAAGATCGATATTAACTAATTTAAGGCGATATCAACTTTCTATATATATATATATATATATATATATATATATATATATATATATATATATAAAGTTAAAAAAATAATAATTTAATGTTGTATATAATAAAAAATCTAATGTGGGTTATGAATAAATAGTTTAATATGAATTAATATTCTCATGTAGTTAAAATATATTAATAACAAAAAAACCAAATCACTCAATGCACATGTTATGTAAAATATTTTATGTATTGTTTTAAAAAATGATGTATATATTGTATAAATCTATTGAAAAAAAATATTATAGCTATAGTCTTTGAAGTGGTCTCATTATTTTGCACTTTAACCTTTTTTTAGGTATATATATATTTTTTTGGTGAAATCCAACAAATATTTTTTGGACTTACAAGGTTAAGTTATATAACTTTTATAACATTCAAAAATACAATTTAAACAATAAAACATTACACATTGTTTTTGGCACTCCCAAATAAGTTTACACCTGGAAAAAATTGATCCTTCTAAACTTATGTTAAATGTATACTTAAAATAAATCTACACTAATATAAATATAATAATTTTTTAAAATATGAAAAAATATAATATTTATTTATGTTATATAACTTAATTTGAATAACTAAACATCTTTGTTATTACCTCGGATATTCTATGTAGACAAAAAATTCACTTAATTTAATACATGTTAGAAATATAGACCCACCCATAAAATGAAAGGTGATGATTCTCATCTGCCCACCCATGAAATGGAAGGTGATGCTTCTTATGGACAACTGGGAGTACACATGGAATTTTTTTTTGTAAACCCTTTATTTAAAAGGAAATCATTGAAATTGGATAATCGTTTCTTTCTTTTTTTCTCAAAAAGAACTCCTTGTATACGAGGAAATCATTGAAATTGGATAATAGTTGGGTTTTCCTTCAAAACATGGAAAATAAATTTGAAAAGGAGAAAATTCTAAAAGCAAAAAAGAAAATAACACGTGAAAAATGAGAAGGAAATATGAAGTTTTTATTTTATTCAAAAGAATATTTAGATGCCTGTTGGGTTTGTATTCGTACGTGGGGTTTATTAAATAATCAAATAACTAATTTTATAATCCTAAGTTGGGAGAACCTAGTTCATTGGAATGGTACGCAAGTTGAAGTGAACTACAACAAATACTTCATAACATCAATACACAACGATGTTGACCCTTTTCCCAACTCATTACACACCATAACACAATCCCTAATTTTGGTAAACCTCTATGCTTCACATCAATCTGAAATACATTTATTTTGAAACACAGTGATCAAGCATGCACAATAATGGAGGATAATTTCACCCATTTCTATTAACATATAATCTATATAATATAGTTTTATTACACAATAGTTGGCCCTTTTCCACTCTTCGTTGTAGTCCTTAGACTCTCTTGGATTTTTCCCTCTCTATTTAACTCATCCTCTTTAACCTTTTACTAATCAAATATATAGATTACATCATAGGGTAGATCTACATGTGTCCTCCATTTAGAAAATAATTATATCATAGTTTAATTATTTTTCTCTTTTATAATTTGCCACATGGCTGAGAATGCTAGCTCATCATAACTCCCTTAACAACTTAAGTTACTTTTTTGAATTTAAACACTTATATTTACATGAGAAAAACAATTTATAAATCAAAATTAGGGAATTTGCTGCATTTAAAATACTCCAAGACCTTTTTAGGGGTGAGCAAAAAATGGTGGAATTGGCTTTATGTTCCTACATCACATAAGAAATGCACATAAAGTTTTCTAGATTATATTTTTCTACTTGTGATATGTGACGAATTTTTATAAATGTTTTATTTTCACAATGGTTTAAAATAATGTGAAATTAATATTAAAAGCAAGGGAATTTTCAAATGTATAACTATAATTAGAAGGCCTTTGCTAATCAAATATTTCCCACAAAAGTTAAGTATAAAATTATTTAACTACTATCAAGAGGATTAATATATCTAAACATAACTTCTTGAGAGAGTGCATATCATTTTGTTTTAATAAGAATTCTAATTCAGGTGGATATTGGTGGCCACCCACTTATTCCATTTTGATCCTCACCATCGACTTTTTCAGTTTTGCACTTTTAGCACACAACTTACTATTTTTAGTAGGTTTTTGGGTCCTGAACTTCCGGAGCTGTTTTGGGGCCATAATGATCAAAGTAGATATTGGTGTACACCCACCTATTCCATTTGAAACACCACCATCAGTTCTTTTTGTTTTTCAGTTTCAACACAACTTACTATTTTTAGCTCCGGAGCCGTTTTGAGGCCCTAAACGATGTTTTTGGGGAAAACCGGGAGCAACACAGCTCCATAGATTGATTTTTCTCACACCAAAATTTGTATTCCTTGGATAGATATTTCTAACGAGGTATGGTGCACGTCAAACTGAGATCGTATGCCAAAGTTACAACCCCAGGAAGTTGAAACACCAATTTACCCAAACAGGGCCCATAGTTTTGGCGCTTCATCTCCTAGGGTTAGGTTTTTGGATGTGTAGAGTTTTCCGTTGTTTATCAATAATAAATAGGCCCTTGAGCCTCATTGTAACATAGTTCCGAGGCCTGTAGCTACCACATCTCTTCTCAAAGATAAGCTACGAGTTCCCTAGATATTTTATTTCCATTATGTTTGTACGCATATTTCTGTTATTTGATATTAATTAAATGAAGTATTATTTCTGCTGCATCTCTATGTTTATGTATATTTCTGTATTTTATTTCATTCTTGTATAAATCTGGATCAGTGGTATCAGAGTGGTCTTCTCTTTATCTATTTTTCTTTGCATGTCCCATCGTGGTCAGGGTATAAGGAGTTAGGTCTCGATCTAGTTGAACCCTTGCAAGATCATCCCCGTAAACCCCGATGACCTCCCATGGTGGAAGAAAGGAAGTACGAGGGTGCAGGAGATCCTATCGAAATATTTCTTGAGGAGGCCCTCAAGAAACAAAGGAACGCGATGATGGATAACTTTGCTCAGAACCTTCAACGACTACCCACCTACGATGCATCTGCTTCCAACAACCACTCTGGAGGTGAAAATCCCTTCAAGGTATAGGTAAACATTGACACTCCTATATTTGAAAGCCATATAGATGTCGATGTCTTCGATAGATGGTTGAATTTTCTAGAAGAGTATTTCTCAATGCATGATTTCTCTGACCAAGAAAAGATTATTTTTGCACTCCTGAAAGTCGTCCCCCATGTCAAGGACTAGTGGGAAACATACTATGAGAAAAAGGACGAGGGGGAACCCTCTCTCTTCTCAGCCAAACCCACTTGGAATTTGTTACAAGATGGCATCAAGGAAAAATATTACGCCATGGAGGGCTATGAGGACAAATACATGTAAGGTACCATGTTGCGGCAACAAAGGGATCAAGATGTTCATGAACTGATGAATTTGTTCCATGTCCTATGCAAAAAATTGGGTATTAAAGATTTAGAGAGACATTTGGTCCTCAAGTACCGCAGTTGTCTGCACATATACGTTCAAAAGAAAATGGAGTTCCTCAACATTACATCGCTTTGCATGGACTATCGCTATGCCGCCAAGATCGAGCAGAAATTTAAGCAGAAGAAGTAAGAATACGGATCAGCGAATCCGAAGCCAGGGAAAGGCACCCCCAAACCGCAAAACAATGGGCAAGGCCAAAGCGGGGCGACTCAAAACGACACCACAAATCCAAATAAGGACACGGGGAAGTGGTGTGAATTTCATAATAGCCCCACTCACAGCACAAACGAGTGTCAAGCCAAACAATCATTGGTAACCGAACTAAAGGTGCCTGAATGAGATGCATGTTCTGATCTTGAGTCAGGAACAGAAAAAGGAAATTACAAAGGGAAGCAGATCATTGATGTGGATCCCAGTGCCATTGTTGCCAATGTCAAGCTCCAGGGGTAGGATCGAGAGGATCCAGAGGAGGGGGAGTGCCTCTTCCATTCGCAAATGTGGGTGAAGGGTTCTCCACTACAACTCCTTGTCGATAACGGAAGCCAAAAGAACCTGATTTAAGTAGAGGTCGTGAAGCGGCTTGGCCTACCGACCATAGCACACCTGCAGTCGTTTACCATTGGGTGGCTTCACGAAGGAATAGATCTCTGCATCTGCCAACATTTTCTCCTTTCGTACAGCATCAAGCCATTCACAGATGAGGTACTGTGTGATTTTTCTCCTCTTGATGTGTCTGATGTATTATTGGGCCAGCCATACTTATGGAGGAAACATGTTGTGTATGATTCTAGGTCTCGTTCTATTATTATTACTTTGGGAAATAACTTGTACATGATCCCTGAGGTAGTACCGCCTCTTGTTATCTCTTTGAATACTGCAAAACAATGCAGTAAGATTGTTTCCCAAACTAGGAAATTTATTTTCCTTACAACTCGCTCAAAGGGAAAGAAGAATATTGTGGCCTCAACCTCGAAACAGGGTTCCCCTACACGGTTGCAGCGTATGGATAAGGTCATGGAGGAATACGAGGACATTTTCTCCTCACTCAGAGAGGCTCATCTACACTGTCACGACAAGCGCTCCATTGATCTGACCCCCGACGCATCATCGCCTGATGTTGTCATACATCATGCAACTACACAGACAAAATCCACACGTGTATTGTCTGATACTGATAAAGAAACCAAATTTACTGAATGCATCCAGCATGTCCACCTGTGGGTCCATGACATCTTCGACAAATCTAATATGCAGTTCAACAGAATTTGCCTCATCTTATGGAGGATCTCAACACAATGGGGATCATTGCTTCCTAAGGGGGTAGGAATGATCCAGATGGATATTGGTGGCCACCCACCTATTCCATTTGGACCCCCACTATCGGTTCTTTCAGTTTTTCACTTTCAGCACAACTTACTATTTTTAGCAGGATTTTGGGTCCTGAACTTCCAGATTTGTTTTGTGGCTGTAATGATCTAGGTGGATATTGGTGGTCACCCACCTATTCCATTTTAAATGCTACTATCAGTTCTTTTATTTTTTCAGTTTCAACACAACTTACTATTTTTAGCAGTTTTTCGGGTCCTAAACTTCTGGAACAATTTTGTGGCCCTAAACGACGTTTTTTGGGAAAATCGGGATAGATCTCTCTAATGAGGTATGGAGCACATGAAATGGAAATTTTATGATAAATTTACATTCTTAGGAATTTGAAACGCCAATTTACCCAAATGGGGCCCATAGTTTTGGCGCTTTATCTCCCAAGGTTAGGTTTTTGGATGTTCAGAGTTTTCCATTGTTTCTCAATAATAAATAGGCCCTCAAGCCTCATTGTAACATAGTTCAGAGGCCTGTAGCCACTACATCTCTTCTCAGAGATAAGCTACCAATACCCTAGCTATTTTATTTCCATTATGTGTGTAAGCACATTTATGTTATTCTATATTACTGAAATGAAGTATTATTTTCATTGCATCTCTGTGTTTATGTATATTTATTTATTTTATTGCATTCTTGCATAAATCCGGATCACATTTTGTATACAAAAGAGGAAACCCAATAAGAGTAATAAATTTTGGATTTTCAATGCTACATTTCTCGATCATATATCTTTTTTTATTTATTTTGTTTGGAAAAATTATTAATTGAAACATATATCCTTTGTTATTAATATTTTAATCATTTAAAGTCAAAATGTTGTGACTTGTAAAATGATTTTATAAAATTTATTAAAGTTTTGAAAAAATTAATTATTAAACTAAATATTTTGAAAATTAAAAGTAATTTTTTGAATTTTTAAATTTCAATCTCCATTTTCTTATTGTCTCATATAGAAGAAATGACTAATTTCATAGGGTTATAAATATAATTTTTCAAAATTAAAAAATTTAGAAAAAAATCTATATGCCACCAAGTGTCATAACCATACACACAGCAAATCTCAATGTTTATGAAAAATAATACACATCAAATCTCAATATTTATGGAAATTTCATTATTTATAAAAATAAAATAAAATAAAATAAAATAATACTTTCCACCAAGTGTCATAATCGTACACACATCAAATATTAATATCTATGAAAATTTCAATATTTGTAAAAATTTCATTTCTAAATAAATGTGTCAAAGTCATATTCAACTTTTAATTAACATATATCTTTTGAAAATAATTTACAAAGTTTGCTAAGTTTTTGAAAAAAATTACAATCACATTTTTTTGTATGATATTCTTTTGTGGATATATATATATATATATATATATCATTTTAAATGTCAAATTAATTTTTATATATAATATTAACCTACACAATCAATTTAACATTAAAAAAAATCTAAAATTGTTATTTTATTACTTAAATAAAATATCTTTTAAGTCTTAAGTCCTCCCTATTATAAATATTTGTAGTAAGTCCTCTCTATTATAAATATTTGTAGTTATTTGGTATGTCCCTAAGTCAACATGTCTTTTCAAAATTAATTATGTGTTCTTTTAATATTATATAATGTTTTTCCTTCCAACATTTTTAGCCACCTTCAATAACCAGCTTGATTTTATGATATTAAATATTTTTCGTTCACACAATTGTATCTATCTTTTGCATTATTTTGAATAGTCTGCTTAGAACTCATTGCATGGGTGTTGCTCACACTGGTGAAGAATTGAGATTGAAACTAGTGAAATGAATCACATAGTGTCAATCATCACTTCTGGGGCTTGCACTCGGTAACAAGGACTTCTCGGGACGTCACCCATCCCAGGTCGCCTCTAGCTCAAGTGAGAGAGACATATAGATACATATGGAGAAAGAGTTTGTATGTTTTTTGGGTGATATAGAACGACAAAAGAGAGACATAGGGAGATAAAGTTACATATGGAAGGTGAAGAGAGGGAAGAAGAGAGAGATAGAGAGAGAGAGAGATAGATAAAAATGGAGAGAGATATCATGTGTGTTTAGGGGGGGGGGGGGGGTGTTGAGATAGAGAGACAAATAAGGAGAGATGGAGGGGGGAGAGAGGGAAGAATATTTTTTGCACTAGAGGCATTGATTTCAGCGTAGACGGTGACTTCTAACCTTATTTGATTGATTGCACTAAAGGAGATAAAATAAATTAGAGGGGGGAGGAGGAATGAAGAGAGAGATAGGGAGAGGAGTAAGAGAGGGAGAGAAGGATAAGAGACAGAAAGAGAGAGTCACAAATATTGAGGGGGAGAGAGGGAGGGAGAAAGTGACAGGGTTAGAGGGAAGGGAGAGATAGAGAGAGAGAGATTGGGTGAGATAAAGGGATAGAGATGAAGGACAAGAGAGAGGAGGAGAGAGGGAGGGAAAGAGATGAGGAGAGATGGAGTTGGAAGGGTAGAGAGGGAAGGAAGAAGAATAAATAGAGAGATAAGTGGAGAGAGAGAGAGAGAGGGAGTGAAAAGGGAGAGATGTAGTGTGTGTATGTTTTGGGGTGAGGTAGTGATACAAAGAAGGATAGATGAATGGAGATATAAATATAGATGTAGGGGGGACGGGGAGAGGTATGCATAACTATATGGAGTTGGAAGGGGATAGATGGAAGGAAGAAGAAAGACATAGAGAGAGAGAAGTTGATAGAGAGAGAGAGGGGGAGTGATAAGGGAGAGATGTAGAGATTGTGTGTATGTTTGGTGGAGAGGAAGAGAGACAAATAAGGATATATGGAGGGAGATATAGATGGAGGGGGAAGAGAGGGAATAATATTTCTTAAACTAGATGCATTGATTTTAACATACATGGTGATTTATAATACTAATTTATTTCTTGCACTAGATGCATTGATTTCAGTGTAGATGTTGATTTTTAATGATATTTGGTTCCATTAACTAGATGCATTGATTTCATTGTAGATGTTGATTTATAATCCTATTTTATTATGTGCACTAGATGCATTGATTTCAGTGTAGATTTTTTCTAATTCTATTTGATTGCTTGCACTAAATGCATTTATTTAAGTGTAGATGATTATTTATAATCATATTTAATTGCTTGCACTAAATACATTGATTTAATTGTAGATGGTTATTTATAATTCCATTTGATTGCTTGTACTAGATGCATTGATTTCAATATAGATGTTGATTTATAATGATATTTGAATGCTTGCAATGCAGTGATTTCAATGTAAATGTGATTTCTAATCCTATTTTATTGCTTGCACTACATGCATTGACTTTAGTGTATATGTTTTATATTTCTATTTGAATGCTTCCACTAGATGCATTGATTTCAGTGTAGATGTTGATTTCTAATTATATTATATTGCTTGCACTAAATGTGTTGATTTGAGTGTAGATGTTATTTTTATTATTATATTTGATTTCTTGCACTAGATGCATTGATGTCCGTGTAGATGCTGATTTATAATTCTATTTGGTTCCTTGCATTAGATGCATTGATTTCAGTGTACATTTTTTTTCTAATCATATTTTATTTCTTGCATTAGATGCATTGATTTCAATGTAAATGTTGATTTCTGATTTGATGGAACTAGATGTATGAGGGTACATTAATTTTAAATTGATTGATGATATATTAATTTTAAAGTGATTGAATTAACACTATGAATGATTTTAGGTTAAGCACAAAAACAGTATTGACAATTTGCATTGAATTTTGTATTATTGTAATTTAACCTAAGGGAGAACACATAAGATCTTTACTACAATAACTCTAGTTAAATACAATTAATATGTGTACTACAATAACTCCAGTTAAATATTTGAATGATTTACGACTTCAATTGCAGTTTTCATATAATCCATATGAAAGTATCACAAAACTAAGATGGGTGATAATAAGAATAGTAGAAGAAAATAGTTGATATTGATCAAAATGAAGACTATTTGTAATTGACTATATTCTTATTATTAACATTTTTTGTCATTCAACACTATAACTTTGTCACTTTGCGCTCCAAAATTTTATTTCATCATTTTTCATAACTAAGTTATTAACAATATCTATCATCTCAACAGACTGAGGTAACTCAACAAATTAAAAATTAAAAATTCTCTTCAAGATATATTTAGTAATAACTGGAGGGACACTATTTAGAATTAGTTAGTTGTCAAAAACTCTAATATCTGAAATTAAATGAAAGAGATGTGCAATATCAATCATCCTGCAAGTTATTAATAATATTTTCTTCCTTCTTCATCACCAACTATATACTAATAGACAATTGCATACACATATATAAATATAACACAAAAACTGTAGCATTCAAAATATTACCAACCAAATCCAAACACATAAACACACAAACCACTCAAAGCATCCGAACATAGACACACACAAACCACTCAAAACATCCAAACACAGACGTACAAATCATTCAAGGCAAGCAACATAGACTATATTAAAGAACAAAATTATATGGTCATGTGAGGCAAGTAAAACATAATCTAAACCTCAAACATATGCATAATAATAATAATCTAAAAATATGACGCCTAGATCAATCTAACTCTGGATCTATCATGCACAGAGAGGGATTGAATACCTCTAGGTGCAAATCTATCCTCAAATTGTACAATCCAAACAGAAGGTTTTCACCTTGAGGGATTCGATCCATATCTGCCCATGATAGATCAACAATTACATGGATCTAGGATGGTTCTACAACCCAATGTTAAGGCAATGTGTAAGTTTGTTCATGCTCAACTTGGAGTGGATTCTTTAAATACCAAAGTAATGTTGGCTATAACAAAAAAAGAAAAAAGAATATACTATGCATGTTTAATTAATTGTCCATATGACCTAATACAATTTCATATGAAGTAATTAGAAGTAAAAAAAATGTGAGTAAAATATTTAAACCTCATAATTTTCAAAAATATTTTTAACACCTAATTTAGATAAATTATTCGAAGATCTATATTAACTAATTTAAGTCGATATCAACTTTATATATATATATATATATATATATATATATATATATATAAAGTTAAAAAAATATATTTTAATGTTGTATATAATAAAAAATCTAATGTGGGTTATGAATAAATAGTTTAATATGAATTAATATTCTCATGTAGTTAAAATATATTAATAACAAAAAAACCAAATCACTCAATGCACATGTTATGTAAAATATTTTATGTATTGTTTTAAAAAATGATGTATATATTTTATAAATCTATTGAAAAAAAATATTATAGCTATAGTCGTGGTCTCATTATTTTACACTTTAACCCTTTTTTAGGTATATATATATTTTTTGGGTGAAATCCAACAAAGATTTTTTGGACTTACAAGGTTAAGTTATATAATTTTTATAGCATTCAAAAATACAATTTAAACAATAAAACATTACACATTGTTTTTGGCACTCCCAAATAAGTTTACACCTGGAAAAAATTGATCCTTCTAAACTTATGTTAAATGTATACTTAAAATAAATCTACACTAATATAAATATAATAATTTTTTAAAATATGAAAAAATATAATATTTATTTATGTTATATAACTTAATTTGAATAACTAAACATTTTTGTTATTACCTCGGATATTCTATGTAGACAAAAAAAACCACTTAATTTAGTACATGTTAGAAATATAGACCCACCCATAAAATGAAAGGTGATGATTCTCATCTGCCCACCCATGAAATGGAAGGTGATGCTTCTTATGGACAACTCGGAGTACACATGGAATTTTTTTTTTTAAACCCTTTATATAAAAGGAAATCATTGAAATTGGATAATCGTTTCTTTTTTTTTCTCAAAAAGAACTCCTTGTATAAGAGGAAATCATTGAAATTGGATAATAGTTGGGTTTTCCTTCAAAACATGGAAAAGAAATTCCATGCATTATATTTCCGAATAGCTTTTGAAAAGGAGAAAATTCTAAAAGCTAAAAAAGAAAATAACACATGAAAAATGAGAAGGAAATATGAAGTTTTTATTTTATTCAAAAGAATATTTAGATGCCTGTCGGGTTTGTATTCGTACGTGGGGTTTATTAAATAATCAAATAACTAAATTTATAATCCTAAGTTGGGAGAACCTAGTTCATTGGAATGGTACGCAAGTTTAAGTGGACTCCAACAAATACTTCATAACATCAATACACAACGATGTTGACCCTTTTCCCAACTCATTACACACCATAACACAATCCCTAATTTTGGTAAACCTCTATGCTTCACATCAATCTGAAATACATTTATTTTGAAACAGAGTGATCAAGCATGCACAATAATGGAGGATAATTTCACCCATTTCTATTAACATATAATCTATATAATATAGTTTTATTACACAATAGTTGGCCCTTTTCCACTCTTCGTTGTAGTCCTCAGCCTCTCTTGGATTTTTCCCTCTATATTTAACTCATACTCTTTAACCTTTTACTGATCAAATATATAGATTACATCAAAGGGTAGATCTACATGTGTCCTCCATTTAGAAAATAATTATATCATAGTTTAATTATTTTTCTCTTTTATAATTTGTCAAACGGATATTGTATGCCAAAGTTACGACCCGAGGAAGTTGAAACACCAATTTACCCAAACAGGGCCCATAGTTTTGGCGCTTCATCTCCTAGGGTTAGGTTTTTGGATGTGTAGAGTTTTCCATTGTTTATCAATAATAAATAGGCCCTTGAGCCTCATTTTAACACAATTTCGAGGCCTGTAGCCACCACATCTCTTCTCAGAGATAAGCTACCAGTGCCCTAGCTATTTTATTTCCATTATGTCTGTAAGCATATTTCTGTTATTTGATATTAATTAAATGAAGTATTATTTCCACTGCATCTCTATGTTTATGTATATTTCTGTATTTTATTGCATTCTTGTATAAATCCGGATCAGTGGTATCAGAGTGGTCTGCTCTTTCTCTATTTTTCTTTGCATGTCCCATCGTGGTCAGGGTATAAGGAGTTACGTCTCGATCTGGTTGAGCCCTTGCAAGATCATCCTCGTAAACTACGATGACCTCCCATGGTGGAAGAAAAGAAATATGAGGGGGCAGGACATCCTATCGAAATATTTCTTGAGGAGGCCCTCAAGAAACAAAGGAACACGATGATGGATAACTTTTCTCAGATCCTTCAACGACTACCCACCTACGATGCATCTGCTTCCAACAACCACTCTTGAGGCGACAATCCCTTCAAGGTATAGGTAAACTTCGACACTCCTATATTTGAAGGCCATATAGATGTCGATGTCTTCAATAGATGGTTAAATTTTCTAGAAGGGTATTTCTCAGTGCATGATTTCTCTGACCGAGAAAAGATTATTTTTGCACTCCTGAAAGCCGACCCCCATGTCAAGGACTGGTGGGAAATATACTATGAGAAAAAGGACGAGGGGAAACCCTCTCTCTTCTCAGTCGCACCCACTTGGAATTTGTTCCGAGATGGCATCAAGGAAAAATATTACGCCGTGGAGGGCTATGAGGACAAATACATGTAACGTACCATGTTGCGGCAACAAAGGGATCAATATGTTCATGAACTGATGAATTTGTTCAATGCCCTACGCAAAAAGTTGGGTATTAAAGATTTAGAGAGACATTTGGTCCTTAAGTACTACAGTTGTCTGCACATATACATTTAGAAGAAAATGGAGTTCCTAAAAATTACATCGCTTTGCATGGCCTATTGCTATGCCGCCAAGATCGAGCAGAAATTTAAGCAGAAGAAGCAAGAATTTGGATCGGCGAATCCAAAGCCAGGGAAAGGCACCCCTGAACCGAAAAACAAGTGGCAAGGCCAAAGCGGGGCAACTCAAAACGACACCACAAATCCAAAGAAGGACACGGGGAAGTGGTGTGAATTTCATAACAGCCCCACTCACAGCACAAACGATTGTCGGGCCAAACAATTGTTGGTAACCGAATTAAAGGTGCCTGAATCAGATGCATGTTTTGATTTTGAGTCAGGAACATAAAAAGGAAACTACAAAGGGAAGCACATCATTGATGTGGATTCTAGTGCCATTGTTACCAATGTCAAGCTCCAGGGGTAGGATCGAGAGGATCCAGAGGAGGGGGAGTGCCTCTTCCATTCACAAATGTGGGTGAAGGGTTCTCCACTACAATTCCTTGTCGATAGCGGAAGCCAAAAGAAGCTGATTTAAGTAGAGGTAGTGAAGTGGCTTGGCCTACCAACCATAGCACACCTATAGTCGTATACCATTGGGTGGCTTCACGAAGGAATAGATCTCCGCATCTGCCAAAATTTCCTCCTTCCATACAGCATCAAGCCATTCGCGGATGAGGTACTGTGTGATTTTTCTCCTCTTGATGTGTCTGATGTATTATTGGGCCAACCATACTTATGGAGGAAACATGTTGTGTATGAGTCTAGGTTTCGTTCTATTATTATTACTTTTGGAAATAACTTGTACATGATACCTGAGGTAGTACCGCCTCTTGTTATCTCTTTGACTACTGCAAAACAATGCAGTAAAATTGTTTCCCAAACTAGGAAATTTATTTTCCTTACAACTCGCTCAAAGGGAAAGAAGAATTTTGTGGCCACAACCTCGAATAGGGTTCCCCTACACGGTTGCAGCATATGGATAAATTCATGGAGGAATACGAGGACATTTTCTCCTCACTCATAGAGGTTCATCTACACTGTCACGATAAGCGTTCCATTGATCTAACCCTTGACGCACTGTCACCTGATGTTGTCATACATCATGCAACTACACAAACAAAATCCACACGTGTACTGTATGAGACTGATAAAGAAACAAAATTTACTGAATGCATTCAGCATGTCCACCCGTGGGTCTGTGACATCTTCGACAAATCTAATATGCAGTTCAACAGAATTTGCCTCATCTCATGGAGGATCTCAACGCAATGGGGACCATTGCTTCCTAAGGGGGGAGGAATGATCCAGATGGATATTGGTGGCCACCCACCTATTCCATTTGGACCCCCACCATCGGTTCTTTCAGTTTTGCACTTTCAACGAAACTTACTATTTTTAGCAGGTTTTTGGGTCCTGAACTTCCAAAGTTGTTTTGCGGCTGTAATGATCTAGGTGGATATTGGTGGCCACCCACCTATTCAATTTGAAATGCTACTATCAGTTCTTTTATTTTTTCAGTTTCAACACAACTTACTATTTTTAGCAGGTTTTCGGGTCCTAAATTTCTGGAACGGTTTTGTGGCCCTAAACGACGTTTTTTGGGAAAATAGGGAGAGATCTCTCTAATGAGGTATGGTGCACATGAAACAGAAATTTTATGATAAATTTACATTCCTGGGAATTTGAAACACCAATTTACCCAAATTGGGCCCATAATTTTGGCGCTTCATCTCCGAAGGTTAGGTTTTTGGATGTTCAGAGTTTTCCATTGTTTCTCAATAATAAATAGGCCCTCAAGCCTCATTGTAACATAGTTCAGAGTCCTGTAGCCACTACATCTCTTCTCAGAGATAAGCTACCAATGCCCTAGCTATTTTATTTCCATTATGTGTGTAAGCACATTTCTGTTATTTGATATTACTGAAATGAAGTATTATTTCCGTTGCATCTCTGTGTTTATGTATATTTATGTATTTTATTGCATTCTTGCATAAATCCGGATCACATTTTGTATACAAAAGAGGAAACCCAATAAGAATAATAAATTTTGGATTTTCAATGCTACAATTCTCGATCATATATCTTTTTTTATTTATTTTGTTTGGAAAAACTATTAATTGAAACATATATCCTTTGTTATTAATATTTTAATCATTTAAAGTCAAAATGTTGTGACTTGTAAAATGATTTTATAAAATTTATTAAAGTTTTGAAAAAAATAATTATTAAACTAAATATTTTGAAAATTAAAAGTAATTTTTTGAATTTTTAAATTTCAATCTCCATTTTCTTATTGTCTCATATAGAAGAAATGACTAATTTCATAGGGCTATAAATATAATTTCTCAAAATTAAAAAAATTTGAAAATAAAAAAATTAAAAAAAAAATCTATATGCCACCAAGTGTCATAACCATACACACATCAAATCTCAATGTTTATGAAAAATAATACACATCAAATCTCAATATTTATGGAAATTTCATTATTTATAAAAATAAAATAAAATTATACTTGCCACCAAGTGTCATAATAGTACACACATCAAATATTAATATCTATGAAATTTTCAATATTTGTAAAAATTTCATTTCTAAATAAATGTGTCAAAGTCATATTCAACTTTTAATTAATATATATCTTTTGAAAATAATTTACAAAGTTTGCTAAGTTTTTGAAAAAAATTACAATCACATTTTTTTTTTGTATGATATTATTTTCTATATATATATATATATATATATATATATATATATATATATATATATATATATATATATATATATATATATATCATTTTAAATGTCAAATTAACTTTTATATATAATATTAACATACACAATCAATTTAACATTAAAAAAAATCTAAAATTGTTATTTTATTACTTAAATAAAATATCTTTTAAGTCATAAGTCCTCCCTATTATAAATATTTGTAGTAATTCCTCTCTATTATAAATATTTGTAGCTATTTGGTATGTCCCTAAGTCAACATGCCTTTTAAAAATTAATTATGTGTTTTTTTAATATTATATAATGTTTTTCCTTCCAACATTTTTAGCTACCTTCAATAACTAGCTTGATTTTATGATATTAAATATTTTTCTTTCACACATTTGTATCTATCTTTTGCATTATTTTTAATAGTTCGCTTAGAACTCATTGCACAGGTGTTGCTCACACTGGTGAAGAATTGAGATTAAACTAGTGAAATGAATCACATAGTGTCAATCATCACTTCTGGGGCTTGCACCCGGTAACGAGGACTTCTCGGGACGTCACCCATCCCAGGTCGCCTCTAGCTCAAGTGAGCTTAACTGTGGATTTTTCCCCACAATCAAACCCACTTACCTTGCTACCACATTTGCAAAACCTTAGTAAGTATTGTGCCTCATGAACCATTCAAGTAGATATACCTTCATTCTTCGTATTTAAGTATTGAGGGGTTTTTGCAGTACATTATATTAGATATCATTTTTTAGGATTCAACTGTGTTAAGTAAGTCATTCATAAACGAATATTTCCATGAGAGGTAGTCGTAACTTACTAATTTCTCATGATTTTTTAATAGTCAACTTAGCAGTCATTAAATCGGGTGATTCTCACAGAGGTGAAGAATTTGGATTGAAACTAGTGAAATGAATCACATAGCATCAATCATCACTTCTGAGGCTTACACCGGTAATGGGGACTTCTCGGGAGGTCACCCATCCGAGATCGCCTCCGGATCAAGTGTGCTTAACTTTGGAGTTTTCCCCACAATCAATCCCACTTATATTGCTATGCCATTTTCAAAACCTTAATAAGTATTGTGCCTCATGAACCATTCAAGTAGAGCTCCCTTCACTCTTTGTATTAAAGTATTGAAGGGTTTTCGCAGTGCATTATATTAGATATCATTTTTTGGGATTCAACTATGTTAAGTAAGTCATTCATCTATGACCATTTCCTTGAGAGATAGTCGTAACTCACTACTTTCTCATGATATTTGAATATTCCACTTAGCACTCATTGCATCGGGTGGTGCTCATAGGGTTGAAGAAGTGTGATTGAAACTAGTGAAATGAATCACATAGCATCAATCATCACTTCCGGGGCTTGCACTGGGTAACCAGGACTTCTCAAGAAGTCACTCATCATAAATCGTCTCTAGCACAAACGCGCTTAACTCTGGGGTTTTCCCCACAATCAAACCCACTTAGCTTGCTACCCCATTTGCAAAACCATAGCAACTATTGTGTCTCATGAACCATTCAAGTAGAGCTCTCTTCACTCTTTGTATTTAAGTATTGAGGGGTTTTTGCAGTGCATTATATTAGATATAATTTTTTGGGATTCAACTACATTAAGTAAGTCATTCAGCTATGACCATTTCCATGAGAGGTAGTCGTAACTGACTAATTTCTCATGATTTTTGAATAGTCCACTTAGCACTACTTGAATGGTTCATGAGGCACAATACTTGCTAAGGTTTTGCAAATGAGGTAGCAAGCTAAGTAGTCTTCATTGTGGAGAAAACTCCACAATTAATCGTGCTTGAGCGAGAGGTGATATGGGATTAGTGACCTCCAAGAAAGTCCTAGTTACCGGGTGCAAGCCCAAAAAGTGATGATTGACACTATGTGATTAATTTCACTAGCTTCAATCCCACTTCTCCACCTCTATGAGCATCACCTGATGCAATGAGTGCTAAGTGGACTATTCAAAAATCATGAGAAATTATTCAGTTACAACTACCTCTCATGGAAATGGTCATAGATGAGTGACTTACTTAACGCAGTTGAATCCCAAAAAATGATATCCAATGATAATAAATTTTAGGGTTGTCAATTCTACAGTTCTCTATATATATATTCATTGTCATTTTTGTTTGTAAAAATCAATAATTGTAATAGTTTTTAGTAGGTTTGATTTGAAAAGTGATTTGTCCAAAATTATTAATTGCAATATTAAATTTGATTTGGAAAATGGTTTTTGGCAAATTGGCATCCACCAAAGGATATGAACCAAATTGTTTATATTTTAATTAACGCGAAATATCAAAGGAATGTAAAGTACTGCTTTTTGATTGAAAACTTTTCAGTTATATATATATATATATATATATATATGATATATATATATATATATATATATATATATATATATATATATATATATATATATATATATATATATATATATATATATGATATTTTAGTATGCTCATATGATATTAAGGAGGACCGGATACACCTTTAAAAAAACTGAAACTTTGTTTCAAACATGGCATACCACTTTCACTTTCAGAGAAAAGACTTCAATTCGGAAAGACAGGAATGGAGTTGCTTGGTTCTGTTATATCTCGAGGATCAATAGAGTTACATACTCGTGTTCTACAGGCACTCGCTAAATTCCCTTCTAAGATTATGGATAAAATAGAACTTCGAAAAAGTTTCGTAGAGGGTTGAACTATACCAAAGAATTCTATAAAGAGCAGGCTTTTGATGTACGTATCCTTCAGAAAAGATTGAAAACAATATAGTTCCAGCAAATGATGAAATCACTAAAGAAATACAAAATGCAAGACAGAAGGTTTAGAATCTTCCTGCTTTAACAATGCCAAAATAAACATCACTGCGTAAGTTAGCATTTGGAGGTTGTCGGACAGGATTAAATTACATAAAGCCTTGAAAAATATCTAGGATACTAGATAAATATTATTTCATTCCACACAAATCCAAAAGACATGACGGGACCTCAAAAAATTATATATAGTTAAAAGTGCTAAGCATTGAAAAATATTAGGATACTACCCAAATATTATTTCATCCCACACAAATCCAAAAGACATGAGGGGACCTCCAAAAATTATATATAGTTAAAAGTGTTCTACAAAGTGGAACTGAATAGCCCACAATGGTTCAGATTAGATGCTCTAACTTACATAGTGGGCTAGAATGGTTGATGATGTTAGCACTAGGAACATCACAGGGATATGATTCCCAAGAATTTATGTCATTGTCACTCGGAAGGGGAGAAGATGCTAAAGCAACTGTTGAAAATATTAAAGTCATCTGCGTGCCTTTGAGCAGAAGAAAAAGAGTACACAAAGGTAGCAGCAGCAAAGATTGAGTGCGCATCACTGTTTAATTAAGAGGAATGGAGAATGTAAGGATGAATTAAATGTTATGGGCTGGAGCCACAAATTCCAGAGGAAATTAATTTCGATTATAGGCGAAGTTAATTTTGCAGGTGAAATGAATACTTTCGTAGCTCTGAACTACGGAGGAGCAGTTTTATTTAAAACAGCCATTTCGGGCTTTAAAGCCCTTAACAACCAAAATTGAAGAGAAACAGGTGGAAGTCCTTTATTTCTGAATTGGCAGACAAGTGGTCCCCATCACTTTAGTTCCAAATGCAATCGCAAGTTTTTGGTGGAGCAGTGTCTTGTTGATGAAGAGTTTGCAATGCGAAGCGATCTAATCGCAATCGCAAATCGCAACGTAAATATGTTATATAACCCAAGTGTCTTGTTGGTATGGCAGAGTTCCACAGTGGAACGGTTGTATATAATATACAACCAAAAACATATATTATAATCGCCCCCCCACAGCAGCGGAGGCCCGTGGGTCCACTTGACCACGTGGCGATGTTCTAATGGAATCGCAAGGCTCAATCGGAGGTCCTTTGTTATGTGCTCCGATTGAAGTTGCGGACCCGATCCGGTTATATGCTACACTCCATAGTTCAATCGCATCCGGCTCTTGAACGCAATCGCAAGCTCTTAAGTGTTGGCCCCGATTGCACTTTGAAATTGGCGGACCCGATGGTAGTATGCAATGGAGTTAATAAATTCCATCACGTCCAGGGTCTTAATCGCAATCAGAACTTTCCGATTGATCGCACCCTTTTGTTATATGCTCCGATTGAAGTGGCGGACCCGATCCAGGTATAGGCCGCAGTTTATATGACTCATCGCATCCGTTTTTGAGTCGCAATCAGAACCTCTTTAGAACGAGGCCCGATCGCACATAGTTGAAGTTCAGACTCGATTGGTTTATGAGAAAGCTTTTATATTTGCCAATCGCATCTGATTGTCAATCGCAATCGGAGTTTTCAGTTTGATTGTTTGTATTGTGGGTCCCGTATAATATTTGTTTTAATAGTTTTGTTTTAAAAAGTGTTTTAATATAGTTTTTTCGTAATGTTTTTTATGCGCGGCATATAAAACAGAAAAGGCCCGCGAGCCTGTAGTGATCGTGTAATTGTATTTGTTTCATTTTGCACAGCAGTGCGTGTGAGAAGAAAAGAACACAACAGTGTTGATCTTTTAAGAGATAGAGTATTGTTTTGGAAAGGCATAGAGTTGTTTTGTAGCACTGCGTCTGTAGCAGTCAATATTGTGTATCCCTCTGCTTTGAGGAACACTTTTGTAATAGTTTTTTTAAAATTCTGTTAATGAAATAGAAGAAAGAATTTTTATGTCATCTCTGTCTGCAAGCAATTTTTGTTTTAACTTCTCTGTGTTGTAGAGGGGATTTTACTCTCTCCATTTCTATTGTTCTGGAATTTTCGATATTCCAGCATGGTATCAGAGCTAGTTTAGGCTCTTTGAATGTTTCAAAGAAGCTGAAGAAGAAGAAGACTTGTTGCAGCGTTTTCTCTAGCAGAGTGAAAGCTAAACAAAAGTCAAAAGTTCAGGTATTTCTCAAAGATAACAGAGCTGTTGCTTTTGGTTTAAAATATTTTGTTCTTTTAGAGAAGGAAAGACAGTTTTTTTAAGTTCAGTGCTCAGTTTGAAATTAATGGCTGGACCAAGCACTGGTATGAACATTGGAAATGTTCATCTTCCACAATTTAATGGAAAGAACTATGATTATTGGGCCATTACCATGAGAGCCCTGTTTGTCTCACAAGACTTATGGGAGTTTGTAGAAGATGGTTTTGTTGAACCAGCTGATGAGCAGGCTTATAATGCCTTAAATCAAGCAGAGAAGGATTTATTGAAGAACAATAGAAAGAAGGATGCTAAGGCCCTCTTCTATTTGTATCAAGTAGTAAATGAGAGTGTGTTTCCAAGGATAGCAGCAGCCCAGAGATCCAAGGAGGCATGGGAAACTCTGAAAGTAGCCTATCAAGGCATGGAGAAAGTTAAGACAACAAAACTTCAGTTGTTGAGAAGAGATTTTGAAACTCTTTGCATGAAAGAGTCAGATAATGTGGACACATTTTTTACACACATGATTGGGATTGTAAATCAGATAAGATCCCATGGAGAAACTCTTGAAGAAAGAAGGATTATGGAGAAACTTTTGAGAAGCTTACCCTCAAAGTTTGATGTTATTGTTACCACCATATAAGAGACCAAATATCTCTCACAGTTCACAGTGGATGAACTACATGCCTCACTGATACCTCATGAACAGAGATTGAGCAGAGATGAACATTCATCTCTTAAGCACGCCTTCAAGACCCAGATGCCTTCAGGAAGAGGAAGAGGTCAAGGCAAAGGAAGAGGTAGAGGTAGAAGCCAAAATAGAGGTGGAAGGAACAACCCTTCACATTCACATGGAAGGAGCAACAGTCAGAGTCAGAGCCACGGCCAATGCAACAGCCAGCAAGGTGTACATCAACACCAACATGCTCATGGACAAAGGTATGACAAATCCAATGTCCAATGTCATTATTGCAAAAAATATGGGCACTATGCCAATGAATGTAGAAATAAGCAAAATGACATGAAAAATAAGCAAAATGCTAATGTAGCAAAAGAGGAAAAGAACCCAAGTAATGTGTTTTTAGCTTGTAATGTAGCACATGATAGAGAAGATGATGTTTGGTTCTTAGATTCAGGATGTAGTAATAACATGACTAGAAATAGAGCAATGTTTTTCAATTTAGATGAAGATATTAAATCTGAAGTGACCACAGGGACTGATACTCAGATCTCTGTAAAAGGAAAAGGCAGAGTTAGTATTCGAGCAAGAAATGGTGAGCAGAAATTTGTTCCTAATGTGTATTATGTTCCAGGATTGAAGTGTAATCTTTTGAGCATTGGGCAGCTCATAAATAAAGGTTACAATGTAATTTTCAAAGATGATGTGTGCACAATAAAAGATATACCTCCAAGTAAGAAAGTCATTGCTGAAATTAAAATGACCAGCAATAGAATGTTTCCTCTCAAGCTCAACACTGACTTGAAGGGAAAAGGAAAGAGTATAGCAAATCTAACACAAGAAGCCATTCAGGAGGAAGAGAAAGATGAAAATTGGTTATGGCATCTGAGATTTGGACATCTCAATTTCGAAGGATTAAATTTGTTGCACAGAAAAGGAATGGTAAAAGGTTTTCCATTGATTGAGAAGCCTGTCAGCCTATTTGAAGGCTGCATCTTGGGAAAGCAACACAGAGAAAATTTTCCTTCAGGGAAAAGCATAAGGGCGAAAGCACCTTTGGAGATAATCCACTCAGATTTGTGTGGGCCGATGCAAACAACATCAGTTTCAAGCAGCAATTACATGTTGACCTTCATAGATGATTCACAAGAAAAGTGTGGGTTTATTTCTTAAAATATAAGAGTGAAGTATTTCAAAAATTTCGCCATTTTAAAGCTCTTGTAGAAAAACAAAGTGGGAAGTATATTAAAGCTCTCAGAACTGATAGAGGAGGAGAATACATCTCAAAGGAATTTCTGCGTTTTTGCAGAGAGAATGGCATACACAAGCAATTTACCACAAGGTACACACCGCAACAGAATGGAGTTGTTGAAAGGAAGAATCGAACCATAACGGAAATGGTGAGAAGTATGATGAAGGCAAAATGCTTGCCGAATGAGTATTGGGCAGAAGCAGCAGACTGTGCTGCGTATATTTTGAATAGATGCCCCACAAAAGTTGTGATGAACAAACTTCCAGAAGAACCGTGGAGTGGCAGAAAACAGGGAGTCACCCACATGAGAGTTTTTGGATGTGTTGCATATTCACACATTCCATACAAGTTGAGAAAGAAATTGGATAGTAAGGGGGAGAAGTGCATTTTCCTTGGATACTGTGAAGATTCCAAAGGATACAGATTGTATAACCCATCCACAAAGAATTTTGTGATAAGCAGAGATGTGCAATTCATTGAAGAGGAAGTGTGGGATGGAAGCATTGAGAAAACAATCAATGTTAAAAAAAATTTGTCTTATGATGAAGATGAAGGAAATGTGGTTGAAATTAACAACCCATCCACTGCACAACCTCCAGCAAAGCAAGGACAGCAATGGACACCTCAAGTGGCAGCGAGAACACCCTTGAGAAGAAGCGTGAGTGGTTCACTGAGTACATCACACAGAGCAGAATTCAGTGCTTCTTCAAGCACGACTACACCAAGTGAAAGTGGAACAAGGTTCAGAAGCATTAGAGAAATCTATGAGCAAGGAGCAGCAAATGAAGGTATGAATTCCTTATTTGCTTTATATTGTCAAGTTGATGATCCTATTCATTTTGAAGATGCAATTAAAGACAGAAAATGGATAGAAGCTATGGACGAAGAAATTAATGCCATAGAGAAGAACAAAAAATGGGAGTTGGTTGATCTCCCAGAAGGTAAAGAAGTCATTGGTGTAAAATGGGTCTATAAGACCAAAAGAAATGCTGAAGGAAAAATAGAGAGACATAAGGCCAGACTTGTTGTCAAAGGATACAAGCAGAAGAAAGGGATAGAATATGAAGAAAATTTTGCACCAGTTGCAAGAATGGAGACAGTGAGAGCAGTCTTGTCCATAGCAGCACAAAACAAATGGAAAGTATACCAGATGGATGTAAAATCTGCATTTTTAAATGGAGTTTTAATGGAAGAGGTATATGTGGAACAACCTCTAGGATATGAGAAGAAAGGCCAAGAGCATAAGGTCTGCAAATTGAAGAGCTCTTTATGGGCTGAAACAAGCACCAAGAGCGTGGTATAGCAGAATAGACTCCTATCTAATGGAGAATGGATTTGAAAAGTGTGAGGGATAACCCACCCTCTACATCAAAGAAAAGGATGGTAAGATGCTCATTCTTGTTTTATATGTTGATGATTTATTTTTTACAGGTAATGATGATTACCTTGTTGAAAATTTTAAAACAGTCATGAAAGATGAATTTGAAATGACTGACATGGGTTTATTAAGATACTTCTTGGGAATAGAAGTAGAGAAAGGTGAAAAAGGGATTTTTATATCTCAAGAAAAGTATCTGAATCAAGTTTTAGAAAGATTTAATATGTAGGAGTGCAAAGCTACAATTACTCCCACAGTAATGGGATTGAAGTTGAGTAAAGATGACAACAACAAGGATTTTGATCCAAGTTTGTATAAAAGCATAGTTGGTAGCCTTATGTATTTGGCCGCAACTAGGCTGGATATTATGCATGCTGTTAGTTCAATTTCCAAATTTATGGAGAAGCCAAAAGAAGCACATTGGCAAGCAGCAAAGAGAATTTTGATGTATGTGAAAGGAACAAAAATATTTGGTATTTTGTATACAGCTTCAGAAAATTCAGAGTTAGTTGGATACACTGATAGTGATTGGGATGGAAGTGTAGATGATCAGAAGAGCACTTCCGGTTATGTTTTTCATAAGGGTTCAGGAGCCATTTCATGGGCTTCTAAGAAACAACTGATTGTATCATTATCTACAGTAGAGGCAAAATATGTGGCAGCTACAGCAGCAGCGTGTCAAGCAATTTGGATGAGAAGAATGTTGAGAAGCTTATGCTAAGAACAGGTAAAAGGGACAGCGATTTATTGTGACAATAGCTCAGCTATTGCATTGTCAAAGAATTCTGTGTTTCATAAAATAACAAAGCACATAGACACAAAATTTCACTATATCAGAGAATTGGTAAATAATGGAGAAATTGTTTTACAACATTGTAAAACAGAGGAGCAATATGCAGATATTTTAACTAAACCATTGGGACATAAGACCTTTGAATTTTTAAGAAAATGTTTGGGTATTACTAATAACCAATCAGCTGACTTTAAGTGGGAGTGTTGAAAATATTAAAGTCATTTGCATGCCTTTGAGCAGAAGAAAAATAGTACACAAAGGCAGCAGCAGCAGAGATTGAGTGCGCAGCACTGTGTAATTAAGAGGAATGGAGAATTTAAGGATGAATTAAATGTGATGGGCCACAGCCACAAATTACAGAGGAAGTTAATTTGGATTATGGGTGAACTTAATTTTGCAGGTGGAATGAAGACTTTCGTAGTTCTGAACTACGGAGGAGCAGTTTTATTTAAAATAGTCATTTCGGGCTTTAAAGCCCTCAACAACCAAAATTGAAGAGAAACAGGCGGAAGTCCTTTATTTCTGAATTGGCGGACAAGTGGTCCCCACCACTTTAGTCCTAATCACAATCGCAAGTTTTTGGTGGAGCAGTGTCTTGTTGATGAAGAGTTTGCGATGCGAAGCGATCTAATCGCAATCGCAAATCACAACATAAATATGTTATATAACCCAAGTGTCTTGTTGATATGGCAGAGTTCCACAGTGGAATGGTTGTATATAATATACGACCAAAAAAATATATTATATTCACCCCCCCACAGCAGCGGAGGCCTGTGGGTCCACTTGACCACGTGGCGATGTTTTAATGGAATCGCAAGGCTCAATCGGAGGTCCTTTGTTATGTGCTCCGATTGAAGTTGCGGACCCGATCCGGTTATATGCTACAGTCCATAGTTCAATCGCATCCAGCTCTTCATCGCAATCGCAAGCTCTTAAGTGTTGGGCTCGATTGCACTTTGAAATTGGCGGACCCGATGGTAGTATGCAATGGAGTTAATAAAGTCCATCGCGTTCGGGATCTTAATCGCAATCAGAACTTTCCGATTGATCGCACCCTTTTGTTATATGCTCCGATTGAAGTGGCGGACCCGATCCAGGTATAGGCCGCAGTTTATATGACTCATCGCATCCGTTTTTGAGTCGCAATCGGAACCTCTTTAGAACGAGGCCCGATCGCACATAGTTGAAGTTCGGACTCGATTGGTTTATGAGCCAGCTTTTATATTTTCTAATCGCATCCGATTGTCAATCGTGATCGGAGTTTTCAGTTTGATTGTTTGTATTGTGGGTCTCGTATAGTATCTGTTTTAATAGTTTTTAAAAAAAAAGTGTTTTAATATAGTTTTTTCGTAATGTTTTTTTATGCACGGCATATAAAACAGAAAAGGCCCACGAGCCTATAGTGATCGTGTAATTGTATTTGTTTAGTTTTGCACAGCAGTGCGTGTGAGAAGAAAAGAACATAGCAGTGTTGATCTTTTAAGAGACAGAGTATTGTTTTGTAAAGACAGAGAGTTGTTTTGTATCACTACGTCTGTAGCAGTCAATATTGTGTATCCCTCTGCTTTGAGGAAGACTTTTGAAATAATTTTTTTTTAATTCTGTTAATGAAATAGAAGAAAGCATTTTTATGCCATCTCTGTCTGCAAGCAATTTTTGTTTTAACTTCTCTGTGTTGTAGAGGGGAGTTTACTCTCTCCATTTCTATTGTTCTGGAATTTTCAATATTCCAATAGCAACTCCTGTGATCCAATGGCCGCTCACATGTTAAACATAAACAAACCCAAGTGCGCTCACATGTTTAATAGAAAGAGCCCTTACTAAGCATTAATTATATCGCAGGAAGGAGTGAGCGTTCGATAGTGCCAATGACGTCCTTCCCTACGCAATGCTTGTTGTCAGCGCACGTTTCTTCTGTCGCACGGCCATTGGATCACAAGAGTTCTTTGAGCATTTTCTCCCGTTCCTTCCAAGTGACAATGATGTAAATTATTGGGAAGCATATTCTTGTGGTTATATATATTTTTTGGGCTATAAGATATATGTGGTTGAGTATATATTGTTTATTTTTAGATTTAAATTAATTTTTAAATCTAGTTGTAGTCTAGGAAATAATGATTCACGTATTCACTTTTAAATTTTAAACGAATTTAAATTTAAATGTGAGAAATATATGTCCAACCACATTTAATATCTTATAGCCCAAAAAATAATAATCACTTATCCCGATAATGTTGTAATACTAATATCATCTATCATTCTAGCCAACAATGTAAGTTAGAACATCTAATAAGAACCATTGTAAGCTATTCAGTTCCACTTTGTAAAACATTTTTAAATATATATAATTTTCTGAGGTCCCTCATGTCTTTTGAACTTTTGTGAAATGAGATAATATTTGGGTAGTATCTTAGATATTTTTCTAGGCTTAACATTCAACATATTATTCCCTGTTGTTACAACTTGCAAGAACTAAAATTTATTTTGAATGTACCTTCTTATATGTACTTTAAATCATTGCTGAATGTAATTTGTTCGAGCCTTTCTCTCAGAAATAATTCAACATATTCCCTATTGTTACAACTTCCAAAATCTAAAATTTATTTTCAATGTACTTTCTTATATATAATTTGAATCATTCCTGAATGTAATTTGTTCGAGCCTTTCACTCAGAAATAATTAAACTTAAATTGTCTTTTCCAATATGTTATTGCACTACAACTTGATTATAGGTAACATCTGCATTAGAAATATATCTCAGGTAGCACGTATAATTTATGCTTTGCACCTAATTCGCTGAATGCACAATTAATTAAACATAAGTGGTCTTAATTAAGTTGTCTTTTCCAATATATTATTGCACTATCTCTATTAGAAATATATCTCAGGTAGCACGTAGAAATGTTAGAGTTATGCTTTGCACCTAAGTGGCTGATCGCACAACATTGGTAACAGTGAGTTGCAGGCTTTCTCCATAATAATAAAAATAATAGTAAATTAAATAGGTTATTATATAATAATAATTTAATAATACTAGCAATTACATCGTTACATCCATGCTCCACAATGTTAGTGACAATGAGTTGTATCTTATTTATATTATAATAAAAATGAGTTGTATGTTATTATATAATAATAAAAATAATAGTAAGTTGTATATTTTTATATAATAATAATTTAAGAAGTTTTGTATTTGAGTATAGTGTAGATGTGATTTAAGAAAGTTGTTAATATTTTTACATATAAATTCAATATCTTTAATTCATAAGACGTAATGGATAGATTTTACTAATAACAAATATAATTTAAGTCATAATTCATTACACTTATACAATGAGATAAGCTTGTTTATGTATTCAGTTAACATGATTAACTTGCTAAGTTAAGCTCACTATGATAACTATTCTTTTAATATGAACTAGGTTAATGCTTATGTAGAGTGAGTACTAGGTATAGTAACATCTATACAAGAACTTTACACACTATACTATCTACTATGTTTATATATATATATAGATGAGCTTGTACACATGTAATTGGCTAAGTACTTGTATAAGCTAAAGGTCATTTCAATATGGACCATTGAGGTAGGTATTCTCCTAGAAAACAAATACGAGTTCATATTAAAGCACTGAAACGTAAGCTTAATATTTTCAAAGACTTATGAGATTAGTAAACATTTACAGATAGCTTTAATTAAATAATAATTAAAGGTTAAAGTAATATAGAGTTTAGTATAGCAAAGATGTTGTAGTGTGGATACAAATTTAAAAAGTAATAAAATAAATAAAATTTGATTTATAATGTTGTAATTTGTTTTTATTAATAAATTTTTTAATAATTTTTAAATAAAAAAAACTATAATATACATATTAGTTTAAAATGTATAACATATAAGTAATAGTTCTAAGTTAAAATTTATTTTACTTTCTAAAGTAAATTAATTACTTTTCTACCATATTTAAATTTAATTAAAAACTTTAATATTTTAAATAAATTTACAATATAACAATATATTTAAATCTAAAAGAAAAAATATTATAATTACTTTATATAATATAAATAAAAGAAAATTATTGATTATTGATTTTTTTTTATTAATAAAATTATGAATAATATACAAATCATACCCACTTTACCATAAATATTAATAATTTGTAAATATACTTTGTTACAATGCAATGGCTAATGAATACCACAAGCCCAAAAATCATCTCTCATTTCACAATAAAAATATTTTAAAATATTTTATTCTAATTTAACTCTATGAAAATTTTTAATTAAATCTAAAAACAAAAAAAATTATAATTACTTAAAATATATAGGATATAAATAGTAGTTATAAAATAAGATCCATCTAAACATATAAATACAAATTTTGTAATCATATTTAAATCTCATTAATAAACACATAAAATTTTAATATAATTCTTAATTATTAACTAACCTGCATCCATCTAAGGTTAGATTTGCTCCTAGAGGGATCAAATCAATCTAGGTGGAAACCTTTCCTCAAAGTTTGTACTAAAAAAAGGTTTGAGCCTAGAGAGATTTGATCCCTCTAGGGGCTTCATAGATGTTGCTTTACGATGGATCAAGGTTGGTGTAATAATAATAGTAGTAATTAAATGATTATATATTTGCTATACAGTTGAGTGTGAGTTGTCTACTAACATAATTTTATGTTTAAAAATTAATTAAAAAATATTTATAATAAATTTCTAAATACACATTTTTGTGATTCGTAATGTTTTTAAAAGCTCTTTCGGAATAATTACACAAATTTTTTATTGCTTTAAACACACTATAACTGACTAGTTCCTCATGATTTTTGAATAGTCCACTTAGCACTCATTGCATTGGGTGATGCTCACAGAGGTGAAGAAGTGGGATTGAAACTAATGAAATGAATCAAATAGAGTTAATCATCACTTCTGGCACTCGGGGAATGAATCACATAGCATCAACCATCACTTCCGGGGCTTGCACCAATACAGTGTTAAGTAAGTCATTCATATATGACCATTTCCATGATAGGCGGTCATAATTGACTAGTTTCTCATGATTATCACCATTTTCATGAGAGGCGGTCATAATTGACTAGTTTCTCATGGTTATGACCATTTCCATGAGAGATAGTCATAATTGACTACTTTCTCATGATTTTTGAATAGTTCAATAGTCCACTTAGCACTCATTGCATCTGGTGATGTTCACATGGGTGAAGAAGTGGGATTGAAACTAGTGAAATGAATCACATAACATCAATCATCACTTCGAAGGCTTGCACCCGGTAACCAGGACTTCCCAGGAGGTCACGCATCCCAGAACTCCTCTAGCTCAAGGGCACTTAACTGTGGATTTTTTCCCAGTTAAAAATTGAAGAGAGCATCTATTGAACATAGAGCTAACACACAATAATTATTTTCTATATTAAATCACACTAATACATTACAATATTTATAATGCTACTGAGATCCAACTAATTCCATTCTTGGAGGGAGTAGTTGAGTGAATCTCTCAACATCCTTCAACACACCAAACCAATCCCTAAACTGTAGTATGCATCATAAATGAGGCGTTATCTCAACACCCCCCTTTAATGCCTACTTTACAAAACATATAATAATTAATCACAATTACAACACTTTGAACTTTCGTCTCTTTTTCTGATCTGGTCTTCATTAACATTTGTACCCACTCTGATATCTCATAGACAATGCTCTTTTCTCCACCATTTTCGAGCTACCATTCAACCCATTTAAAATACATTTGTTTCTGACCAGAAATAATGAACTTTGCAAGATCAAAAATATTGACAACTCGGTTCGTCGGGGCTTCCGCGATAAGAGCTGACAAGTGATGAACCATCCTATGGACCAATCACCATCTGTCGAATATTTCGCTTTCGGCTATCCATCAGTGGCTAGGCAAATGGTCTGAATATTGAATGTGTTCAAGAGCTAATCTAACAACTTGACCTGCTTCACACAAATTGATCTCATACTATAACCTGTAACTGATGCCCTTGGCCTGTAGCACAACAGATCAGCATATAACAAATTCACACAATCAAATTAGCCAATTGTTCTATCGTCCCTGTAGAACGTCAAGAACAACTAATTTAAACAATGCTAAATTGTTCATATTTGGTTCTGAACTATACACATCTCACAACAAATGTCACATAATATATATCTAACAAGCAGCTTTAATTTCTCTAGCAGTATAGCACCTTTCTCCCGAAAATTTCTAGCAATTGCAGCCTCCATCTTTCGCAAATAAATTTGCAGCTTCCATCAAACACAAGGCAAGAAATATATCTACCCTCTTATTACATATAGTTGACCAACAACGTAGTTGGGTCAACTCAGATGATACCCAAATACATGTTCCTGATGAATGAATTGTCTGTAAATGTGTAATAAACCTGCTAGCAATAACGATGCCAGCAAATTTGAAATTGAAAAACGATTGCGCTGCATGTGATAATATCGGTTGATGTTGTGGCCGTCATTCACGATTGACTTGAACGCTTCGCCGTTGATTTTCTTCGATGTTCATTGTTGACTATTGGGACATCTGAAACTACCCTTCTCCACCATTGAAAAAGAAACCCCCAAAACATCGATATAAAAACCAAACCCGCCTCTGTACCAAACTCAAACGATATCTGCGAATTTGAGATACTATGTTGTACTGAGCGGCCAAAAGAAAAAAATATTAAAAATTATGAAAGAGACGGGCAGGAAACGCAAGGATATATTGTCGCTTAAATTACAACAACAAACGATATGTAGATTGAATTTATATCTCAGAGTTTAATCAAAAGTCTGGGTTGTGACTAAGAGAGGGAAAAGCCAAATAAAACACAGCTGCCACAAATACAGTCGACAAGGCTGAGAGATACGCATTAAATAGAATACAGTGGCATTTTAAAACGACTGCTACAAATGCATACTCTGCTGCAACGCATGCATCAGATTTTGTGGACATGAGAGCGCCTCTGCCATTATTACTTCCTTTAAATCTACTAACGAAGTTCCTCCATTACGTTTTCTGCTACTGGTTACCGACTCCGCCCAATATTTCGAGTTTGTTGTTGGAGCTGTGAACAGAAATACTTTCTCTTCGTCGCCGCCATAATCGCCATAACCACAGTAATGAATGCATGAAGGAAACATGAGACACTGGAAATGCAACAAATATATAAAACACATAGAACACTACACTCTTATGTACAGAGAATCGATTCTCTAAAAAAACTCACATCTTCCTGGCCATCCCGTGAGGGAATCAAGCCAGAACCTGCTCCGATACCACATTAAAAATTGAAGAGAGCATCTATTGAACACAGGGCTAACACACAATAATTATTTTCTATATTAAATCGCACTAATACATTACAATATTTATAATGCTGCTGAGATCCAACTAATTCCATTCTTGGAGGGAGTAGTTGAGTGAATCTCTCAACATCCTCCAACACACCAAACCAATCCCTAAACTGTAGTATGCATCATAAATGAGGCATTATCTCAACAAGTAAGTCATTCATATATGACCATTTCCATGATAGGCGGTCATAATTGACTAGTTTCTCATGATTATGACCATTTTCATGAGAGGTGGTCATAATTGACTAGTTTCTCATGGTTATGACCATTTCCATGAGAGATAGTCATAATTGACTAGTTTCTCATGATTTTTGAATAGTTCAATGGTCCACTTAGCACTCATTGCATCTGGTGATGTTCACATGGGTGAAGAAGTGGGATTGAAACTAGTGAAATGAATCACATAGCATCAATCATCACTTCGAAGGCTTGCACCCGGTAACCAGGACTTCCCAGGAGGTCACCCATCCCAGAACTCTTCTAGCTCAAGGGCACTTAACTATGGATTTTTTCCCCACAATCAAGCCCAGTTAGCTTGCTAACCCATTTGCAAAACCTTAGAAAGTATTGTACCTCATGAACCATTCAAGTAGAGGTCCCTTTACTCTTTGTATTTAAGTACTAGGGGTTTCTGCAGTGCATTATATTAGATATTATTTTTGGGATTAAAATACATCAATTTTGGGTTAATTTTAATAAATAATTCTTAAAAAAATACCAAAGAATTAAAAAATATATATATTTATAAATAAAGGGTTGTTAGGAAATAATCCATTTTAATTAAATGGATTTATAATAATAATAAAAAGATATTAAATATTTTATTATAAGAAAAAATAAAAAGTAGTAGTTATTAGGAGTATATATATTTTAACCATATAAATTAATGGAAAGAACAAAGTCAAAGGATTTAGAATATGATCAAAATATTATAAATTAATAAAGAAGTTAGAAGATTATTTGAAAATATTATTAATAATAAAGATATAGATTTAAAGATGGATAAAAAATATTAATAATAACGAAAGAAATTGTTAAGGTTATTTCTAAAATAAGAAAATAAATAAGAAATAGATGGAATAAAATAGAAGGGAAAATAAATAAATAAAATCAGGCAATAAACTCAAAGACTTAATGCAATAAGAAACCGAGCCAAAGGGGGAGGAATCACATAGAGAGAGCAAGAGTGCAGCTATTACTCAATTTCCAACCATCACCCTTGTTGAAATTCCTAGCACGTCTCTCAATCTCCATAGCTTTTCTAAGCTTCCTATGGTGGGAGCGATCAACCTTAGCAATGACTTTGGACTCCTGAATACAAACATGGTGACAAGGATTTTCCCCATATTCAACTAGAGCTGATGTGCGGGAACCATTGAACCATTATGTCTAATGTGTGGAGCATGCTCCTTGATTCAAATAGACCTACCCGTTTCTCCAATATAAAAAATACCATAAAAATAAGAAACCAAATAAACTCATTTTTTATCTTTAGAATCTACCTAATCTTTAACAACCCAAAAAAATTCTAAAATAAATAAATATATATATATATATATATATATATATATATATATATATAATCACATTAACATAAAAATTTAAACTTATAAAAAAAGCTCTGACCAAAGAAACATAAGTTTACAAAGCTCTCAATAATAAAGCTTTGGCAGGTTGGGTGAGGATGGCAGAAATATATATATATATATATAATCACTTTAACATAACAATTTAAAACATGTAAAAAGAGCTCACCAAGAAGACAAGAGTCTACATGACCCTCAATAATAAAGCTTTGCCAGCTCGGGCGAGGCGAACTGTCTTTCTTCCATTTAGCTGCCTTCCGTCATTCTGAGAATCTGAGTTGTTACCATTTGACCGTCCCGTTACCAGTGCCTTCTCATGCCAATTGTACTCCTGAATTCGGTCTATCACTCCTGAATTCGGTCTATCTGAGTTGTTACCATTTGACCGTCCCGTTACCAGTACCTAAACATGCTGAGATCTACACCATCAACTTTCAATTCGAATGCTGAGAGCACCAGAAAAGCAACACATAGGACAGTAGTGGACAGTGGAGAGAGCAATACAGGGGATAGGGACAGTGGGCACCGCAGCAAGGGTAGAGCAGCTAGTTTTCAGTGGACAGTGGGCCGAGCAGCAAGTTTTCAGTGGTCAGACCAACATATATTGAAGAGTTAAGCGTAAAACAAAGGGTCAGTTTTGGGCAGTGATTTTGACAATGGGACAAGAAAACTTAGAACCCGTGGAAACAAATGATATAGGGCAAGTGAAAATTGCCTCATCAACTAAAACCGGGAAGTGGGTTTTGGTCAATGCCAAACAATATCAGGGCATTTTAAAAAGGAGACTAGCTCGTCTAAAATGGGAGCAGACAAAGAAAAAAAAGTCTCAAAGGCAGAGTATTGTTCGCAAGAAACAACATTCAAACAAGTCTTCTTCGTAAACATGTGGCAACAAGTCCAAAGAAAAAGCAAAAATTAGTGATGATTATGCTTTATATAGTCCCACATCCACACCTCTCACTTGGTCATCTGATCTTTATGTGAAAGAACTCTTAAATGTAAAAGAAAGGTTGGAAGCAGTAGAAGCTAAAGAGCTGGAACGATATTGTACAATCCATATAATAACAGCTGAAAATCAGGCTTTAGCAGAAAGCAACAAAGTTTTGAAGGAACAAGTGGCATTACTGCAGGAAGCTCTTCGAATAGGGAAAACAGAATGGCAATGCATGAAAGCGGAGGTGCAAAACATGAAGAAATTTGCAGCGGAGAATACAGAGGTGATGAATGCGAAGCCATCCCAGGATAAGGGGAAAGTAGTTGCTCAAATAGACAACAATGAAGAAACATCAAGAGAAGGGAGGAAAGGAGATCCCACAAAACTTTCCAAAACTTGGGCTCAAGTTATTAGCAATTCTGCTAAGAGGGAAGAAGAAACAAACATTTAGGTTAACAAGATGCAAGATAGAGAAAGCAAGGAAAGACTGGATAGAGCAACAAACATAATTATTAAAGGGGTGAAAGAGTATGGGAAAAATGAATGTACTCTTGAGCTTGCAAGAGACTTCTTGAAAGACAAGCTCCAATGGCAAGGACAAATATTTCAAGCATGGAGAGTAGGTAAGCCTAACTGTGAGAGAGCCAGGCCCATAAAAGTCATCATGCCCAACTTGTGTGATAAAGATATCATTCTAAGCAAGAAGAAACTCTTAAGGGGTTCTCGGTTTTTTCTAGAAGAAGACTTAACTGTAAAACAACAAGAGGAAAGGAGGGATGAAATGAAAAAAGTTAGGGCAGCAAGAGATGAGGGAAAAAGAACATGGATTTATAAAGGTAAAGCCGTGATTGCGCAATTTGGACCTCCTTCCAAAACAAGGCAGCAAAATGATAACAAAGAAGAGGCAGCAAACTCTTTAGCAAGAAATGAGGAAGCAAGGTCATTATGGGCAAACAGGGACAAAGACTCCACTGTGAGTCTTGCATGTCAAAACAAATAGCAATCAAGTCTTACCCAGGTTTCCTTAAGATTAGTTTGTTGGAACTACAGGGGTTATCCATGGAGACGAGGACCTGGGTTAGGGCCTATTGTGGAAGGTAGAGACATAATTTGCCTCATAGAAACACATGAGCATGAAGGGTGTAAGACACCTCTGTTTGAAGGGTACTGGAAGATAGCAGTGTCGAACAGGGCAGCAGGGAATGGCAAAGGGCACGGCGGTATCATGGTATTAGTAAGAGAAAAAGAAGGTCGTTTCATTCAACTAGAAAAAGAAGACCCAAATAAGCAATTTGTTTGGCTTAAAATATCAGAAAATGGAAATCACATTAGAATTGCAGCATGTTATTTTGCGCCGCAAGTTTTAAAAATCTACAAAAGTAGAGGGCTTGACCACAAAGATCCCTTTGCAGCCCTAAAAACAGATATTGCAATATATTCTCAGCTAGGTTAAGTCCTTATAGTGGGGGATTTCAATGCTAGAACTGCAGGTGAACAAGCTAGCATTCTTTGTTGTAAAGAAGATAGTGACCCTATCTGGCTTACAGAAGAGAGTAATCATCAGTGGGAACGAATTTCAGAGGATAAAGGCTGCAATCTCTTTGGGGAACAACTGCTTACGCTATGTGGGGCTTTCGATTTAGTCATTTGTAATGGTTTGACTAGATGGGAAAAGTCCGGTAATTTCACTTGCAATACTTACAATGGGGCAAGTGTAGTAGATTATGTAATTTGCTCACATAGTTTGTGTGAGAAATTGGAGGAAGTGGTGATTGGAGATCAAATTTGGGACTTAAAATCAGATCACAAGCCAATCTATTTAAGTTTCTCTTGCACCGAAAAGAAGCAATTAAGGTCAAAAAATCAGTGTGTTCAACAAAATCCCCCAAATGGCAGAATTATTTTGAATCTAGAGAATTGTAATACCTTCAAAATAATGCTAGAGAAGCTCTTCAAGAAGGAGGAAATCCCATCTCATGGCCTTCATAGTCACAAATTAACACATTTAATTGAAAGCGCTCTTGCGGAGTGAAAAAGAGCAAAAATTAAGAAGTCTGAAACAAATTGCTTTCCAGTTAATGCTTGGTTTGACGAGGAATGCAAAAACGCAAGGAGAAGGTGGAAGGAATCAAACACGGATAGCATAAAGCTCAAAGCTTACAAGCAGACAGTAAAAAAGAAAAAAGTTGATTTCATGGTTTCAAGGAGAGAAAAACTAATCTTCCTCGGGAAAAATAACCCCAAATTATTTTGGAAGGAGCTCCAATCGAAAAAGGTGCAAACTGAAAACAACATTACAGCTTCTAAATGGTTTGACTATGCAAGACAACTTTATGAGCAAGATCCCAAGGTTGACCCTCCTCCCTTGGTCAACACAGACACAAAACTCTTCACGGTGCAAGAAGTAGAGATGGGTATCAAGAAGTTGAGCGCTGGAAAAGCAAAAGACTTAGATGAACTCCAAGCGGAGTATCTAAAATGGGGCTTAAAAATTCTTTCACCTCACATCACAAAAAATTTCAACAACATCTTACAGCAGGGGTTCCCCACAGATTGGACAACTAGTATGGCAATACCTCTTTTCAAGAGCGGTGACGTCAATAATCCCTCCAACTATAGAACCATAATGATAAACCCCTTCTTTGCAAAGTTATTTGGAAACATGTTAGAAAAGAAAATCAGCAAGTGGGCAGAAGAAAGAGATAAACGTGCTAAAGGGCAAGCGGGTTTTAGACCTAAACATTCTACAGTTGATCATTGTATAAATTTAAGGCACATCATCGAAAAAGTTTGGGAAAAAAAGGAAGAATTTTTTTGTTGCTTTGTTGATTTCAGAAAAGCCTTTGACACGGTTCCTAGGGATAAGCTGTGGGGAAGAATGGAGGAACTCAGGGTTCCCAAGCATTTGAGAGCAGCTGTGGATAGGTTGTATGAAGAGGTCAAAGTCAAAATCAGAACTTCAGCTGGCATTTCTGAAAGTTTTAGAAGCGATATCGGGGTCAAGCAAGGTTGCCCATTATCTCCTACCCTTTTTGGGTTATATATTGACAAGTTGGAAGAGTGGCTAAATTCGCAAGGGGGTGACGGTATCCATTTGGGCAAGTTCGTTATCAGGCTTCTTTTGTACGCAGATGACCTTATATTGATTGCTAAATCGGCTCTTGGTTTGCAAGAGCATTTACGTTCCCTTGAGCATTTTTGTAGAAGGGTTGGGATGCAAGTCAATATTAGCAAAACGAAAGTAGTGGTTTTTTCTAACAAAAGAAAGCATAACCAACATAAGTTCTATTTTGAAGGCAGCATTCTGGAAGAAGTTGCAGATTACAAATACCTCGGAATTGACTTCAACAGAAATTTAAGTTGGGATGGTTGTAGAAAGAAAAGAACTTTAGGGGGTTGGAAAGCATTTTATGCTCTTCAAAACAAGTGTAGAGAGGCAGAGCTGTGGGACTGGAAAACCACTCTAACTCTTTTTGGGCTTTTAGTGATTCCGGTGATTCTCTACGGTTGTGAACTGTGGGCTAGCAGCACAACCAAGATGCAGTGGAAACAAATTGAGAAAATTCAGAAACAATTGATTACAAACAAATTCAAAATTAAAAGTGTCCTTCCTTATGCTATCCTGCTAAGTGAAACAGGGGCTGCTCCTATTGAAGCAATTGCTATGGTGCGAGTCATAAGGTATCTGAAAAAAATTGAGCAAATGGAAGAGGGTAGATGGCCTAAAGTTGTGATTAGTGATAGATTGTGCAAAAGACAGAAGACTTGGATGCGGAAAAATAACAAATGGTTGAGTAAATGGGGTATTCGCTTGAGCATGTGTCCTACAAACAGTAAAGAGATAAAAACTTTTGTTATGGATAAATTCCACAAACATACTTGGATGAAAGAGCTAGAGAGAAAGAAGAAGTACTACATTGAAGAGTTTAACCCCACGCATAACCATCAGCAAAAGGCGTACATAGGGGCTAATATTTCTTGGAGATCTAAAATTCTTATTGCCCAATTAAGGACTAATTCTCATCAACTCCGTTGTGAAACAGGGCGCAGGAAAAGGCCAAAAGAAATGTGGGAAGAAAGAGTATGTATTTTTTGCTCCTTCGGAAAAGTGGAAACAGAAAAACATTTCATTCTAGAGTGTGAGGCCTTCAAAGACATCAGGGAAAACTATGCAGATATTCTGGCAGCTAATTCTTGGGATAATTTATTCAGCGAAAAGTTGGTCGATAAGCTGGGAGTGGTCATTGTAAAACTTCACAGGAAAAGGGCCAAATACAAGAGTCACTTAGAGAAGCAATCTGTCCCATAGGCTATTTTTAGCCTCGTGGACTTTAAAATTCTTTCTTTCTCCAACGACGCTATGTTATTATAATAATTTTACTCCCATAAAATGTGGGAGGATCATTGACGCAAAACAATAAATATTGATACAACAAATATTAAGATGCAGATTTTTAGCATTAAATAGTATGTTTATGTTTGTGAGCGATATTTTCCTGGAAGGGTTGGATTCGATGTTTCCCTTAAAAATTGATCACCAACTTGAACTTTGTTATGCAAAAGTTCAAGGTTAAGCAAATTGCCAAGTATGTGAGTGGGCGCTGAAACTTCTCATACTCTATATCAATGCCGTTCATGAGATTGCACTTCAAAGTTTAATTGTCGTTCCAGTTGCTGTAATGCGTTGGTTTTACGATTTTTCAAGTCTGAACTTTTATTAAACCTGAATTCTTAGCTCTGATGGAAAAAGTTTTTTCTGACTTTGTCATGAGGGCAGGTTCACTTATCCTTGAGTTCATCAGGGTTAAGCTGAGCTTAGTAGAGTCTGTCCACCAATACTTCCAACATGAAAAATGATAATAATAATATTAGAAAAAATAAACCTGAATTTTTAGATTTTGAGAGTTCAGATTCCTTGAACCATCAAAATTAAGCTCAACTAAGTGTTTTCCCTTGCCCATGCTTCCAACATGTAAAATAATAATAATAAAAATAAATCTATTCTTATTAAATCATTTTTTTTAATTATATATTTTAATATTAAAAATAATAATAATGTCCACAATATCCATGATATATTGAATATAAAAAAAATATAGTCATGAAAAAAAAAAAGAATAATAAATAAAAATATAATCACGCATCCTTCCCAAATAAATTATATATCCCACAAATAATATATATATGCTATAAGTTTGTTCCGGTCTGGACAATACTTCCAAAGTTTATATATTCGTTCAAAGTAAAGAGATTTAAATAGCAAGACTGATAAAAACTAATCCTTTTAAATGATGGGGCTGCAGGGTATTATTGATGGTACGCATAAAACTATTGACTAGTAGATTTAATTGATCTTACGCAAACCGGAGCTGTCACGTGGGTATCAAAGGGAGCTGTCACCCGTTTGATTTCTTTTAAATGGGTTATATTATATATGTATACAATGGGTTCTCAAAAATCTTGAGCTCAAAAAACTACTAATAACTTAAATAAGTTTACTTTAAATTAATAATAATAATATTAATATTTTTTTTAGATTGAAGTTCTTTTTATTTTAACATAGTGTTATCTTAAGGAGAGGAGGAAAGGTTATAGATTCTACAGGTTTACTAGGAGCGAAGTGTAAAGGGGGTTGTTGGGTTTCTCTTGGATACAAAAAAAAATAATCGAAATTTAAAATGTTTCTTGGTTTTTGTTTTTATTTATTTTAATTTTATTTCACTGAGTCAAATTGTTTAGATAACATAATATAGAAGGACCCAAAGAGCTCCGGTTTGCGTAAAATTTGATACCCACGTGATTGAAATTTTAATTCTAAAGAACCCCTTACACATTGCTTCAAATTTTCCTTCAAAAATTTGAATTATGTGCAAACAATTTTCCTAGTATTCCTTGTTCTTCACCAAGGTTTCTGTAATTAGGATCTTAACCAACCTATATGCTTCAACAACTTTGAAAAAAATGGTTCTAGTTTGCACGAGTGAATTAGGTTCAATACCCATTCTTGAACCTCCTAAAAAACCTAGGCCTCAAATAGGCTCAACCTTTTATCCTAAAACTCCTTCCCCATATTTTGTGTTTCCTCTTTGGCCACATCATAGCATTTATAGTCGTAACCTTTCACATGCTTGCATTCTTTATCGGTTTCTCTAGAAGAATGATTGGGATGTCCTAAGAATGAGATCATACTAGACCCCACATTATGCTTCCTTTTTCTCCCACCCATGAATGCACTATAACTAAAATCCATGCAACCTGAAAACTATTTACCACAAAGACAGAGACGCCAAACAAGAAATACATCCATCTAAGAAAAATACCAATCATGCTTTGGAAATTATTACACCACTAACAATTTTGGCTTCTACCCAAACCAGGATAATACTTTTGATTGAGTGAGCACCCTACAATGTGAAAGTCTCATGCCACCCTGGACCGAAAGAATGAACGAGGAAACCAAAAAAATAAGAGAGCGATGAGTTTTTGTAGTTATTTATATTAGATTAGTTAACTCATATTTCCCTTTTGTGCTAGTATTAGTGACATAGTTTGTTATAATATTGATTATAAGGTAATAGGTTTGTGTGAGGAGTTCAAAAATCCGTTTACAACTAAAGAATGAGAGAAAGCTAAAACATGAGTGTTATATTCATTGAACATAGCATAGGAGAGTGTTTCATTAGTTTTGTTTAATATTCATGTAGAGGATATCATTATAGTTTTACAAAGAGATATATGATCAAGAAATGAAGATATGGGGTCGTGCAATCCTTTTTCATAGAGTGTTCAGTAAAAAAAAAAATAGAAATAGGAGGGAATCTTAGCGAAGGGATCCATGTGTTTTTTGTTCGGTTAATGCTACACACCACCAAGAGCTTGTCTAATTGATGTAGGGGAGATAGGCTATAGATAATATGGGCCATTGGTGCAAATATCCTCTAGTGAGAGCCAAAAATATCATGCTTTCAAGGGACACTTTGATCAATTTGGATTATGATCTGTATAAAGAGCTTGCCTAAATTTGTGATTATTGGACTATGGAATTGGAAATGCTTGTTATCTTAGGGAAGGAGTGATCAAGATTTTTTAGTGGTAGGGGAAAACAAATGATGATATATCAAGTATAATAAATATGTTTATGACCAAAAATAAAATGGAAAATTGTCGAGAGAATGAGGGTGTGTTTATGGATCTTAGCTTGAACCTCAATCACCTTCCTCCACTGATTATGGGTTTATAACTTAGTTCAAGATCGAGATTGGGATCAGTGGAAACACCCAATAATGATGAAATATCAGTCACTAATAGTTTGATTTGCAAGGAGCATACTCAAGGATTGAGTTTTTGAACCTTTATTTTTTGTTTCAGTATCTTCAATGTTTTGTTTAGGAAGCCCTCAATGATGAGGAAGAGGTTTTTCATGGAATATTTGGGCACCCCAAACAAACTAGACATTGTAGATCTAATTGATACCATTGGAGATGACATGTAGGACAAATATGAATTCTTATTTTTTATTCAAATTGTTTAATTATTTATAGGGGCATGGAATTTTATATTCAGGCTTCATTTTGGGCCTTGGAAAACACTAACAAAGACATTATTCAGATGCTTAGAGTTACAAAAATATTTCAAGGGGTTGAATTGGTCCAAGCCACAACTTTCGATGTCTAATAATTGAAGGACTAAAAATAGTGCGTGAAGGATATGTATATTCCCATGGGACCAAAAGCATCGATATATAATATGTGGAAAATGCGTGTAATCCTACCAAAAATTCTATGATGTAAATGATTATACAACCCCGTCTCTCTATAGAAGAATTTCGTTTTCTTTTCTCTCCTATTTCATTTCATATTCATTTACAAAAGTGAGAACGGAATGGCTTTTTTTTTTTTTTTTTTTAAGAAGAATGTCATATAGGATTGGTAAACTTTGTGCTCTCAATATAATTATATTAATAAAAGTCATTTTCTAGATCATAGTGTTAATCACGTTCTTAGTGCTTACTTGAATAATCCCCCAAAAGAATGGGCACACTAGTTATAAATACAATGTCCACATAGATATGACATTTTTGAAATTTATACATGCTAAGTGGGGACTTCTGAGTTTTCATTGGTTCATGAGACATGGAATATCAATGCTCATAAAAAAAATCATTGATTAATGGTGACGATAGAGGAGTTGTAACACGTTTAATGGAGGAATGGCATTTAAAAAACATAAAAAGGGGCGATTGCTCGCAAATTTCTTGGGATGATTACACAGTCGGAGAAGCTATTTGTAATGCTATCTCATTGCGTTAATGCTAGAAAAGAATCTGAATTATAAATATTAGTTTAGATGATAGCCTTCATGGAATTGGAGAACCATTTAAGAGCACAAATGGGACACTGAGTGGAAGGTCAGTTAATGTTTCTTGTAGGTTCTAATAATTAGAAAGGAATGGTGTAAAACTAAAATTTATGGTTGAAATTTGTTTGTCAGTGTTGCTGATGTCAATCCCGATGTGTTAGGTGCATTTGGGTAGACACAAGCTTTCCTTTTGACTTCAACCGCAATACTTATGATGAAAATTGGAGATGTCTTAGGATACCATAATGAATTTGCAAGCACGAGTTATTAGCAAGGGAGAGTTCAATAAAGCTACTAATTTGTTCAATAGTGCAATATATAATTATGAAGAGAAATAAACTATTTACTTTTCCAAATTGAGTTCATGTTTCCTCTTGTTACTTAGTAATTCATAAAATAGGGTTAAAATTTGTCTTGCGACGTATAGGAGCAATTTGTCTTGCTACAACGGGAGTTGATTTTTCTCCAAGAACAATTGATATGATGCTATAGGAGCATTTGACTTGAATTAGGGGAATGATCAATGAAACTCATTTTTGAAGTCACTGGGAAATCTATTGAAAACACTAATAGAGGAACAAATCCCTTGATAAGGAGAAATATGTCTAGTATATCCTAAATCGAGAGCCAATTTTACTTGATAAGGAGAAATGTGTATACCATATCTAAGAGTGGTATGTGAGGTTGTATAATACAAAAATTATAGTCATAAATGGTATCTCCACATACAAATGTTACGGTTACCTTTGATATGTAGTATACAATGTTATTTATCTTGGTTTTATTTGAAAATCATTTTGCATAATTATTAAAGGTTATGAAGGAATAATTTAAAAGAGTATTGTAAAAGTGGCATTTGTCTATTGTGATCCTCCGCAGGGGTGTAGTGGGGATAAAAGGGTCCATAGTAGAATAATAATAGTTGAATCCATTCACTGTAAGGTGAAGTAGGTCCACTATGTTATCAAAAAAGCCTATTATAATAATTGGTAATGAATAAATATAATGTTGATCTCATTAAATAAGGTCGAATATGTGCTTAGAGGTTGTCAGGATTAGATTTGTCTTTATAATTAAAAATTACTATGGATTCCTCCTTATGACATGTGTGGAATAGTATTGTAATTAAAGCTTAGCTCATTAGGAGATTACCCCCTTGAAGAGAAAAGTCAATTGGAGTAAAATGATCTAATGTAAGGTGTTTTCCCTACCTTAAGGGTTTGATATTAATTAAGGGTGGAGATATTTTGTAATGTTATTATATTAAAGGGTTCTTTATAATGATTAGATATTTTCTATGTTATTATATTTTAAGATATAAGGCACATAACATAGTCACATGGTAAACAACCACATGGGTAATAGTTGGCTTTCATGTAGCATGATAGTTTAGTTGTGTTTATTTGAGTGACAAAAATGTTTTAATAATCGAAAATAATCCAAAGAAGAGACATTATATAGTGTCTTATAATATGTTTTTTCCCATGTTGTAAATGAGAGGAGTGTAAGAGGGAGTATCTCGAAGAGGGAATAGCCCATAATTCTACAGAAAGGTTTTAACAAAATTTTGCAGCTCTCAAGAAGTGATTTGTGATGGGAAGTAACATTGCTCGTAATTTAAGTTAATGTCACGAGGATTTGTCCATATTAGAATAAGGCACTCTAATATTGGGAAAGTTTGTTTTGTAAGCATATAATGTGGAAAACAAGCATGGAGACAACAAGTTTATACATGACTTCAAAGAATCACTAGAAGGAATAAATTAACGAAAGGAAAAATTATGGTTATGTTTTTTTCATATTAAAGTTCAAAATTTACATTATATAATTGAGCATATAGTTATTATTTCCTGTATAGGCGTGCATACCCCTAGTTGGCTATGGTGCTTGGCCTAATATTCAACAATGGTTATGTGGATTAGACTCATAATTTAGGGTTTGATGTTCCTTATTGAGTTTCCCCGAAGGGGAAGTTGTTCACCAAAATAAGGAGTTGTTAACTCTTGTGTGTTAGGTAAGGCATTCATTGGTTGTATACTAGACTAGTTGTGTTGGAGTCAAATTAGGTAAAATTCGAGGAACAATTGCAAGTAGAGAGCCAGGTACATGAATTGTCATTATTAGTTATTTGAAATTTTTGTTGGAGTTGTATGAACCATGTAAGTGAAGGAGTGAGATACACGTCAAGGAGTTGTATGAACCATGCACAAGTGATATACTCATCAAGGAGTTGTATGAACCATGCAGGTGAAGGACTTCGAACTCGGCTGATGATCACAAAAATTGAGTATCCATATATTTTGGTGGATGATTGTTCCTTGATACAAACTTTGAGAGTTTGGTGGTCACTTTATGCTCAAGCTACATGATACAAGTGTTAGGTTGCACCAAATAATAATTTTCCACGTGAGACCATTTTTAGGATTTGAAGAAGGTGTTATGCAATATACCAAATAATAATGAATATTTTACTGAACAAAATAAGTACTCATTAAGTGGGAGTATTTGGATAGTTAATCCATATTTGTCTCGTGTGCTAGTATTTAGCCACATAGTTTGTTATAGTATTGGTTATTGTTAAATAGAGAATATCTATAAATGAAGGAATCCTTAAGTGATTTCAAGGGGTAGTTGGATGTGAGTTAAATTAGCTCCTAAATTAATGTACACTTAAGATATTTTCTCAACTAGTTATGATTACGCTAAAATAGTAAGTGTCTTTATGCAAAACATTCAAATATTTAATTAGTTTATGTGAAATTGCATTAATAAAACAAAATTAACACAGTTTTATTATAACAACTCTCTTTTAATTTTTTATAAATTTTTCTACAAAATAATATTTTTAATTCATTTATGAATTTAAAACATAAATATATAACACAACAATATTTTTAAAGAGTAATGAGAAGTATCTCATTTTATTTTGTTTGCTAATTTGTGTGAGTTCTAAGATGAATGTACACTTAAAATTTGGCTTAAGAAACTACAACTGAATTGGTCCTCTAAGCTCTCAAAATCACCAGGTGATCACATTCATCCTGGTGCACCATTCCTTAACATGACTCAGTTTTTGCCCATAAAATTTTGAACCAATTATCTTCACATCCCCAAGTACCTTAGAAATATACCCAATCATTATCTATTTTACACCGTTAAACTATATAACATTTATTTTTGTTAAATAACTTAATTAAATCTCATTAACAAGTATTACCTCACACATTCTTCGCGTGCATAAAATCACTTAATTCATTAAGTGTCAAGGAAAATATACACACACATGAAATGTGAAGATTCCTCTAACAACTCGCACATGAACATGTATAGAGATAGGGAAGGGCTAAGTCTGAGTTTTGGATGGCTCGGTGCTCCTGCGTGGCTGATTGAAGGGTTAAGTCTGAGTTTTGGACAGTTCGGTGCTCCTGCTTTGCTGATTGAAGCCCGAAGGGATTAGAATGTGACAGCAACAACCCAACTCGCCACTTTGAGATTCATTTTTTTAGCGCAATTTCAAATAAGAGTTGAGACATTCACGAATACTAGAAAAACTGAAAGCAACGAGACTATTTACATGATTTTCAGGGGACTTTTGGGCACGCAGATGTTCCATATTGAATGGGAGCCTAAGGTTTCAGGGTACTTGTAAGTGTCAGATCTTTGGGGGTGTGGAATAGAAGCTCGATGGTCTCTGCCTGTAGGTGCATCTGCTGGCCGTAGGGGCCATGGATTAATGGGTGCTTAAGAGGTTTTCAGGGACCCTTGGCCACGCTTTTCGACCTCTCATTTTTAGTTTCCTTCCCATCTGCATGGCACTCACGGACTATATAGCTGGAACCCTTTGTGGACAAGTTGTTGTAGCTGTTGGTGGCTATTGTTGAATCATAAAGCTGGTACCCAATGTGGACATTTTTGTGGCTTTTGGTGGCTATTGTTGAATCTTTTAGCTGGAACCCATCGAGGTGAGTTGTTTCTGCTTCTGGTGGCTATAGTTGATTCATTATGCTGGTACCCAATGTGTACAAGTTGTTCATGGTTTTTGGTGGCTTCTGTTGATTCACAATGCTGGTACCCAATGTGGACAACTTCCTGTGGCTTTTGGTGGCTATTGTTGGTACATGAGTGCTGTTAATTCTATCGTTTGCATACATGGTGGAGTGGTGAAGATGCAGGGAGGTGTCGTTTAGGGAGGGCCTGGGTGCAGCCGGTGATGATGTGAGATGTTTTAGCTGAGCGGTGTTTGTGCGCTGGGGACGGAGGTTGGGTGGGTGGCTGTGAGTTGGTAGTCCATACTGTCCCATTTCTCTGTTGCTGCTGCACATAGTGGGCAGTGAAGAATGCCCAAGCATGTTGGGCACGTAGGGGCTCACAGTTAGCGGCACGCAGAGAGGAATTGAGGGAAGGCTGGAGCGTGGGGAGGAACCTGTGTAGGGAGTACGCAGTGTGAGGATACATTTTGACATCCGGCACAGGGCCGAGCTCGATGATCTCTGTCTGATGTTGCATCTGCTGGCCGTGGTGACCATGGATTGATGGCAGATTAAGAGGTTTTCAAGGGACTTTTGGGCACGCAGTAGCTCCATATTGAATGGGAGCTTAAGTGGTTTTCAAGGGACTTGTGGCGATGGTGGTCATTCTCTGATTGCCATTGTTGTTGCAGCTGCAATTACTGTCAGCTCTCTGATTTTTCCGGTTGGCCTTTCGATATTCTCCGGTCATTTTTGAATTGTTTTCCGGCTCAATTCAATCTAGTTTTGGCAGCGTTTCTGATTCAATTGCCATTTCCGGTAGGTGAACACATTTATTAGTGGCATCGATTTTGTTGCCCTATTAATGATTCGTGCAGGTGTCCGTTACATGCTCCTTATCCGGAGATTTTCATATCCATATTCGGGATAAGTGCGAGATTTCCTGGATCTGTACTTGCTTTGGGTACTTGTCATATCCGTTCATCGCATCAATTGCTGTTTGAACCTACCCGTTACTGTTCTTTAAATCTTTTGCATCGCTCTGCCACGAGTGATTGCTGTCCCCCTGCAGGAATCGCTAATCAGGATTTATTGCCTGTTTGGGGTTGATATTTAGCTTGTCGGCAGGTCTGCTTTCTTATGGCACTTGCACAGAATGGTTTGCAAGTGCTCATTATTCATCTGGACAGTTCTTACCCTTTTGATCCCGGATCTATACGGCTAGCCGGTCATGGGTGGATGACGTAAGGTTTTGGTTCTACAGATCTCCCGATCGAGTTGGGGAGCCGGATCTCCCCCAATCATGGGGATCGACTTCTTTGTTTTTAGGGTGCAATTTTGTTTTCTGATCAGATTATCCTTCACAAGCGAGCCTGTTTTGGTATGCAGGGATTTTGGTTTTATTATGGGCTGGTTTTCTTCTTCAACCGACCTTGGCATTTCATCAAGCGAGTCGGATCTTCTGTTGTCATGCGTGCATGATCCATTACAAGCGAGCCAGTTTTACACAAGGGTTGTAGCACCACAATAGGATTTCAATCTCGTTCAAGTTTTCAAGTGGGCCTGGTTGGTGTTTGCACAAGCGAGACTGCCTCTTTTCAGCCATGGAAGACGCTATGAATTCTCTTTTTTGTTTTTCCTCCTTCTTTTCAGTTTTCTTTTAGTCTTTATTGTCATGAAGATGATGCTGCTGTATATTCTATGGAGTTTCTTTTCTATGTATGCAGGGATGATTTCGTGGGTATGTTTTATACTACCCGTTATTGCTGGCCATGAACATCGAACCACTTCTCAACAGAAGTGTATTCTGGATGTATTCGGCATATGGGGTTTTCTCGCTGTTTTAATTAACAGTTTTGAGAATATATGGTTGATCATGTACTGTCATATATTTCTTCTAATATATACAACGTTTTTTTCTTCTGAAAAAAAAAAGAACATGTATAGAGATAGATTTGCAGTACAGATGGAAAATGTTTCCTTTTTTTCAAATAAGGAACTGATATAAAAGGAAATCATTGAAATTGGATAATAATTAAATTTCCTTTAAAACTAGGAAAATAGTTACGTTGAATTATATTTGCCAATAACTCGTGAAAAGAGAAAAATGTAAAAGCAAAAAAGAGCGAATAACGCGTGAAAAATAGAAGGAAATATGAATCTTTAGGTGGTAGTCGGGTTTGTATTCCAAAATATATGTACGGTTTAGCCCATTAATGACCCAAGCTAGATATATATTGTCCTCCGTATTCCTATAAAAGTTGATTTAAATAACTATTTACTATAGTCCTTACTTGTAACAACCTAGTCCACTCGAACGCTACACGAGTTTAAGAATCAGTCGATTTGAATTAAACCTAGAATTTCAAAAACATAATTTCTTAATATCTAAAATGAAGAAAATATAATTATATACTAAATTAAAGCTTGAATTTCAAAAACATAATTTCTTAATATCTTGAATGATTTCAAAGTTGAAAAAGAAAAATATTGATAATTAAAAAACATACATTAATAAAAAATTACATCATGATAATAAGCAATTTACTAATAAAATATAATTTCCTTATCAAATTCCATTATATGCCAAATCATTTAAAAGGTACGTTCATTTATTAAAATTGATCAAAATTATGGAAAGTGGTACACTCAAAATATATATTTTATTTAGCCACGACATGGTTGGTTTGAAATTGATCTCTTCCACACCAGTAAAACTCGTCTCCATCGTAAAATATTTTTAAAATGTGGTACAACTAGCCTCTATTGTAAAATATTTTTAAAATGTGGTACTTATGTGTATTTGTTTTGCAATTGAATTGATTTCTTCGCAAGCAACTCAAACTCGCCTTTGTCGTGAAATATTTTAAAATTGTGAGGCGAAGCGTGGTAATAGATTTGAAGACTTTGTGAAGCAAAGTGGGAGAGATTGTGATCAGTGTATTTGGAACGTTTATTTTATGGTATTTACTAATAATGTAAATTCAAGTTACAGGGACGGATTAAAATTTCTCGAAGTACTGGTATTGAAACATATAAAAAATTATGATTTTAAAGATAAAATAAACAATTTATTTATTTTTTCTTGATTATTATAATTGTGTTGTTGCAACCTGTATAATACTATTGTTTTCCTGATTAGTATAATATTAATAAAAAGATAACCTGTATTTGTATTAGTTAAGGATTACCTTTTAAAAAAAAGATTTTTTTTTTTAATTATAAAATATTGAATAAATAAAAATCATAATAAGAAAATGAAGTAAAAATCAAATAATAATAATAATAATAATAATAATAATAATAAGTTCAATTTGGTTGATATGGGATTATTATGGATGTTGGAGTTGGGTGGGAGAGAATATGCTTCAGTAAACTTGATTTGGATGATGATTATTGGTTTTAGTTGATTGTGGTTGACATTGTTTGAGTGTGGGTGCCCTTATTTAAGGTTGGTTAATTGTGATTGAGTGCATTGATTGTGGTTGTGTTGGTAAAAATTGGTTGACTATTATTTACTTCAATTATTTTTTTTCATAGTGGTCACTTGTATTTTAATGTACCTTCAATTTGGTTCAATGTGGTTGACATTGGTTTGTGATGATGACTATGGTCAACCTTTGTTAATTATGGTTGAATTTAATAAAAATGCTTTACTATGGTCAATTGTGGTACTATGCTTGACTTTGGATGTGTGAGCTTCACTTTTCTAGTGCAAATTACTTAATTGATTGTGTGTATGAGTACCATTGTAGTTGATGTTAGTTCATTGTGATTGAATATGATCAACATTTGTTAACTTGGCAGCCTAAGCCTCACTATGGTGACTCACTATGCTTGATCACTGTTGACTTTGGATGAATGCAATTGACCTCAGTTGACTATGGGGAACTTTTGTTAAAGTTGGTTAGAATTTTCTAAATGGGGTTAAATATGATGGACTTCATCTGAGTTTGTTAATTATAGTTGACCTTCATGACTATGATTTTCATAGTTCACTATGGTTTCAAATATGTTGAATTTGGTTAACATTGGTTGATTAGACTATATATGGTTGGCATAGTCACTGGTAGTTATCGAAATTCATTCAAAGTGAATTATAACTAACTGTATTCGACCAAAGTTAAAGATGGTTAAAATTGGCGGATTGTGGTTAAGTTGGGTAATTGAGGTTAGCTTTCACTAGTTTTTCTTTTTATATGATTGGCTTGGATAACTAAGGTTACTTTTTACTATTTCTAGCTTTGATTGATTTTAGTTGACCATGGTTTATATTACTTGACTTAACTGCCAAAGATTCATTATGGTTTAAATTGATTGCTATGCTTAAACTTGGTTGACTTTGTTTGACCATAGCAATAATGTGACTAATTTTATCCACTTGAGTTGTCTTTGGTTTATTTCAGTTGATTTTGGTTCACATCAGTTGACTTAGTTACATAGGGTTTACTTTTGTTAAATTAATTTGTTATGGTTGACCTTAGTTGACCATGGATGGAATGTGGTTGACTATGTTCACTTTAGTTATCTTTGTATAACTATGTTTGAGTTAGTTGACCATAAATAATCATGGTGGACTTTGGTTGAATGTATCTAATTATGACCATGGTTATGGTTCAATTCACTCACTATAGGTGACCTTAGTTGAATTTTCTGAACCATAGATGAGTGTAGTTGGAGGAAAATTGTGGTTGGATGAATTATTGAGGTTCAATTTTACTAACTTTGGTTGAATTTCATTAAGTTTGGTTATTTTTTATTGGCTTATGGTTGACATGGGTGTAATATAATTCACATAAAATACAATGCAAAACCCAAGAATATATGATAAAAGAGAGATATATCCTAAGAAATATCTCTTCAATAATAATAAATAAAGAGTTATGTTTACTTGCCTCATGAAGGTGGAGAACTCCTAGAGAAATTCTCTAAATACTATAAGAACTGTTGGTAAAACATTACATAACATTCTACTCAATATCAATATATTCATAAAGAATCTTATAATATTGTAAGTGGGCCCACTTATATAAGAGTTTACAAACTAATTTGGGCCTTGTTAACAAAGAATACCCTCTTTACAATCACTAAATATTAGCTAACTATTTTAATGGGCCTTATTCATTAAAGGAAACATCGTAAATTAATAAAGAATTTAATTAAAGGGGTGAGGGTGGGAATCTAGCAAAACCTTCCATTTCAAAAGCAATATTGTACTCAATCGATATGAGTTACCATGTGGTATCTTTTGGATGTATATATTTCCAATGGATCCATACTTCCCTAATCATGCAGTAGTGCAATAGATGTTTCTTGGTATCTAATACTTCTTCGGGATGAAGCCAAATATATCCTTCTTCACTATGTTCTAGTAGATTGGTCTACACTTTGCAATTCAATCCCATAACTTTATTCCAACAAATCACATGAAAGACTAGATTAATCTTAGAGTGGGAAAGCCAACTTGTAGGTCACCTAGCCAATGCGTTATATGATCAAATAGAGATTATAGAGTTTAGGAGATAGGCTTTCCGAAACTTTATCTTTGACCGATGTCTTTTTAAAAGTTTATAAGTGAATTAACACTTGATATCCTTCAACAAAATAATGTTCAAAAATATTTTCATCAACTTGTTGTTTCATTCGATTTTTATCCAAAACCAACATGTCCTTGTAGACATATATAATGGATTATCTCAGGTTAAGAATTCTATCGACCACATGAACTTGGGATGTGTTTTCTACATAGGCTTCCATTAACATGGGATTTGGCCATAACGAAATTTATATAGATTTATTCTGTTAGTTCCTTGATAAGGGGTATTGTACCACCATTATGCATGGAGAAGCCAATGTTTCCATTGGTGTGGAATTTTTGGAATCTACGCATCTCAAATAGGTTTCTAATCACGTGTTGACCATTCTATTTGACCAACACATTGAGGACGACATGTAGTGTTCATATTTAGCTATGTACCTTAAATCTTAAATAACTCTTCCCAAAATTTTCTAGTGAATGTGGGGTCCCAATATGAGACAATGCATCTAGGAATATCATGTAGCTTAAATATTTGATTCATGAATGTTTTGGCAACTAAAGGACTCAAAAGAATGAATTTGGGAGAAAAAATGAGAAAATTTTGAAAGATGATCAACCACCACCATGATGATTGATTTTTTCTCTCTTTTGGAGTCCCATGATCACATTTATTGAAATGTATATCCAAATTTGTGTTTGGATTGCTAGATGTTGCAATTTATATGGTATCTACATTGTCTTTCCCTTATTTCTTTTTCTAGCATTACAAGATTTTATGAAATCTTGCTTATCTATTTTCATTCCTTCCCAAAAGAATGAACACTTTGTTCTTTAATATTTTTTATGAAAGACAAAGTGACCCAATATGAGTGATGAATATATCTCCTAAAAAAATCAATGTTTTACAGTCATATCTTTATCCAAAAAAATGCTTCCTTTATATCACCATATTTCTCATTTCCATGCTTAAATTTAAGCTGGTTTGGGATATATATAAATATATTGGATGCAATACCTTAATGTATGTTTTCCTAGCCATTTCCTACAAGCTTCTTAGAGCCATACTGAATTTGGGAATATCAAAGCAAGGAGTGACCCATCCTCCTCAAATTGTCTAGCTAAAGAATCAAACACAAGATTATACATTCCATTCTTATATATGACCTCATAATTGTACCCCAAAATATTGGTAACCTTTTTATGTTTCTTTGGTGAAGAATTTGTTGTTTGAGGAAGTGATTTATGCTATCATGTCCATTCTTGATATAAAAGTGCCTCCATATGATATATGCTTTTCAAACCTGCACTGCCTGAAATATAGCCATAATTTCTTTGTCATATGTGGATTTTCCAAATTGTGGTCACATAATTACTTACTTGCAAATGAAAAGGGGTACCCATATTTCTTCAATACTTCTCCTAGGTGTTTACCTAATGCATCGCATTCAAAGATATAAGTCATGTTGAATTCAAGAATTGTTAATACTCGAGTATTGTACATGGAAACCGTTAAAATAATGGATTCTAATGCATCTTCCTCACTTCATATAAAGGCATTAATTTTAGTTAGTGAAGCTATGGGAACTAAAAATTCCATAAATTTTCACAAATCTTCTTTAGTATCTTATCACATGTAAGAATCCCCTAAAATCTCCAATGGCTTGGGAGGAGGCCAATATTGCATAGCTACCACATTCTTGGAATAAAATTATAATACCTCCTAACTTATAGTGTGGGTCAAATATTTAATCGTGAGAGTTCCCAAAACACATTTAGGACACTTCATAATTAATTGGTTTTATTTCAAGAGTAGTAAGGACACATCAACATTTTAAATTTGTGATTCCCATACATTATTATAGATCAAAACTTCACCAAATAGGAATAGCATACAATTTCATAGGAAGGCTTTGCAAGTCTGGCTCATTAGTGCCCAGAAGGTGGAGGGAGCATTGAAAATATTGTGCATGAGGTTCTATATGGATGGAGGAATGCCTATCTCTTTTAATATGAGTGAAATAAAATTCTCAATCAGGTTCACCTAGATGATCACCAATAATTGGGACGGAAAATTTTCCCTTTATCATTAACTTATTGAGTTCCCTAAAATATAAAAACATATGTCGAGTTCCTTTCTTATTTAAACCATGACTGCCAGTGATGAGTAAAAGCTTATAATATGAGGTATGACCCTCACTTATAATAATTCTTGAATTATATTTTCTATTTCATTATTTTTTCCAAAAGAGTGTCCATTAGGACATAGATTTCATGGTTTAATTCCTAGAATCAGGGGCATGACATGGTTGTGGTATCCTAAAGAAGGGGGGTAAAGCCTTAGTTTTCTCGAAGACTTTATCATGCTTGTTAAGGAATAGCCAAAAATTTGGGTTTATCTATTATGTTATTTTATCAATAACCTATATGATATTAAATTTGGAAGTAATGGTAGATTGGCCTTTGTTTAATAACTTATCCATATTATGAGGGGTCACTATTTTAGGGAAACCTAACTGAAGCCCTTAAATGGTGTGTAAATGTCCCACTTTAGAGAAACTAATATAAAGTTATTTTAAATCCATTGCAAGTCATCCCAATTTGTGTAGCCATTTTGGCCCTAAAAATATATCATAAGCACCCATATCCATGTTAAATAAATGGGTTTTGAATTAATAGTTTTGAGTCATAGCTTGAAATTTTCACATTTTCCCCCACATTTCATAAAACATCCATTAGTGATCATGATTTCAATTTCAATGGGGACATTTGTTTACTCATTGGAGTACATATAAAGAGAACTTTTTCATATTTGATTCCATGGGTGTCATGATCAATAAATGTTTTGGAGCAGTTTTTGAAGGCTTTTGAGCATGGAGAATACCTTGTATGGGTTTTCTAGTCTTCATATGTTTACTACAAAAATTGTGACTTGTAGGGTGCAGGTCATGTTGTCTTTCCTCATCATGTTATTGTGAGGAAAGCTCTCTTTTTGTACCTCAATATGGAATTGTAGTACTTGTATGGTCATTTTCAAGTGGAGTAGAAAGTATTTGTAGAAGAACCCATTTCTTGCTGATGGTTTCATTTTTTATTATAGGTTGTCATGATTTTTAGAGTGAGATTTCTTTATAGGAGAACATTTCCTTAAAGGGGAAACTAGCCACTCATTGCCAACACACTTATGTACTCATTTTCACTCAAAATATGGAGCGGTCTACTTGTGTTAGTAGGCCTAGAGATGTAGCCCAGGAGGGGTGAACTCCGTCACCAAATTTTGCGTTGTTTCTCTTCATGAATTCCTGTATGAGTTAAATGATGATATGTTTCTTATGTTTTAAGTTTACATGAATAACTAATTCATAGTCCTTGAAGAGACATTAAGAACCTATTTTGTCATAAGACCCATTTTTCCTTACAAAGCATTAGAGGATGACCATTTTTAGGAAGGAGAAGTTATCCTCAAATTTCATATAAACGGGATAAGTACAATATAGCTTTATTTCACAAAAGTTGGCCCTTTTCCAAACTTCCTTTTAGACCTCTTGTGGTCCTTAGCATCTCTTGGTTTTTTCTCTCTCTCTATTCAACTTATCCTCTCTAGCATTTAACTAATCAAAATATCTAGATTACATCATGTAGGTTGTAACTAACAATCCTCTGTTAGATCTACATTTGTCTTCATTTTAGAAAATACATAATATCTAAGCCCAATTATTTGTCTCTTTTACAATTTTCCACATGGCCAAGAATGCTATCTCATCCTAGCTCCCTTAACATCCTAGATTCCTTTCTAAAATTCAGACACTTGTATTTACATGAGAAAGTTAAATTATACAAATCAAAATTAGGGAATTTACTCCTTTTAAGAAAATCCAATACCCTTTTAGGTGTGGGAAAAAAATGGTGTATTTGGGTTTATGTTCCTACATCACATAGGAAATGAAAATATAATGTTCTAGCCTATTGTTCTAGCATATCTATCTAATTCTGATATGTCTATTAATCTGACATATTTCTCTAATTGTGACCTTTCTATCAATCTGGAAGTCTGTCTGGAGGATGAGAAATTATAAATGTCTTCTTTTCACAATTTTTTAAAATATTGTGAAATAGCTATTAAAGAAAAAATAGAGAAAATGTGACACCAATCCACATAATTACAAAGCCCCAAAATGTCTATGGTAAGCTTTTAAAACTTAAAAATATTGTGAATATTACAAAAAATTTAGTCATATGATTTTTATACCAATCCATGAAAAGATTATAAAACATAGTACTTTAGGTTAGTAATTAATTCTTGTGTGGATTTTCAATTTATAAGGTATACCTTATAAGGCCTTTTCGAATTAAATTTTTCTCACATAAAATGGATTATTTTAAAATTAAGATTGTTAAACTATTACAGAGAGGATTAATATATCCAAAAAAAAATTGTTGGGAGTGCATCTCATTTTGTTTGAATAGGAATTATGGATATAAAATAGGAAAACCAAGAATAAGATAAAGTTTAGGATTTTCAATGTTACCATTCTCTTAATCATATATGCAATTGTCATTTATTTTGTTTGGAAAAAATATTAATTTCCATAATTGCAACAATTTTTAGTAAATTTGATTTGGAAATTGATTTGTCCAAAATTGTTAATTACAATATTAAATATGATTTGGAAAGTGGTTTTTGGCAAATTGGCATCCCACCAAAGAATAGAAACAAAATTGTTTATATCTTAAGTAACGTGAAATATCAATCTAAAGTAAGGTCATTTTTTCCAGAAGAAAAAAACAACAACTTTCTATTAGATAAAAAGATGTCACATAAACATGCATATAGCATATGGTCCAGAGAAAAAATTTCATGGATCAGAATACAGAGAATCACTCAAAAAATGTAAACCCAAAACACTATGGATACATACATCTGAACAATAATTACTGAAATAAGCCAATATAAACCAGGCCAGAAGGCCTATCAAAGCCATAAAGGATCCAAATAAAGCCCTAGAATAGGCAAAACCATGCAAGGCACGACAACAACCACCCTAGGAACAACCACCCCAAGAAAGAGGTGAAAAGGCATGAAGCTAGAAACCCCGATGAAGAAATTGCCAGCCCCAAAACCCAATGTACAAGCCCCAAAATAATGGCACTTGCATCCGGAGCACCAGCCCAGACCCATGAGCAACATCCACAGAAAAGTAGCCCCATCCAAAGAAAACAAGAATATCCTGGAAGGAGACGAACCAACAAGAGCCGCAGCAAGTACCAACCCACCGCCATCAATACAATACCACCCGCAATGAATGGGCCGCAGAGGATGAGGGGGGGCCTCAGCGGCGAGGCGACAGTCGCATCCCTCGTGCATGAAACCCCAACTTTTGAAAAGGAAAGTTGCCGAAAATCCAAGCCAAATAACCCAGGACACCATGAAATCCAAAACAACATCATGGTGGTGAAAAAAAAACCCTCGATAAATCGCGGCCACAACCGCACGGAAGGGCATCGGAAACAGAATGTGGCGGTAAGAGGAGCAGGCCAACGGCACCACCAGTAAAGATCATCGGCGGAAGAGAAGACCACGCACAGAAAGCCGCCAAAGCAGCCGAGTACACTGCAAAGAGAACAAGACGTTATCAGAGACACCCATAGAAAGAAAGCCCCAGCAACGCAGACGAATGGAGGCATGATCCAAAGGGCCGAGGCAGCTAGGGTTCTAGCCGCACGGCCCTCCCCAGCTTCTTCCTGAAACCCTCTAAACCCTAGCTCAGGCTTGGCGGATCTTAAAAGAAACTTGGTGAATCAATCTAAAGTAAGGTCATGCCTTTTAGATTGAAAATTTTTAGTTAAATTTCAAAAAAAAAATGGTCTATTTAGTAATTTGGTTTTGTAATAATTTATATAAATGATATATTAGCATGCTCATATGATATTAAGGTGCACAATGTACACCTTAAAAAAAAATTGAAACATTGTTTCAAACATGCAATGGCTCTTTTAGAAAAAAGCTTCAATTCCGAAAGACAAGAATGGAGTTGCTTGGTTTTGTTATATCTCAATGATCAATAGAGTTACATACCCATTTTCTACACGCGCTCGCTAAATTCCCTAGCGAAGAATTTACCGAAAAATTCTATAAAGATCAGGCTTTTGATGTACGTATCCTTCAGAAAAGATCGAAATCACAAAAGAAATACAAAATATAAGACAAAAGGTTTTAGAATCTTCCCGCTTTAACATCACTAGGTAAGTTAGCATATGGAAGTTGTCGGACATAATTAAATTACATTAAGTCTTGAAAAATATCTAGGATACTACCCAAATATTATTTCATTCCACCAAAATCCAAAAGACACGGAGGGGACCTCAAAAAATTAGATATAATTAAAAGTGTTTTACAAAGTGGAACTGAATAGCCCACAATGGTTCCATTTAGATGCTCTAACTTGGATAGTGGGCTAGAATAGTACTAATGTCATCGAACATTCTAGCCAACTATGTAAGTTAGAGCATCTAATAGGAACCATCGTGGCCTAATAATTAGTACCACTTTGTCAAGCATTTTTAAGTATATATAATTTTCTTAGTTACCCTCATGTCTTTTGAACTTTTATGGAATGAATAATATTTGGGTAGTATCCTAAATATTTTTCAAGACTTAATGTAATTTAATAATGTCCGGCAATCCCCAACTACTAATTTACTTGGTGATGTTTTACTAACTAGTTTTTTTATTTAAAGAACCTCAATCTCCTCATTTGGATGGTGAGTTGAAAGGCGTGAATCAAGAGTCTTAAAAGTTTAAGCTTAAGTGGCTACATCTAGAATATACAGGGGGGTTGTTTCAACCTTCATATTCCCTTTATGTTGTTAAAACTTCAAAGAACTAAAATTTAAAATTTATTTTCATTGTACCTTTCTATATCTAATTTAAATCATTCCTGATTGTAATTTGATCGAGACTTTCTCAGAGAAATAATTAAACTTAAATAATCTTTTCTCATATGTTATTACACCACAACTTGATCATAGATGACATCTCTATTAGAAATATATCTCACCTAACTCACCTAGAAATGTTAGAGTTACGCTTTGCATCTAAATCGCTGAATGCAAAGCATTGGTGACAATGAGTTGCATGCTTTCGCTGTAATAATAAAAATAATAGTAAATTAAATACGTTATTATATAATAATAATTTAATAATAATAACAATTAAATCATTACATCCATGCCCCACTATGTTAGTTGTATGTTCTCCGTATAATAATAAAAATAATAGTAAGTTGCATATTTTTTATATCATAATAAATATGTTGAGCTTTGCAATTTAGTATCGTGTAGATGTTTAAGATGTAATTTCAGAAAGTTTGTCAACATATGTAAGCTCAATATTTTCAATAATGGATTAGTAAAAATTTATATAGTGACATGTATGAGATTGATATGTAAATGTATTTGAGGTAGTTTAAATTGCAAGTGTTAAAGTTGAGTTTTTATGTGGTTTTATGTCATATTCTAATGCACATAAAGTATGAATTTAAACTCAGAAATAATAGACAAATACACCATAAAAATAACCACAACACAAAAAAGGATGAAGGAGTTCACCCTTTCTCCGCTACGTCTCGTGGTCCAGCTTCTAATGACTTGGCCCTATATCATTATACTAAAAATGGTGGATGGCTTCAAAATCCATTCCATTAGGTTTAGAACTGTGAAAAATGTCTGTTTAGCCTCTTTCTTCTCCCAAAATAGTCAAAACTTGAAAAAGTTATGAATTTCTCTAGCTCTGCTGCTAGTCATTCTACAATTTCGCACAAATCTAGCACCATCCTACAATTTCCCCCTGATTTCCGCTAACGAAATACCATATTGGCAAAATTCCAAAAAAATTCGTGGGACCCTTAATTTCACCATTAACTCCCAAAAACCAAATTTGAAATTATATATATATATATATATATATATATATATATATATATGTGTGTGTGTGTGAGAGAGGAAGTGTGGTAATAGATTTGAAAACGTTGTCAAGCAAAGTGGGAGAGATTGTGACTAGTGTATTTGGAACGTTTATTTTATGGTATTTACAAATAATGTAAATTCAAGTTACAGGGACGGATTAAGATTTTTAGAAGTATTGGTATTGAAAAGTATAAAATATTATGATTTTAAAGATAAATAAATAATTTATATAATTTTTCTTGGTTAGTATAATTATGTTGTTGCACAGAAATTAATATTAATAAAAAAACAACATGTATTAGTTAAGGATTATCTTCAAAAGAAAAGATTAGTTTTATTTGTAATTATAAAATATTGAATAATTAAAAATCATACTAAGAATATTAAGAAGTAAAAATCAAATAATAATTATAATTATAATAATAATTTGATAAAAATAGTAATAATTGGTTGAATTTAGTTGATATGGGATGATTATGGATGTTGGAGTTGGGTGGGAGAGAATATGTTTGAGTAAACTTGATTTGAATGATGATTATTGGTTTTAGTTGATTGCAGTTGAAGTTGGTTGCGTGTGTGTGACCTTATTTAAGGTTGGTTAATTGTGATTGAGTGTATTAATTGTGGTTGTATTGGTAAAATTTGTGGTTAACTATTATTTACTTCAATTAATTTTTCTCATAGTTGTCACTTGTATTCTAATGTAGTTTGAATTTGGTTCAATGTGGTTGACATTGGTTTGTGATGCTGACTATGGTCAACCGTTGTTGATTATAGTTGAATTTAATAAAATGCTTTACTATGGTCAACTGTGGTACTATAATTGACTTTGGATGTGTGAGCTTGACTTTTTTAGTGCAAATTACTCAATTGATTGTGTGTATCAGTTTCATTGCAGTTGATGTTAGTTCATTGTGATTGAATATGATCAACATTTGTTGACTTGGAAACCTAAGCTTCACTATGGTGACTGACTATTCTTGATCATTGTTGACTTTGGATGAATGCAATTAATAACGTTCACCTTCATTGACATTAGTTGACTATGGGGAACTTTTGTTAAAGGTAATTAGAATTTTCTAAATGTGGTTAACTATGATGGACTTTATCTGACTTTGTTAATTATAGTTGACCTTCGCGAATATGACTATTATAGTTGATTATGGTTTCAAATATGTTGAATTTGGTTGACATTGGTTGATTAGACTATATCTGGTTGGCATAGTCATGTTAATAGTTATCAAAATTCATTCATAGTGAACTATAACTAACTGTATTCAACAAAAGTTAAAGATGGTTAAAATTGGCAGATTGTGGTTAAGTTGGGTAATTGAGGTTAACTTTAACTGCTTTTCTTTTTCTATGAATGACTTGGATAAATAAGGTTAATTTTGACCATTTCTAACTTTGATTGATTTCAATTGACCATAGTTTATATTACTTGACGTAAATACTAAATATTCATTATGGTTTAAATTGATTGTTATGCTTAAAATTGGTTGACTGTGGTTGACCATATAAGGAATGCTACTAATTTTATCCACTTTAGCTATCTTTGGTTTATTGCAGTTGATTTTGGTTCACATTAGTTGACTTAGTTACATAGGGTTTACTTTTATTGAATTAATTTGTTATCCTTGACCTTAGTTGGCCATGGATGGAATTTGGTTGACTATGTTCACTTTAGTTATCTTTGTATAACTATGTTTGAGTTAGTTGACCATAATTAATCATGGTGGAATTTGGTTGAATGTAGCTAATTATTACCATGGCTAAGGATGGTTCAATTCACTCACTATAGGTGACCTTAGTTGAATTTTTCAAACTATAGATAAGTGTAGTGAAATATGTTGACTTGATTGCAATCTCATTATCTTTTGTTGAGGGTTGTTAATTATCTATCTAGGGTTAACCATGGTTGGAAATGAATGATTTCATTAACTATGGTTTACTTTGCTTATTATTTTTAATTATGTTTATTGTGGAAAATGTTAGTCCACTATGGACAATTATGGTTGAATTGAATTATTAAGGTTAAATTTTACTAACTCTAGTTGACTTTCATTAAGTTTGGTTAATTTTTATTGGCTTATGGTTGACATGGGTGTAGTCTAATTCACATAAAATACAATGCAAAACCAAAGAAGATAAGATAGAAGAGAGATATATCCTAAGAATTATCTCTTCAATAATAATAAATCAATAGTTATGTTTACTTGCCTCATGAAGGTGGAGAAATCCTGGAGCAATTCTCTAAACACTATAAGAACTCTTGTTAAAACATTACATAGCCTTATACTCAATATTTGTGTATTCATGGAGAATCTTAGAATATTGTAAGTGGGCCCACTTATAATAAGAGTCTTCAAACTAATTTTGGTCTTGTTAACAAAGAAGACCCTCTTTACAATCACTAACTATTAGCTAACTATTTTAATGGGCCTTATTCAATGAAGGAAACCTCGTACATTAATAAAGAATTTAAATAAAGGGTTCTAGGTGGGATTCTAACAAGAACTTCGATTTCAAAAGAAATATTGTACTCAATCATTATGAGTTACCATGTGGTATCTTCTGGATGTATGTCTTTCCAATGGATCCATACTTCCCTAATCATGCATTAGTGCAATAAATGTTTTTTGGTATCTAATACTTCTTCAGGATGAAGCCAAATATATCCTTCTTCACTATGTTCTAGTAGATTGGTCTACACTTTTCAATTTAATCCCATAAATTTCTTCGAACAAGTCACATGAAAGACCAGATTAATTTGAGAGTAGGATAAGAAAGCCAACTTGTAGGTCACATAGCCAATGAGTTATATGATGAAATAGATACAATAGAGTTTATGAGATAGGTTTTTTGGAACTTTATCTTTGACCAATGTCTTTTTAAAAGTTTATAAGTGAATTAACACTTGATCCCCTTCAAAAAAAATAATTTTAAAATTTTTTTTGATCAACTTGTTGTTTCATTCGATTTTTCTCCATAACGAACTTGTCCTTGTAGACAAATATAATGGATTATCTCATGTTAAGAATTATATTGGACGTGTTTGCTACATAGGCTTCCATTAATATGGGGTTTGGCCATAATAAAAATTATATAGCGTTCTTTTGTTAGTTCCTTGATAAGTGGTATTGTATCACCATTATGCATGGAGAAGTCAATGTTTCCATTGGTGTGGACTTTTTGGAATCTAAGCATCTCAAATTGGTTTCTAATCACTTGTTGACCATTCTATTTGACCAACACATTGAGGATGACATGTAGTGTTCATATTTAGCTATGTACTTTAAATCTTAAATAACTCTTCCCAAAATGTTCTAGTGAATCCGGGGTCACAATATGAGACAATGAATCTAGGCATTATCATGTATATTAAATATTTGATCCATGAAGGTTTGGGAGACTAAAAGACTCAAAAGCATGAATTTGGGAGAAAAAATGAGAAAATTTTGAAATATGATCAACCACCACCATTATGATTGATTTTTTTCTCCCTTTTGGAGTCTCATTATCAAATTTGTTGAAATGTATATCCAAATTTGTGTTGAGATTGCTAGATGTTGCAATTTATATGGTATCGCCATTTTCTTTCCCTTATTTCTTTTTCTAGCATTAAAAGATGCTATGAAATATTGCTTATCTATTTTCATTCCTTCCCAAAAGAGTGAACACTTCGTTCTTTGATATGTTTTATGAAAGACAAAGTGACCCACTATGACTGATGAATATATCTCCTGAAAAAATCAATGTTTTACAGTCATATATTTATCCAAAAAAATGCTTCCTTTATATCACCATATTTCTCATTTTCGTGCATACATTTAAGGTGGTTTGGGATCTATATAAATATATTCTATGAACTACCTTAATGTATTTTTTTATAGTCAATTCCCACAAGCTTCTTAGAGCCATACTAAATTTGGGAATAACAAAGAAAGGAGTGGCCCAGCCTCCTGAAATTGTCTAGCTCAAGAATCAACCACAACATTATACTTTCCATTCTTATATATGACCTCATAATTGTACCCCAAAACATTGGTAACCTTTTTATGTTGCTGCGGTGAAGAATTTGTTGTTTGAGGAAGTGATTTATGCTCTCATGGCAATTCTTGATATAAAATTGCCTCCATATGATATATGGTTTTCAAGCCTGCACTACATGAAAGATAGCCATACTTTCTTTCTCATATGTGGATTTTCAAAATTGTGGTCACATAATTACTTACTCGCAAATGAAAAGGGGCACCCATATTTCATCAATACTTCTCCTAGATGTTTACCTAATGCATCACATTCCAAGTTATAAGTCATGTTCAATTCAAGCATTATTAATACTCTAGCATTTCACATGCAAACCTTTAGAACAATGTATTCCTATTCTTCTTCCTCACTTCAGATAAAGGCATTCCTTTTAGTTAGTGAATTTATTAGAACTAAAAATTCCATAAATTTTCACAAATTTTCTTTAGTATATTGTCACTTGTAAGAATTCCCTAAGTTCTTCAGTGCCTTGGGAGGAGGCCAATATTGCATAACTACCACTTTCTTGGAATCAACTCAAAATCCATCCTAACTGATAGTGTGGGTCAAATATTTGATCTTGAGAGTTCCCAAAACACATTTAGAACACTTCACAATCAATTGGTTGTATTTCAAGAGTAGTAAGGACATATTAGCATTTTCAATGTGTGATTCCCATTCTTTATTATAGATCAAAACATCACCAAATAGGAATAGCATACAATTTCATAGGAAGGCTTGGAAATTCTTTCTCACAAGTTCCTAGAAGGTTGAGGGAGCATTGAAAATATTGTGTATGAGGTTCTATATGGATGGAGGAATGTTTATCTCTTTTAATCTAAGTGAAGAAAAAATCTCAATAAAGTTCATCTAGATGATCACCAATAATTGGGATGGAAAATTTTCCCTTTATCATCAATTTATTGAGTGCCCTAAAATATAAAAACATGTTTCGAGTTCCTTTCTTATTTAAATCCATCACTACTAGTGATAAGTAAAAGCTTAACTATGAGGTATAACCCTCACTTATAATAATTATTGAATTATATTTTATATTTCATTATTTTTTCCAAATGAGTGTCCATTAGGACATGGATTTCATAGTTGAATTCCTAGAATCAGGGAAATGACATGGTCATGGTATCCTAAAGAAGGGGGGTAAAGCCTTAGTTTTCTTGAAGACTTGATCATGTTTGTCAAGGAATAACTACATATTTGGGTGTATTTATTGTGTTATTTTATCAATAACCTATATGAAATTAAATTTCCAGTAATGATAGAGTGGCATTTATTTACTAACTTCTCCATATTATGAGGGGTTACTATTTTATGGAAACCTAATTGAAGCCCTTAAATGGTGCGTACACCTCCACATTAGCGAAACTAATATAAAGTTCTTTTAAATCCATAGCACCAGGTCCCAATTTGTTAAGCCATTTTGGTCGTAACAATACATCATAAGCACCCATATCAATGGTAAATAAATCGATTTTGCGTTAATAGTTTTGAGCCATAGTTTGAATTTTTCACATTTTCCGAAACATTTCATAAAAAATCCATTAGGGTCATAATTTCAATTTCAATGGAGACCTTTGTTTACTCATTGGAGCACATCTAAAGAGAAATTTTTCATATTTTAGTCCATGGGTGTCATGATCAATCAATGTTTTGGAGCATTTTTTGAAGTCTTTTGAGCATGGAGAATACCTTGTAGGGGTTTTCTAGTCTTCATATGTTTATTGCAACAATTGTGACTTGTAGGGTGCAGCTCATGTTGTTTTTCCTCATTATGTTATTTAGAGGAAAGCTCTGTTTTTGCACCTCAATATGGAATTGCAGTACTTGTATGGTCATTTTTAGATGGAGTACATGGTCTTTGTATAAGAACCCATTTCTTGCTTATGGTTTCATGATTGATTGTAGGTTTTCATGATTTTTAGAGTGAGATTTCTTTACATGAGAACATTTCCTTCAAGGGGAAACTATCCACTCTTTGTCAACACACTTATGTATGCTTTTTCACTCGAAATATGGAGCGGTCTAGTTGTGTTAGTAGGCCTAGAGATGTATCCCAACAGGGGTTAAATTTGTCACCAATCCTTGTGCTGTTTCTCTTCATGGATTCCTGTATGAGTTAAATCATGATATGTTTCTTATGTTTTAAGTTTACATGAATAACTAACTTATAGTCCTTGAAGAGACCTTAAGAACTTGTTTTTTCATAAGACCCATTTTTCCTTGCAAATCATTAGAGCACGATCATTTTTAGGAAGGAGAAGTTATCCTCCAATTTCATATCAACGGGATATGTACAATATGGCTTTATTGCACAACAATTGGCCCTTTTCCACACTTCCTTTTAGACCTCTTCTGGTCCGTAGGCTCTCTTGGTTTTTTATCTCTCTCTATTCAACTCATCCTCTCTAGTGTTTAACTAATTAAAATATCTAGATTACATAATGGAGGTTGTAACTAACAATCCTCTATTAGATCTACATTTTTCCTCCTTTTAGAAAATACATAATATTTAAGCCCAATTATTTTTCTCTTTTACAATTTTCCACATGGCCAAGAATGCTATCTCATCCCAACTCCTTTAACATCATATATTTCTTTCTAAAATTTAGACACCTGTGTTTAATGTGAAATTTAAATACTGCAAATCAAAATTTGGGAATTTAATCCCTTTAAAAAAATCCAACACTGTTTTAGGTGTGTGCAGCAAATGGTGTATTTGGGTTTATGTTCCTAAATCACATAGGAAATGCAAATATAATTGTCTAGCCTATTGGTCTAGCAGATCTCTCTAATTGTGATATGTCTATTAGTCTGACATATTTCTCTAATTGTGACCTGTCTACCATTATGGAACATTACTCTAATTATAATCTGTCTGCAGGATGAGAAATTACAAATGTCTTCTACTCACAATTGTTTATAATATTTTTTAATAGCTATTAAAGACAAAATAGAGAAAATGTGACACCAAAATCCACATAATTACAAAGCCCCAAAATGTCTATGGTAAGCTTTTAAAACTTAAAAAGGCTATAAAGGTTATAAAATCTTTAATCATGAGATTTTTATACCAATCCATGAAAAGATAATAAAACATAGTAATTTAGATTAGTAGTTAATTTTCTAATAGAAAATAATATTGTGTAGATTTTCAATTAATAAAGCATACCTTAGAAGGCTTGTGCTAATTAAATGTTTCTCACATAAAATGGAGTATTTTAAAAATAAGATTGTTGAACTACTCCAAAGAGGATTAATATATCCAAACAAAAATTGTTGGGAGTGCATCTCATTTTCTTTCAATAGGAATTATGGATAGAAATTAGGAAAACCAAAATGTAAGATAAAGTTTATTATTTTCAATGTTACCATTCTTTTAATCATATATATACATTGTCATTTATTTATTTTACTTGGGAAAAAAAATATTACTTGAAATAATTGCAATAATTTTATTTTTAATAAATTTGATTTGGAAACTGATTTGTCCAAAAAATTTAATTGCAATATTAAATATCATGGTTTTTTTTTTTTTGCAAATTGGCATCATCCCACGGATAGGAACAAAATTGTTTATATTTTAAGTAATGTTAAATATCAATCGAAGATGCTTTTAGATTGAATTTTTTTTAGCTAAATTAAAAAAATAATGATCAAATTAGTAATTTTGATTTTTTAATAATTTATATAAATGATATTTCAGTATACTCATATGATATTAAGGAGCACACGATACACCTTGAAAAAACTGAAACATTGTTTCAAACATGGCATATCGCTTTCAGAGAAGAAACTTCAATTCCGAAAGACAAGAATGGAGTTGCTTGGTTCTGTTATATCTCGAGGATCAATAGAGTTACATACTCATGTTCTACAGTTCTACAGGCACTCGCTAAATTCCCTTCTAAGATTATGTATAAAATAGAACTTTGAAAAAGTTACTTAGACGCTTGAACTATACCAAGGAATTCTACAAAGAGCAGGCTTTTGATGTACGTATCCTTCAGAAAAGATTGAAAACAATCTACTTCCAGCGAATGATGAAATCATTAAAGAAATACAAAATACAAGACATAAGGTTTAGAATCTTCCCCCTTTAACAATGCCAGAGTAAACATCACTGGGTAAATTAACTTTTGGAGGTTGTCGGAAATGATTAAATTACATGAAGTCTTGAGAAATATCTAAGATACTACCCAAATATTATTTCGTTCCACAAAAATCCGAACGACATGAGGGGACCTCAAAAAATTATATATAGTTAAACGTGTTCTACAAACTGGAACTGAATAGCCCACAATGGTTCCTATTAGATGCTTATATATAGTTAAAAGTGTTCTACAAAGTGGAACTGAATATCCCACAATGGTTCCTATTAGATATTCTAACTTACATAGTGGGCTCGAATGGCCGATGACATTAGTACTAGCAACATCATGGGGATATGATTCCCAAGAATTTACGTCATTGTCACTCGGAAGGGGAGAAGATGCTGAAGCAACTCCTGTGATCCAATGGCCACTCACATGTTTGACAGAAACAAACCCAAGTGCGCTCACATGTTTAACAGAAACAGCCCTTAGTGAGCATGAATTATATCGTAGGAAGAAGTGAGCGTTCGATAGTGCCATGAAAGAAAACTGAACACAATAACTTAACTTGTTATTTGCATTATTTGAGATGGAAATATATACACACAGACGAACTTACTCGAGGTTCATTGTTGGTGGAGATAGCTTTCTCGGGAAGCTAAATGATCTCTCGAGAAATAAGCTTATCTCCCAGAAACAGCTAGACACATTAATTGCTGTCAGCAGGGTAGATTGAAATCACTGTACATCCAACACTCCCCCTTAATTTCAACCATATCACAGGCACACAAAATACACTATGACACAATACATAAGACACAAACATACTTATCTTAATTGACATGCCTGCTGGTCTAAGTCTCAGCTAGGCTTACAATAGTACATAAACATGACAACAAGACTTTCATTTTTGTCTTCTTTCTAAATGGTCCATACTTGTTTATTTGCATACGCAGTTTCATTTTCATCTTTCTCGCCATAAGATAGTGGTGAAGTTTATCCTTTCTTGATTGCAGGCTAACATTATTTCCATTCACCATTTTTGCAAGTTCTTGGAACTCATCCTTTGCAATTTCTTCACGTTTTATTGTTTTTTCCTCATTGTCAATATCTGCACACTCTTCTTCAAAGAGGCTCTTAAATTTCTTCACTTCATCAACTATTATTGAGTCTTCCACAACTTCATCAACAACTGCTATTGAGTCCTTTACAACTTCATGAGATGCTATTGAATCCTCCAAAAATTTTCTCTGTAATATCTACATCATTCTGTAGATCTTCATCTTTCATAGTTGGTTGATTCATGATTTCAACCTCTTTAATCAGCGCCATTATTGCAAACATGTCATCTTGCATTTGATTTGTAGATGGAGATAGGCATATCTTCTCACCAAACAACAACTCATCAATGAGTTTCTTTTCATGCATCAAACTAAACCACTCTTCACGAGATACATAATTCTCATCATATTTGACTTGACAAGCTTTTGCATCAGAGGGAATTTCTTAACTATCACATGCTACTCTATTGTCAGCTACAGACATACTTTCAGTCTTGATCCCAGTTATGATGCTTTCAGCACCATCACAATTTTTAACAACAATTTCATCAATTTCGTCTTTTTGATTCCACTTCATGCTATACTTCATTTCAAGAATATGCCAAAACATTTTTGGATCAAATACTTCACCAAATTCATTTAAAATGCTTGAGAGGATGTTTTCATCAAGAGCTGATATAATGAGAAACAATGCTATTGCACGTCTACTTTTATCTAGGGGCTTTATAGAAGTATCTTGAACAAATTTCCATAAATTTACCGAACCTAGTAGTCCCTCCATTTTAATAGCCCAAAGTTCAAAATTTTTACCTCAGAATAAAGGCAGCGCTGGCATTAATCTTTTCAATATTTCATCAGCTTTTGTAAAATCTTCTGGCCGATCCGGATTCATATCTTCATTGAGCATGAATTCTTCATTGAACACAAATTCTATGGTTGGAAATATTCCATATTCTGCCTTTGCCTATGCCCTCTCATTCTTTCTCTTCTGTTGTTTCAATCTTCTTTTCCGACCCATGCTTTCAGTCAGCTCCAAATCAGCACTAGTGCCACGTTCTTCCACAATTTAGATTCAGCTCCACAGCAGCAACAAGAATTAAAATAAGCATAGTTTGCTTCACACAATTCTGCAACAACTCACATGCATATAAACACTGCAACAAAAAACCCAAAATGGATATCAGTAAAACACAAATATATTAACAACACATAGAACTTTGAGTTCTCAGATTTTTCCAACCCCACGCAGAGGTTATTTCAAATATCTCGCTCTAACAAAGACTCTTGGTCTTCACACATAGCACACATCACACTGCAATAGAATTCCCCCCAATGCATGCCAGTATTCACACCAACAATTCGAGCCCCACTGTGGGCGCCACATTTTCTACACTTCACAAACAATGAGAAATTTTTAGTCAACACAAAGCGGATTTCTCCCTGGCCACGTGTACAGCAGACTCCTCAGGATTCGGCCTCCTCCAGTGAGCTCCAGTCAGCTCCACACAAACTGCTCTCAAGAATTCCACTTACAGCTTCACAATCTTCTTCGCTACTCAACGCTCTTCCTTATGCTTCTCCCAAAGCACCTCTCAAGAGCGGCAACACAAGCATTACGCCTCCTCCACATGCGTGGCTCACACGTGGCTCATGCGTGGCAACTCAACTTACAACGCCACAACCTCACAACACTACTCAAACCCTCAATTCCACTCGGAGACTGAGTCTCCCTTACGGTGGCCCCACGGCATCCATACACCACAGCTTGCATTAATTATATCACAAATGCATATAAACGTAGACAATTGAAATATAAATCAAAATATTTAAATCTCCCAAGACATTATACCACAGTTCTCTTTAAATTTAAAATATAACGTGACAAATTACAGATGACAACATTACAAAATTTGGCTTAATAAAGAAAAATTATAGTGATTTGCCATAATATACTAATCGATATGCTCAGCCTTGTATGGATAACAATCTAGCCAATAGAAAGTCTTACATGAAATTCCAGCATGAGAACACACTGAAGTTGTTGGTTTCCTCCACCACAAGGAATGCCTCACCACAACACTTGTCTCTTCTCAACAAATTTCAATGCTGCATATACTAACAACAACATATGCACTTCTCCAAACAACGCGATCTTAGAACCACTGAAAAGCAGCTCACTACACCGGCTCCTCACACCACATGGCTCCCAACTCTAGCACGACTTCACAAAACACCGAGCACACAGGATGGCTACACTGTCACACTTGGCTACACCACGAAGCACGAGCACACAGCTCCCTCACTAAGCACTTAGCTCTCATTGAGCACACATCTCCTCACAACGTAATCTACTGCAGTCACTCACCCCTGCAAACACTCACCAAGCCGAAACCATCAGCTCTGATACCATGACAGAAACAGAAGACTCCAATGAAGGAGCTTTGATACCATGATAGAAAATTGAACACAATAACTTAACTTGTTATTTGCATTACCGGAGATGGAAATATATACACACAGAAGAACCTTCTCTAGGTTCATTGTCGGTGGAGATAGCTTCCTCAAGAAGCTAATCGATCTCTCGAGAAATAGGCTTATCTCCCATAAACATCTAGACACATTAATTGTTGTCAGCAGGGTAAGTTGAAATTACTGTACATCCAACATGCCAATGATGTCCTTCCCTGCGCAATGCTTGTTGTCAGCCCATGTTTCTTCGGTCGCACGGCCATTGGATCACAAGAGTTCCTTCAACATCTTCTCCCCTTCCAAGTGACAATGACGTAAATTCTTGGGAAGCATATCCCCGTGATGTTGCTAGTACTAATGTCATCGGCCATTCTACCCAACTATGTACAACTATGTAAGTTAGAGCATCTAATAGGAACAATTGTGGGCTATTCAGTTCCACTTTGTAAAACATTTTTAAGTATATATAATTTTTGAGATCCTCGTGTCTTTCAAATTTTTGTGGAATGAGATAATGTTTGGGAAATATTTTAGATATTTTTCAAAGCTTAATATAATTCAATCCTGTTCGGCAACCCCAACTGCTAATTTACTTAGTGATGTTTATTAACTAGTTTGTTTGGGATTTTTTCAACATTCAACATATTTCTTATTGTTACAACTTTTACGAACTAAAATTTATTTTGAGTGTACCTTGCTCTATGTACTTTGAATCATTTCTGAATATAATTTGTTCGAGTCTTTCTCTCAAAAATAATCTCTCAAAAATAATTGAAGTTACGTTGTATTTTCCAATATGTTATTGCACTACAACTTGATTATATTGCACGACAACTTGATTATAGATGACATCTCTATTAGAAATATATCTAAGGGAGCACGTATAGATGTTAGAGTTATGCTTTGCACCTAAGTCGCTGAATGCACCATTAATTAAACTTATGTTGTCTTTTCCAATATGCTATTGCACTACAACTTGATTATATAGATGACGTCTCTATTAGAAATATATCTCTAGTAGCACGTAAAAATGTTAGAATTATGCTTTGCAGCTAAGTGGTTGAATGCACAACATTGGTCATAGTGAGTTGCATGCTTTTTCCATAATAATAAAAATAATAGTAAATTAAGTAAGTTATTATTATATAATAATAGCAATTAAATCGTTACATCCATACTCCACAGTGTCAGTGATAGAGTTGTATGTTATTATATAATAAAAAAAATAATAGTATGTTGCATATTTTCTATATAATAATAATTTATGGAACTTTGTAGTCGAGTATAGTGTAGAAAGTTAGTTTTTTACATATAAACTCAATATCTTTAATTTATAAGACTTAATGGATTGATTTTACTAGTAACAAGTAGAATTTAAGCCATGATTGATTACATTTATACAATGAGATCAAATTGTTTCTGTATTCAATTAACCTGAGTGACTTGCTAAGTTAAGCTCACTATAATAACCATTGTTTTAATAAGAACTAGGTTAAGGGTTATGTAGAGTGAATGCTAGGTTTAGTAACATCTATACAAGAGCTTTACACACTATACTATCTATTATGTTTCTCTATTAAATAAAGCTATATATCAGTAAAAGCTTCTACACATGTAATTGGCTAAGTACTTTTATAAGTTAAAGGTCATTTCAATATGGAGTTCAACCCGTATGCCATTGAGATAGGTGTTACCCTATAAAATAATTCAGATTTCATATTAAAGCACTGAAATATAAGTTTAATATCTTTAATTTATAAGACTTACAAGATTAGTAAACATTTACATATAGCTTTAATCAAATAATAATTAAAGGTTAATGTAATATAGAGCTTATTATAGTAAAAATGTTGTAGTGTGTATAGAAATTTAAAAAATAATAAAATAAATAAAATTTGATTTATGATGTTGTAATTTGTTTTTATTAATAAAATTCTTAATAATTTTTTAGATAAATGAAAACCATCATATACATATTTGTTCAAAATTTATAATATATAAGTAATAGTTAAGTTAAAATCTATTTTACCTTTTAAATTAAATTAATTATTTTGCTACTATATTTAAATTTAATTAAAATTTTTAATATTTTAAATAAATTTACAATATAACAATATGTTTACTCATGGATAGTTATGTCTACTTCACCATAGGTATTATTAACTTGTAAATAGGTTTTTTTACAATGCCATGGCTCATCAGTACCATATTCTCAAAACAACATCTCTCATTTTACAACCAAAGTATTTTATGAATATTGTATTCGAATTTAATTTTATAACATTTTTTAATTAAATCTAAAATAAAAAATATTATAATTACTTTACATAATATATCTAAACCCTCTATCACATTAAAATATATAATATAAAGAGTAGCTATAAATTAAAATTCATTTTACCATTTACATTAAAATAATAATTTTGTAACTATATTTAAATTTCATTAATAAGTACATAAAAACTTTATACTTACAATATGACAAGATTTCTAACTATGTAGAGTCACCCCACTTTAGCAAGAACATTATTAACTTGTAAATAATCTTTATTACAATACCTTTATAAATATTTTTAAAATTATTTTTGTGCCGACAAACACTCTCTAACTCAATACAGAGATGTAATGTTATGTTATCTAAACATTTTGACTCAATCAAATTACATAAAATAAAAACAAAATAAAGAAAATTAAAATCATTAGTTATAATTATTAACTAAAACATTTTGATTCTCTGAAATTACATTAAAAAAATTAAAAAAATAATTAAAAATAATAATAAATAAAATGTAAATAAAATAAAATTATTGATTATTGATTTTTTTTTATTAATAAAATTATGAATAACCTTGTAAAGAATAGAAATTCATAATATACAAATCACACTCACTTTATCATAACTATTAATAATTTGTAAATAGGCTTTGTTACAATGTAATGGCTCATCAATACCACATGCCCAAAAATCATCTCTCATTTCACAATCAAAATATTTATAAATATTTTATTCTAATTCAACTTTATAATTTTTTTTAATTAAATCTAAACAAAAAAATTTATTATTATTTTTGAGTTATAAGTAAACCCTCTATCACAATCAAATATATAGGATATAAATAGTAGTTATAAATTAAGATCCATTTTAACAAGTAAATAATAATTTTATAATCATATAATATATTTAAATTTCATTAATAAGCACATAAAATTTTAGTACTTACAATATAACAAGATTTTTAACCATGGATATTCACCCCCACTTTACCATGGATATTATTAAATTGCAAATAGGATTTGTTACAATAACATGCATGATCAATACCAAATGTTAAAAAACCATCTCTCATTTCATGATCAAAATACTTTATAAAAAAAAAAAAAAAAAAAATTATTACATTTTTCCTCCAAGAGACTATCATGCTATGCTATGTTATTGAAACATTTTGACTTGGTGAAATTACATTTTGACCAAGAGAGATTTGATCCCTCTAGGTGCTTGATAGATGTGGCTTTAAGATGGATCTAGGTTGGTGTAATAATAATAGTAGTAATTATGGTTATATCTTTGCTATACAATTAAGTGTGAATTATCTACTAACATAATTTTATGTTTAAAAAATAATTAAAAAATATTTATAATAAAATTGTTGCGTATGTCACGTTCTCAAAAAAATAATACATTTTACTTTTTCTAATGTCGGCCAAAGCATTAACTTAATCTTGAATTTTATATAACTAGAATATTTACATTATATATAACTTTTTTAACTTATTAAGGGGCTGAGATTAAATATTAAATACAACTATGTATTATTTATATAATTTGAATGGATAGTAAATTATATATGTGAACAAAAAAATTTGCCACATTGAATTTCCAAATTAAGTAAAATTCTAAACATCTTTACTCTTTACTAAAGTCAATACCATTTCCTAAATCAAAGGAAAATATTTAATTCAACACAAACAATCAAAATCCGAAACCTTTTAATATTTCTTTTAATTAAATATTTGTTAAATGAATCTTTAAAAAGAAAACCCATATTCTATGGATAAATTAAAATATTTAAAGACATAAATATTTCCCCATCAAAGTTGCAATATTTTAAAATTTAAATAAATAAAAATATAAATAAACATGGGGTATGGTAAATAAATAAAACTTATAGAGAGAGAGTGATAAGGGAGAGATGGAGAGAGAGTGTGTATGTTTAGGGGTGATATAAAGAGACAAAGTAAGATGTATGGAAAGAAGGGGGAGAGAAGAGAGAAGGAGAGAGGGAGGGATATAGTAATGTAGTTGGAGAGAGAGAGGGGCAGAAAGAGAGAGAGAAAGAAAGGGAGATGGGGGAGGAGAGAGGATTAGAGAGAGAGAGGGAGAGAGAGAGAGATGGGGGAAGAGAGAGGATTGGAGGGAAAAGAGAGGGGGAGGTAGGAGAGAAAGGGAGAGAGAGGAAGGATGAGAGAGAGGAGGAGAGTGATAGGGGAAGAGAGAGTATTGGAGGGAAGAGAGAGAGATCAGGGAAGAGAGAGGGATTTAAGAGAGAGAGAGAGAGAGAGGAAGGGGAAGGATTAGAGAGAGGACTTGAGAGATAGGAGGAGAGAGGGATCGATAGAGAGATGGAGTTGGAGGGGGAGAAATGTAGGAAATAATAAATATAGAGAGCGAGAATTTGAGAGAGAGGAGTGACAAGGGAGAGACAAAGAGAGACTGTGTACGTTGGGGGCTGAGATAAAGAGACAAATAAGGATAGATGGAGATGGAGGGGGGGGGGGGCAGAAGGAGATATAAGGAGAGATGGAGGGATATAGTAACATAGTTGGTGGGTGAAGAGAGAGAGAGAGATGGGAGAGAAATCGAAAGAGAGGAATGAAGAGAGAGGACGTGAGAGAGTGGAGAGAGGGAGGGAAGGAGATATTGACTTGGAGGGGGAGGGAGAGGGAGGTAAGAAGAAAGACATAGAGAGAGAAATGTGCACAGAGAGAGAGAGAGAGAGAGAGAGAGAGAGAGAGAGAGAGAGATAAGGAAGATGGAGAGAGATGGAGAGAGGACAAAAGGAGGAAAGAGAGATATTAACGGGGGAGGGGAGAGAAGGGGAAGATAGAGATATAGATGGAAGGTGAAGAGAGGGAAGAAGAGAGAGATGGGGAGAGGAGGGGATTGAAAAAGATATTGATATATATGGAGTGCGAGAGCATGTATGTTTAGGGGGGTGAGATAGAGAGACAGAAAAGAAGAGATGGAGGGGATATAGATATGGATGGAGGGTGGAGAGAGGGAAGAATATTTCTCACACTAGATGGATTGATATAAGTGGAGATGGTGATTTATAATCCTATTTGATTATTTTCACTATATGCATCGATTTTAGTGTAGATATTTATTTCTAATGATATTTTATTACTTACACTAGATGCATTGATTTCAGTGTAGGTGGTGATTTCTAGTACAATTTGATTGCTTGCAATAAATTTGTTGATTTCAATTTAGATGTCAATTTATAATTATATTTGATTACTTGCACTAGATGAATTGATTTCAATGTAGATGATTTCTAATCCTATCTGATTTCTTTTAGTAAATGCATTGATTTCAATGTAGATGTTGGTTTCTAGAAAGAGAGAGAGAGTGAGTGATAAGGAATATGGAGAGAGAGGGAGAGAGGACAAAAGGAGGAAAGAGAGATATTAGCGGGGGAGAGGGAGAGAAGGGGAAGATATAGATATAGATGGAAGGTGAAGAGAGGGAAGAAGAGAGAGATGGGGAGAGGGGGTGATTGACAAAGAGATTGATATATATGGAGTGCGAGAGCATGTGTGTTTAGGGGGGTGAGATAGAGAGACAAAAAAAAATAGATGGAGGGGGATATAGATATGGATGGAGGGTGGACAGAGGGAGGAATATTTCTCGCACTAGATAGATTGATATAAGTGGAGATGGTGATTTCTAATCCTATTTGATTATTTGCACCAGATGCATTGATTTTAGTGTAGATATTTATTTCTAATGATATTTGAATACTTGCACTAGATGCATTGATTTTAGTGTAGGTGGTGATTTCTAATACTATTTGATTTCTTTCACTGAATGTGTTGATTTCAATTATGATGTTGATTTATAATTATATTTGATTACTTGCACTAGATGAATTGATTTCAATGTAGATGATTTCTAATCCTATTTGATTGTTTGCACTAAATGCATTGATTTCAGTGTAGATGGCGATTTCTAATCCTATTTGATTTATTTGAGTAAATTCATTGATTTCAGTGCAGATGTTGGTTTCTAGGGAGAGAGAGGGAGAGAGGACAGAAGGAGGAAAGACAGATATTCGCGGGGGAGAGGGAGAGAAGGGGAAGATAGAGATATAGATGGAAGGTGAAGAGAGGTAAGAAGAGAGAGATGGGGAGAGGGGGCGATTGACAAAGAGAATGATATATATGGAGTACGAGAGCATGTGTGTTTAGGGGGGTGAGATAGAGAGACAAAAAAGAATAGATGGAGGGTGATATACATATGGATGGAGGGTGGAGAGAGGGAGGAATATTTATCGCACTAGATGGATTGATATAAGTGGATATGGTGATTTATAATCCTATTTGATTATTTTCACTAGATGCGTTGATTTTAGTGTAGATATTTATTTCTAATGATATTTTATTACTTGCACTAGATGCATTGATTTCAGTGTAGGCGGTGATTTCTAAAAAAAATTGATTTATTGCACTGAATGTGTTGATTTCAATTTAGATGTCGATTTATAATTATATTTTATTACTTGCACTAGATGAATTGATTTCAATGTAGATGATGTAACATACACCGATAATTTCATATGGAAATGCGAGGAGTTAAAAAAATAAAATTATACAAGTTACCCACGGGTAACTATCCAAATCACTATTAAATATTCCTTACTCATCATTACATAGAACATTCACCAGTTCATAGTGTAACCTTAGTGTCAGAATAGTAATTTGCTTAACCATTAACAACCTCCATTATGGTACATTAACATAAAACTGTATGAGATACTTTGTATTCATTCATTATTCATGTAGTCATCACATACTTGACATTATGAACATCACAACAAAAAAGGAAGAAATATCATCAACTTGACACAATAATCAATCACATCATTGAACACCAATATACCCTGGAAATCTCGTAGGGTGAAAACTAGCAAACGTTTAATTTTATTATTAAACGTTCGTGAGGGTATTCAGCCCTCACTCAATGGCTTATAACGGAGACCATCCCTTAACCATCATTATAAATATTACAAGGAAATATATAATTATCTAGCTTAAAGCCATTATAATAAATATGATAGAATTTACCCACTAATATTCATATCTTCATATCTTGGTGGCATGGATGTACCTACAATGGACCATCATACATTAGATCATCCTGCAGCTTGTACTCATATGCATGAACCATAATCATTTACTTGCCACCAGGTTATGCGTAATATTTCCTTTGTACACGTCACCATCATTCCCTGCTAATGATTCCTTAAACATACATTGATTTCAAGATTCATAAAGTATTGATCAACCATGTCATAAATCTATACTAGAGAAGCTCCTTCCTCTACTCATGTATACTCATGACATGAAAGTAAAATACCTTAACATTCTCCCTTTAACAACACATACTGCATATGTGCTAGTTATAACTCATAACATTATCTAATATTTTCCTCGCATAGGCACACATTCCTGCAATAAAATAGCTACATCTTCCAATCTTTTTTAAAAAAGAAACTGATAAATCAATTACGATATTCGTGCATGAGATTTACACAAATTTAATCAAAATAACTAACCTTTAAGCTATTACTTTTTGGTGTATGGAATGAAAGCTAACATAACAAATGTTCCTCCCAAAAATATTCTTCCCAAAGGAATGCTTACACAACAGAGCACATATCTTCCAAACGAGTCTTCCCAAAGAAATTCTTAACACAAGAGAATATGCAAAACACATATTTCCTTTTCTAGGAAATATAACATAATAGGCATGTAAAGACATGGTTTATTTTCCATAACACTAATTGAGTAAAGCATAATAATATAGGTCTTATTCTTCAAATATTATACCAACATTACCCATATATATATTTCAAGGAAACCAAAACATTACTTTAGTATATGTAATTCATCTTCTTTGATAAAGAATCTTTTCCAATGTAGGATAACAAAACATGTTATCATTTCCCACATACAAATGTATATTCTTTCCAATGAAATCTAATACAAATATTGTATGAATATACATGATCTTATTCCAAAAGAAAATTAACATCATAATCATGATAACATAAAAATAATCACACAGTTTTTTTCTTCTAAAGAAATATAACTGAATAGTTCTTTTATCCATGAATTTATTTAAATAACTAATCCTTACCAAGACTATGGTAATCTATCCATGGATTTATTAAATAACTAATCTTTACCAACACCATGGTAATCTATCCATGGATTTATTAAATAATTAATATTTACCAACACCATGATAAACTATATATACATATTCACAACATGGTTAATATATATATACACATTCACAGCACGTTTATTGTATATATATACATATTCACAACATATTCTCTATATTGCAATAACTACCCACTTGGTACATGCAACATGTGTTTTTTTTTCCAAACACAATTACTTTTAATTCAATGCACGTCGTCTTTCTCAAGAAGAAGGAATCACCCTGAAGTTTTCTGAAAGAAATGGTTATTATTTTCTTGCATGAAAAACTAACTCATTAACTTATCTTCAAACTCATAAAATATCTTCACGAATTTAACCTACTAAATTCCTTTTCAAACTCATGAAATATCTTCATGATTCTTTTTCAAACTCATGAATTATTTTCATGAATTAAACTACTAATTCTTTTGAGGAAAATAACTTTATGAATTTTATATTTCAAGTGTACTAACTATACCAAATATTCAATATATTTTAAGTGCACTAACTATGCCAAATATTCAGTAAATATCTTTAGGATTTTTAACTACTGCATTCTTTTTCAAACCCATGAAATATTTTCATAAATTAAACTACTAAATTATTTTTAGTAAAATAACCTTATGAATTTGTATTTCAAGTGCACTAGTTATGCCAAATATTTAAAAACACATAGCATGAATTACTTATCTTTTTCATAGTTGACTTCACCGCGGACAAAAGCAGTCTCTGAAACTTCGTTGTTTTCAATTGTTCCCACCAGTCTGAAGACATAAGTCCAACTGGCGGAGAGAGCTTTCCCTCGCGGGTTGAGAAATTTCAAGTGAGGCAGGTTGAGAAGTTCCAAATGAGGCAGAGGGCCAACATAATCGTTAATTGAAATGTAAATAGTCAATCGAAACCGTAAACCTCTCAACCTCTCAACTGTATATCCTGAGCCACATTATCTCCAAGGTGTAGCTTAACCTTCCAAATGTAAATTCCATAGTTGAATCAGTTCTGGAATGTTCAGAGGTTATCAAATTTTTAACATTGGGCCCCACTAATTAAAAACCATCATTTTCCTTTCATATCAAGAATTCGTTATCAAGAAGTTGTTCAAAATTCCAAATGATTCTTGATAAAAATTTAATTAATATTTCTTTATTAATTCCATGTGGTTCTTAGGGATGTTACAAATGATTTCTAATCCTATTTGATTGTTTGTACTAAATGCATTGATTTTAGTGTAGATGGCCATTTCTAATCCTATTTCATTTCTTTGAGTAAATGCATTGATTTCAGTGTACATGTTGGTTTCTAGAGAGAGAGAGAGTGAGTGATAAGGAAGATGGAGAGAGAGGGAGAGAGGACAAAAAAAGGAAACATAGATATTAACGGGGGAGAGGGAGAGAAGGGGAAGATAGAGATATAGATGGAAGGTGAAGAGAGGGAAGAAGAGAGATATGGGGTGAGGGGGTGATCCACGAGAATGATATATATGGAGTGCGAGAACATGTGTGTTTAAGGGATGAGATAGAGAGACAAAAAACAAGAGATGGAGGGGGATATATATATGGATGGAGGGTGGAGAGAGGGAAGAATATTTCATGCACTAGATGGATTGATTTAAGTAGATATGGTGATTTATAATCCTATTTCATTATTTGCACTAGATGCATCGATTTTAGTGTAGATATTTATTTCTAATGATATTTGATTACTTGCACTAGATGCATTGATTTCAGTGTAGGTGGTGATTTCTAATACTATTTGATTGCTTGCACTGGATGTGTTGATTTCAATATAGACATCGATTTATAATTATATTTGATTGCTTGCATTAGATGCATTGATTTCAATGTAGATTATTTCTAATCCTATTTGATTGTTTGCACTAAATGCATTGGTTTCGGTGTAGATGGTGATTTCTAATCCTATTTGATTGCTTTGAGTAAATGCATTGATATGTTGGTTTCTAATCTTATTTGATTGCTTGCATTAGGTGCATTGATTTCAATGTAGAAGTTATTTTCTAATATTATTTGATTGCTTGCATTAAATGCATTGCTTTCAATGTATATTTTGATTTATGATTTGATGTAATTGGATATATGATGATACATTAATTTTAAAGTGATTGGATTAACAATATGTATTGATTTTAGTGTGTAAAGTTATTGTGTTATAGTAATATTAGACGAGAGACAAGGTATCATGTTTAATACAATAGCTCGAGCTAAAGATTTAAATGGTTTACGATTTAAATTTTCTTTTTCATATAATCGATATGAAAAGGTAACAAAACTAACAAGGGTGGCAATAAGAATATTAGAAGAAAATACTTTGAGATTGATCACAATGAAGACTATTTGTAAAATGAGTACATTCTTATTATTCACATTTTCTATCTTTCAACACTATTATTGTCACTTTGCATTCAAAAAAAATATTTCATCATTTTTCATCATTATAGTTATTAACAATATTTATCATCTCAATGAACTAAGGTAACTAAGAAAAATTAAAATTAAAATGACCAAGTTAATCTCAGAAATATTTAGCATATTTAAAATGATTATATTAATATTTGATATATTTACATATTATTGATAAAATTAATCATATCTTCGATAGATTTTCCTTGGTAGCACACAACTGAAACTAGCCTAGATCCATCTTAACTCTGGATCTATCAAGCACCGAGAGGGATCAAATCTCTCAAGGTGCAAACCTTTCCTTAAGTTTTTCACTCAAAAAAGAGGTTTTCACCTCGAGAGATTTGATCCCTCTCGGCGCTTGATAGATTCGGAGTTAAGATGGATCTAGGCTGGTTATATTTCCAAACTCACACTTTTGTGATTCATAATGTTCGTTAAAAGCTCTTTTGTAATGATTATACAAATTTTTTCTTGTGTCAACCTTTAAACACACTATTGCATTCATCATCTCATCATCTCCACAAGTATGGAGGACTTGATCTAACATTAATAAATAGTGTTGAGATGATCACCAATTGTTAGTATTGGAATTGTGAGCATTTCAATAGTATTTATTCATGTTATTGGAATTGTGAGCATTTCAATAGTATTTATTCATGTTAGATCAAGTCCTCCATACTTTTCCTCATAATGAACTCATTAAAGGGAACTAAACTTTGACACTAAAAAGTATTTAAATACAAAAATTAATTAAAAATTAAGAATAAAAATTTGTGTTTATTTTGAAATAAAGTTTTCAAAATTTAAATTTAATTATCAATATTTATTAAATAGATGGTAGAAATGTTGGATCTAAGAATTGTGTGATCCATTATGTACACAGATGTCTTTCTTATTAATCAATTTCCAACCATCATAGGAGTCTGGCTATTACTCAATTTCCAACCATCATCGATGTTGACATTCCTAGTCAAGCCTTTCAATCTCCATAGTCTTTCTAACCTTCCTATGGTGGAACTGATCAACCTTAGCAATGACTTTGGAATCCACAATACAGGCATGGTGAAAGGATTTTTCAGTGTGTTCAGCTAGAGCTAATGTGCCGGATCCATTAAAGCATTGTGTCTAATGTCTCGAACATGCTCCTTGATTCTCTGTTTAATAGAGTGACATTTTCTCCAATATAGACAATACCATAGAAATAAGGAAGAAGACAAACATAGAAACAAGGAACAAGATGAACTCTTTTTTTATCCTTAGAATCCACCATATATTTAACAAACCCAAAAAAATTTCTAAAACTGAAATTATATATATATATATATATATAATCACATTAACATAAAAATTTAAACTATACATAAAAGTTTAAACTTATAAAAAGAGCCCACCAAGGAAACATAAGTCTGCAAGGCTCTCAATAATAAAGCTTTGGCAACTTGGGTGAAATTTAAACTTATAAAAAGAGCTCACCAAGGAAACATAAGCCTGCAAGGCTCTGAATAATAAAGAATTGGTAGCTTGGGTGAAATTTAAAGTTATAAAAGAGCTCACCAAGGAAACATAAGTATGCAAAGGCTCTCAATAATAAAGCTTTGGCAGCTTGGGTGAAATTTAAACTTATAAAAAGAGCTCACCAAGGAAACATAAGTCTACAAGGCTCTCAATAATAAAGATTTGGCAGCTTCGGTGAGGATGGCAGAAATTTAAATAATTATTATATATATATATATATTCAGTTTAACATAACAATTTTTAATTGATAAAAAGAGCTCACCAAGAAGAGAAAAGTCTACACGACTCTCAATAATAAAGCTTTGGTAGCTCGGGCGAGGCGAACTGTCTCTCTTCCATTTAGCCGCCTTCCGTCATTCCGAGAATCTGAGTTATTACCATTTGAGCGTCCCGTTACCAGTGCCTTCTCATGCCAATTGTACTCTAGGTCAATCTAACCCCTTTCCCAATTTCTCTCCAACGACGCTAAGTGGGGACATGAAAAATGATAATAATAATAACAGAAAAAATAAACCAATGAGCCTGGTTATACTAATTGGTTGCTACAGGGGGATAATCTACTTGAGGTCAAGCGAGGCAGGTTATATTTGTGTCTTATATTGGTCCCTGTTATGGGAAAGCCTTATTTCAACTGCTATTCGCCCATTAATGCACCCAACGTAGCAATGCCATGCCATCGCCATGCTCCATGGTCATGCGAGCTATATGGGACAAGAAAGCAGTATGCGGTGCCGTAAATGATGGGAGCCGGACCCGGAATTTAAGTCATTCCACATATAGTAGTTGTACAAATTGTTCTTTAGCGCGCGAAATCTAAAACAGTCGGAGTGGTGTACTTTTTGGGAATTTTTTATGTCTTATTTTAAAAAAGTATTATATAGCTCTTAAATTTTTTGTATTATTAATTTTTTTGTAATAACTTGAAAATAGATAATATATTGAATTTACATTAGGGATAGATTCAGTTTTTGATGAAAACAATTTGTCATGGTGCTATTATTATTATGCCAAGTTGAGTTGAGCTTGAGTGTTTTTGAGAAATTTTTGTGTCTTATTTTTTAAAAGTATTATATAGATTTTAAATTTTGTGTATTATTAATTTGTAATAAGTTGAAAATAGATAATATATATGGTTTCAATTAAATTGAGTTTAGATTAATGATAAATTTATTATTAAATAAAAACAATTTTATTTATTATTTTTACTACTATAATAAGTTTGGTTAAATTTTGATATCTCATGAAAACAATTATGAATTCTCGCAATTAACTTTCACCATATAAGTAAAAGCAAAATTATGTGATAGAATTTCGCAAAGGGTTTAAACACAGTACTCAAATAAACCAAGTATCATTGATTCATTGGGGAAATAAATTAGTCAAAAAATGTCATAAGCTTAATTGAATCAAACATCTATAAAGCACAGAGAGCTTTGAAAATCTTTTTGGCTGCTAGTGTTTTTCCCTAGTCTATGCTTTAATGTGTGAATATTTTGCAGATCTCTTTTGTAGTTCGTTTAATGGCGAATCTCAATGATCCGACAAAAAAGATAGTTTATCTTGCAGGCATGGTTGTTGATAAAACAAGAACTTCTTCGATTTTGTACAGTTCCATGCTGAAATATGGTTCTAGTCTTCTGGTGGTTTTAGAGGTTCCTTCCCTCAATGTCGCTTTGGATGAGGAAGCTTTCAATTGTGAAAAATATTTTGTGGAGCAAGGTTTGATATTCAAGTTTAATAGGTTTGGCATTCCAAGGTTTGACTATGAAAATGTTTCATTCTAGTGTAGAGCATGCTATGAAACATGGTATGTAATTAAAAACTGCCCAAAATGTTCACAGAACAACAAATATTAGAAAAAAAATTGAAGGCCCAAATGGTGGAAAAGAGTTCAGGGTGATCTCAGGGTGATCTCAGGGTGTTATGTTAAGTCACTTCATGGCGTAAAAGTTACCTGCTCGAAAATACAAATTCAAAAAATATATTATTATGTTTGTCATATATTAATTTTTTTTATAATTAATAATGATAATAATATATATATTTTTTTAAGTTCTAATTTAGTTAACTTTTAGAATAGATGGTGATAGGGTGTTATTTTAAGGCACTTCTTGGTGTAAAAGTTACTTGTTTGAAAATATGTGGGAAAAAACCCATCCACACTAAGGTGAATCCACATCTCAAAAAAATCTTACACACTTCTTTGTATTCATACCACAAATATTGTTTGTGTCCTATTTATAGATAAATAAAGGAATTATTAAAATATATATAAAACCAAAAAAAAAAAAACTTAAATAATTCTACACCACTTATCAATAAAGTTTTCTTCTTTAAATGTTAGTATTGAACTAGTAAAGGCTCAAAACTTTATCAATTTTTGCAGATTTTATTAGAATACATGTATGTTGTACATTAAAACTTTAGTTTTCCTTTTCATAAATTCAAAACTAAAATAAATTTGAATCCATATATATGCTCTCTTCATGTACATGATACATCTATTATTATAACTAAGCAAAGTTTCATGGTATGATATGGTTTTACATGCATGCAACATTGAATAAGATATAAATTTAAGTAATTTAACTTGCAAACTTTATAATTTGTAAATGAAACAAAATAAATCCATTCTAACTACATTCATCAATAGTAATGTAACATTGATAGAATATAACATTAAATCCACATCATGAATTTAAAAGCCAATGAAGACATTGTCATATACACAAGTTCACATTCTTGTACTTGTATTCCAAATTGGTCTAGTTATACATTTTTCTCTTTTACAAAATGGGCCCATGGCCCATGGTATTCCCAACATAGATAATGGAAGGTCGCGCCCATAATTGAAATAATGGAAAAATGACATCATGACTGACTTATAAATTGGGTCTATACGTCACGCTCGCCGAGCTTCGCACTCCCAAGTGCATTTCAAAATTGATATTGCTGCAAAAATTAAATAACCAATTAGTTGTAAAATCCAAAATGCATAGAATCAATTGTCATTAATTAATGATAAGATTTTGATCAACTACTCATTCTCACCATGAAGATCTAAGGCAATGGAGAAGATTGTCCTTCCTCGACAGATGGTGGAGGTGTTGTTGATGGATATAGGCATGGTTCATGGGTGATGGATAAAGGCATAGTGGAAGTGAAATCGGAAAAAGGTAGTGGGTGTGGGCGGTGATACACCCCCACTGGTTGTACGATAGTGGGAATCACCCTAGGGCGAGGGATCACCCTAGGGGGGGGAATTGGAATGTCAAAGGTGGATGATTGAAACAATGAGAAGGGTGGATAAATAAATGGTAGGGGTGGGAATTGGGAAGAGTTTGGGGAGGTGGTTATAGGCATGGGAGAATTTATGATAGATAAAGGTGGTCTGTGTGGGTCACAATAAATTCCCACTGGTTGTACAAGAGGAGGAAGCACCCTCGGGGAGGAAATTGGGATGTTATTGAGTGGAGAAGTGTTCAAACTGCTATATTTTTTTTCACCAACATGCTCATCAAATAATTGAATTAGACAAGTTGGAACGTTGTGATATGTGTGTCCCTCGACTGTAACAATACAAAATTTCATATAGTTATGAAAATGCATCGAAAATGATAATATATTGTATTTCACATAAAACAATGCATGCCATCAAATTTCCATACCATTTTTCTGTATAATAGAATGTTGCACTAACTCAGGTATGTGGCCCACACTTCTTTGGTGTTGAGAAGATAACTCCAGTTGCTCATCCATGTTTCTTTTTTTTTAACGAACTTTTCCAACCTTTTCAAAATGTATTTTATCTTTCCCTGATTTTGACTTGCGCCCACATTGCCTTTTATTTTTGACTGGGCTCAAGAAACTATGTTTTCTTTTAGTAGTGATCTTTGATGGAGTTATAGTATTGAAAAACATTCTATTCTATTCTTGACATGCTTTGTCTACCAAAATGTTCAATGCATTTGCTTGCTCCAAATTTGTAGGTATTATGGATCTCAATTTCTCATGAGTTGATGAGTTAACACGTTTCATCTCATCATCTTCAAATAATGCACTATCTGGTCGTACATTGGTTGATTGAACATTATCAATGCTTGTTTCATTATAATAATTTATATTTGGAGGAGAATCAATGCATGGTAGAAGCTCTGTTTGGATTTGTAGGCCCAATATAGGTGTTTCATTCAAATCAAATAAAATTGTAGGCCTTTCTGTAGTAGGATTAGTGATATTAGGTAGTACATTTTCACCCAAAGTAATGTTACTCACCAACATCTCAACTTTCGGTACATGTTTACAAACATTTCCATTCAAGGCCCAATTGCAATTATAGAAGTGTCGATTGGAACCTTTATATATGACATTGTACCAAATATCACGTGTATCCTTGTTTTGGCTACGAACCCAATAACCATTGTTACTCTTTTCATCAGGCACACAATCTTCATTTGGGATTTGGATAGCTCTACACTTGGATGAATTCAATTGTTCCTCAATTTTTCTAGGCCGTACAAAACCATCTTCTTTTAAACGTTGCATATGACTGTAATATAATACAACCTTTGTCAACAACACATATATTAACCAATCGACACGTCTATGACATGCATTATTCTTTTCGCTTAGGTAACTTTCCTTGAGATGCCGATGATAAGATTCAATGGCATTATTTGTATCCTGATTGGAATGTGGGAAATTTCTGTATGCTTTTGCCCACATATCTGTAGAAAGAAATTTATTAGCTATGAATTAATAATACATATGACATGAAAAATAGAGTCATTAAAGCCACTTACAAGAAACTTACATATTTTTTTGTTGGCTAACCAAGTTGTTTTAAAATATTCCAAAAACCTTGGTTGGTCCCTGAATCTTTCAAAGAACCTTTCAACTATCTTTTTTACAGATTCATCATCTTCACATGTGTGCATGATTTCTCCTAAAGAATGAAAAATGTGGATTTGGTTTTCCCTTCCTTGGACTTTATTTCCAACATTCTTCAACCATGCACGATGAAGATGCCACACACATAATAATATTTTACAGTTGATTGAAGACCTGGAATAACACAATTTATTAGAGGGAATATACATTAACAATATTTTTATGTCTCTTATAAAAAGAATAAACACATCACCTTAACGCTTCAATTTCAACAGTAGCATCATCTATGATGAAGGCTTGAACATGCCAATCTGGACGCTCTTTCTTCCCAATGGAAAAGAGAGTTGACATCCATTTAGAAAGCTCAACTATAGTATTGCGTGATGATATCACCCAAGCTACTGGAACCCCATTGCGATGTTCGTCGAAAACCATTAAGGTGTACAGTTGATACTACATTACAAACAATGTACATAATTATATTTATATAAGTTACATGCACTAAAATGAGGTTGAATAAATGAATCAAATTTAGGATAAATTTGTACTCACCCCATACTTATTTGTACTAAATGTTGAATCCATTGAGATTATATTATTGTGAGAATATTTTAGCATCATTGAGCACATCCACTTTGTTTGTATGCCTATAATAAAATGGATGTTTTCAACAAGATCTTGTTTCTGGTAGAAGAAAAAGCTCTCAGGGTGTTCCTTATACCAACATTATACATTGTTTGGATCACTTTGATCTTTAACATACTCTAGCCTTATAGTATCATTGTAAATGTTTAATATATCTTTTCTTGTCATATATGTATCTCGAGATGTACCTGTGTATAACTCACCAAATCCATCCTTCACGTCAGAGATGAACTTGTCCCATATCATTGTAACATTAAAACCTCTTTGGATTAAATGTTGGACAATAGATCGCATATCCCTTGTTAAATGTGGTGCATAACTGAATCTCATAGGTCTACCAACTGCATCTTTTCCATGACAAAAAACATTGGATTTATCAATATGCCTACATGCAGTATATATTATTACAACATCGTCTGGTCTAAGTTGAAGTCATCGTACAATGAAGTGACATTGGAAACCAACTTTAATACTTTCTGGTTGATTGCGTTTTTTTTTTAATATCTGAGGATGCACTCATACTTTGGTTTTTGCACTTCGGACCATATGCAGACCAATACCTGCATATAAATGTTTTACAACAAATTAGATATAACATATATGCATACTGTAGAAAATTATATGTATATTGATAAATATATAAAGACTCACATAGCGTACTCCAAATATGTTGAACAATATGTTTGTTTGATATCCTCTACTTTTTTACTTCGATGAGTACAAAGACGAAATTGAGTGGGTGCAGATTCACTCGATTCCTCTCCTCTTATAAAATCGTCAAGTCGACAATATGGAATAACTGCAACTTGGTCCCCATCAATATTTTTCCATGTTAAGTCTTCTGCTGAAAATTCAATCATATCCTCTGGGTCTTCAACTTCCAACCCATTAATCCTATCCCACTTACACATTCTTCAAATATCTGTACACATTCCATTGAAAACGATTTGTTTTGAGTAAATATTATGGTCTTGATTAATGCATATCACTAAGCATGGAAATCACATTTTTAGGTAAATATTTTATGCTTTTCAGATAAACCACTTTGGAAAAAGTAATAATTGGGTCATTAATAAACTTAGATATTGCTCACAAATTTAGACAAACCATGTATGACATATGATGTCTTTTTGGAGGTGGTGTCACCAACTTAGTGTCATGGGGTGACTTGTGATGAGTGGTTGAGGGAAAAGGTGATTTTGATGCCTCCCTCCCTTCACATAACCTACATGGAAACCTAACTTTACCCTTTTCCCCAGGAAATTTAGAATCACTAATAAATGGATCAACCATAAGTTGATGAGAATATTTAAACCACGCTTCTAAGACTCTATGTATATTATAACAATCCTTAAGAAGGTGAGCACCCTTACAAAGATTGCAAAGGTATTTGGGGTTGTGTTGCATGTTGGAGGGTTCCTCAACATTAATAACACTCACGACCATGGTTGGTTTGTTAGACCCTTTTTTAGAGGTACAACACTACTCATGGTGATTTCCCTAGAACAATAGGAAAAACATTCTAGAAATGGGGTTTGCCTAACTACAACGCCTCGGCCATTCGTGTAGATGGTCCGAGATATGGACGGTGGGTGTTTGCCTAAAGTGGGTTAGTAGTTTCATTCCAGAATCGCTGTGGATGGGTAACTGAAAATAGGTCAGGACTACAGTAGCGAGGGCACTAAAGGTTCCATGTGTAGCAGATGGTTGCTCCACATACCATTTCGCGACTATTCCAATTAGGGTGTGTTGAAATAGTCTTAGTCGAATAGTATCGTCAACGATGTTGTTCAACGAATACCATAGGTGGAAAGTCGCAAGGGAGCTTTGTGGGCATGGGAGTCCATGTAGGGTTGTGTGCAATGGGATCATTTGTCAACTTAGTTAAATCTGGTAAATTTAACGAAGCTAATAAAGGTGACTGAGAGTTTGTAGCCATTGCACCTTGTGAAAACATAGTGTTTTCGTTAGGTATAGGGTTTTTTGGTGACATGCCCTACTGTGAGTTCACCTGACTTCCTGATGAATGGCCATGAGCTTCATAAAATACCTTGTATTTCATTAAACATAGGGGGTCTTGTGTTTTTGAGAGAATATTGATTTTTATGTAATTATTAATGGGTTTTGAGGGATTAAATGAGATTTTAATTAATGTGAGGATTTTGTAATGTTCCTGGATGATTGGAGAACATGAGGGAAATTAGATATTAGGAATTTATTGTAAATCCTAAGTTAGATTCAGTTTCAAGATTTTAGGGATAGAATCTAGATTTTAGGAGTTTGCAGATTTTGAGGATTTTGTTGAGTCATTGAAGGAATTTGAACCTAAATTGGTTCATCATAATTTGTATACATGTAATAAGCCTAAAAGGTAGATAGATCAGAGAGAGGTAGGAGACAGGAATTAAAAGAGGACAAACAGAGTTTTGTTTGCCAAGCCTCCGGGCAATTGTAAAATAGGGCCAATGATTTGAAAATCAGGCCAGAAACAGAGATTTCTGTAAGTAATTTCATTTTTCTATATGAAAGTATCTTTTCATAATTATATGCGTGATTGATTGAGCGATTATATGTTTAAATTCTGTAATTGGAGTCGAAGTAAAATTTAGAATTTGGCATATGGAAATATTATTTTGGAAAACCATAAAATGTCGTGGGAGTTTCTGGTTGAAACCACGAAGGGGAATTGTGAAGTCGAATGGTGGCGCAGTGAATTTGTGAGCGCAGAGCTAAAATATGCATGAGGAATAGTAATTGTGCATCGGAATCATGAGTTTCAAAGGCGTAGAGTGGTATGAAGTCAAGTGGAACTTCATAAGGCATGAAACTATTAATGGGTCAAATGTTAAATGAATTGAGGACACAGAGGTTTATTTAAAATCTGCGTGATTTGCAGAATAATATGCATAAGGAGTCGTGGAATTCGTAATCGAATTCTTACAGGGTTTCAATTTGGAATGAAACCTGGATCATGTTCATCAACCGATTAAGGGAAGCGGAAGTATGCAGTAACTGGGTTTGTTAAAACAAAAAGTTTTGCAGCCTCGATTGAATAGAAATGTTCGTTGAATTATTCATATTCAGAATATAATGAAATCAATGGACTCGAGTATGCAGAGATGCGTAGTGGAAGGTTTGAAGCGGAGTTAAATTCGAGAGCAGAGGAGCATAAGTGCATAAAAACTCAAGTGAACAAAGGTCGATTGAAGGTAAAGGGAATGAAGCCAAAGGATAGGCATATAAGACTGTGAAGAAAGTTTAAGAGGGAACCATGAAGATGAAGAGCGGAACCGAAAACTGAACAGTGAGGGCGGTTTTGACAATAAAAAACGGATGGTATCGCATGGCCTTTCGAATGGTAAGTGGATTATGAATTTAGAACGCGATATCACTCCTTGATGGACTCATGGAAAGTGGTAAGGATAAAACCATTTTTATCGCATAAATTTTGAAGATTAAGTCTCGTGCATTTTCATAACATGATATTCGTTGATCACTGAAGTTATGGAATGCGATGAATGCCCATCATTGGATGGAAGGATATGTTATGTTGTGTTGGCCAAAATGTTATTTTATGTTGGCGTTGGTTTTTAACCAAAGTCTGAATTTATGTATGGTTGAATATTAAATATGTGGTGGCATTTTAATTTAATGCCGTGAAGGTTGATAGATGTTGGAATGTATGATTCTATATGTGTTGGTGTTGAATAGCCAAGGTCAAGTTTGGGTTAGTTTTAAAAGACAAAGGGCGCATATATATTGGAGTTGAAACCTTGAGTTTCGACCAAAGTCAAAGGATTAGTGTGAGATGAAATGTTCCATGAACATTTAAATAAAGACCATGCACATACTTGAGTTGATTGAATATAAATTCGAATTTCTATATGGTGAAAAGTGAGTGGGCCATCATATTGAATTTTAGGTTGAAGTAAAACCTTTGCATAAATGAATGTTAAACGAATAGTCATATATATGATGGTTGAGAGAATTATTTGGATTGAAGTTTAAGTTTGAAATAGCTTCCTCTTATATATGAAATCTGGGTTGTAGTTTTATAACCATGTATTAAAGGTTAAAGAGATATTCCTTGAAGATTTAATTTATAAGCTTCCGCAAAAGTTGTGAAATTTCCCAGATCTTGAGAATTATTGTGATAATCATTTTGGTTGAAAAATGAATAATGCATTTCAAAAAAAAGTGCTTATGGTGAGAATGTGGGTAAGTAGGGTGATCCTGCTATCACTTCCCGAATGGGTAGCACTCCTTTGTCCCCTAAGGATTGTGGGAGGAGTGGTATGCGGTGCCCTATGGGGGTGTTCACTAGTGTGGTGTTGGGTGACCGACGAGGGTTCCCAACTAATGATGCCCCAATAAAGGATGAACCAATAAGGGTGGCAGTGCTCCATCTTTGATGCCTAAATGGCGAAAAACTTGGAACCCCTCCCGGTAATGGAGGGAGGTCCAAAAGGCGTCTAGATCGATGAGGTCCCATTGGATCTGTTCTAGCATCATCTAGGTATGTTTTTGGAAATTTTTTGAGAGGATAGAGATTACAATCAAAGAAAAAATTCGATCATATACATAAAACAAAGCGAAAATAAAAGATAAATTTTCCCTTTAGATTAATCCTATGTGACCAGTCAATAAAAAAATATGGTTTTTTGTTGTTTTTTCGTATGATACTCAAATCCTAGAAGACCTAAATCGTCCTCACGCGCTCAAATGTAACTGGGCCTTAGAAGATATCTTGCGAATGCTGGGGCAACGTCCCGAAAGAGCTAGTGATGCCTCCAGTCAACTGAAGAAAATCAACCAAGGTAAGAGTAGAGGATCTAGTGCTTGCCTGCACCATCACCTATAGGGAAGGATGCCCTAATTTTGGTCGCTAGGTACCGTCGTCCCATGTGAGCGTTCGAGTCTTGGGCTTCTTGGTAATTCAACTACCAGTACTGAGTATTAGACAGGTCAGGTAGCCCCGAATAATACCGCACGCACTAGGCCTAAGCCTAACCCCCTCGGAATCGCGTCTCTGCCGCGCTCGGGTTTTCTTTGCCATGGGCAGATAGACAGATTTAAAAGTTCCCTAAACAATCAACTTCTATGTTTCAAGATATAAACTGACCAAGGAAGCTTATTGGATGCCTACCCCCTTGGTCCTAACTTAAGCTATAATTTCTCTTGTGGCCCCTGTGGGGAGAGTTTAATGCATTTAGTTAAGTGAGTTTTAGGTGGCTTTGATTCACTTAAGGTGTGAATGTGTGTGAGAAAGAGGTGAAAAAGCGCATAGTTTGAACATGTGGATATGCGGTGATCCTTTTCAAAATCCCCTATTTAAACTAGGTTTGGTTGTTCCTTGCCCAAAAGTAAAACATGTGCGGATGTGGGCCGCTTACAATGCTTCCTAGTTAATCTAATTCATCAACTATAGGGAGATGGTGAATTATCAGTAGAGAGTGTTCATATTATTCCCTAGGATCACCCGTGGGTGCAAAGGTAGTAGAGATTACTTGCTCTTCTAAAGATAATTCGATCCTGGTCCCGAATCCTAGTGCCAAAAATTGAACTAATATTAATGACTTTCAACTAGGAAAATTAAAAGAAAATATTTTCTTATGGTGTGCCGCATACAACTTGTCCTATTTAAGCTAAATGTTTTCTCTATAGGGAGATTGTAAAGTATCAAGAGAGAGCATTCATATGCATACCCAGGGTCACCGTTAGGTGCAAGGGTGGCAGAGATTACTTGCTTTCTTTTGGTATTTTAATCCTGGTCCCGAAATTCTAATGCAAAAATTAAAACTTGATTTAATGCAAGAATTTGAAAACTAACTAAAGATGTGTGGACTTGGGCCACTTACTCTTTCTTAATTAACCTATGTGTGTGACAATTCTAATTCTTTTAGAATAACATATTTAATGTTAATTAATAATTCTAATTCTTTTAAAATAAAAATGATGTTATCGATAATAATAATGATGTTATTAATTTTTTTTTTTACATAATTATTCATTTAAAATTAACAATAAAACAATAAAAAACCTTTATTTATTTTTCTCAATAAATCTAAATGAATATTTCGATGTTTTATTATTTTTTACTTTTTTTTTTTTAATAAATCATAAAAACATTTTATTATTTATTTATAAATTATAAAAACAAATTATGTTACCCCAAATTAATTATATATGGAAAAATAAATATAAATAAACCTTACGATGAACCTTATTCAAACCTTTCAAACCTTATGATAACCATAAACCTTATGATGAAGATAGTTTCTGCGTTAAGTTGTAACATGTCAATCAAACCTTATGATGAACATAGTTTCTCGGTTAAGTTTTTGCAACATGTCAATTTTTTACAAAGAAATTTAGAAGATTAGAAAAGCAAAAATTTAATCATTTCACACCATTAATAATAATTCACAAATACAATTCTTATAATTATAAAATGATTCACAAATACAATTCTTATAATTATTAAATGATGTCATCATTTTTATATACATACATATTTATGATTTTGTTCTCAATACAATTCTTATAATTATAAAAATGATGTCATCATTTTTATATAAATACATATTTATGATTTTTTTCTCAATCACATTTTTGTGAATTCAAAATATTTCCTAAAACTAAAAAATATCAATTAAAATTATTTATAAAAATAACAATAGAATGATAAATAACCTTTCTTTATTTATCTAAATAAATCTACCAATTAAAATTATTTATAAAAATAACAAAAAAACAATAAATAACTTTTATTTCTTTATCTAAATAAATCTAACTGGTCAAGCCAATTTACATAAAACATATTACACAGTTCAATTTCTAAACATTTATGACATTTTTTTTATCAAAATTTGTATAAAAATATTTCCCAGAATTGAAGAAATATTCATTTAAAATTAACAATAAAACAATAAAAACCCTTTAATATTTATCTCAATAAATCTAAATGAATATTTCGATGTTTTATTATTCTTTACTATTTTTTTTTTTATAAATCATAAAAACGTTTTATTATTTATTTATAAATTATAAAAACAAATTATGTTACCCCAAATTAATTATATATGGAAAAATAAATATAAATAAACCTTATGATGAACCTTATTCAAACCTTTCAAACCATATGATGAACATAGTTTCTGGGTTAAGTTGTAACATGTCAATCAAACCTTATGATGAACATAGTTTCTTGGTTAAGCTGTTGCAACATGTCAATTTTTGACAAAGAAATTTAGAAGATTAACAAAGCAAAAAAAATTTCCTCTCACACCATTAATAATGATTCACAAATACAATTCTTGTAAAGATAAAATGATTCACAAACACAATTCTTATAATTATTAAATGATGTCATCATTTTTATATAAATACATATTTATGATTTTCTTCTCAATCACATTTTTGTGAATTCAAAATATTTGCTAAAACTAAAAAATATCAATTAAAATTATTTATAAAAATAACAAAAAAAACAATAAATAACTTTAATTTCTTTATCTAAATAAATCAAACCGGTCAAGCCAATTTAAAAAAAAAACATATTACACAGTTCAATTTCTAAACATCATCATGACCAATTATGACATTTTTTTACCAAAATTTGTGTAAAACTATTTCCCAGAATTGAAGAAAAATCATTTGGTCGCCAAATGGAGATTGTGTTTAGGTTTTCAATTTTTTTTAGTAGTACTGCTCAGGGCTGGAATTTAAAATAATTTTTGCCTGTCAATTGAAATTTCAAGACAGGTTTAAGCCTATTTTTATTATGTCTGTTTTTTCTATATAGAAGAATAATAAAACTAAATATTATTTAATTAGAAAATTAAATATAATAAGTTTGTTAAGTTAAAAATTAATTAAAATTAAAAAAATGAAATAGAATTAGAAATATAATTGCATCTAAATTGTGCGGACTGCAGTACCTATCACTGTCAGCTTTAGCAGGTTCCCTTACTCGTGCCTTCAACAGGTTCCCCATTTCTACTTCATGAGTCCAAACTCATTTCATTTCTGCTTCCCTCAGATCAAATTCAATCTAGTTCCAGCGAAATAATGGGGAATGTTTTGCATTTAATTTTCGGCATCTTGGGTTTGATGTTATGACTATTCACTTTTCTATATATATATATAGGGATTTTGGTGAGACTACTTTACTTATTTCAATGCCATTTGAAATGAATAATATGCGTAAGCCATTTCAACTTATTTCAATGCCATTTCACCTGCGTAAGCCCAGATTCTTGAAAGTAGAAGTTTTAAAATGCTGATATTGAATTTGCAGAATATTTTACAAAATATTTAAAACATTGTTTTTTAAATGAAAGGAAACTTCAACCCTTAAAACTTATTGTTTACATCATCTTAAAAACAGCGTATTATCCAAACCCTTAAACCCTTGATTTTAATTCATTCATTTGTTATCTGCCTTATTACATTCTATTACGTGATACGAAGGGGTTCTACAGAGGAGTTCTCTGGCATCCCATATGTGGCAGCCCTCTTTTGCATCTAAATTGTGCACATGATTACTGGAATCAAACAGTTGTGAAAAAAACATTTAAGTTTCTCTGGAAAGTACCCGATTATTTCACTCGAGCCGGTGACTCAAATCCAGGCTTGCCAGCAAGTCCCAATCAGACACCTTCAATCCGCCACAGAGAACCCAATCAGACACCTTCAGTCCGCCAGAGAGAACAGAGCCTCATGTCCAAAAATCATCACACTACTCAGGGTTTTCTCGCAGGCTGCAACAGTTCGGTGATTCAGTGAGGCAATGAACATCACATAATACAACGAAATTCCAATGTATTATTCAGATTCGCGCGCGAATTATTATCATGAAATTTCCACGTCTAATCATATTAAATTTGCATGCGTACAGTATGGGCAGCCGCGATTTGCATATATTTCGTATGAGCCCAGCCGCTGATGGTCGCTCATGAGTTTAATGCATTAAACCAGTTGGAGTGGTGTACAAGTCTTGATGATCGATGCCATGTCCATGCCCATGGCATGCTCAGTAGTACTCTTAGCAGCATTAATGGGCCAATAGCAGTGGAAATATTGGTTGCCCCTGTTATGCTCCTTATCGGGAACAAGCGAGCCAAACCTCTTCTACCGAACCTAGATACGCTTTTTGTGGTTGGTATAAGAGGTAATGGTACAAATCACCTGCTCCAGGTATTGGTGCTTTCCTTGTTTTTGATAGGTTCCATACTGCCTACAATGTTAGTACCGGATGGTCACGTTGGTGACACATTGATAAGGTATGACGGTCTGCATTATTATGGTCAGATCACATGCCCTCACGATTAATGATCATGTTTTGGATGTTCTGGTTTCTCTGAGATATTTTGTTGCATGCTTTTTGTTATCTACATGGGTCTTTTGTTGCCTAGGCATTTTGGATACATCTCGGTAAAATAATATATACATGTTGGACAAGTCCCTGTAGGTGTTTTGGGGGTTATTTATCACTTGTCTGAAATGGGTCACCCCTTTCTCCTGGATGGAAAATCTGGTTTCTACCTTTCAGATGCGAATGTAATGACTGATGAACTGTTTTCTCCATATATATAATCAAAACAGCATTTTTTCTCTTATGAAAAAAAAATAGAAAAAATAAACCTGAATTCTTTGAGAGTTCAGGGTTCTTTGAATTCATCAAAATTAAGTTCAACTCAGTGGAGTCCGCTGCCCATGCTTCAACATGTAAAAAAACTAATAATAATGAAAAAAAATCTGAATTTTTAGATTGTGAATAACATGTTGATTTTTTTTTAATTATATCTTTTAATATTAAAAAGAATAATAATGTCCACAAGGTCCATGATATATTGAATATAAAAACTTATAATCATGGTAAAAAAATAATAACAATAAAAAAGAAAAATAAACTTCCACTCTTAAATATGAATCGCGCATCCTCCCAAAATAAATTATAATAGAAATAATATATATATGCTATGAGTTTGTTCCGGTCTGGACAATATTTTCAAAGTTTATACATTCGTTCAAAGTAAAGAGATTTAAATAGCGAGGTAAACGAAAACCAATTATTATCCACTAATCCTTTTAAATGATGGGGACTGCAGGGTATTGATGGGATACATAACACCATTGACTAGTAGATCTCCCGTTCAGTGGAAAGCAGATATGATAGTCTCGTGGATTGCTTTTGTTTTTTAATTAGTGTACTTTAATGAAATTAAGTTATTTTATTTTACTGTAAATTTTGGGAATCTTTTGAAATAATATGGACAAAAGTGACATTAAAAATGACATCATTTCTGTTCTGTTCATTGGATTGGTAAATATTTGCAGAATTGACAATCAAATTAAGTTATCTTTTTATTTATTTTTATTTGAATCGCAGTTTTCATCTCCATATTTTTAAGGCAGGCAGTTTTCATCTCAATATTTTTTTAATAGTTTTATAGAAACAATACTTTAAGGCAGTTTTCAGGTCAATAGTTGTCTTCAACCTTTTTTTTCAGAAGAAAAAAAACGCTGTATATATTAAAAGAAATATATGACAGTACATGATCAACAATACATTCTCAAACTGTTACTTAAAACAGCGAGAAAAACCCCATATACCAAATACATCCAGAATACATCTCAGAAGAGAGGTAATTCGATGTTCATGGCCAACAAATAACGGGTAGTATAAAACATACCCACAAGATCATCCCTGTATACATTGTAAAGAACGTACAGCATCATATTCATGATAATAAGGAAATAAAAGATAACTGAAATGACTGAAAGTAAACAAAAAAGTGTTCCATATTGTCATCTATGACTGATAAGAGGCTGTCCCGCTTGTGCAAACACCAGATCAGGCTCGCTTGAAGACGTTGGGCGACTTCGGAGTCCCATATGCAGTGCCCAAGCCCTTGTATAATAGAGCTGGCTCGTTTGTAAATCATCATACATGCTTGACATTTAGAAATCCGGCTCGCTTGATGAGAATTTGTCAGGTTCACTTGAAGTAGTAAACCAGCCCTGGCCAAAAGACAAAAACCTGCACTCCAATAACAGGCTCGCTTGATGAAAGAAAAGCAGTACTGAAAACAAAATAGAACCCGAAAAAGATGAGACTGATCCCCATGATTGGAGAATATCCGACTCCCATCTCGATCCGGAGATCCGGCACGCTACAACTTCCTGCCATGACCGAGAAGCTTTTCAGAACCTGGATCGAATGGAAAAGAAATGCCCAGTCGAATGTTGTCTTCAACCTAAATTTTCAATTAAAACATATTCTATTAGAATTATGCTGGATTGTAATTTGAATATCCATTTGGGTGTTTTCTATTCTAACAATTAGTTGTCTACTTTCAACTCGTTTTTCATAAGATTTCAATCTCATCCACCCATCCGCACATACTGATGGACTAAGGATCTATCCAACTGTTGAATGCTTTTATTAAGATTGTAATTTAGACATGGGTTGGTGGCCATTCTCAACAACTCTTTATAAAATTTGAACATGATAAATAAACCAATTAATTTACTAAACTAAATCCAACATAAACCAACTCTAATTTAATGAAACCCAACATTAACAAAGTTAGTGAGAGCGGAGACAAGACTGAAACACGGTTATCTGAGTTTTATAACCGTGTATGTGATTTGAGTGAAACCCAGAGTTATGTGAAAAGCCTTCATCTTTCTCATTTTATTATACACAGCCATGGTAACGCCTGCATCTCTCATTATATTTTTAGACTGCAAACACAGGCATGTGAAATGCCTGCATCGCTTTCAGAAATTGGCAAAAGCATAAAGTAACCAATATACCGCCTCTGATAGATGGATAGCTTAACAAATATTGCTGAACATGGTACGGTAATTGGCATGCTGAACATGGTACAGTAATGGTATAAGAGGTGGAGTATGTAAATATGAAGTACCCAAAAGAAGTGAACTGGAATTTTGTTCACGGAGAAGTGGAAAAAACATAAATTGAAACCCACTGTACAACTTACATGCTTAAAGCTTTAAAGGAAAGAGTAGCCCTTAGTGAGCATTGTAAGTGTGACAGAGGAGGAGGACGACGACTTTTGTATGGCAAATGAATCATATCGCAGGAAGAAGTGCGCCAGAAAGAGGCGACCCATAGTCCCAACCATGTCCTTCCCCGCACACTGCTTGTTCTCAGCGGACGTTTCTTAAGTCTCAGGCCCATTGGACCACAGGAGGTGCTTCAGCATCTTCTCCCCTTCCTCGCCCATGAATCGCCGCCGGGTAGCAAACGGTTGGTATCCGCATAACATATCGCCCTTCTTCACCGCATAACGCCCGTCGTGGGATTCGACAAACGGTTGCTTTCCCGTACTGCAGTGGCACAGGCGGCTCTATCCTCAACACTTCGTACGCAGTAGACCGAACCAGGCCCATGCTCTGGAGAGCCTTGCCATTGAGTCCCCCATGTGCTTCAACAGCTCCTCGAACCTCTTCGGCCAGTTCTGCGTGCAGTTTGCCGCTGGCGTCGGCAATATATTTGACCATACTGGTAAAATAAACTCGCAGTTCCCCGAAGGCGTTGAAGGCGATGTAAAACATAAGATTATTGCAGGCCTCTTCTCTGTTCAGGCCAAACTGCTTTTCAGCCACATCCAGCGCCGAAGTCGCATTTTTCCACAGGAAATTATAGAATTTGTTGTAGTACTTGGAGACGAGGAAGAATGGCAGAGGAAATAAATGGATGGTGAGCTCGTCCAAGAATTTCGGAAGAACTCCTGAGCTTACGGTAGGACTGACCACAGCAGCCAGCCACTTTATAATACAGGAAGGGCCATCGGTTCGGAGGCTGGCTGGGCCGGGAGCGACCGGGTCTGCGCCGGCAATGGACCTGAAAAGAAAATTACACAGCAAGTGATCCATCTCATCACTGAAAGTTGCCTTCCCGCTACTCGCCATTTCATTCTCGAGGGCCTCGCTGAGCTCATCGAACACCTTGGCAAACTCAGGAAAATTTCTCTCTCGATTTCTGCTGAGTAATTGAAGGCACCAGCTCTTAAGCCTGTGATGTTTTTCACAAGATGGGTCCATAAAAATGGTAGGTCTGTATCCCCCGGTGAATTTCAGGCTGGGCATGTAAGTGCCCGCCAGATAAATCTTATCCACCTTACTCAAATCGTAGAGCACGGGGAAGCTCTTCCCATCTAGGAGTATTATGACTCGATTGTACGAGAAGAAAGGCGGACTAGGCGGCATATTCACTCTGAACACACTGCTCTTATATTTTTCCACGCGACGTTGGAAGAATTTATGTATCCCTTTGAAGTATTCGAATCGATCCAAGATGGCTCCAATAAAGGGAAGGCCATAATTTCTAGGGATTTCCATTACAGGAGCCCGCTGTGGTGCGGCCACGCTTGCTGTGTCCATCGTCTTGCGGGTCTCTAAATTTACCGAAATATGGTAAATCAAACAACAGGGAAGGTAGAACCCCTTTGCCAACCTAGCTTATTGTGCTGTGGTGGAAGGTAGCGACTCTTTAACACAGACAGAGGAAAATGACTTCCGAACCAAGTGCAATATTAAATAGTTTCATCCAATGGGCTCTCCGTCAAATTTTGTTTTTAAAATCGTTTTCTACCTTTGATTTTCGTAATGTCCTTTTATTCTACATGTCATCAATGGCCAGAGTGGAATCCGGGTACGTGCAATCACATCATCGTTTAATATTATAATATTATATTCGGAAATAACTAATTTTCCATGTTTTTTTTAAATAAAGAAATTCCCTAATTCCCAAATTTTATAAGAAAAAATCGCAAAAATTTTTATAGATACTATATAAAATCATTAGAAGTTATTTTTACTAAAATAACACCAAGCCTTTTATAGTTTGCATATTATGGATTAGTAATATTTGTCAAGGTTTCTAATTTTTAAGATAATTTTTCATGGTTAAAATTTTCTCTGCTAGTAGCTAAGTGTGAGAAGGGTTGTTGGGTTCCTCTTGGATACAAAAAATTAAAAAAAATCTAAATTTAATATGGATCTAGGTTTTTATTTTTATTTATTTTAATTTTATTTCGTTGAGTTAAAAGTTTTAAATAACACAACATATCAGAACATTAGAACAATTTTTCCATACTAAACTAAGGAGCATCTCTAAGGACTATCATGTTCATATCTCTATATTCTATTCTTTATCGATAATTTTATAAATTATAAGTGTTATAAAGAATTACTTAATTATAATTCTATATAGTAACATATAAATAGAAAAAGAGAAATTAATAGTACCCAAACCACGAATAAAATATAGGGGAGTTAAAACTCCTCCCAAATTCGCAGATCCACATATCTCCTTCTAGTCTCTTCATGTTCTTTGGAAGATGTTAAAGTTTGCCCCTTCATCCTTAGGAATAAGTGGGTTGGACTAAGTACAATCTAGCTTAGTCTCTTAGTTCTGAATTTTTATTGCCTTTGATACCCAAGTGATTGAAATTTCAATTCTAAAGAACCCCTTACACATTGCTTCAAATTTGCCTTCAAAAAAGTGAATTATGTGCAAATCGTTTTCCTAGTATTCCTTGTTCTTCACCAAGGCCTTTGTTATTAAGATCTTATGAAACCTATATTCTTCAACAACTTTGGAAAAAATGGTTCTAGTGTGCACGAGTTAATTAGCTTCAATACCCATTCTTGAACCTCCTCAAAAACGTAGTCTTAAATAGGCTGAGCCTTTTAGCCTACAACCCCTTCTCGATCTTTTTTGTGTCCTCTTTGGCCACTTCATAGCATTTATAGTCGTAACCTTTGACATGCTTGCATGCTTTACTAGTTTCTCTAGAAGAATGATTGGGGTATCCTAAGAAAGAGATCATAATAGCCCCCACATTATGCTTCCTATTTCTCCTGCCCATGCATGCACTAGAACTAAAATTCATGCGACCTACAAACTATTTACCACCAAGAGAGAGACACCAAACAAGAAATACATCCATCTAAGAAAAATACCAATCATGCTTTGGAAATGATTACACCACTGCCAGTTTTGCCTCCTACCGAAACCAAGATAAGACTTTTGACTGAGTGAGCACCCTACAATGTGAAACTCCCATGCCACCCTAGACCAAAATAATGATTAAGGAAACCAAAAAAATAAGAGAGGGATAAATTTTTGCAGTTATTAATATTAGAATAGTTAACTCATATTTCCCTTTTGTGTTAATATTAGTGACTTAGTTTGTTATAATATTGATTATAAGTAGAGTTTGGCTCTACAAAAACCATTTTCAATGGTTTTATGAGATTGTTGGATGAGAGCCAAATTAGCTCCTAGTTTAGAGTGTGCTTGATATTTTCTCAACTTGTTATGATTGTGATAAGATAATTTATCCATGTATAGGAAAATCATTCATGTATTTATATGTCAACAATTAAATTGATGAGGAGAAAAGTTAACACAATTTTGTTGCAATGACTCTCTTCTCTTATTTTTTCTAATATGGTATGAGAGTCTATGAGGCTCATTGTAAGGTATACATAAAATTCTTCAAGAAACTGTGATATGAAATGATGGTCCTATTGATCTTTGATATTTAGTTGATTTGGCTCACAAATACTATATGTATTTCTCTTAGACCAAAACTTGAGTCGACTAAGTGATGGAATATATTCTATGACTCAATTACCATAAAATTTTATAGAAGAGAATTAAAGTGGAAAATATATAATGACAAACACATATAGATATCCATAGTACACAAATATTTGACTTTATAAACCCTAACTAAGAAAACCAACCATCCTTTGAGCTACATTACTCTTTATATTCTTCAACAAATGTATAATTATATTACGATGAATGTTGACCTTGATTTACACCTGATACCAATGCACTCATTACATCACCCTTGCTATTTAACCAATCATTTTTCTCACAAGCCTTAAATAATTCTCTATTTATAAGCACAAGGAAACCCTAATTCTAGAACCTAAATCAGTTATAGAAGGTTGAATCTCATTGGCTAGTATCCTAGGAATATCAAGATTTATAACCATTTTTGACATAGCTCAACTATATTCAAACACCACTCAACCACTAATTGACTAGCGATATCCATTAACCATGCACATCCATGATTGTGATTTCTTTTGCATTTTTCACCAACTATCGACTTTTATCAACTTCTCCATTAACCTTAAATAAAGATTACTATCTGAAACTCAACATCAACCATTGAATTTCCCAATCAATCCATGTCAACTAGACTTCTTAGTTTCATATTAGTCAATCAAATTCAACTAACTAGTTGACTAACTAATTGACTAAGTCTTTTTACTAAATAATATAATAGCTGAACACTAATGAGGTAATAGGTTTGTATTAGGAGTTCAAAAACTTGTCTACAACTAAAGAATGAGAGAAAGCTAAAACATGTGTTATATTCATTGAACATAGCTTAGGAGAGTGTTGCAGTTGTTTTTTTTAATATTCATGTAGAGGTTATCCTTATAGGTTTAGAGAGATATATATGATCAATAAATGAAGATATGGGGGTGGTGCAATAATTTTTCATAGAATGTTGAGTAAAATCAAAAAGAGAAATAGGAGGACATCTCAGCGAAGGGGTCCATGTGGTTTTTGTTTGGTTAATGCTACAGACCACCAAGAGGTTATCTAATTGATGTAGGGTAGCTAGGCTATAGAGAAGATGGTACATTGGTGCGGAGATCCTCCAGTGAGAGCCAAAAATATCATGCTTCCAAGGGACACTTTGATCAATTTGGTTTATGATCTAAATAAAGAGCTTGCCTAAATTTGTGATTATTGGGCTATGGAATTGGAAATGCTTGTTATCTTAGGGAAGGAGCGATCAAGATTTTTTAGCGGTAGGGAAAAAGAAATGATGGTAGATCAAGTATAATGAGTATTTTTATGACTAAGAGTCAAATGGAAAATTATCGAGAGAATGAGGGTGTGTGATCTAGGTGGATATTGGTGGCCACCTGCCTATTCCACCTAGTCAGTTTCAACAGTTTTATTATTTAATATTTTTAGTAGTTTTTTTAGTCACAAACTTCTGATGTTGTTTTGAGGCCTTAAATGACGTAGTCTTCAGAGAGATATTTCCAACGAGGTATCATACACGCCAAACAGAGATACTATGACCAAGTTACGACCCCAGGAAGTTGGCTTCCTAACTAACCCCAACGGGGCCCATAAACCCTTGGTGTTACATCTCCTCGGGTCAGGGTTTTGGTTGTTTAGGGTTTTCTCTTTTTGTTCAATAATAAAAATTCCCCTAAGACTCAATTTAACATAGTTCAGAGGTCTGTAGCCATTACATCTCTTCTCAAAGATAAGCTATCAGCGCCCTAGATAGTTTATTTTCATTTTGTCTGTAAGCGTATTTCAGTCATTTGATATTAATGAAATGAAGTTACATTTCCACTGCATCTTTGTATTTATGGTTATATTTTTATTCTATAATGTTCCTACATAAATCTGGATCAGTGGTATCAAAGCAGTCTTCTCTTTCTCTGTTTTTCTTTGCATGTCCCCAACGAGGTCAGGGTATAAGGAGTTTGTAGGTTTTAACCCTGTACATAAATTATCTGCAAACAAATCTTAAAAATAGAAAATAAACAATAGCGAGAGAATAAAACATAAAAATATATACACAGTTATTTTCGCCTGGATCCCAAATCGGGACTACCAACTTGATTTGTTATTATGTTCCTTTTAGTGTTACAACACATATATACATACATGCCAAAGAATTCATAAAACCCAATCCATTAACCCTAGATTAGGATATAACTGTAGTTTCCTTGACCGGATCTACAAAATACCAGGGGCCGAAAACCAACATGCACCAAAACCATGTGTAAACCCATGTACAAAACCATGGGTTGGTTTGCCCACCGAAAAATAGGGTCCAATTTTATTTTTTCCCAGGGCATTGCCTCGGACCCCACGTAGGGGGTTACCCACCCCCTTCGAACCTCTCTGTGTGTGTGATTGATCATGGAAATAATATAACACATACCCAACATTCTCTCACTTGTTGTTTTCTTTTCGCAGGGGTCCACAAGAGAGCTTAGTCATTAGTCCAGCTCTGCAACACCCGTTATTTCTCTACACCAAGATAATTTCTAAGTGCTCACAAAATTCGTCAATGCATCTACAACATCTTCAAATTTTCCACCTTTACCATCAACACCCTTTTATCCTCAACCATATCTCTCGGAAAGTGATATTGAACACCAATGTGCTTTGTATTTGAATGATAAGTAGGGTTCTTAGGCAAGAAAATTTCACTTTGGCTATCATAGTATATCCTTATGGCTCACTGCACCAACCCCATACTTGAACAAAATATCTGCAACCAAACTGCTTCCTTGCTTGCATGAGTGCATGCCATGTATTTTGCCTCTATAGTTGAAGATCCACTATAGACTGTCTTTTACTCATACAACTGACTCCACCTCTAAATAAGCTAAAAACATACCCACTTATATATATTCTTTGGTCCAGATCTTCAGCCCAGTTTGCATTCAAAAAACGATGGATGTCCAAAAACCTATCCAATCCCAATCTTCCTTGGTAGCAAAAACCATAATCACTAGTCCCATGCAAATATCCGAAAACCCGCTTCACTGTTGTCCAATGATCATTCCCTGTTTTTGACATAAACCTACTCATTACTCCCACTACATGTGCAATGTCTCGTCTAGTACAGAGCATTGCATACATCAGGCTACCCACTACACTTTCATATGGAACACGGGACATATCCTCCTCTTATTGTGTCTTGGGACACTATTCAGCAAATAGCTTTACACCTATAGGAATAGGAACCTTCACCGGTTTACTATCCAGCATATTGAACCTATGAAATATAGTCTTGACATACTTCCTCTGGTTTAATGAAAGCTTCCTCTTTGCTCGATCTCTCTTAATTTCGATGCCCAAAATATAGTTTGCAGCACCAAGATCCTTCATGTAGAATTTGGATAAGAGTTGGGTCTTTAAATATTTGATAATTTGTTTGTCATTTCCAATCAGCAAGATATCATCCACATACAATACCAAATACATAACACAGTAACCAATTAATTTAAAATAAAAAAAGTGATCCTCTTTGCTTCTCGTAAACCCAAGTCCTCGTATATAGGTATCAAATTTCTGATACCACATCCTTGGTGACTGTTTTAACCCATACAAAGACTTTTTTTAACTTGTATATGAGTTCTTATTTACCCTTCACCATAAAGCCTTCAGATTTCTTCATGTAGATCTCCTCTTCCAGATCTCCTTGAAGAAATGTTGTCTTCACATCCATCTATTCTACCTAAAAATCAAATGCAGCAACAACAGATAAAAGTAATATAATAGAAGTAACCTTAGAAATAGGAGAAGAAATATCACCAAAATCAATTCCTGTTACTTGGGAATAACCTTTTTCTACCAACCAAGCTTTGTATTTCTCCACCTCGCCTTCTACATTCATCTTCTTCTTAAAAACCCATTTTCTCTTGATGCGCTTCCTTCGAGCCGGCAACTCCACAAGATCCCATGCCTCATTTTTGTGCAAGGATGCCATTTAATCAAAAATGGCCTCCTTCCAAAGTTTTCTATCCTCTGAATCCACTACCTCCTTGATAGTTATGGGATCATCATCAGTGATGTTTAAAGAAAAAATTGAACAGAAAGAAGATGGACTATACCTTTCTGGCTCTCTCCTTTCCTGAACTGATCTTCTCACAGCTGGAGTTTATGGCTGTTCCTCTTCTGAATCTTGTTTTGTTGTAGAGTTTGATTCATCCTCCTTTAGCTCAAAATTTATCTTATCAGGTTCCTTCGGTAGGAGTTCATGTTTAACAACATATTTCACCTCTCTAAATAGCACATCTCGACTGTACACTACCTTTCTTGTTTCTGGGTTCCAAAGCTTGTAACCTTTTATGTTAGAAAATTAAATATTACAGGGCAATGAAACACATAAAATATGCGGAAAACACAAGCACACAAAACACATAAAACCAGAGAGACACAGATATACGTGGTTCACCCAGTTTGGTCTATGTCCACCCCAAACAGCAAGTCCTTTCTTTCTATTAACTAGCAAAATGAAGTGACACAACCTAGAGCAGATCCGCTGTAATATCCGTTTTTCTCTCTCACAGTCTCCCTATCTGTTTCTCACTTCGAGAATGCACACATACAATACACATCTGCAATACAATACCCTCATACAAGCAAGGGGTTACCTTCTAGGGAAAAAAACCCTAAACTAAACATAACTTCTACCATCAGATCATCCGACTAATGAACGACCCAGATTGACTAGAAATTACTATACTTTTACAAGGCAATTTGACATCTGTTTTTAGCTTCGGGGGCGCTACCCTCGAAACCCCCCGCTAGGGGGGGGCTCCATAAAGTCGCAGCCGCTCCCCCGTAGACCCCCCAGGCAGCGTTTAATTATGGGCGGCGTTGTCTCCCCCATTAAGGTACAGGGTTCCAACGCTATGATACAAAATAAACAAGATAATCAGGCTCCACACCCAACAATCTCCCACTTGGAGACTGATTGTAGCAACTCCATCGCTGCTTCATTTGCTGGAAAATGGCTCCTATTTGGACCTGGTTGTTTCTCATCTTCATCGTCATCCTTGAAGACCAATTGAAACTGAGGATATTCTCATTTTTTCTTGGTTACAACTTTTGTTAGCATATCTGCAGGATTCTGGCTAGTGTGTATCTTTTCCAGCTTCAACTGTCCATCTTCCAATACTAACCGTATGAAATGGTACTTGAGCTGTATGTGTTTAGTCCTGGAATGAAATGCTGAGTTCTTTGAAAGATGAATGGCACTTTGGCTATCACTGTATAATGTGCCCATATCATGCTTCTTACCCATTCATCCATAAACCTTTGTAACCAAATCATTTCCTTACTAGCCTCTGTAGAAGCAACATATTATGCTTATGTTGTTGAAAGTGCAACAACTCTTTGGATTTTTGAAACCCAACTGACAGTTGTTCCACCTACAGTAAATAAATATCTTATAGTGCTCCTCCCATTATCTCTGTCACCTGCCATATCTGCATCAACATATCCCTGCAGAGAAATGTTTGAACCACCAAAGCATAATTTTTGATTTGTGGTACCTCTCAAATATCTGAGAATCCATTTCACTGCCATCCAATGTTCTTTTCCTGGATTGTTCATGTACTTGCTTACAACTCCCACTGCATGTGCAATATCAAGCTGTGTGCAGACCATTACATACATTAAGCTTCCAACTGCTGATGCATATGAAACTTTAGACATATAGTCCATTTCTTCTTGGGTCTTGGGACACATCTCCTTACTAAGTTTGAAATGGCTAGCAAAAGGTGTACTAACTATTTTTTCATTCTGCATATTAAATATTGTAAACACATTTTGTATGTACTCATTCTGAGACAGTGTTAATTTGCGATTTTTCCTATCTCTAGCTATTCTCATACCAAGGATTTGTTTTGCAACTCCCAAATCCTTCATTGCAAATGAATTTGCCAATTTTATTTTGAGCACATTTAATTCCTACATGTTAGACCCTGCAACAAGCATGTCATCTACATACAATAACAATATAATATAGCTGCCATCATTTTGCCTTTTCAGATAAACACAATGATCAGAGTGACATCTAGTATAACCTTGTTCAGACATAAACTTGTCAAATTTTAGATACCACTTCCTTGGAGCCTATTTTAAGCCATACAAGCTCTTCTTTAACCTACACACTAATTTTTCTTTCCCTTTGACCTCATATCCTTCTGGTTGCTGCATATAGATCTCTTCCTCCAAATCTCCATGGAGAAATGTTGTCTTTACATCTAACTGTTCAAGATGTAAATCTTTCACTGCTACAACACTTAAAATAGTTTTGATTGAAGTCATCTTATCAACATGAGAAAATATTTCATCACAATCAATACCTTTCTTTTGTGCAAACCCCTTCACCACAAGTCTAGCTTTGTTGCTTTGTTTTCCTCCATCTTCTTCCTTCAGCCTATAAACCCATTAATTCTAAAATGTAGTTTTACCTGCAGGCAACCTGACTAAGTCCCAAGTCTAGTTATGCATTCAGGAGTCCATATCTTCTTCCATGGATAGCTCCCACTTCTTCCTGCTTTCAACCTGCATTACTTCTTCATAACATTCAGGTTCACCATAATTAGTCAACAATAAATAATATAATGAAGGAGAGTATCTTTCAGGGGGTCTACTTATCTTGGTAGATCTTCTAACACCACTTTCAAGTGTTTGAGGTGCCTGTTGCTGTTGTTGTGGCTCTTGATTATTATTGTTTTCAGCACCTTTGCCTTTTCTGTGATCTCATCAAGAACTGTGTATTCTTTGTTTTCTTTTTCTTGTTTCTTTCCTTGAAATTGATTCTTATACAATACCTTTTCATTGAATATTACATCTCTGCTCCTAATGATTTTGTGATTTTCATAATCATATAAGCGATAACCAAAATCATTAACACCATATCCAATAAAGGTACATTTATTTGATTTTTCCTCAAGATTTGTTCTATTTTCTTTATTAATATGGACAAAGGCCTCACAACCAAAAGGCTTTAAAAAAGAGTAGTTTACCTTTTTACCTGTCCATGCTTCCTCTGGAATACCACCATCCAAGAAACTTGAAGGCCCTCTGTTTATTAGATAAACAACAGTATCTACAGCATCTGCCCAAATTGTAAAGGCAATCCTGCATGCAATCTCATGCACCTTGCATGCTCCATGATTGTTTTGTTCATCCTTTCTGACACACCATTTTCTTGTGGTGTTCTTGGAACTGTCTTCTCTCTGCGAATTGCATGCTCTGAACAGTACCTATCAAACTCTTGCTGCAATATTCACCTCCATTGTATGATCTGAGACACTTCAACTTATTTCTTGTCTCAATCTCAACCAAAGCTTTCCATTTCTTGAAAGTATCAAATACATCAGATTTATTCTGAATAAAATAAATCTAATTTTTTCTAGTTACATCATCAATCAAAGTAACATAATAATGAGAGTCACCAAGAGATGATACCTGAGCAGGTCCCCATACATCTGTATGCACAAGATCTAATTTTTTGCTCTTCTTTTCTTTCCCAACTCTGAGAAATCCGACTCTCTTTTGTTTTCCATAAATGAAATTCTCACAGAAATCCAAACCAACATTCTTCAAACCCAACAACAAATTTCTTGAGTGAAGAATCTTCATCCCCTTATCACTCATGTGTCCGAGTCTATGATGCCATAATGCTGCATCTGCTCCTTTGGAAGTTAAAGCATTAACAGAGTTAGAAAAACCATTGCATAAATACAATGTACCAACCTTTTCGCCTTTTGCTATTATCAGGGCTCCTTTGGTGACCTTCCACGTTTTATCTGTGAAAGTTGTCACGCAACCTTCACTGCCTAACTGCCCTGTTGAAATCATATTTTTCTTCAGATTTGGAACATGCCTTACCTCCTTTAATAGCCATTGGTTTCCATTCTATTTTTTTACAAGAACCTTACCCATTCCAACAAATTTACAGGATTTATCATTACCCAAACGAACTTGTCCAAAATCTCTTTGAAAATAGTCATGAAAATATTTCTTATCAGGTGTGCCATGGAATGAGGCCTCTAAATCTACCACCCAGGAATCAGTAACATTTTCGAAAGAAAGAATCAAAGCATCTTGTAACACATCACCTGTCACATTTTCTTCATGATTGTTTTCTTGCTGTGCGTCTCCTTATTTTCCCTTCCGAGATCTACAATCTTTCTTTAGGTGTCCTTTCTTTCTGCATTTCCAGCCCACTATCCCCGATCTAGACTCGGATATGCCTTTCCTTTATTTACTGCAATATCTCGAGCTCTTTCCTCTTTCCATTTTTCTTCCCCTAGACTCTGCACTCAAAGCATTACCCAATGTCCCACTAGAGCTTTTCTGTCGCATTTCCTCACTAAGGATAGCACTGACAATATCATCAAACTTTAAAGTACTAGATACAGAGACAAAGTTACTAATGGCCATAGCTAAACCATTCCAGCTTTCTAGCAATGAGCACAAAAATAACAGAGCTCTAACTTCATCATCAAAGTTTACCCCTATAGAACTTAACTGACTGGTAACTATATTAAAATCATTTATTAATGGTCTACAACAGATCCACCTTCCGACATCTTCATATTAAATAAATGTTTCATAAGAAATACCTTGTTTGAGGCCGAGGGTTTTTCATATAGTTTCGCCAACGCCTTAATTAAACCCTCTATTGTTGTTTCCTTCCAAATATTGAAGGCTACCGATGGCGCGAGGCACAACCATATTCTTCCAAGTGCCTTTATATCAAGAATATCCCATTCTGCGTCTGTCATAGTCGTCGACTTCTTTGTTTTTCCGCTCAATGGTAGGTATAGATCGTTCTACCGATAGTCTTCCATCTACATCTTCCATAGCGGGAATTTTTGGCCATTAAATTTCTCGACCCTAAATTTACCATCTTCCGCCATTGCTCCCAATCGAATCAGGAACCCTTCTTTCCTACGAGTTTATCAGCAAAATAGACCTTCGTCTTTGATACCAGTTGTTAGAAAATCAAATATTACAGAGCAATGAAACACATAAAATATGTTGAAAACACAAGCACACAAAACATATAAAACGAGAGAGACATAGATATACGTGGTTCACCCAGTTTGGGCTACGTCCACCCAGAACAACCATTCCTTCCTTTCTATTATCCAGCAAAATGAAGAGACAAAACCTACAACAGATCCGTTGTAATATCCTCTGTTTTCTCTCACAATATCCCTATCTGTTTCTCGCCGCGATAATGCACACATACAATACACAGCTGTAATACAATACCTCATACAACCGAGGGATTTCCTTCTAGGGAAAAATCCCTAAACTCAACATAACTTCTACCGTCAAATCATCTGCCTAATGAATAGCCCAGATTGACTAGAAATTACTATACTTTTACAAGGAAATTTTACATCTGTTTTTAGCTTCGGGGGCACTACCCTCGAAACCCCCTGCCAGGGCGAGGCTCCATAAAGTCGCAGCTGCCCCCCCCTAGACCCCCCAGGCAGCATTTAAATACGGGCGGCGTTTCCACCCCCATTAAGGTACAGGGGTCCAACACTGTGATACAAAATAAACATGATAATTAGGCTCCACACCCAACATTTTAAACGATCCTTATACTGAATAAAGATGCACCTTTCAGATTTATTATCCAACTTGGTCCTTTTCTCCTTTCGAACATGTTCATATGCATCACATCAAAATACCCTCATATGTGAAAGAGAGGGTTTCTTACCAATCCATACCTCATGTGGAGTATTATCCTCCAATGCTGATGAAGGTGATCGCTTAACCAGGTAACATGTAGTCTGCACTGCCTCTACCCAAAATTCCTGTCCTAATGAGATACCAGTGAGCATGCTTCTTGCTTTTTCCATCAGCGTTATTTTCATTATTTCTACAACTCCATTTTTCTGAGGTGTGCATGGAGTAGTCTTATGCCATTATATACCACACTTCTTACAGAACTCTTCAAATTCCTTCTTGCAAAACTCTCCACCATTATCTGTCCTTAGCACCTTTATTTTCTTCTCTGCCTGGTTTTCGACCAGAGCCTTAAATTCTTTAAATCTGTCAAAGACTTCAGAATTCTTCCTCAAGAAATATATCCATGTATTCCTTAAGAAGTCATCTATGAATGAAACATAGTACACTGAGTTACCTAGTGATGGAACCGACACAGGTCCAAACACATCACTCTGCATAAGCTCTAATATTGTGTTCGCCCTCTAAGCAACAGAAAGAAAACTCACCCGATTATGCTTCCCATATACACAATGTTCCCATAAATAGAAATCCAAAGAGAAATTAGACATACCTTCTACTATACCATTTCCATGTAGTATCTGAATGCCCTTCTCTCCAATATTTCCAAGCCTTTGATGCCATATCATGGTCTTTTCTTCAAATATTGTTAAGCTTTCCGCTCCACTTTCAGGAACCATAGGATTGTTGCACCCATCATTAACAATGCTACCGTGAAGCTTGTATAGAGTTCCAATCTGAACTCCCCACATTAATACCAGTGCTCCCCCAACCATATTGCAGGTGTCTTTCTCGAACACTATTTTTACACCTGCATCATATGTCTTGCTTACAAAAATCATATTTCTGGCCAATGCATGAATATGTAGAACACCAGGAACTGTTCTAATCCTTCCAACTTCCAGCTTCAACTTGACTTTTCCATGCTCGACAATTATGGCCTTCCTATCATCCCCTAAGAAGACATCACCACCATCATACTTCTCATACTCGCAGAACCACTCCCTATTGGGAGTGAAGTGAAAGTATGCAGCTGAGTCAATCAACCATGCCTCATGATCTACATGTGTATTTGAAGAAGAAGTTAAATACACATCCCCGCATTCATTTGAGGTGGTTTTTGCCTCTCCAGAAGGATAATCATCAGATCCATTTAATTTCTTAGGAGCTTTAGATCTGCAGTCCTTTTGTAGTGCCCTTCCTTTCCATATTTCTAACACACCTTTACAAATTTTCCTGGAGATTTAGATCTCCCTCTAGATTTAGATCTTCCTCTAGATTTAGATATCTCACTTGAAAAGTTATTTTTGTTTCTGTTTTTGGACCTTCCTCGTACAGATAAGGCATATCCATTATGGCCTTCCATATTTCTCCGTCTCATTTCCTCCGACAGCAAGTCTCAGACAATTTCATCAAAATTCAAGGTAGTTGTATTGCTACCTATTGCAATAACCAGACTATCCCACGAATCTGGTAGAGAAAAAAATAAACTGATGCACTTACCTTCATCTGAGATTTTAATATCAACAGATGAAAACTGACTTACCATAGTATTGAAGGCATTCAGATGCTCTTTCACCGAATCTCCATCCTTCATCCTCAGGAACAATTTATTCACGAGAGACTTAGATTGGTACAAAGTCCCTAGCTTGTCCCACAAAGTCTTCATCGTAGCTTCCCCAGATACATTCAAAAATATTGAATCTAAGATACACAACCGTATTGTGCTTTTTGCATTATGATCCAAATTTTCCAATCTTCATCTGACATTTCCATTGGTTTAGTACCTGGATCTACCGTGAACCAGTGATATTTATCCACTAGCAAATCCTCCATCTTGAGCTTCCAAAAGTAAAAAATCTAACCACTAAATTTCTCGATCTCTATCTTTCCACTACTCACAATATTCTTTCACCGCAAGAATCGATCCCACAGATCTCCCACTGAACAGGGCCTACCACAGGCCTGAGTAAAAAACCCCTCAGCAGCAAAGCCGTCCCCTTGAAGCCGAAACAACTTTGATACCAAATGTAGGTTTTAACCCTATACATAAATTATCTGCAATCGAATCTTAAAAACAGACAATAAACAATAGTGAGAGAATAAAACATAAAAACAATATACACAGATTTTCCCTTGGATCCCAAATCGGGACTACCAGCTTGATTTTTCATTATGTTCCTTTTAGTGTTACAACACATATATATACATGTTGAAGCACTCATAAACCCCAATCCATTAACCCTAGATTAGAACATAATAGTAGTTCCCTTGACCAGATCAACAAAATACCAAGGGCCAAAAACCATCATGCCCCAAAACCATGTGCAAACCCATGTACAAAGCCATGGGTGAGTCTTCCCACCAAAAAATAGGGTCCAAATTTTTTTTTCCCATGCTGCTGCCCCGGACCTTGCGCAAGAGGCTACCCGCCTCTTGTGAACCCCCGGACAGGGGGGGATCCTGTCCCCCTGTGACCCCCTTGCTGTGCCTGGCACAATGTACAGAGGGATCTATCTCCACCTTTGTGCCCACCCACACGTGCAACTAATTGTGGAAATAATATAACACATACAAAAACAGAGTTAGGGCTCGATATCGTTGAACCCTTGCAAGATCGACCTTGCAAACCCCGATGACCTCCCATGGTGGAAGAAAAGAGAGATGAGCGAGTAAGACACCCTATCAAAATATTTCTCGAGGAGGCCCTCGAGAAACAAAGGAACTCGATGATGGAAAATTTTATCGAGATCCTTCAACGATTGCCCACCTATGGTGCATCTACATCTAACAGCTACTCTGGAGGCGCCAGTCCCTTCAAGGTACAGGTAAACTTTGATATCCTGTATTTGAAGGCCAGATAGATGGAGACGTCATAGATATATGGTTGAATTTGCTGGAAGGGTATTTCTCGGTCCATGATTTCTCTCATCGAGAAAAGATTATTTTTTCACTCATCAAATCCACCCCCCATGTCAAACACTGGTGGGAAACTTACTGTGACCAAAAGGACGGGAGGGAAACCTCTCTCTTCTAAGCCACACCCACTTGGAATTCGTTTTGAGATGACATCAAGGAACAATATTACCACGTGGGGGGCTATGAGGACAATTACATCCAATGGACCATGCTGTGGCAACAAAGGGATGAATATATGCACGAGTTGACGAATTTTTTCCATACGTTGCACACAAAGTTGGGTATTAAAGATTCAGAGAGACATTTGGTGTTCATGTACCGCATATGTTTTCATAGATACATTCAAGAGGAAATGGAGTTCCTCAACATCACCTTGCTTGACACAGAATATTGATATGCCACCAAGATCAAGTAGAAATTTAAGCAGAAGAAGTGAGAGTTTGGATCCATGAATCCGAAGCCAAGGAAATGCACCCACGAACCGCAGAACAAGGGCCAAAGCCAAAGCGGGGTGATTCAAAATGACACCATAAAGCCAAAGAAGGACACGAGGAAGTGGTGTGAATTTCATAACAGCACCACTTACAACACAACTGAGTGTTAGACCAAACAGTCACTGGTGGCTGAACTGAAGGCATCTGAATCAGATGCATGTCTTGATTCTGAGTTAGAACCAGATAAGGGGAATGACAACGGGAAGAAAATCATTGATGTGGAACCCAACACCACCGTTGCCACCACGAAGATCTAGAAGGAGGAACTCGAATATCCAGAGGAGGGAGAGCACCTCTTCCATTCCCAAATGTGGGTGAAGGGTTCTCCAGTACAATTACTTGTCAATAGCGAAAGCCAAAAGAACCTCATTTCAGCAGAGGTCGTGAAGCGGCTCAGCTTACAAACTAGAGCACACCCACAGTCATATACCATTGTGTGGCTTCACCAAGGAAGAGATCTATGTGTCCTCCAGTAGTGTTGCCTTCCATACACCATCAAGCCATTCACGGATGAGGTAGTGTGTGATGTTGCTCCTCTTGATGTGTCTGATGTATTATTAGGTCAACCATACTTGTGGAAACAACATGCTTTGTATGAATCTAGGGCTCGTGTCGTTATTATTACTTTGGGAAATAAGGTGTAAAGGATACCAGAGGTAGTACCTTGTCTCGCCATCTCTTTGAATACTGCAAAGAAACGCAGTAAGATTATTTCCCAAATAAGGAAATTCCTTTTCATTACAATTTTCCCACAAGCCAAGAAGAATATTGTGGCCAAAGCTTCCAAACAGGTGTTGGCAATATGATGCAGAGTGTTGTCCTTGATGGCAACCCACTGAATGAAGATGAAGACATGAGAGTGTTGGCATGTGTTGTCCTTGATGGAAATCCACCTGATGAAGTTATTCTTGACCTGATGGACATGGTAAATGAGGTAAATGATGTAAATCTGATGTGAAATGATGTTAGTTAGAAATATGATGCTGAGTGTTGTCCTTGAATGGCAACCCACTTGATGAAGATGATGGCAACTTGCTTGATGAAGTTGTGCTTGATAGAATATGTTCTTGATGAAGTAAATCTGTGAGTATAGAAGGGAATGAAGAAAGAAATTCAGTATGTGCTAGATCTATGATGAAAAGAGTATGTCTTAAGGCATACGCGGATTTGCCTAGGAGAAGTCGCGTATGCACGCGGGAAACAACGTGCCAAGTCGCATATGGGCAAAAGCGCTCATAAAGTGCAAAACCAGGGGTAACCACCATGGTATTGACCCATTGTATTGGGTAATGATTCGTATAAATGACCCCGTCCAGGAATACCATCGGAAGTAATGTGGTTTTGGCTCATGGTATTGAAAAAGGGTAAACCTATATAAAGAGAAGAAATTCATTGTGCAAATCATGAGTGTGGGTGCAAGATGTCTGAGCTTGAATGAATACTTCTCTCTAAAGTATATCTGAATGGAAAGGGTTACAGTTGAATGAAAGATCTGAATGTATGATGCACCAATGAAGAAATGATGAAGAAGGAAATCTAGATCTGGAATGTATTTGTATTTGCTAGATCTTTTATGGAATGTTTAGATCTGAAATGAGGCGAACATCTGTCTGAAGTAAAGGGTTAAATCTGTGTGATGTATCTGTTTTGAAGAATTGCAATGAATTAAATGTCTGAAGAACCATACGCTAGTTTGACGCAGAAGAAGCGCGTATATACGCGGCTTCGCTGAAGAAAACGCGCGTATGCGCAGTGGAATTAACTCTGTAATATGTACAGAAGTATACGCAGGTTTATGTGAACGGAAGTGCGTATATACGCGGAATCAGTGAAAGGAAAGAGCGTATGCAAACTAGGGTTTGCTGAAGCATGGGGTATGAAATGTCTGATCTGTTCTGATGTGTTGCTGCTATCTGTATTCTACAGTTCTGAGTTGTCTATTACAGTTTGGTTCTATGATGGAGCTTAAATATGTGGAGTGGGTCTAGTCTGAAAATATGATGAAACGTGGCCTGCAAGTTGTGTCCTAAAGGAAGCTTTGGATCCAGTGTGAAAATTGATGAAACGTGGTCCATAGAGGTGCTGAGGGTTGTAGCCTTCAGTCAGGGGGTTGTAGCTCCCTTCCATGTGAGGCTGGTAAACGAGATCAGGGGGTCGTAGCTCCCTTCCAGGAGAGGCTGGTAAACGAGTCAGGGGGTTGGAGCTCCCTTCCAGGAGAGGCTGGTAAACGAGCGCAGGTGGGTGCCTGCGTGCTGGTAGGAGTCTGCACCAGAACATATGTTGTAAGATGTTTTCTCTATAATAAAATATTGAAGGCTGAGCAACTGCAGCGGTGGTTTTCTCCCGACTTGGGTTTCCACCTAAAATCCCGGTGTTCATGTGTGATGCTTATGTGTGATGGTTTATTCTGTTCTTACTGCACATGTTTACTGTTTATAGAACATCTAATGAATGAATGATGAAATGATCTATGGGAATAATTAATGGCATAATTAGATATCTGTGTATACGCGAGTTTTATGAAGTATATCTGCGTGTATACGCTAGTTGTCTTCAGCAAAGTAGCGTATGGGTTTTAGAGCATGAAAAAGTAAAAAGTTTTAGTTTTCCCTAAATACTGATTCACCCCCCCCCTCTCAGTATTTTTCCCAACAACAGGGCTCTCCTACACGACAGCAGTCGATTGACAAAGTCATGGAGGAAAACAAGGACATTTTATCCTCATGCACGAAGGTTCCTCTACACTGTCAGGTCAAGCACTCCATTGATCTGCCCCCAGGCACGCCACTGCCTGATTTTTCCATACCTCACGTGAACACATAGATAGGATACACACATGTATTGTCTGAGGTTGATAAAGCAACCAGTTTTAATGAACGCATCAAGCAGGTCCAGGACATCTTGTAGAAATCCAATGCCAAGTACAAGTAGCAACATGATCAACATCCGGTTCCACATAAGTTCCAGGTGGGTGACACATTTTGCTTACATTTGTAGAAGGAGCGCTTCTATGGACACCACCAAAAGCTACACCCACTTCAAAGAAGGCCAGCGTCTTCACCAGGGAAAGTGGTTCACCAAGGACCAGGTTCAACAAACCTTTCCCTACCTCATGGAGACTCTGCATGCAATGGGGACCATTTGTTTCTAATGGGCGAGGAATGATCCAAGTGGATATTGGTGTCCACTCGCCTATTCCACCTAGTCAGTTTCATCAATTTTATTATTTACTGTTTTTAGCAATTTTTCCAGTCATGAACTTCTGGAGCTGATTTGAGGCCCTAAAAGGTGTATTCCTCGAAGATATCTTTCGAACGAGGTATCATAAGTGCCAAACGGGGACTATGACAAATTTATGACCCTGGGAAGTTGGCTGGCCAACTAACCCCAACGGGGCCCATAAACTCTTGGTATTACATCTCCTCGGGTTAGGGTTTACTCTTTTTGTTCAATAATAAAAAATCCCTTGAGCCTCATTGTAACATAGTTCAGAGGCTTGTAGCTACCACATCTCTTCATAGAGATAAGCTACTAATGCCCTAACTAGTTTATTTTCATTTTTTCTGTTAGCATATTTTAGTGATTTGATATTAATGAAATGAAGTTATATTTCCACTGCATCTTTCTATTTATGGTTACATTTGTATTTTGTAGCGTTCCTGCATAAATCTAAATCAGCGTGTTTATCGATCTTACCTTGAACCTTAATCACCTTCCTCCACTGATTATGGGTTTAGAACTTGGTTCAAGATCGAGATTGGGATCACTACAAACACCCAACAATGATGAAATATCACTCAATAATAGTTTGATTTTCAAGAAACATACTTGAGGATTGAGTTGTTGAACCTTTATTTTTTGTTTCAATATCTTCAATGTTTTGTTTAGGAAGCCCTCAATGACAAGGAAGAGGTTTTGCACGGAATATTTGGCAACCAAAACAAACTACACACTATAGATCTAACTCACACCATTGGAGATGACATGTAAGACAAATTCTAATGATTATTGTTTATTCAAGCTTCATCTTGGGCCTTGGACAATACTAACTAAGACATTATTTAGATGCTTAAAGTTGCAAAAATATTTCAAAGGGTTTAATTGGTCCACGCCACAACTTTAGATGTGTAATAATTGAAGGGCTGAAAATAGCGTGTGAAGGATATATATATTCCCATGGGACCAAAAGCATTGATATATAATATGTGGAAAATGCATGTAATCCTACCAAAAGTTCCATGATGTAAATGATTATACAAACCCATATCTCTATAGAAGAATTTCATTTTTTTGTCTCTCCTATTTCATTTCATATTCATACACAAAAGTGAGAACGGAATGGGCTTTCTTGTAGAAGAACATTGTATAGGATTGGTAAAAGTTGTGCTGTCAATATACTTAGCTCTCGATATACTTGTATTAATAAAATTCATTTTCTAGATCATGGTGTTAATCACATTCTTAGTGCTTACTTGAATAATCCCCCAAAACAATGGGCACACTAGTTATAAATACAATGTCCACATAGTAATGACATTTTTGAAATTTTTACATGCTAAGTGGGGACTTGTGAGTTTTCATTTGTTCATGAGACATGGAATATCAATGAGTCATAAAAAATCATTGATTAACAGTTAGGATAGAGGAGTTTTAACACTTCTAATGGAGAAATGGTATTTAAAAATATTGCTCAGAATTTGCTTAGGATGATTACACAGTTGGAGAAGCTATTTATAATGATATCTCCTTGAGTTAATGCTAGAAAAGAATTTGAATCATAAATCCAAGTTTAGACGATAGCCTTCATGGAATTGGAGAACCATTTAAGAGCACAAATGGGACACTGACTGGAAGGTCAATTTATGTTTCATGTAGGTTCTAATAATTAGCAAGGAATGGTGTAAACTAGAATTTATGGTTGAAATTTGTTTATCAAATCTTGGTAATGTCAATCCTGATGTGTTAGGTGCAATTGGGTAGACACAAGCTTTCCTTTTGACTTCAATCACAATACTTATGATGAAAAAATGAACTGTATTTTGGACATGTCTTAGGATACCTTAATGAATTTGCAGGCACATGTTATTAGCAAGGGATATTTCAATAAAGTTTCTAATTTGTTCAATAGTGTAATATAGGATGATGAAGAGAAATAAACTATTGAATTTTCCAAATTGAGGTCATGCTTCCTCTTGTTACTTATTAATCCATAAAATATGGTTAAAATTTATCTCGCGACAATGAGATTCGATTTTTCTTCAAGAACCACCAATGGTATAGGAGCAATTTGTCTTGCTACAATGGGATTTGATTTTTCTTCAAGAACAATTGATGTTATAAGAGAATTTGACTTGAATTAGGGGAATGATCAAGGAAAATCATTTTGGAAGTTTGTGGGAAATCTATTGAAAACAATAATAGAGGAACAAATCCCTTGATAAGGAGAAATGTGCCAACCATATCCTAAACCCAGAGCCAATTTTTCTTGATCAAGAGAAATGTGTATACCATATATAGCGGGTGGTATGTGAGGTTGTATAATGCAAAAATTGTAGTCATAAATGGTATCCCCACACACAAATGTTGGGGTTACCTTTTATATACAGTATACAATGTTATCTATCTTGGTTTTATTTGACAGTCATTTTTCATAATTATTAAAAGTTTATGAAGGAGTCATTTAAAAGATTATTGTAAAAGTTTCATTAGTCTATTGTGATCCTCTGCATGGGTGTAATGGGGGATAAAAGGGTCCATAGTAGAATAATAATAGTTGGATCCATTCACTGTAAGGTGAAGTAGGTCCACTATATTATCAAATAAGCCTATTATAATAATTTATAATGAATAAATATAATGTTGATCTCATACTACGTGGTTAGAGGTTGTTATGATTATATTTCTCTTGATAATTATAAATTACTATGGAGTCCTCCTTATAACATGGGTGGAAGAGTATTGTAATTGGAGGTTAGCTCATTAGGAAATTACCCCCTTGAAGAGAAAAGTCAATTGGAGTAAAATGATCTAATGTAAGGTATTTTCCCTACCTTAAGGGTTTGATATTAATAAAGTGTGGAGAATATCTTTCTTATGATTAGATATTTTGTATGTTATTATATTTTAAGATATAAGGCACATAACATAGTAACATGGTAAACAACCACATGGGTTATAGTTGGCTTTCATGTAGCATGCTCATTTAGTGGTGTTTATTTGAGTGACAATAAATGTTTTAATAATCGAAAAAAATCCAAAGAACAGACATTATATAGTGTCTTATAATATTATTTTTCCCTTGTTGTAAATGACAGGAGTGTAAGTGGGAGTATCTCAAAGATGGAATAGCCCATGACTCTAAAGAAATGTTTTAACAAAATTATGTAGCTCTCAAGAAGTGATTTGTGATGGGAAGTAACATTGCTCGTAATTTAACTTAATGTCGTAAGGATTTGTCCATATTGGATTAAGGCACTCTAATATTCAACAAGTTTGTTTTGTAGGCATATAATGTGGAAAACAAAGATGGAGACAACAAGTTTGTACATGAATTCAAAGAATCAAAAGAAGGAATAAATCAATGAAGGAAAAAATTATGGTTATGTGCTATTCATATTAAGGTTCAAAATTTACATTATGTAATTGGGCATATAGTTATTATTTCGTGCATAGGAATGCATGCCACTAGTTGGCTATGGTGCTTGGCCTAATATTCAACAATGGTTATGTGGATTGGACCCATAATTCAGGGTTTGATGTTCATTATTGAGTTTCCCGAAAGGGGAGGTTGTTCACCAAAATAAGGAGATGTTAACTCTTATGTGTTAGGTAAGGCAGTCATTGGTTGTATACTAGACTAGTTGTGTTGGTCAAATTAGGAAAAATTCAAGGAAAAAATGCAAATAGAGAGCAAGGTACATGAATTTTGATTATTAGTTATTTGAAATCATTGTTGGAGTTGTTCTCACATTCACGGGATACTCATAAAGGAGTTGTATGGACCATGCAAATGAAGTAGTGAGATACATGTCAAGGAGTTGTATGAACCATGCACAAGTGAGAATATAATCAAGGAGTTGTATGAACCATGTAGGTGAAGGTCTTCGAACTAGACTATTGGTCGCAACGATTGAGTATCCATATATTTTGGTGGATGATTGTTCCTTGATACGAACTTTGAGAGTTTGGTGGTCACTTTATGCTCAAGCTACATGATACAAGTGCTAGGTTGCACTAAATAATACTTTTCCATATGGGACCATTTTTAGGAATTAAAGAAGGTTTTATACAATATACCAAAGAATAATGAAGATTTTAGTGAACAAAATAAGTATTCATTAAGTGGGAGTATTTGGATAGTTAATCCATATTTGTCTTGTGTGCTAGTATTTAGCCACATAGTTTGTTAGGGTGTGCTAGTATTTAACCACAATTTTTTATAGTATTGGTTATTGTTAAATAGAGAATATCTATAAATGAATGAATCCTTAAGTGATTTCAAGAGGTCGATGGATGTGAGTTAAATTAGATTGTAAATTAATGTACAATTAAGATATTTTCTCAACTAATTATGGTTATGTTAAAATAGTATATGTGTTTTTATGCAAAAACATTCAAATATTTAATTAATTTTTATGGAATTATATTAATAAAAAAATTAACACAATTTTATTATAACAACTCTCTTTTAATTTTTTATAAATTTTTCTACCAAATTATATTTTTAATTCATTTATGTATTTAAAACATAAATATATAAAGAAACAATATTTTTAAATAGTGAGAAGTATATCATTTTATTTTGTTTTCTAATTTGTGTGAGTTCTAAGATGATTATACACTTAATATTTGCCTGAAGAAACCATAACCGAGTGTCCTCTAAGCTTTCAAAATCACCAATTGATCATATTCATCCTAAATAGCACAATTCCATAATCATATTCATCTTAAATCGCACAATTATTTTTGTTAAGTAACTTAATTAAATATCATTAACAATTTTTTTATTATTACCTTACATTTTCTTAGCATGCATAAAATCACTTAATTCATTACATGTCAGAAAATTTCATGGAAAGTGATGATTCCTATAACAACTCGCACATGAACATGTATAATGATAGATTTGCAATACACATGAAAAATGTTTCCTTTTTTTTCAAATAAGGAACTGATATAAAAGGATACCATTGAAATTGGATAATGATTAATTTTCCTTTAAAACTAGGAAAATAATTACAATGAATTATATTTGCCAATAACTCGTGAAAAGAGAAAATTGTAAAAGCAAAAAGAGGGAATAACACGGGAAAAAAAGAGAAGGAATTATGAATCTTTAGGTGGTTGCCGGGTTTGCATTCCTATTGCTAACAATATATATGTAGTTATTGGGTGGCGAGGCAGTATATGCACCTCGTCCAATTTCACCAAACATATTATTGAACAGGGGTGTATACCTTTTCGCATATTAATGACCCAAGCTATATATATATTTAAAATAAAATTTAAAAAATAAAGTAATTGCAGTGTTTGGAATCCATTTTTGATAATGAAAATAGATTCAGCACTATAAAAAATTCTTAAGATATCTAAAACACTGAAGTTTAACCACTAAAAACAAAATTCTGATAAAATCTTTACCAGAATTTTTCAAAATCTCTACCAAATTTTAAGCCATTTTGTTATTTTTTTTAGACTACAATGTTCGCCGTATTCCTATAAAAATTGATTTAAATAACTATTTACTATAATCCTTACTTGTAACAACGTAGTCCACTCGAATGGTACACGAGTTTAATAATCGGTGGATTTGAATAGAGTATCTAATTATTCATTTAAATTTATTTAACTTGAACTTGTTAAGGAACCTGCAACAAATAAGTAAAGAATATATAATCATATATTAAATTAAAGCTAGAATTTAAAAAACATAATTTCTTAATATCTTAAACGAAGAAAATATAAGCATATATTAAATTGAAGCTCGAATTTCAAAAACATAATTTCTTAATATCTTCAATGATTTCAAAGTTGAAAAAGAAAAATATTGATAATTAAAAAACATATATTAATAAAAAAATTACATCATAATAAGCAATTTACTAATGAAATATAATTTCCTTATCCAATTCCATTATATGCCAAATCATTTAAAAGATACGTTCATTTATTAAAATTGATCAAAATTATGGAAAATGGTACACTCAAAACATATATTTTATTTAGCCACGACATGGTTGGTTTGAATTTGATCTCTTCGACACCAGTAAAACTCGCCTCAATTGTAAATTATTTTTAAAATGTGGTACAGCTCGCCTCTATTATAAAATAATTTTAAAATGTGGTACTTATGTGTATTTGTTTTGCGATTGATTTCATCGCAACCAACTAAAACTTGACTCTGTCGTGAAATCTTTAAAAAATGTGCGGGGAAGCGTGGTAATAGATTTTAAGACTTTGTAAAGAAAAGTGGGAGAGATTGTGATTAGTGTATTTGTAACGTAAGCATTTTTATTTGAAAATAACTTTCTTAAAATGTTAGATTTACTATTGTGTATTATTAATTTTAATGTTAGATGATTGAAACAATATTTACCTTAGGATTAAACACAGTTATTATCAATTTGTTATAAAAAAAATAACTCTAAAAATAGTAGACTTCATGTTATATTATCTGGCTCAGTTATATGATTACAACAAGAGCGACTTGTGTGGTGGGCAACTTCTGTGTTTCCATTCTGTTGTTTTTTTGTTTTTTACATATTGCACCTTCATTTCGAAGCGACTAGAGGACAACTGCGAAGGAATGTTGGCTCAAAAAACGATTGCAGATGTTGTTTGTGCGGTTTTGTTATGGTTTAAGAGTACTCATATATTTCACACATAAGGTGTATGCGATCAAAACACACACACCCGATTACATTGAGATTACTCTATTGAATAGAGTTTCTAAGATCCAACTTATTCCTAAATTAGAGAGAGAGGTTGAGATAATTTCTCAACCATCACAAACCAACTTCTCAAATAGGATGTAAGCATTAACTCCAACATCCCCTCTTAATGATTACATTACATGAATTTATTGAAGTCACTCATAAATAATAAAATACACAATCATTCTTTAACCGCTTTTCAGCTTATCAATATAGGCTCCATCATGTTGCCTCATAATCCTTGTAAAGGTGTAGTTAGCAAGTTGGATTCCCTAGTTTGGCTACTGAACTCCCGAATCAAGGACCTCCCGAAGCCAATTACTAGAGAACATCCCAATATGTCACATAACCTCATTAGGAGACCACTCCATGTCTACGACTAATGAGGGATCCTTCCCTAGATCCACAACTGCCATACTATCTCGTCAACCATCCATGTTGAGCCGGAACTGTAGCTATTCAAAAAGAGTTTAAGAGGTTCATACTCTTCATCGAATTCATCATCAGAATTCAATGGGTATTCATCTATGACTATATTTGCTAATTCTTTCCCTTTTAACACATCACTGGCATGACTTTTGCAATTCCATGCTGTATACCCAATTTTCCTGCAATAGTAGCATTCAATTTCACCTTTGTTTCCATTTTTCTTTCTCATCCTTGATCTTGTAAGAAATGCATTCTCTACACAAGAGTTCTCTTATGCATCCTCCGGTTTTAGTCGCTTTTCCTCCACCAGAAGTGCTGCAATTGTCTCATGCAATGTTTTTGTAAACATTTGACTCAAAGTGAAAACAACATTACTATAACTTGAAGGAAGACTATTTATTAATATTGCTTTAGCATCTTCATCCTCCACCTTAGTACCTGCTTCACCTAATTTTCTTAAAAAGGACATTAAATTATTTACATGACTGGACATAGATGTCTCCTCATTCATTTTCAGACTAAATAATTGTAGCTTTATGGAAAATTTTGCATTTGTAGTTTTTACACCAAATAACTGAGCCAAATGTTCCCATATTTCCTTTGATGTTTTAGAGAGATCTACAAGATGTAATTGCGAATCTGAAAGGGAAAGTCCAATAATAGATTTAGCTTTTTTATCTCTATTTTCCCATTCAAGTAACTCCTTGGCATCTATAGGTGCTACTTCTGAACCATTCACTATACCCCACAAGTTTTTATTTGTTAATTGCATTTGAATTTTTACTTTCCATGAGGGAAAATTTAGACTACTGAATTTGTCTAAAACCATGAACTCCATGATCACAAATGCTATAATTATTTTATGCCAACAAAGAGAATTAAGCACTCAAAATTTGATTTTCATATATAATGACCCAAACTACAGATTTCACCGCAAATATTTTGGACTAAAATTATAGCTTACCATATTGTTGTTTTTGGTATCTAAATCTGTGAAATGCCCATCGAAGAAGCATGCAGCTGGATGCATCACCAGTCAGTTTGAATGCATCATCATATGGTCACCATAGAGGCATGGATAAGCAATGCACTTTCAACTAAGTAGTTTTGTTACCCACTTGCGATCAACTTGACCTCTATGTTGGAGACAGGTCACGACTCAACCAATTTGCTTTCTCATATAAGAATATGGGGAGGACAAATTGCTCACCTCTTAGTACTCATTTATGCATCCATGCTGTTAGCAAGCTCATTTCCTACGCTCAACCCATGCTCATTTTTTATGCTCAACATACAGTCGGCTATCATCTATCCCAAGGTTAAGCCTTAACACATTCAAAGAAAGAGCTTTGTAGCCCATCCTCCAAGCCCTGAGATTGCTGAGTTTTTGGTTAGCTCATTTATTCTCAACGATGTATGCTAACAGAAGCCTCTACCTCTGATCTTTCGTACAGGAGGCAACAGCTCTCTCCTATCTATATCTCTCAACAAATTTCAATCGTTTTCGTCAATCACCTGGGGACCTCCATGCCATGGAAATTTGTAACAGAATAACCTCAATGATAGTTTAAATAAACACAGATCCAATCTATTCCTTTGATACCAAGATAAATAATGGTTCAAGAGTACTCATATATTGCACACAAAAGGTGTATGTGATCAAAACACACACACCCGATTACATTGAGATTACTCTATTAAATAGAGTTTCTAAGATCCAACTTATTCCTAAATTAGAGAGAGGGGTTGAGATAATTTCTCAACCATCACAAACCAACTTCTCAAATAAGATGTAAGCATTAAATCCAATAGTTCTTGTTGTTCATCTTATAGAATTGTGCAAATTTAAATGTTTCTCTTCCTTTTTTAATAATTGTTGAAGAAATGACAATTGCTAATATCTTGGAAACTCTAAAATGGCAATGCCTATTTTTTACTACTGGTAGAGCTAGGTTGTTCATATTTAATCTACCCATAAGAGCAAGTACATCATTAATCAGCATTGAGCAGACACATCATTCACCACTGAAAAAAAGCAAGTACATCATTCAACATTAAGCAAAAACATCATCCACCTCTGAAGCAACCAAGAAGCTTCACCCATTAGCTAGTTAGCTTCAGCGACACGGTAAAGATCATACGACTTAGAAATACATTTTTTTTCTCTTTACTCTATCTAAATTATTTTAGACTCTATTTGAAAATGTTTTAGTCTGTCTAAATTATTTTTCATTTTGTTTGAGAATATTTCGGCATTCAATTTCAGTTGAAACCTCAAGCCTTGCAGTTGTCCTGTGCAACAAAAACGTATGTGACTGCAAAAAAACACATTATTAGCTATTCATACATATAATACATACAATATAATGGAACGTCCATGAATCATTCGAAATAAGTTTTGTATTCTATTTTTGGTTTATCTTGCACATTGTGTAAAAGATCATTTATACCTATGTACTATGAACTACTAAAATACCACATGCCACATCAAATTTTGTGGAAAAATAAATAATTATTAAGATTCAAATAATAACCACATTCTGTGGATAAATAAATAATTATTAAGATTCAAATTATAACCATATATTGCATGATAGCGGCAAATGAGAAGCCAAGGGAGAGCATGCAGAGGCCATGGAAAACCCATGCGAGGTTTTACTTATCTTGCATGATAGCGGCAAAGGAAAAGCCAAGGGAGAGCAAGCAGAGGCCATGGAAAACCCATGTGCAGAAAGGTAAAGGTAATAGGTGGTAGTTGAGAAAGTATGAATAAAAGCAAGAAAGAGAGAAGTGTAATAGTAAATTTTAATAAATGGTCAAAGTTCAATCAAAACATTGATAAAAGAAAGAAAGAGAGAAGTGTAATAGTAAATTTTAATAAATAGTCAAAGTTTAATCAAAACGCTGAGATGGGAAGTGTAATAGTAAATTCCAATAAATGGTCAAAGATCAATCAAAATGCTGGGATCTAAAATTCTTTTTTAAATTATTAAATTTAAGTATTTTTACCATATATAAAAAAATTTATGTATGATATAATTTAAAAAAATCTAAAATGTAGAGTAAAAAGATGATATTGGGATTTTGTTATTATGTATAGGGTTTGTTTTATTTTAGAATTATGTAGGGTTAAATGTTTTTAATTAATTTATTTTAGATTTATTTACTCAACAATTTTTTATTTATTCTCCATTTTTATATTGATTAGTATGGACAATTTTTAATCTTATAGTTAATTTAATTTGTTAAAATGAGAATTTGTTGAAGTAAGTTTTCTCAGTTTCATCATGATGAAGAGGTGTTGTAATATAATGTTTAGCATTTTGACTAAATCAAATTACTATTAGATAAAAATTAAAAAAATTAAAAGATTAATGAGATGTAATGTAAACATTTTAATTTTGTGAAAAAAAAAACATAAAAATAAAAATAACTTTATAAAAATAAAATAATAAAAAATAAATAAAAATGGCCTATGGTATTGAGAACCCATGGCATTGATCCATGGTATTCAGTTTAATCATTTTGATCGAGAGATGTAATATACTGTTTAAAATTTTGACTAAATCAAATTACCATGAAAAATGAAATAAAAATATTAATGCGATGCAATGTAAAAATTTTAATTTTGTAAAAATAAAACATAAAAATAAAAATAACAAAATAAAAATGCTTTATAAAATAAAAATGCTTTATAAAATTAAAATGAATAATAGTGTCAAATAGGTCTTGAGTCTTTTTATTCTTGATAAATGTAGGTCATAGGATTAGAAGTATTTAAAAGTCATTTTTCAATTCGAAATAGGGTCTTTAGGTCTCATACCATAGTTGAAAAGTCTCGTCATTCATTTAGAAATCATGTTATTAACTTTGAGATGAATCCTCTAGAATTAGCCACAAAACCACAGTTTCGTAGTGCGGTCAGTTCAAAAATCTAGTTTTGCGATACGAAAGCGCTGCTACTTTCGTAGCGCATTTCAACAAATTTCACTATGTGTGCTACGAAACCGCAGATTCTTAGAAATGTAATTTCAAAACACAGAAATTGTCAGAATCCATTAGGTTATGACATCATAGTGAGTCAGTTAGGGGTCATTTTCGAAGTGTTTAACCATTCATACTCATCATTATCACAACAGAGGTGTCATTTGTGAAAAGAGATTTCAAATTTGAAAGGTCTGATATGTTTTACTCACAAGCAGTGAAACATCTCTGTTTCGAGTTTAAGCTTAGGGTTATCTTATACCAAAGCTATAAATCAAATTACCATAAAAAATGAAATAAAAATATTAATGCGATGTAATGTAAAAATTTTAATTTTGTAAAAATAAAACATAAAAATAAACATAACAAAATAAAAATTCTTTATAAAATTAAAATAATAAAAAAATTCCTTAAGCACTGCTTTCAGTCTGGGTAGTTCTAGGCATTGACCAGTGGAATGCGCCAACTCACAAATTTTGCACAAGATGGCGCTATTCAGTCTACATTCCATTTATAAATGTTTCTTTTTGCATTGAGGACATAATATTTCCAAAGCTGCTTCAGCTTCTTCTTGTGCTTTCTTAACTTGTACTGTGGTGATTTGGGCAGAGAGAGTACTAAGGAGGTAAGCTTTAAAATCCTCAACTAGATTCTCGATATCTACTCTGGTTACTCCTCCACTTATGGACTTCTATATCTTTTTAAAATAAAAATGCTTTATAAAATTAAAATAATAATAAAAATAAAAATGACCTATGGTATTGACACATGGTATTGAGAACACATGGTACTAACCCATTATATTCATGTAGAATGTAGGTTATTTAAAGGAGGATATTAAACCAGCCTATATCCATGTTAACTCTTGATCCCATGATATTGATGGATGGTATTCATGTAGAATGTAGCCTATTCATGTTTTTCTTTTTCAATTTAATTAGAAATCAAATTTTAATTGAACTTATGTAACAATGAAATGGGTATATTTCTATGTAAGAATTAAATAGCTAGATTTATTTGTCAATTTAATTAGAAAACAAATTTTAATTGAACTTATGTAATAATGAAATGGAAAGAAATCGATTCATTCTAACCACTCATTAAAATTTTTCTTTTTTATATTGATTAAGTTCTACTGTGAATTCAATAGTGAAGAGTTTTAGAACTTATGTAACAATGAAATGGCTAGATATTTTTGTCAATCCAATTAAAAATCAAATTCTAATTATAATATTATCCTTTTGAAACTAGGTTTCAAATATTATCTATATAGACACCGTTATTCATACTTTGAATACGTTAGTGATTATGACACTGGAGATTTCCAGATTTGCAGACAGCTTTATATACACATAACTTTCTTTTCAAAGTCTTCATATTTTCCTTAAAAATAAACTACACTATTGTTAATATGCTTTGCATTGATTTCAGTTTTTTATTGAAAAAAAATTAGCAAGTGGAAATATATATGGTAATTATGTAGACACAATGTCGTTTTTTACCAATGCAAATATATTTTTTGGTTCTTCCATGGAAAGAAAATCATATAGTTTATATTCAAGTAGTGGTTTCAATAAAATCAAGATTTCATTTAAAATCCGTTTGGTAAAGTGGAATTCATTTCAAATTTGGCTTGAAAAGTGGAAATCATTTCAAATCGTATATTACTTATCAATCTTGGAATCTACTATGTAACAATATTGGAATATGTGTTCCAGCTGGGAAGTGGCTAATGGTACGATAATATGGTTTTTACTTAACCAAACATTTTATATAAGTTTTCATTTCAAATCCTGGCTTCTGAAGTGGAATTTATTTCAAATCCTATATTACGCAACAATCTTGGAATCTATGTTCCAACTCGGAAGTAGTTAATGTTATAATAATATGGTTTTTACTTAACTAGACATTCCATATAAGTCTTCATTTCAAATCCTATATTATAGAACAATCTTGGAATCTATTTCAATTTCAAATCCTATATTAATTAGTGTTATATGCTATTGCCTTACAACGTTTCTTTTGCAACATCTGATGCAATTGCACCTATAATTTTGCAAATCGGTTCCATATTATATCTCTGCCATGTGGCCCATACTGCAGAATCGGACATCACTATGAAAGGAAAAGGCTGTGTATGTTATAAAAAAACCAATTTTTTTATCCAAACAATTCTCCAAAGCTATAATTTCTTTTAAATAAAATAATTCATATTTATAAGTTAAATATTAAATTAAATCACATACCATATCACAGATTTTTTCCTCTATACTACTCTTTCCTATGTTATTGCTTTACAGCGTTTCCTTTGCAACATATGGTGTAATTACTAGTTTTAGGGTATTTACAAATAATGTAAATTCAGCTTACAGGGATGGATTAAAATTTCTAAAATAATTTATTTGTTTTTTCTAGATTAGTATAATTGTGTAGAGAAATTAATATTAATGAAAAAGCAACCTGTATTAGTTAAGGATTACATTGAAAAGAAAAGATTAATCTTATTTGTAATTATAAAATATTGAATAAATAAAAATAAAAATAAAATAATAATAATAATAATAATAATGTAATTTTAATAGTAATAAAAATTAGTTGAATTGAGTTGGTATAGGATTATTATGGTTGTTAGAGTTGGGAGTGAGAGAATATGTTTAAGTATATTTGACTTGGATGATTATTATTAGTTTTAGTTGATTGTGGTTGACATTGGTTCAATGTGGGCGACTTTATTTAAGTTTGGTTAGCTGTGAATGAGTTCATTTATTGTGGTTGTGTTGGTAAAAATTGGTTGACTATTATTTATTTCAATTGATTTTTCTCATAGTGGTCACTTGTATTTTAATGTAGGTTTAATTTAGTTCAATGTGGTTGACATTGGTTTGTGATGATGAGTATGGTAAAAATTTGTTGCTTATGGTTCAATTTAATAAAAATGGTTTACTATGGTCAATTGTGGTCAACTTGGTAGGACTATGCTTGACTTTCAATGTATGAGTTTGACTTGTCTAGTGCAAATTACTTAATTGAGTGTGCATATGTTTCATTGTGGTTAATTTTCGTTCATTGAGATTGACTATGATCAACATTTGTTGACTTGGTAACCTAAGCTTGATTATCGTGACTGACTACACTTGATCGTTGTTAACTTTGGATGAATGTAATTAATGACATTCATCTTCATTGACTTTCTCATGTAGACCAGCCACCTTCTACTGTAGACTAGCAAGATCTTAGTCCTCCAAATGAGCTGATTTCGACATACATACTTGATCAAGTAGTAGTTGACCATCCATCGTCTTCTACTACAGACCAGGCTTCAGGCACTACTGCGTCTATTATATCAGATGTTTGATTGCAATTATTTGATTTCATGATGTAGTTATTTGACTTCTTTGTATATATATATATATATATATATATATATATATGGTGATTTTTTTATTCATGTTTATGTACTTAAATTATATGTTGGTGTTGATGTGTATATTGTTTTTTTTTTTTGGTAAATGAGGCTAATCTATATTAATTTGAAAATAGAAATAGTACATATACTACAGGCTAGGTTGGTAAGTTGCGCGTAACAATCCCAGCCTTTGTTGTGTGGATAAGGGGCTACCTCCGTGGAGGAAACCAGCCTAGAAAATACTTGAAATAGGAAATTAAAAAATGCGCAGAAGGACTAGTGTAACTAGACATTAAAAAATATGCATAAGCATAAGTATAACTGGAAATTCCGTGGTGATAGCAAGCATGACAAAAAACAAGGAAGAACTGAGAAGCTTCATAGTCCTTAGCCTTCGACTTCATCATCGATGTATGGATCTTCCTCCACTATGGGGCAGACATTTGCCTACGTAGCTGCTTCCTCTGTCTCAGTTGGTGGATGCGAAGGCTTGGGGACTGGTGTGAAGAGGATGGGAGCCACCGGGTATTTTGCGTCAAGGACATGCATCCAAGTACCTTCAGAATCCATAATCCAAACATTTGTATCATCATCCTCATCTTCCTGAGCTGGAAGAGGCTTAGTCTTGCGAGGCGAGAGGTGCGGCTGGTGTGCAATGGTGGACTTTCAAGGTCCACTTCTGCCTCTCTGTGAAGCGTGTACAAGGCCCTCTTCCTACTGATCAGGTTAAGGGATGTGCCTAGAATATCTACCTGAGGAAGAGCCTTCAACATATTCCAGGTGATTATCCGTCCCACGGTGGTAACGACCGGGGAGCACCCCTCTCTAACCTCCATGGATGGTTCTTTGGTGCAGCCTAGGTGCCATGGTCAGTTGAAGCTAAGGAGTGACAGAGATAGTGGAATTCTCATTAGGTGGGGAGGTGCGAAGCACGGGAGAAGCATAAGAGGACAGGGGGTAATGCTGAGGGGGAAAGTGCATCAAGGGGCGCGAGGTAATGGCTGCTTGTAGACTTATGAGACTAGCAGGACAGATGGAGCTGGGGTAAGATGCAGATGCTGGAGGAATTGTAACCCAAGGTTTTATGCGTAGCACAGCTCTAGGAGGAGGGTTGCGCAATAGACTGGGCATGCAGGACGGCGAGAATAATAACCACAAATAAGACTGAAGGAGATAACTATGTGTCTCTTTTTGCTCATGGGCCTTCCTTTTAAAATTCCCGTGACACATGTGAAGGTGTAGAACATGATTTTTCCTCACACGCACCTGCATGCCATAACCATTTTCATGAGTGGACTTGAGTGAAGAGTTATGGCCAATTGGCGTGTTAATCCAGGTGATCATTTAGAATGATTGCTGTAGAGAGGTACCCTACAGGGGGTGATACTATCCAAGCATGTCTTCATCATACCTTATCTCGTTCATCTTGTTTGGATGATTACTAGCTTCAGGTTCCACATCAAGTGAGGACTTGTGCTGTAGATCTTCATCCTCATGGGCATGGGAGAGGCGATTGTCATTTGTACTCCTGTTGTCACCTGAATCTAGGGAGAGTAGATACTTTTGAATGAGATTATATAATTCTCTTCTTAAAGAATCATCCTCAGCCTGGGTGAGTTTGGAATGATACATCTCTCTATGGCTTTCCACACCCTTATTCGTGATGAGGTCCACAAATGAGTTTGCTTTCCTACACACATGGTGAAAAGAAATAGCTCTGTGATTGTGTATCAGTTGTTCCAGAAGCTTGAGCCTATGAGAAAGCCTCCAGCTAGTAGATACCTTTATGGATTCCACATCATGGAGAATTCTTGTGGCCGCCATAGTGATGATTTGTGAGTCTCCCTCAATTTCCAGGAGGAAATAATGAAACTTAATTGCTATGTAGATACCTTGGATGAGCCCCTCAAACTCTGAAAGGTTGTTGCTATCACATCCCCATATTGCCACAGTAGATCCGAAGTGGCTGACCCTAAGAGTTCTTAGAATACCACTGAATCTTGTATTTCCAGGGTTGCCTTTGGATGCGCCATCAAAATTACATTTGAAGAAGCCATTTGGGGGAGGCTTCCATTTTTTAGGAGCAAGGGCTCTACCAACGCTCCTTTGTAATATTCCTTTTTAAGGAAATTTATAAAACACAGCAAATGGTACAGCAATGGAATGTTCCTTGATGAAAGTATTCAACAGCGCATAAAATAACAGAAACGGCCTATGCAATAGATACACATTAACAGAGAAATCGCTGAGCCATTTTATTATATCGGGAAGTTATAACGAAATACAATACATGCGCAGGTGTTAGCGCCCGAAACTTTCCCACGGAAAATCAAAAGGTATTCAAGAAATAACAGGGGTGCGGCGGTGCACCGTTCTGCGTTCAAGCGGCGGGAGTGCTGTTGCGTGCTGCTAATATGCTGCGGCTGAAAGAAAGGCCCGCTACGAGACTCCCAATTCTGCCTCACGTACTCGTTGGGCATGGACTGTCCCCGCTCCTTCACCAGACCCGAAACCTCCAAATGATAGCCCTGTAGAGATCACACGAGTTGGACTGCGGTCTTTCCACACAGATAGCGCTGTCACTCCTGATACTGCTCTGCGATAAGTCCAACCTGATCCTCCTGCAAGATAATGATAGAACTGCCTCACCCGAGCAGGCACTCGAAGTCCCCCGAGGCTGAGGTTGAACTGCCTCACCCGAGCAGGCACTCGAAGTCCCCCGGGGCTGAGGTTGAGATCTCCGCTCGGAGACACTCGGCGCACTGAACAGTGCTACAGACCTGCTAAACAGCCGGTGTGCTCAAGTCTTAGCGACCAATACAATTTTCATAAAATTCATCAATAATGCAAAACATGGTGGCTCCCTTCCTTTTGTATGCGGCCTTCGTCACGAGCCCTTGACTTCCGCTTTCCCGCGCAGCCCCTCTCGGCCCAACGTTGCCAACTCAGCCGCGTACTTACCTTCCCGCGCTTGGATGAGGCACAGCCCGCTCACTGCTATTTCCCTTTAACCATAGGCGGCAAAATCTGTGTGAATTAATATTCCAATTAGCTATTGCTAATTGGGAATATTACAGTCTCCCCCGGAAAAATGTTGCTTGACCCCAAGCAACTGTAGTGATGGGTGCTGCCAGATCTTTTCATTTTCCCACGTCGCAACCTCATCCCAAAAAAAAAACAATTTCTTGTCCTTAAGCAATGCCTGAACAAGCCTCCCCTCTAACTGACGTTCCTCACTAACACTGCAAACTGTGCCTGGGTCTCAGATGCACCACTGAAACCTCTCTGACCTCTGCATCACCCTGACATGAAGGGACCTCTCAACGCCAGGATCCCGAACCGATCTCTCACCAACCAACAGTCCTCTCGGATCCCATCGCCACCATGGCCCATCATCACCCAAGTCCCACGGCTCAGGCTGCGCACTATATTTGGCTACAACTGATGCTCTCAGGGGTGAAGACCACCAACAAGCATCAATGCTCCCGGGCTCTTGCTGTGCTGCACCTGTAACTGCATATGCTGCCCCTCCAACTGCATATCGGCTCATCACCTCTATCCTATCCAAGTCCTGACTCAGTCCCATGCTGATCTTGCTCTCCTAAATTCGGGAAGGGGTCCTGAAGTAACAACAATCGGTGCCCTCCCGCCAACTGGGATCTGTAACATCTACTATGTCCAAGGGCCCCTGCTTTGCTGTGCTCCCTACGAAGAACACTATATCATCAAGAGGGTACCAACTCATGATCTCCCGCCAGTCCAAACTGGGAGAAGAATCCGATGTAGCAACAACGGCATGTGGAACATGCCTGGGATGTTGCCGCCAGCCCATAATCAACTCCCACTGCTCTGCCCTATCTACCAATGAAAGTTGCCTATAGAAGGAAGCCCCTCTCTCTACCATGGGCCAAAGTGGGCAAGGTATGCTGCAAGCTCCATCGATGTACTCCTGGAGAGTATTACTCACCGAAGGTACTGCAGCTCGGCCAACTGTATGTACATCTATCTGCATCTCATCAATGTGTCGGCCCAAAGATGGATGTTCCACCATCTCCAACAACTCATCCCTCTCATCGGGAATGTAAAACTCCTGCTGTCCCCTAGCTCCCTGCAGAACCATCCCATTGACCTCCAACATCTCTAGAGGATATGGATCTGTAGCTGTCGTCACCATACTCGATGCTTGTGCACCTAACTGCTCCCCTTCAAATGTTGACCCCAATGTTAGCAGCATATCCATCATAGGCTCAATGTGGGCGCCCATCTGGACCTCACCCAAGGAAATGTCATGCCTGATGTCCATAGTATCCTCCTCTACTAATTCAAGCTCCATCATATGCTGCTCTGGCTGAAACGTCACGAAGGACTCATCACCCAGAGTATCTCCTACACAGTCCCCTGAATGCTCACCCTGCACACTAGAACGCAGCTCTGGTCTACTGTCATCATCATCTCTGCTTGGCTGCTCTCGCTCCCCAGAAGCATCCTCATATGATCCCATGGACTCATGTGAAGAAGAGTCCACGTCCTGGCATACGGAAGGAATACCTACTACCTCTACGCCTGCCACCTCATCTGCATCTCTCCGGCATGAGTGATCAGGCCCCCAAGGTTCTTTGTAAATGAAGCAAAGTCCCTTCCTCCTAAGCTCCGGAAATGAAGGTGGGCTGAAAATCTGAACTTGGCAAGCATCATAGCTTACCCCATGTTGTCCTTCTCTCCACTCATGAGACGTGTAGAGTGTATGCTGATCCTGGGCTGCAAAATTATTGCCCCCCAATGGCCAAGTGAAGAACAATCCTCCAGAGAAGGTTCCTCCAACAATGAAGAACAAGCTGGCCCAAAACAATCCATCCATGAAGAATAGGACATGGTCGTCATGGATCATCCGAATGAGAGGTTTGCTGAAGGTTTTACATGATGATAAATGATGCAAACAATATCTCACGAGGATACAACGCAGTTTCATCCACTGCAACTTCAGAAAATTGCATGGCAAGCAATGTACAAGATCCATCACATCTACTAATGGATAGTAAATTGCTGAATATGACAACAACATGAGACCAAACACTTTCCCATGGCTGTACAATGGATGACTGTTAATCTCATGGCCCACCTCAAAAGAGAACGCATATGTAGTGGTGGTGGCCATGCCTCCTCCCATGCTCCCATTAGAACATGTAGTGCAGAACATGTGAGAATTTTTCCCATTCACAGACACATCCAGCTCATGTGTCTCCCTCATAATCAAGCCTCCTATACAAATCTGATCTATATCAGCAAATGAAGACATGATCAACAGCAAAATGAAGGAAATGCTGAAGGTTACCAGTGATGAAGAGGGGTACCAACAGCTTCCCCAACAAGTACAACGCAGTTTTACAAGTTGCTTCTTGATGAAAGTACAAGGAAAAATGTTTCTTGTTACATAGTTAATCATGCATGTATTTATATGATACATGCTATAGTGTATGAAATGAACATGCAAGTGATGATAAAACATTTGCCAAATGCCACAAAAGAGATGGCTTCCTCCATCATGTAGAATGGCCCAATGAAACTCATGGAGCAACATGACAAGCTTGCCCCCTTGTGAAGCAATGTACTGCATAAGAATGGTAAGAGTGTGAAAATAAATGAATGTACAAACAAATCCCTCACCATATGCTGGAAGTAAGATGGTACATGGATCTATGAATGAGTCCTCCATAGTGTGTTGGCATGCTATGAAGAAGACTGAACCTGGTGCTGCAAAAAGATGATCCTCCTGATGCTTGGGAACCCAAGTCAAGAAGAACAAGCCATAGATGTCTCTATCATCATTACCTCCTCTTGGTTCATCAAGTGCAACAAATGTGAAGTGATCCTGGGACCTATGGGTTATAGATCCACTATATCTCTGCGAGGCACTCTTCGCCCGTAAAGTTCTGCTCCACGGTGACAGCGTTGTGAGCTCATGCAAATAAGCTCTTGTCAATACAAAGCTCTGTTCTCTGACATGCTCCTTGTCAAAGACTCCTCTAACAATGCTGCAACAAATGTGGAACACCTCCCAAGTTGGAAGTGCTTCCAAACTATCATCAAAGACCAAGGAGATAGTGCCATCCCCTCTTCCTGCAATATCGTACAAAGTATGAGAGCAAACCAAGCAACAAGACATTGTGTTGCCTCCCCATACCTCCATCATACCAGTCATGTGATGAAGACATAATGAATGATATGAATATCATATCAAAACCATGCATCCATACTCTATGCTGCTCAATGATGCAAGTATCCAACCATCTTTCCTCCATCCTCCGACTCTTAGGAAGAGTGTTTGCCAAGAGATGGCCAAACTCTTTCAAGAGTAACCAACACAGCCAAGCCTCTTGCTGCCTGGTATCATAGATCTGCAAGTAGCCTCCTAGCTCCTTGCTCATCAACCACATCCACTCAATCACTTGTGGATGCCTCCTTCTTCTCCTCATCCTGGTACTCCTCCAATGAGGGTTACCATCCTCCAAAATCAAATTTCTGAATTTGCACTTCATAGGGTTTTGAAATGTAAACTTATCAAGGATCAATGAAACCCTATCAAGAATCAAATAGGTGGTAGGAAAAAACCTCCCATCATGATGTGTATGGCTCAAGGGATGTCCAACACAAGCATGAGAGATGTTATCCATCCGAAGACGTCCTCCATCTTCTATCTGCTCTTGCGAGAAGGGAACCAAATCATTGCGTTCCATAGTGTGTTGAAGTGCATCTATAGTGAGATCTCTCCTTGAGACCTCCCCTTCATCCATGTTGCAAAGCGCAGTGCAACCAGGCTACTCTATAGTAGCAATGAGATTTGACCCTTGGTCTACAAGAGTCCCATCCTCAAAAGTGTTGGCTGCCCCAACTGTCGATGCATGTGGCTGCTCATCCATGAGTGGGACAGTGTTTTCACAAGCCTCCTCAAGAGGTGATGTGATATCTTCTTCTTGATGAGAATTGGAAGCGCATGGTACTTCCTCTCCATTTTCTTCACCCTTCTTGTCCTCCTCAACGGTGGATGCCTTCCCTTTGGATCTGAAAAGAGATGAGAATAAACTCTCCTTTTTCACCGCTCTGGTCTTCTTGGGCTTAGACTCACAGGGACTAGTGGATCCCTCATGCATGGGAAGAGGTGATCTCCCAATGGTACGCTGCGAATCTGAACTCTGCATGGTAGAAAAACCACTGTTCCTATCACTGTACCTTCCTCCTTCATCCTGCCTAAGCTGACAGTAATCTTTGAAGGGCAAAGTTGCTTTGAAGTCTTCCCCCATGGACTGCCATTTACGGAAATAGTCTCCAAAGGGTATATGATCATGTTGCCTCTCTTTCTCACTCAGCACTGGCGGTAAGAATGTAGGCATTGTGATAATGTCCACAGGCTGAGCCAGAACCATGCTCTGATACCACTGTAATATTCCTTTTTAAGGAAATTTATAAAACACAGCAAATGGTACAGCAATGGAATGCTCCTTGATGAAAGTATTCAACAGCGCATAAAATAACAGAAACGGCCTATGCAATAGATACACATTAACAGAGAAATCGCTGAGCCATTTTATTATATTGGGAAGTTATAACGAAATACAATACATGCGCAGGTGTTAGCGCCCGAAACTTGCCCACGACAAATCAAAAGGTATTCAAGAAATAACAGGGGTGCGGCGGTGCACCGTTCTACGTTCAAGCGGCGGGAGTGCTGTTGCGTGCTACTAATATGCTGCGGCTGAAAGAAAGGCCCGCTACGAGACTCCCAATTCTGCCTCACGTACTCGTTGGGCACGGACTGTCCCCGCTCCTTCACCAGACCCGAAACCTCCAAATGATAGCACTGTAGAGATCACACGAGTTGGACCGCGGTCTTTCCACACAGATAGCGCTGTCACTCCTGATACTTCTCTGCGATAAGTCCAACCCGATCCTCCTGCAAGATAATGATAGAACTGCCTCACCCGAGCCGGCACTCGAAGTCCCCCGGGGCTGAGGTTGAACTGCCTCACCCGAGTAGGCACTCGAAGTCCCCCGGGGCTGAGGTTGAGATCTCCGCTCGGAGACACTCGGTGCACTGAACAGTGCTGCAGACCTGCTAAACAGCCGATGTGCTCAAGTCTTAGCGACCAATACAATTTTCATAAAATTCATCAATAATGCAAAACATGGTGGCTCCCTTCCTTTTGTATGCGGCCTTCGTCACGAGCCCTTGACTTCCGCTTTCCCGTGCAGCCCCTCTCGGCCCAACGCTGCCAACTCAGCCACGTACTTACCTTCCCGCGCTTGGATGAGCCACAGCCCGCTCACTGTTATTTCCCTTTAACCATAGGCGGCAAAATCTGTCTGAATTAATATTCCAATTAGCTATTGCTAATTGGGAATAGTACATCCTTGGGTTGATGTCCAGGGGTTATTTATGCTCATGTGCCATTTGTTCCATATGTTATGCTCTGCAGTAGAGGTGGGGATATCCTCCTGGCTCCAAGCATCTAGGGCCAACGTTTCAGTGAGGTTTATGTGTATCCTTTCCCAGAGCTGCTATAAGGTGGATACTTTGTCTTTAAATATTCAATTATTCCTTTCTTTCCATATGTTCCATATAAGTATGCCTGGAATTATCTGCTAGAGTCTGTTCAAAAGGTTACTGGAGTAAGGATTGTCCATCAAAATGCTCATGGCATTGATTAGGTTTCCCCTTTATCTGTTGGTACGACTGCATACTACTGCTATTTTTTTCCCACAAGGCATTAGAGGTAGGGCATTGGTCCAAAAGGTGGTCGATGTTTTCCAAGTTTTCCTCGCATAAAGGGCATCTGGAGGGTCCTGTAAACCCTCTCTTCAAAATATTCTCCCATTTGAGGATGCGTCGTTTAATGAGAAGCTATAAAAAGGTGGCTACTTTGGGCCAGAGTTTGGTCGACCATATCTTTTTCCAGATGAGATTTGTTGGATCTGGGTTCCGCTGATGCAAGAGGTTGTAAGCTTCCTTGGTGGAGTAGTTGCCACTTGGCATGTGACCCCAACGAAGGATGTCAGGTCCTGTCTGGGCTCTGATTTTTATTTTAGTGCTTAGTTCCTCCAGATGTTTGTGTGATTCCCATTGTTCTAGTCATCTTGCTATCTTTCTGTATGTAGCCAATTCTTGTATCCTTGAGTTGCGTCATCTGTCCAGAAATCTTATACACTCTTCCTTTGCCTTTCCTATAAAGCTACACTCCACAATGGTATGGGGAAGATGGAGGAGAGTCTTGGAAGTTGCTGCGAAGATTCCTCCCAGAATCTAGCTTGAGTGCCGCTGTGCAGCTCCCAGAAGCTGTGGGTCTGTCTCTTCTGCTTATGTTTTCTTGTTGCGTTCTAGATTTGTGATCCTTTCAGCTCTATGTTGAATCTGATAAGGTCCTCCTTGGGCCATGAACGAACATATTTGGCTGCTCGTAGTTTAGCCCACAGAGTCTGGGGGTTAGAGACCCATTTCCACCAGATACTACCTCCCATGATGTTGTTGTGCTCAAGATCACACAGCCCTAGGCCCCCATGACTTTTTGGTGTACATACTTCTTTCCAGTTGACTAAAGGCCATTTTTTTCTCTTTGGTACCACCCCACAGGAAATTTCTTTGCAGTTTTTGCATGGCCTTTAGGACCCATTTGGGTGTTGCAAGTACCAAGAAGAGGTAATTGGGGAGGGACTGCAAAACTGCTTTGATGAGAGCCAAATTGCCTACTATATTGAGAGTATGATGGGTCTAGTTGGATAGTTTGGTTTCCATTTTGTCCAGCAGAGCTCGTCAAGAGGAGTTATTAATGGTCGTGTCAGTGATAGGGGCTCCAAGGTATTTAGAGGGTAAGGATGTGATGGAAAAGCCTAGGATGCTGGAAATGTTGCACTGAGAAAGAGGGGGGGTGTGGAAGAAAAATATTTGCGATTCGTCAAGGTTGACCTCAGTAGCAGAGGCTTTGAAAAAGGAATCTATAAGAGATTTGAGTGTACGAGGTTCCTGGATCGAGGGTAACCCATGATCATGTTGTCATCAAAAAATTGTTGATGGGAGGAGGGGGGGAGGTTGTGGAGGGGTATACCCTGCAGAGCACCTGAGTGGATGGAGTTTTTGAGGAGGTGGCCCAGCCCTTTAGCCATAATGATGAAAATTAAGGGTGAGAGGGGGTCCCCTTATCTAATTCCTCTTTAGGGGTTGAAAGTTGAAGAGGGTATACAATTGACCAAGATTGAAAGAAATGGAGAGGTTATGAGGCTCATGATCCAGCGTATCCAGGTGTGGCTGAAGCTGAAGGCCAGAAGGACATATTTGATCATTAGGGGAATTTTGAGGTCTAAAATGGGCCTCCTAAGAAAAATTTACATCCAAAAGAAACTTTATAAGAACTAATAGGATTCAATATGATGATTTCAACCATGGGGGATGATTCACCATTTTTTAAGAAAAAGGGTAAAAATATTAAAAAATAATAAAATAACAAAACTACTTTTTCAACTCGTATTTTCAACTTATCTCCAAAATTTTTCACTCAAATTTTGAGTGGGAGTACTCGTTGGATGCAAAATTTAATTCTTCATCAAAGGAGTACCCATGTTGCATACTTTCGATGGACCCTACTACATGAAAAACGAGAAATACATGAAAAAACGTGTTTGCAATCATGTTTTTCATTTATTTCTCATTTTTCATGTAGAAGGATCCATCGAAAGTATGCAACATGGGTACTCCTTGGATGAGTAATTTAATTTTGCATCCAACGAGTACTTCCACTTGAAATTTGAGTAAAAACTTTGGGAGATAAGTTGAAAGTACGAGTTGAAAAAGTAGTTTTTTCATTTTTCCCTCTAAAATTTGATGATGTAATCAAATATTATTTTATTATTTCCACTGTTATTTTATAATTTCCTTAGGAGGCCACCTCAAAATTACCATAATTATATTCCCAGTTGAGTTTGTCAAAAGCCATGGATAGATCGATTTTGAGGAGCGTACCTAGTTTATTGGAAGATTTGAGAGGATGTATGACCTTGTGCATTAAGATGATGCCATCAAGGATTTGTCGACCTTCAACACAGCCCATTTGCTTCGGGGAGATGATCAGGGGGAGGATTTTCTTCAGCCTGTTAGAAATAACTTTGGAGATTGTCTTATAAATGACATTGCATAGTTCTATGGGCCTGTACTTACTTGGCATGGTTGCGGTTTCTTATTTTGGAAAAAGAGTGATGAAGGTGGCATTAAGTGTCGGAAGAATCCAATGAGTGGTACGCGATTCCTCCACTACACCCCAGACTTCGTCTTTGATGGTTTCCCAGAAGAAGTGGAAGAAGTTGGTGGTAAATCCATCAGAGCATGGAGCTTCTCCGGTCTTTAGTTGGAAGACTGCTTGTTCCACCTCAACAAGAGTGGTGGTTTTGAGTAGCATCTAGTTGTGTTCTTCCGTAACCAGCTTGCGAATGTTATGAGTGATTTTTCCTATAGCCTCATGCCTCGGATGATTAGGTTCTTGCAAAATTTTCCTGAAGTGGTTGCGCAACTCCTTCGTAATTTCCTCTTGATTTTCCACACTCTCTCCATTTTGGTTTTTGAGGACGGTGATTCTATTATGCATCTCGTGCTGAATGGTGGAGCGGTGGAAAAAATTTGTGTTTCGTTCTGCCTCTTTAAGCCAGCAGATCCTCGATTTTTGTCTCCATACGATTTCTTCTTGGCTCCTTCTTTCTTCCATCTGAGTTGATAATATCTTCTCCTAGTTATCTAAATCAGTTGAGCATCCTTCTATGATGATTGTTTGTTGTAACTTCTTAATTTTTTCTTCGAGCTCTCTTTGATCTTTGAAGATATTGTTGAAGGTGGATTTGTTCCATACCTTCAGTTTACCTTTGAGTATTTTAAGCATTGTCTGGAACTGGAGCATTTTGGTTCCTTGCGATGGTGATAGGGACAACCACCAAGCAGAGACCATTTCCTTGAACCCTGGGTGTTCGAGCCAACAATGTTCAAATTGAAATGGTTTGGGAGCATGCATACTCAGTCTTAACCATTGAATTTTTATTGGCCAGTGATCAAAACCTGCGGTAGGGATGATGGTAGCTGCTAGATCACCCCCCAGACGGATGAAGTCTTCCGTGATGAGGAGTCTGTCTAGCCTGCAAGCTATTTGGTGGGTGCCTCCTCTTCTATTATTGCAGGTAAATACGCCATTGGAAGTTTGGAGATCAATGAGATAGTTTTCTTGGATGAATTTCTTGAATCTATTGCTATTCAGGTCAAGATGCATCCTTCCTCCCTTCTTTTCCTGTAGGTTTGTTATCATATTGAAATCTCCTCCCAGCAGCCAGAGTGGTACAGACCTCTATTTATTGAGTTAAGCTATGTTATCTAGAAGCTCCATTTTCTGGTGAAGATTCTAGGGAAAGTATGCATTCATTAGTAGGCCATGGATGTTCGTTCCAATCAGGTGAAAGTTGGCTTGGACGAAATTCTTATTGGCATGATAGTTCTCTAAGGAGATGATTTGGGTGTTCCAGATGATTGCCAATCCTCCAGATGCTCCATTGGCATCTATCGCTATTATATTGCATCCTTTCCAAATCATTTTGAAGATTGTTTCCAGAGTGGAGATGGAACATTTGGTTTCTTGCATGTAGAAAATTGTAGGGTGTTCCTCAGTGATTATTTTCTTTATTATCCAGTTCTTGGCGGGGCTATTGAGCCCTCTTACATTCCATGAGATGATCTTCATTGTGGGTTTGGGGGGGGGGGGATTGGTAGTGTAGGCATAGAATCTTGTTAACTTGGGGAATCTCCCAGAATCCACCATTTCCTTGCCAATTTATACTATTCTTTACAGCATTATTTTCCTTCCTCTTTTGCGGGACTCTTTCGTGGACTATTTCGTATTTATGAGCGTACCCCACTGAATGCCTAAAGAGGGGAGTTGTTGTGCTTAGGTGAGGATTTCTTTGAGATTTTGGACCTACAACTTGGATATTAAGCGAAAGTCCTTCTTATTGCATGCATCCTCTAACCCTATGAGGTCCAGGCCCTCAAGGTTAACGCTCTCTGGCTCTTCCTCCATGGTTTCCGAGATCGCATCCAGAACCTGTTCTTTACCCTTTGACTTTGGGTTGTCCCCCGCAAAGCTAGGGGTTTGGGGTTTCAGAAAGGTCTTTGGTTGGATCTTGTTCTGTTGTGTCTTGGACGTCGGGTTTCTCCTTCGAGATGCGCCTGACTTCGTTGGCTGGTTCATTCTCATTCTCATTCAGCTGATTCAGGGCTGCGAATCTATTGCTAGTTGTCAGTCCTTTTTTATTCTGGTGAGAATTAGTTCTCTTTTTATGCCTTTTCTTGCTTTCTACCTTCGTAGATCCTTCTATTGCTTGGTCGTTTGATTCATTTTATGCCACCGCTTTTTTGTTTAGAGGGCAATCTTTGAATATATTCCCATGTTGGTGACATCTCCGGCATCTAAAAGGAACATGCTCATAATCTACAGTTTTTATCCATTCAAAGTATTCATGCAATAAACTTACCTCGCCTCATAGCGACTCCACTATGTTCATGTAGACACAGATTCAAGCATATGTTGTGTAGCGGTTGATATTTGTTTCCTCTGCTTTCTTGAAGAATTCCCCTAGGGCGTTGCATATATCCCTGAGTTTCAGCTCATCCCAATAATCCCGGGGGAGGGAGTAGAGCTGAATCCAGACCAGGGACCATGTAAGATCTTGTTTATCGGGGTTGAACTGCTCCGTCCAATGTGAGAATAATAAGCCCACGGAGTTGAAGAAATAGGGTCCTCCATCCATGATCCTATTTTTGTCTTCAATGCACGTAAAGATGACATTGAGGAAGCCTTTAGCACACACTTGAAGGTCAATATGGCCCTTGGGTTTCCATTTGGAAGCTATCCATCCTCAAGGGGCTTTTTCAGTGGGCTAGAAACCCATCAACTTGCCTATCAACGCATGATCCTTCATGAACTGGATTCTTTCGTTGATGCGATGAGTAGGGAGATCAGTCATTGTTATTTTGGGGTTCTTCATAATGCATGTTTCTGACTTGATGTTCACTTCTTCTGCTGCTAATGTAGTTGTCTGCTGCACTGTGGGAGTCACCCCTGAAATGTCATGAGACAGGCCAAAGTTTTATTGATTGTCGATGTCAGCCTCTACCACTACCCCTGTGGGAGGTTGGCCTGTGATGGGGGGAGCAGCGATCACCCCACTAGTTTCTGTCATAGATGAGCCTCAAGGCTGTCCAGGAGAGAGATCGCGACCTAAAATTCTGGGGGGGGGGGGAGTGGGGAGGTTTTCCTGGGGAAACCTGCGTGGAAACCTCCAAACCCCAGGTCATGGTGGTCGGCCTGGTGCAGAGCTCCTCTAGGTCAAAAAAATTTCTCGTGTCTTCTTATATGTGTATATTGTTAGGTCATGTTAGATATGTTCATTTAAAGTGCTTCTAGATACATGTGCATGTGATAATAGATATGCGACATGAGATTTATATTAATTTTAGGATGTGTGTGGTGATGATGTTAGATTGCAATCTTTGTGTTTTGTTAGATGTGATCATGATGATGATGCCCTGTTAAATTGTTAGATGTGTGCTAGATAATGATGTTTATATGTGATAATAAAAGTGTAAATAATTATATGATGATAGTGAATTCGAATGTGCATCTTAGATTTTGTTTATGTTTGTTAGATAATTATCGTCATAATGTTTATTTTTATGAAATAATGTTTATTATAGATCATGTATTGGCGAATTTATATCAAACTTTTATATATGAAATTGCATGTAAAATGACTTACTTAATATATATATATATACATATATATATATATATATATATATATATATATATATATATAAACTAGCACAACCACATTAAAAGTATTAATGTGGTTATATCAAACTTTTATATATGAAATTGCATGTAAAATGAATTACTTTAAAAGAAATGCAAAGATATATTTATAAACTAGCACAACCACATTAAAAGTATTAATGTGGTTGATATAAGATGTCGGCTTCATTTGTATCTACCGTTAATAAATATACCATTTGTATCTACCAAAAAAATAGTGTTACAATATAATTGTTATTATTATTATCATTATAATTAATAATAATTATGTTTTATATAATAATTATTTAATATTAAATGTTATTTATTATTATTTAATTTAAAATTATGTAATATAAACATGAAACCTAGGAATATGAACCCTTAGATTAATAAACTCTATGGATTGAAAGTATAAACCCAAGAGAATAATAAACCCAAGGGGTTATAGTAAAACCCCAAGGGATTATAAACCCAAGGGAATAATATTAATCCAAGGGATAATAAACCCAACGTATTATTACTAAAAATCAGAGGGTTTATATTCCTTTTGGTTTAAAGTATTAATCCCTTGGGTTTATAATATCAATCCCCTGGGTATATTAATCTAAGTGTTCATATTCCTAGGGTATAAAATTATTCATAGGTTTATAATATTAATCCCTTAGGTTCAATATAAATCATGGTCAACCAAGGGATTATATACCTTGGATTTATGATATTAGTCCCTTGGATTTAATAATATTATTCCATTGGATTTGTAATACCTTTGGCTTTTATTATTAACCCTTGGGTTTATAATATCAATCCCTTCGGTTTACTAATGTAAGGGTTCATATTTCTATGATTTAATACTAAAACACTGAGGGATTATGAACCAAAGGCAATAATATTAACCCAAAGGATAATAAACCCAAGGGAATAATATTAAACCCTAGGGATTAATATTATAAACCCAAGGTATATAAACCCTACAAAAAATATTATAAACCTTAAAACAAACATGGTTGACCATGGTTGAAAATGGTTTATTTTCATTTTGAGATAATAAGATTAATATTAGAACATGGTAAATAATAATTTACCATGGTTTACGTTGGTTGACCATAGTTCACCATGGTTGATATTATAAAACGAAGGGCATAATAAACCCTAGGGATCAATACTAAAACCCCAAAAGGCTATAACTCTAAGGGAATAAAATTAAACCCTAAAAACATGAACCCTTATATAAATAAACCTTAGGGATTAATATTAAAACATGGTAGAAAATGGTTTACCATGGTTTATATTATAAACCAAAGGGAATAATAAACCCTAGGGATCAATACTAAAAGCCCAAAGGACTATAAACCTAATGGAATAAAATTAAACCCTAGGAATTTAAACCCTTAGATAAATAAACCAAAGGGATTGACCCAAGGGATAAAAATTATAAATACAAGGTATATAAACCCTAAGATAAATATTATAAACACTAACATAAACATGGTTGAGCATGGTTAATATCCATATGGAGAAAATACTTGTCACAATGCGACATTGGACCATGTTTGACCATGATTAATTTTTATATTGAGACAATATTTGTCACAACACGGCATTGGACTATGATTTATTTCCATATTGTGACAATCTTTGTCACAATGTGACACTCGACCATGGTTGGCTATTGTTGACCATGATTAATATTATAAACCAAATGGAATAATAAGCCCAAGGGCATGATATTATAAACCCAAGGGATTAATTCTAAAACATCGAGGGATTATGAACATAAGAGAATAATATTAAACCCAAGGGATAAATATTATAAGCCCAAGGTATATAAACCCTAAGATAAATATTATAAACACTAAAATAAACATGCTTGAACATAGTTGATTTCCATATTGAGACAATCCCTATCACGATGTGACACTAGACCATGATTGACCATGGTGGACTATGGTTGATTTACATATCGAGACAATATTTATCACAATGTGATGTTAGACCATGGTTGATTTTGATACCGAGACAATATTTCTCGCAATGTTACGTCCAACCATGGTTGACCATGATTTTCCATGATTGTCCATGATTTTCATATGGAGACAATTTTTGTCACGATGCGACATTTGACCATGGTTGACCATGGATGACCATGGATCAACGTGGCTAGCTATGATTGACCATGATTAACCATGAATGATATTATAAACCCAAGGGAATAATAAAAACAAGGGATCGATATTATAAACCCAAGGGAATAATAAACCCAAAGGAATTATACTAAAACCTAAAGGGATTATGAACCAAAGGGAATAATATTAAACGCAAGGGGAAAATATTAAAAACTCAAGGCTTATAAACCCGAAGATAAATTTTATAAACACACAGTTGACCATGGTTGATTTTCATATTGAGACAATTCTTATCACAATGCAACGTTAGACCATGGTTGGTTTACATATTGAGACATTGTTTGTCACAATGTGACATTAGACCATGGTTTACCATGGTTTATTTTGATATCGATACAATATTTGTCACAATGCGACATTATACCATTGTTAACCATGGTTGGTTTACATATCGAGACAATCTTGGTCATAATGCGACATTAGACCATGGTTTATTTTCACATCAAGACAATATTTGTCACAATGTGATGTTCGACGATGGAAACCGTGGTTGATTTTGATATTGAGACAATTTTTTTCACAATGTGACATTCAAGACCATGGTTTATTTACATATCGAGACAATCTTTGTCTCAATGTGACATTGGACCATGGTTGATGATGATTGATTTTCATATCGAGACAATCTTTGTCACAATATGACATTCGTCCATCGTTGACCATGATTAATTTTCATACCGAGACACTCTTTTTCACAATGCGACATTCGACTATGGTTGACCATGATTGTCCATGTTTTCCATATAGAGGCAATTTTTTTCATATTGCGATATTCGACCATGGTTGACCATGACTCGCTATGATTGGCCATGATTGATATTATAAACCTAAGGGAATAATAAACCCAATGGATTAATACTATAAACCAAAAGGATTAATATTAAAATCCCAAGGGATTATGAACCCAAGGGTTTAATATAAAACCTAAGGGACAAATATTATAAACCCAAGGTATATAGACCCTAAGATGAATATTATAAACACGTGGTTTACCATGTTTTATTTTGGTATTGAGACAATTATTATCACAATATGACGTTAAACCATAGTTGGTATACATATCGAGACAATCTTTGTCAGAATGCGATGTTAGACCATGTTTGACCATGGTTGATTTCCATATCGAAACAATATTTGTCACAATGCAACATTAGATCATGGTTGACCATGGTTGATATTCATATTGAGACAATATTTGTCAAAATAAGACGTCAGACCATGGTTTATTTTCATATCGATACAATCTTTGTCACAATTTGACGTTTGACCATGGTTGACCATGATTGTCCATGATTTTCATATGGAGACAATTTTTGTGACAATGAGACATTTGACCATGGTTGGATATGATTAACCATGATTAAACACGATTGATATTATAAACCCAAGGTAATAACAAACCTAGGGGATCTATATTATAAACCAAGGGAATAATAAACCCAAAGGATTAATACTAAAACCCTAAGGGATTATGAACTCGAGGGAATAATATTAAACCCAAGGGACAAATATTATAAACCGAAGGCATATAAACCATAAGATAAATATTATAAACACTAAAATAAACATGTTTGACCATGGTTGACTTACATATCAAGATAATATTTGGGATAATGTGACAGTTGACCATGGTTTATTTTCATATCCAGACAATATTTGTCACAATAAACCCAAGGAAATAATAAACCCAAGGGATTAATACTAAAACCCTAAGGGATTATGAACCTAAGGGGATAATATTAAACCCAAAGGAAAAATATTATAAACTGAAGGTATATAAACCCTGAGCTAAATTTATTATAAACCCTATGAAGAATATTGCACCCTAGGAATATGAACCCTTAGATTAATAAACACAAGGGATTGATACTATAAACCCAAGGGATTAATACTATAAACGAAAGGGATTATAAACCTAGTCTTAGGGTTTATATGCCTTTTTTTATATACGTCGATCAATTATATGCACAACCACATTAGTAAATGTGATTGAAAAACACCAATAAGAAATATTAATCATAAAAATCAATAATCATATTGATAAATATATTTTAAATAAGAAAAATAATAAATATAATAACATTACAAGTAATAATAAATGAAATAATAATAAAAATAATAACATTACAATTAATAAAAAATGAAATAATAATAAAAATAATAACATTTCAACAAATAATAAAAAATTACAACCAAAAAAATAATAATAAAAATAATAACATTTCCACAAATAATAAAACATTACAACCAAAGAAATACTATTAAAAATAACAACATTACAAAAAATAATAAAACATTACAAAAAATAATAAAACATTACAACTAATAATAAATTAAATAATAATAAAAATAATAAAATTACAACTAATAATAATAAAAAGTAATAACATTATGACTAACAAAAATTATGAATTTATACCCTACAAATATAAACTGTAAGATAAATAATGCAAGGAAATGATACTATAAACACAAGGTAATAATATTAAACCCAAAGATAATATTAATAGAAAAAAGGCCAAAATATTTTTATCCAAAGGGGATAACATTAAACTCATGGGATCAATATCATAAACCCATGGTTGAGAATTATGATTAGAGTTGACAATGATTGAGCATGGTTGATTTTTATATTGAGACAATCTTTGTTACAATGTGATGTTGGACTATGGTTCACCATGATTATAAACTCAACGGATTTATATTAAACCCTATGATTAATATTATAAACCCTAGGAATAATATTATGCCCTAGGGATATGAACCCAAGGTACTCATATTATAAACCCTAGAGAATAACAAACCTAAGGGATTAATACTAAAACTCCAAGGGATTATAATCCGAAGTGAATATTATTAAACCCAAGGAATTAATATTGTAAACCTAAGGTATATAAGCTCTAAGATAAATATTATAAACCCTAAAATAAATATGGCTGACCATGGCTGATTTTATTCATATTAAGACAATCTGTGTTGCAATGTGGCGTTGAAGCATGATTGACCATGGTTGAGCATGATTTACTTTCATATTGAGACAATATTTGTCACAATTTGATGTTGGACCATGGTTGACCATGCTTGATTTTCATATTGAGATAATCTTTGTCACAATGAAATGTTGGACCATTGTTGACCATGATTGACAAATATTATAAACCCTTAAATAAACATGGTTGACCATGGTTTACCATTGTTGATTTTCATATTGTGAAAATATTGAGAAAATATTTGATTTCCATGGTTGGTTTTAGACCATTATTCCGAAGGTAAGTATGGTTAACCATGGTAATCATGTTGAATGTTGTTTACTATGATGCCCATGTTGACTATATTTGACCATGTGAACAATAACAAACAATAGCTAACATGTAACAATGTATAAATATTATATACCCTAACATAATCAATTGCATTTATCTCAAGGTTTATAATATCAATCCCTTAGAGTTTTAATAATAATCACATGGGTTTATAATATTAACAATCACACGTGTTTATTAATCCCTTGGGTTTAATATTATGCCCTTGTATTTATAATTCTTCAGGTTTAACACATTCGTTAATGTTCAAGGGATATATTTATGTAGCATTCCAACGTGACAATATCAAACCAAATATTATAAAACTAAGAATTAGAAAAGCTAATGTTATAAACCCTATGATTATTATTATAAAATCAAAGACTATAAACCCTAGTATAAACCTTAGGGATTGTAAACCCTAGGTATTATAAACCCTAGTATTTATATTATAAACTCTACGCTTAATATTAAATTATTCATGGTCATTGACAATGGTTTACCATGGTGAACATAGATAACTATGGTTAACAATGGTTGACCATGGTGACCATAGTTAGTTATGGTCAGTAATAGTCAACCATGTTGATCATAGTTGATGAATGTCCACATTGGTTAAACTATGGTTGACCATATGTGAGTATTTTTAAAAATCTTTCATTATGTTTTGACTATGGTTAATAATAGTTTGACAATGGTTAACAATAGTTTGACTATGGTTGTTCATGTTCACCATAGAAATATTGACTATGTTTGAATATGTCATCATCTTCACTAACATTGTATATTGTAAACATAGGGTTGAACAGGTTTGATGATGGTCAACTATTTAAACATTTACTATCAATGTTAACTATTAAGGTTTGACTATGTGTATGTCATGTGTTTGAAAATCGTGTTCAACATGGTGGCTATGTTGACTGTTGTTGACTCTGATGCCCATGTTGACTATATTTGATCATGTCAAAAATAGTCGACCACCGTGACCATGTGTTAATTTATAAATTATATATAGTGAAGATATTATAAAATTATATATATTCATATTTTATTAATATGTCATTAATGTTATATTAGAATCTCATCAATCCTATATAGATATAATGCTATTAATATTATGTTTGATATTAATTATGTGTTAAGTAAATATTTTATTAATATTGTATCAATATATTGTTATTAATAATATATTTTATATTAATTATGTATTAAGTAAATAATGTATTTTTTTTTTCTAAATTATGCTAATTTCTATTATAATGTACTAAGTTATAATCATACTTTAGGACAGGGGTTGCTAGACAAGCCAACCCGTGTTCGATGAAGATTGTTCAAAAAATAAGAAATTGGGCTTCCCTTTAAGGGGAAACGAACCCTTAACGAGTTCAGAAATTCAAAAAATGGGCTTCCCTTCAAGGGGAGACCAGCCATTAGCAGAAACAAGAGTGACATAGTTTTCCAGAAGAAACAAAGATAGACATAAAAACCATAAAGGAGCATATATAAATTGAAAGAAAGGAGTGCCAAGAAGCTGAAACTACTGGTTCTGGGCTTCATTATTCTCTCTTTGAGGATTTTACTCAATTATGAAACAACCATAATTAGACATGGTCTCGATATCCTTCTTTGAGAGCTAGGGGGCCAGATCCGGAGTCGAAGTGGAGACCATATAGGTCTGCTTGGCCAAAGCTGAGGGAGCCACGTTGTCAACCGATGCTTCTCTTTTCTGGGTGTCCTCTGATGGGCTGCTCCAACCACTACCTGAGTAGTCCGCCAAGTGTTTGACAGGGGGTTCGATGGATTTTCGAGGCAGAGGGGAAGAGGAGCGCGATATTTTTGACTTGTGCGGCCTTTTCCTACTTCTTGAGTTAGAGAGGTGATGCTTCTCCTCCGGGAGGTGAACCAAGAGATGGGCAGAGAGAATTTGGGGGTTGAGAAACTTAGGTTCTTCCAGAGCAACAGAGAGGGAAAAAGAGTGCGCAGACAGTCCAGGAGCCGGAGCACAGGAGGGAGTGCCTTTGCTGTCTCCTCCACGACAACGCATTATGTGGCATCTCGGCATGAAATCGGTGGGGTGTAGGGTCTACAGGGATGAGGAAGAATGCACAAAGGGAGACAGGAAAGGATGATATTAACGGGTAGAGGCGTGACGGAGGAGGTCTGTGGAGAATGAAATTCAAAACAGTAAATGAAATTGATGGGAGCCATTAGCCATAAATGGCCAGCTTGTAGGAGCGAAGGTCGAGTGGGGGGGCGAGTGAATGTGGCGAAGTTCCGGCGTCCTCCCCTGTACAACATATTTATGGTCTTCATGTGGGAGGCAGGTGCTGCCATATGGTGCATCCAGGTGCCCCTGCGTTGAATGACCAAGTGGCATCCTGCATTGAAAAAATCAATCACTCGCACGTGGGGTAAGTAAATATTGTATTAATAAACCAAACATTAAGAAATAAATGTTTTAATTAATATATTAATTTAAACTATGATTATAAATCCTTGCATTAATATTAAACGTTAATATTATAACTAAGTTTAATATATTAAATCTTGAGATAATTGATGGGCCTCTACATTAGACATAAATTAAGGCCCATCTAACCTTTCTTAGGCTCATCTACATTTATTATGCACATAAAATGATATATTAAATATCCCCTTCTACACTTAATAATGTTTTCTTATGCTTTAATATGTTCTTAGGAAGGTTCAAAGGTAATTGCATATTTGTGCCTAATATTGGTTATTTTTGTAGAATATTGTGAGAATATTGGGAAAATTATGCAGATTTGGAGAAGGAGATAATTTAGGGACTTTCTCCCTGCAACTGGAAGATCAAGATTGGAGAATATATGAGCACAATATCAGGAAATTATTGAGAAATATTGGACAGATTCAAGGGGATTGTCCACCCTCCTTAACTCTCAAAGGCAGCGAAAGGATCCCTAAGGATTCCCTCCAACAATTCAAATTCCAGAGGCAGCCAAGCAACTCAAAGAGGAGTGCACTCAATATATGTTTACTTGGAGTCAACTGGACTCAATCACTATTTTCAAGGGAGCTATTGGTAGCTGCCCCGTAGAATAAATAGAGTAGAGCTAGAGCTAGGAAGGGTTCTTGGATTCCATTCAAAACTTTTGTTGCAAGCTATTAAGAATTTTATTATTATACTCAGTGATTAAACTTTCAGAAATGTAATGAGGCTATTCTCTTCCTAAAATGAGTAGACAACCTCCATTTTACTGATTTAGTTCCATAGATTTTGTCTCGTGGGTTAGGGCCTAACCCATGTGCCTGAGCTTCTCTGTTGTTTTCGTTCTTTCCTTTCTATCATTTAGTTAGTTCTACTTATGATGGTTTCATTGTGGTTTAGCTTTTTCTTTTAGTTTGTTGTTATAGTATTTCATTTTCTTATGAGAGTAATAGAGTGGAGGAGAAAAAATCCAAAATTTGTGGTCAAGCCTTCCCCTCTCATCTTTGTCAATAGAGTCCAAGAAGAGTTTACCTTCCCGCAGGCAGAAAATGCTTTCTGTTCACTATTTTATCATACATTTTATCTGTTTTTCGTGCATGGATATGTAGGGTTGTTTGCAGTAATAAGAATCAAAATTTCCAGAGAAGTTCATTCGGTCGTTCCGCATCATTTTCCAATTCCTCTCCATCTCTATGTTATGCTTCTGAACCTGAATTTTATGCTTCCATTTACCTCCTTTTCCTCTTATTTTCATTCCGCGCCTTTTCATTCCCAAAATGCTTGAAAAGCATCAAAAGTCTGCCTCCACACTTTTCTCATTGACTTTCCTTCTTATTGCATTTCAGCCATCGCAAAATCATTTATCTCCTTTATTTTACAATTGTTTATTGCGATTTTCTCTTTACCTTTCCACCTTACTACTTATCGTTTATGCTCGAAAACACTTTAAACATTGGATCCCAACCTTTACTCCTTCGAATTTACCGCAATTCCCGTATCGCACTTCGCACGTCACAACCTTTTCCCCTTTTCCTTTAACACTTACCGCTCCTATCTGCCGATTGCGATACTGGTATCGCGCTCCACCACCGGTCCCACCGCTACGCCATCCACCGCATTGCATAGCTCAATGTGCATCTTTTATTTTCTTCCCGTTAACACTTACTACTCCAAACTCCAGTTGTGATATCGCTCCGTACTCCACCACATCACAAATTGTAAATTTCATTCCGGAGTCTTTATCCCCTCGAATTTTGCACTTTGTCATTTTTATCCTATCGCATATCGCATATTGCGCTCTCTCCCCAACAACACTTACGCTATCCCTCCAACTTTGCGATATTGCGAATTATGATATCGCATATTGTACATCGCACTTCTGTCCCTCCATCACACTTCCGCCATCGCACTTCTAAGAGCCTCTGCTCAAAAGAATTTTTAAGCTATAATGAGTTTTAATAAGGTTTAAACCCCCTCTTTCCACTTCTAAGCCTTGTTTCATGTGTTAAGCCCTCCATTAGCCTCTTTAGCCCTTTTTCCTCCAAAGTACAAGAAACACTTTTTCAAGTTTAGTTAGATCATGAATAGTTGCATGGATAGAAGCATGGTAGCATGTTAGATAGATCATAGGATAAGTAGAGTGCATTTATCCATTTGGCCAAGTTAAGTAAGTTTTAGAGTTAATTTATTTTCTTCCATTTCTTTCGAGAAAATTAAATTAGTTTCCTTTCAGTCATTTTCTTTCTGCAATTTAAGTTAGGTTCCTTTCTTCCATTTATTTTTAGCAATTTAGTTTAGTTTCCTTTATACCATTTCTTTTCAGCAACTTAGATTAGTTTCCTTTCCACCATTTCTTTTCAGCAATTTAATTTAGTTTCCTTATGTCATTTCCTTTCTACAATTTAGTTTAGTTTCATTGAAGTGTGACAGACTTCACTAAGAACCCCTAAAAGTAGCACCCTTTCGTAGAGTGGAAGAGGATGACATGAGTATAATGAATCTGCTATGTATATAGCATTGTCACCTCCAAGTTTGTATGAACCCCGGGTTGATAAAGTAAAATAAGGCAACCCCTGGGAGTTGCAGCACTCTTGGTGCAATACCAGGGCTCACCACTTTTTGGTGCCATTGTCAGGGAGGTGTCTAGTAAATGCTTTGATTCTGTTTTAGCAATCTTTTTTTCTTTCCTTTTCCACGTTGTTTCCGAAATATGGAAAAATACAAGAAAACTATGATTTTCGTGCCTCATAGGTGTAGGGATTCTCAGAATTTAAAAAAAAATACTTCTCCAATACCAACCCCCCCACTTGACCACATCGTGCAGTAAGAACCACATCACCATATGCTTTTGAAGGTAGAAGAGATGGATGGATATGATGGAAATTAAGAAGATATTATTGGATTTCCCATTCAATATATGGACATCAGTGTACATATGAATAACATACCTCCATATTTCCTTCCCAAATTCCATGGTATGAGGACAGAGGATTCAGAAACATTTCTCTTTGAATTTGAGATACTTTGTAGATTTTATGGCTACTTATCACACACTAAAAAATTGAGATTGTTTCCTACGCCATTGAAGGATAAATATCTTAAATGGTTCATGAGTCTAGGTACTAATTCAATAAGATCATATAATGATATGCAAAAAATATTTCTAGAAAAATATAAAGATCGTGGTCTTAGAGAAGAAAATTTTAGAATGAACCAAGAGGAAGATGAGAGCCTTGAGGATCTAATAGAGAGGTTCATGTATAATGTTAAGAGGGAAAAATTGCATCATTTAGGATTTTACACATTAAAAAACCTCTTAGTTAGAACAATTAAGGATGAGTGGATTAATCTCCTTAATCTCATGAGTAGAGGAGATGTATACCAGCTGTCATTTGAAGAAATTTTTAAAACATGCAAGCACATATCAAGAGGAAGGGAAAGAGTAATTAAGTCAGCATCAACATTGGTAAGGAAAGATGAACTTGGAAATTTTCTTGATAACTTTAAAATAGAAATTCTTAGCAATCTAAGTGAACAAGTAGAAATGTTAAGAACGAAAAATGAGAAAAAATAAGATGAAATTTTTGTTATCCATGCAAAATATTATGCTACTGAATTTTGTTCATCATTCCCCATGTTTAAAGAAGTTTACCAAGAAGACAATGGAGCAAGGCGATAACCAAAGAAGCTATGCTATGTAGCTCCAAGGAGACCCTGGCAGCCTAGTCAACATGATATGATGCAAGAACCCACTTCACAATTTCAAGCATATTCACATCCATCTCAAACTAATTGGGACACACTCCCTCCTTGGAAACCTTGGCCATCCCAACCCCACAACCAATCTTGGCAATATGGTTGGCAAGGACCTTATTAGGAAAATCCTCAATATCCTCAATATTTCCCTCCATATCCTCCATACCCAACTCCATGCTATCCCTACCATCCACCTCCACCTCAACCAAAACCTCAACCATATCAATCTCATATATCCACCCCCACTCAACTACCTGTACCACCATTTGCAAACCAATGAAGTATCTCAGCTCAGTTACATTGTTGAGGTACAACACTTCCAAACATCTCCTCTTGATCTAGATGGTATTCATCTTAGTTCAAGAAATTTATTGCAAAGAAGAGATTTTCTTAATGTCATTGAAGGACAACATCAAGAAGAAGAAGATACAAATGAGGAGATCAAAAGATCAAGGGTTGCACTTGATGAAGATATGGCATCAGAATCAGATGTTGAGAAAGTTTCCTCACGTTTACCAGCATTTCCTCCATGTGGTCAAGAGAACAATCGGAAAAAAGAGGAAAATTTTAATTTCATAATAGAAGAGGACATCCAAGGTGATCCAACTCAGCAAGTGGACCAGGGGCATCACAACTATATTGACATATGGTTCCAAACAGTCATTAAGTTGCAATAACATGCTCTTCTCAAATAGAACTTGATACAATCTCAGTCAAAGTAATTCATATCTCATATTTAGGTACATGTCAGAGCATGTATTACAAGTGTGCACATGATTTTATCTGTCATATTGACGTGTATATGGCTCCATTAGAAGTATTCCTATACTTGAAAAAGGTTTTTTTTTTCAAGTAGAGTAGGAAAGTCAAAAAGAAAAAAAGGGAAGAAGAATAAAATCTCAGGTGAAAGCCTCTTTTGAGGCATCTGAGATTAGCCCACTAATTAAAAACCTCCATGAGGCAGTCATTGGGTTGAGAAAAAATAGAAATAAAAATAAAATATCCTAGGTGAAAACCTCCTTTGAGGCGCCTAGGCAGACCTACTAGTGGAAAACCTCATTGAGGCAACTATTAGGCCTTATATATATATCCTAGGTGAAAATCTCCTTTGAGGCACTTAGGAAAACCTACTAGTGGAAAACCTCATTAAGGCAGCTAGTAGGCCTTAAAAAAAAAAAAATAATAATAATATTCTCCATGTATCTCTCTCTAATGAATGTAGGTGCTCTCCAACCTTTGTAAGTAGAAAAAGAGCAAGTTTGCACAAAATGAAAATTTTGTGAAAACCCTGGTCAAAGGTAGTCAAACTTGGACATCCTCCTCCTGTGCTCAGAAGATCCAAAAGGACCTCAAGCAGATTATCACATGTAGCTTTAGAGCAGCTTCAGAACCACCGAAGACAACTTCAACAACCATATCAACAACTTCAATATCACCTGCAAAAACAATTGAATGGTAACGCTAAGGTATGAAATCATCTAAACCTTTCTTTGAATCTATTTTAGCTTTAGAAAACATTAAAAAGTGTGAGAAGGAAAGAACATAGCCAAAATCAGTAGCAGAGAAACCTCAACCTAATTTAGCGACTAGCCTCTCTTTTTCCACCAAGAAGAGGAACACGACAAAATTAAAAATGACTTGAGAAAGTGGGTAGTAAGCAGTTCATTGTAATGGAAGACAAGGAGTGTCAAGGGGTAACAAAGGGTTAACTCAGTTAACAAAGAAAGAACTATGAGTTTATTCTGCATGCAAAAAAAAGAAAAAGAAAAAGAAAAAATCAAATAAAAGGTAGATCAACCACCTCTTGGCATGCGAAATAGATTTGTTTAAGGCATATGAGGACCTCCATGAAGCACCTATGAGAAGAAATGAAAGAAGAATAGTAAGAATGTTAGCAGGAGGAGCAGCGCATGGGCCAATAAACAGAAAATGAAATAATCCAGCATGTCGGAAGAACCATAAGGCAGGGATGATGAATAGGTTTCTCAGAGGATGAGCAATAGTTTCAGTAGGGGGGTGATGATGGGCCTCTAAATTAGACATAAATTAAGGTGCATCTACCTTTCTTATGCACATAAAAAGATATATTAAATCTCTCCTTCTGAACTTAATAATATTTTCTTATGCTTTAATATGTTCTAAGGAAGGTTCAAAGGTAATTGCATATTGGTGCCTAATATTGGTTATTTTGTAGAATATTGTGAGAATATTGGGCAAATTATGGAGATTTGGAGAAGGAGATAACTTAGAGACTTGCTCCCTACCACTGGAAGATCAAGATTGGTAATGAACGCAATATCAGGAAATTATTGAGAAATCTTGGAGAGATTCAAGGGGATTGTCCACCCTCCTTAACTCTCAAAGGCAGCCAAAGGATCCCCAAGGATTCTCTCCAGCAATTCGAATTCCAGAGGTAGCCAAGAAACTTAAAGAGGAGTGCAGTCAATCTATGTTTACTTGGAGTCAAGTGGACTCAATCACTAATTTCAAGGGAGCTATTGGTAGCTTCCCTGTAGAATAAATAGAGCAGAGCTAGAGCTAGGAAGGATTCTTGGATTCCATTCAGAACTTTTGTTGCAAGCTATTAAGATTTTTATTATTGTACTGAGTGATTAAACTTTCATAAATTCAACGAGGCTATTCTCTTCCTGAAATGAGCAAACAAACTCCATTTTACTGATTTAGTTCCAGATAGCTAGGCTCGTGGGTTAGGGGCCAACGCATGTACCTCATCTTCTCTGTTGTTTTCATTCTTTCCTTTCTTTCCTTTATCTAGTTTTGTTTATGTCATTTAGATAGTTTTTCTTCTGATAGTTTCATTTTTGTTTAGTTTTTTCTTTTAGTTTGTTTTTGTAGTTCTTCGTTTGCTTACAGGAGTAATAGAGTGGAGGAAAAAAAAATCTAAACGCTGTGGTCAAGCCTTCCCCTCTCATCTCTGTCAATAGAGTTTGAGCAGGGTTGACCTTCCCACAGGCAAAAAAGTCTTTCTGTTCACTATTTTTATCACGCATTTTGTTTGTTTTTCGTGCACGGATCAGCTGGGTTGTTTGCAGTAATAAGCATCAAAAGTTCCAGAGAATTTCATTTAGTCATTCCGCGTCATTTTCCAATTACTCTCCATATTTGTGTTACGCTTCTGAACCTCTCTTTTATGCCTCCATTTCCATCCTTTTCCTCTTATTTGCATTCCGTGCCTTTTCATTCCCAAAATGCTTGAAAAGAATCAAAAGTCTACCTTTGCCCTTTTCTCCTTGAATTTCCTTCTTATCGCATTTCGGCCATCGCAGAATCCTTTCTCTCCTTTTTTTTTCCATTCTTCATTGTGATTTGTGCTTTACCTTTCCACCTTACTACTTACTGTTTATGCTCGAAAACGCTTTAAGCATTGGAACCCAACCTTTACCCTTTCGTTCGAACTTACCGCAATTCCCATATCGCACTTCATATGTCGCAACCTTTTCCCCTTTTCCTTTAACACTTACTGAATCTGTCTGCCGATTGCAATATTGGTATTGCGCTCCGATACTGGTCTCACCACCACGTCATCTACTACATCGCATATCATAAAGCGCATCTTTTATTTTGTTCTCGTTAACACTTACCACTCCAAACACCGATTGCGATATTGCTCCATACTTTGCAACATCACAAATCACATTCTGCAATCTTTATCCCCTTGCATTTTACACTTCGTCATTTTTATCATATCGCATATCGCGCCTGCTCCCGACCAACACTTACACTGTCCCTCCAACTTTGCAATATTGTGGATTGCGATATCGCATATGTTACATCGCACTTTCGTCCCTCCATCGCAGTTCTGACATTGCACTTCTAAAATCCTCTGATCCAAATCTTTTTTGTGATATAATGAGTTTTAATAAGGTTTAAACCTCCTCTTTCCACTTCCAAACCTTGTTTCATGTGTTAACCCCTCTATTAGCCTCTTTAGCTCTTTTTCCTCCAAACTGCAAGAAACATTTTTTCAATTTTAGTTAGATCACGAATAGTTGCATAATTAGAAGCATAGTAGCATGGTAGATATATCATAGGATAAGTACAATGAATTATGGTTTAGAATTAATTTACTTTCTACCATTTATTTCCAGCAAGTTCAATTAGTTTCTTTTCCTTCATTTTCTTTTTTCAATTTAAATTAGTTTCCTTTCTGCCATTTCTTTTCAGCAATTTAGATTATTTTCCTTTCTGCCATTTCTTTTCAGCAACTTAGATTCGTTTCCTTTTTTCTGTTTCTTTTCAGGAACTTAATTTAGTTTCATTCTATCATTTAGTTTAGTTTCATTGAAGTGTGACAAACTTCACTCAGAACCCCTAGAAGTAGCACCCTTTCATAGAGCGGAAAAGGATGACATGAGTAAAATGCATCTGCTATGTATATATCACTGTCACCTCCAAATTTATACGAACCTCGGGTTGATAAAGTAAAGTAGGGCAGCCCCTGGGAGTTGCACCACCCTTGGTGCAATATGAAAGTTCACCAATAATATTATAACAAATATTATGATTAATATTATAAACCCTAAAATTAATATTATAAAACATTATCTTAATATTAAATATCTAGATTAATATTATAAACTTAATAATGCTATAAATCCTAAAATTAATATTATAAATTTAATAATATTAATATTGTAAAACCTAATAATGTTAATATTATAATATTGGGTTTACTATTAAGATTTAAAATTAATGTTAATAATTTGAATATTAACCATAACATGTGTAACTTATTGACTTTCTATTGTGGATTATCAACATTAAATTTAACTTCTTGTTTTTCCATTGTAAATTATAAATTATCAACATTGAAGTTTATCAATTGAGTTGATTCCTATAACCATTTATTTTTTTTTAACTTGTGCCATCCCTTCCCTACTTTAAAGTATATACATAAAGAATGGACATCTCATAAATTTATATTTATACCACACCTAATGAACAACATTAATAGTATTTCCTCCACGAAGATTCATGTTCTTAATAGTACTCCTGCAATGTCGGCTCTGCTGAAATCGAAGATCTTCATTGACATCAATTCTTTGAAAAGATTCATAAAAATAACACGAATGTTACAAAAATAACTATAGTTATTGTCACACCCCCAAATTCCTAATAAACGCCCAAAAAAATTATAAGGAATGCAATTTGGAGTTATAATTACAATTATCATTTTGATTGGAAATAATGTTCTTGAATTGACACAACTCTTCACTTGCATTTATTTTGACTAAAAAGCTAAAGTACTTATGATGCATGGAGCTAATGATATACTCATTTGTTACAAGTATGATTTTGATTCGAAACAATGTTCTTGAAATGACACACACTCTCCACTTGCATTTTTTTTTTTCTTCTAAGAAGCTACGTACTTATGATGCATGGAGCTAATGATACACATTTGTTTTTCTTCAACATAGGGTGCTCTTGAGTTTAAAAGTTCTCACCTTCATGAGATTTGAAACTTTCGATCCTTATTACAATTTGTCATAATGCAACGAAGAGCTTATACTAAATCCTTTTACAACAAATATCACACTCTTACGTTATAGCAAGGGCAATGTAAAGGAATTAGTATCTTATCCGTAATATTTATTTTGTATTGTCCCACTTATGCGTTGCATTGTATAGTTCGGAGTTGTCTAATTAGAAGAGGGGAATTGGTTGGAATCACGGCAAAAAACATTTAAGAAATCTTACAATAACAATGTTTAAATCATGATTTTAATGATGAAAATGGATTCAGCACCATCAAAAACTTCTAAAATACTTAAAATATTAAAGTTTGATAATTATAATATGGATTTACAAAAATCCCTGCCCGATTTTTCTTAAAATCTTACCAAAATTTCCATAATTTTCAGAACTAAAAAACAATCTAAAGTATAGTTCCAATTGAATGCTCAAAAATAATTTTTATATTTTTTTCTTCCCAATCATTATAATATGGAATGGGTTTTTCTATACTCGTTATGGTGGCGCGACTAAATTATGGTCTCTTTCCTTCTGCTGTTATTTCACATTGTGGGTAATGGCGATTTCGAACTTAATAATTTTAAAAGGAGCTATGCCGACTCGACATTTATCCAGGGCTATATTGTCAATGACCCAAAATTCTTAGATTTTGATCAGAGTGATACGAACTTTCCAGATTTTTATTCTCAAAAAGCCTTTGCCATTACTGAGGGTAATTATTTAATCGTGGAATTTATTCCAATGTCACGGTTGTCGACCCTCGCTTCCCACTTATTAATAAATTGATCCAACGGCTGGTAAAGCTTCAGCTTAGTTTTTGCGGTAGCTATTCAGGCGGAATACTCCCACTTGGTCACTTTCATTATGTTGAGATTTTCTGTTTTGAATAGAATAGGCAAAAATCTCAGTAGGTGACAAAAATTAGGAATTTGTTGCTAGATTAGCTCCAGTTTGTTTGGGAGGGAGTTAATGCATCCTAAATTTGTGTTGAGAGGATTTATGAGGCTGTTAGATTCTTCTGCTATATAACAGGTCTCCATACGTTTGTTTTGGAGAGGGTGTGAGAGTGTGTGTGAATTGTAATCTCCTGTTTGAATTAATAAGATTGCCAATGCCCTGTTGTGTGGACGTAGCCCAGGAGGTTTGGGTGAACCACGGTAAAAACACTGTGCCTTTATGTGCTTGATTAAATCTGCTGTGTGTTAATTGTTTAAGGTTTTCGCTGTGATTTCTCTGACAAGTGGAGAGTGTGTGGAAAATTCGGGTAAAGAACACTGGTCAGCAGTGAAATGGGTGCTTCGGTACTTGAGAGGCACAATTAGTTATTGTATCACTTACAATAAGAGTAGTGAATTTGTTTGCGGATATGTTGATTCCGATTTTGCAGGTGATTTGGATAAGAGAAGGTTGACTTCAGGGTACGTCTTTACTCTTGCAGGTGGAGCTATCAGCTGGATGTCAAAGCTACAGAACATTGTTGCTTTATCCACTACTGAAGCAGAATACATTGCTGCTTCTCATGCTTGCAAAGAGGCGGTTTGGTTGAAAGGTTTGCTTGGTGAGTTTGGTAGGTTACAGGACAACATCAGGTTACTTTGTGATAGTTAAAGTGCAATACATTTGGCTAAGAATCCGGCCTATCATAGTAAGTCAAAGCATATTCCAATTAAGTACCATTTTGTAAGACAGGTTATCACTGAAAGGGGAGTCTCTCTTGAAAAGGTGCATACAAAGGAGAATTGTGTAGACATGTTCACGAAACCAGTTTTGTTGGAGAAGCTGCGTTGGTGTTTGGCTTCTCTTGGCTTGCAGAAGAGATAAAATAATAATAACAGGGCATCAGGCTAATTGTTTTCAAGGTGGAGATTGTTGAGATTTTCTGTTTTGAATAGAATAGGCAAAAATCTCAGTAGGTGACAAAAATTAGGAATTTGTTGCTAGATTAACTCCAGTTTGTTTGGGAGGGAGTTAATGCATCCTAAATTTGAGTTGAGAGCTGTTAGATTCTCTTGCTATATAACAGATAGCCATACGGATGTTTTGTAGAGTGTGTGTGAGAATTATGTAATCTCCTGTTTATTAATAAAGAATTGCCGATGCCTGTTGTGTGGACGTAGCCCAGGAGGTTTGGGTGAACCACGTTAATGCCTGTGTCTTTATGTGCTTGATTAAATCAGCTGTGTGTTAATTCTTTAATGATTTCTGCTGTGTTTATTCCAACACATTATTGCTTTGGAGGTTCAGTAGAGAGACTCTGTTGCTACTGCACCAGTTATCTATTCTTAGCCCTTTCGCTCGCAGACTTTTACTACAGCTCAAAGACTTTCCATATGTCCCTATCACTACTTTGGTTTACGCAGATTTTTACTACAGCTCAAAGACTTTCCATATGTCCCTATCACTACTTTGGTTTATGCGACTTAGTTGTTGATTAAACTCGAGGTTTGAGTCCCTTTAGTATTTTTTTTTTCCTCTTATCATAGACACAAGTGTAGGTGTAATGTGCTTCACTAGCTTTATGAGTCTGACATTGCGAGTAAACACTTCATCTATCATCATTTTGTTGATAAAAATTATAACTCATTATCTGTTCTTACCTTTTTCTCTGATGGCGATTGCAAGGTTGCGACAGAAGGGAATCATTTCTTTGAATTTTCTCTGTATTTTCCCTCTCGGCGCAGCTACCTTTCTCTAGTTTTCCCACTTGGTCAACAACAACATTTGATTCCCATTTACGGAAACTTTTTTTTTTTGTTTTAATTTCAGACTCCGATAAATTCTATTGCCTCCAAGTCTTGCACTTATTGTTCTTTGCGCAAAGGAACTGCCTCCAAGCCCTGCACTTATTCTTTTTTGTGCAAAGGAACTTCCTTTGCAATGAGGAAAGGAATTTTGTAGTTTCTGTGGGTTAATTTTTTAGCTTATCAGGGTTTTATTTTTTTCTCTTTGCAATATGTTTTTTTATTATTAAATTTAAGATTTTTGTGATCTATAATGTAAATGGGTGTCTTTTGAAATAATTGCATGATAAAGATTTGGTCAATCATTTTCACATTAACTAGTTTTAAGCGTTAACCAAATCCTTATCATGTGATTAATCCGAAAAACACTCATCTCTTTATTATTGTCACTCAAATTAAGGTAAATAATTACATTTTTTGCCGCCCGTGCGTGCATATTTCTCTTTGCTAGGAACAAGCTTTACTCAGGAGTCAAACAAATACAGAACCCTTCCCACTTGCTAATTTTTCGACCCATCATTCCAGGTTCCAAGTAATTTTTATTACCCTTTGAAATATATTCTTCAGGTTCAAGGGTGCTAGAGCCGAACACCGGGGAAAGAAGTTACAAATTTATTTATGGTCCTTAGGGTTAACAAGAATGTTGGTTGTAGGTTTTCATTTCACTGTTGTAAAGTATTAAATAAGGGTTACAACTTACATCTTCAAGGAAACCCATTGAGGGCTTGCCTCTACCCTCAAAGACTAAATCGAGTCCATGGCTAGCATTAGATATTTCTGTAATATCAAACATCACCATTTTGTTATTATTCATAATCATTTAATCCTTTGCTCCTTAAGCGGAAATGTTCTGAATATACTTATACAGAAACAACGTGATTAATAAAACACTCAAGACTTAACCATGTATGAAATTGTACTTCCAAGAAAATAATTTGTCGTTCTCATTAATGGTTATACAAATTTCCATATCACTAATCGATCTGCTTGTTCGGTGTAATGGTAGGCTTTTGCAGGACTGCTAAATCTCCCTACAAAACTCCGGGGAGATTGAGACTAAGTGGAAAAGAGATACTTGGTCACCTTGTAGCCGTAATCGGACATTCCAATGCCTTAGAAGAGCTCCATGCGGTTTTACTTTCAACTACTACAGTGGATGAAAGTCGAAACAATCACAACATGCGTGGGTGAATTCTCCATATATGATGATCTCCTGGTGGAAACACACTATATGTGAAAAAAAAGGGACGAAAGACTAGAGAAATGTAAAATAATTTCAATTAAAATCCTTTCAATTACCTCAACCGCCACGTTATGACCACGTGCAATCACCTCGACCACAATGTTACAACCATCAGACCAGTGATCGGTCGATTCAATTTCATTATCCAAATATTAAATTTTAAGTTGTAACGCCCAACGCTCCCAATCTACTTTTTATTTTTTCTCAACCTCCACGTTATGACCACGTGCAATCTCCTCGACCACAATGTTACAACTAGCAATTGCACCGGGGGTGCAAGGGAATGCCGGAAGGAGGAGACATGAATCATTTTGTGGTACATGTTAGGGAACATGATGAATGTGAATTTTATGAGGGGTAAAATCTACAATTGACTGATTACATGAATTTTTAGATTTCAAACTCTGAAAATTAAATATGTTGTTTTCTCAACTTCAACAATCATTCGCTCAACTTAAATAGTGTTGGAAGATTACTCATTCTGAATAATAAGAATGTGCTAAAATTTCTAAAGTAATCTAAAGCTAAATATATTACATTAACATTATTGATGGAAAAATGTAAACTACATTCAATTGTTTGGTGGCTCCTTTTCGTAACCTCTTTGATTTATTCTTTGATATTATAAATGGGATAAATAACTTTTATAAATTAATCATTATATTTTAAACCAAACTTTTATAAAATCAAAATGAATTATCATTTATTTGATAATTTCTTTTCTCTATACAAAATATAACAAATAAATATACAAAATAAAACAAACAAATTTATATTAATAAAATTGTAAGAACATAAATCCTGCCACGCTGACCCTTACTCACTGGTCCAACGATGAACCAAGATCGTCCTTCAATGCCAATATTGGTGTCCCAGTCCGTGAACCTTCATGCAAGCAAAATATGAGACAAGCAAAAACCAAAAGGGTATTGTTAGGAAGCACTTTGTTGAGAGGGGTCTGTGAAGCTGGGAATCGATGCAAAAACCACCCAAAAAGTGACCCTTTTAAAGACACTTGGGATGCAACATGCAATGTAACACACAACCACTATACACAGGCATTGAACCATTCCCACCCAACCGCCCTAGATTCATTACATAATTCTGGTAATAAGGCTTACCATAAGCAATTTCATAGTCAGGCCTTAGTTGAGTGGCACGTTGATAGCACATAATTGCATCTTGAGGTCTGCCCATCGCCTAGAATCACAACATTAAAGAAAATGAATCCCTGCACCTTATGCTTCACATGAAAATATCCAACTCAAAGATGAAATATTTTTACCTTCAATACATTCCCTTGATTCAGGTGTGCATCAGCAAAGTTGGGTTTTAATCTGATTGCTTCCTGTGAATAACAAGGGCAATCAAAGTCAAATTCTGTCCATAAGAATACTTTTTGGATATACAATTTATCCTTCAATATCAAATTGTTACCTTATAATATGCAAGTGCTTTGGCATAATCTCCTGCTTCCATAAAAAGGCCTGCTAGATTCGACCAAGCAATCGCAAAAGTTGGTTGTATGCGCAAAGCCTCCATGTAGCATAGGTATGCCTGCTCATGTGAAAATAGTTCAACAATGTTCCTTAAGAGTGTATATATTAAAATGGATTTCAACAATTTCTCAGCAAGCCACCTAGCTTGATTTTTATATGAAAAATATTTGTCTACTTGAACACTCGAACTGCTATGATTCATGAAGCCAACATTCAACATCACAAAAGGTAAACTTTAGGGCATACATGTTGAGTTAATCTTTGTGCCTTCAGCAGATTTCCAAGGTTGTTGTGCGCATCAGATGAAGAGCTTGACGACAGCATTTTGCTGCTTCAGTCAATCTTCCTTTGCGCATATATGCACTGGCTAGATTAGACCATGCATCACAAAAATTTGGCCGTAGCTGTAAAATTGAAATATAATAAGTCAGAAAAACTTCACCATCACGTCTAGGGTAGAAACATAATTATGTGATTATTGGTACTAAAGCAGTTTGAATTGAACTTTAAGATAATTCTGCCAGAGGAAAAAAATAAAAAGTAGCTAAAAATAGTTCTTAAAATATCAGCATTCATCATTTTCACAAAGTTCCAACATATCACACTTCATTGAACAGAAAGTCACAATCAATCACAATGTAAAATTCATCTGCCCTAGGCTGAAAGAACCAAACCAGTATTGTAGAATAAATAGTACAGCATTTATCCTTGTGTTTATTTAATTAGGAGTTTCTTATGTACCTCAATAGCAATCAGATAAAATTGGATTGCAAGATCGATGTTTCCTTTCTCCTGGATAAGGAATAAACAAGAATATTAAAAATCAGTTTTATGATAAAGAAAAGCACTTCAGTTATATCTCAAATTATCATTAACAATAAGAACATCAGTTCAAAAAATCAAGCAGTGGAGCTCCAGGAAAAAGGAAACTTAAAACAATACTTTCCAGGCATTAGCCATATTGCCATAACACTCGGCAAATTGAGGATCAATCCTGATGGCTTCCTCATTTTTGGTAATGCACCTATCAAAATTAAGTAGCTGTATAGAATAAAAAAATTAATTACAATGTAAATGTATATAGCATATACTGTAAATCAAAATAACAAAAGCAATTATGGAAAATTTTGCATTTCATAGTTGATGGACTGCAGAATTGCAGAAAAGCATAGTCGATATTCATATAACATGTAACTAGGTATGTTAGCTTCAACCAAGCACAAAGTACTAATTAAAAAAGCTCACCATCCGCTAGAAGAAAAACATACTTGGCCACTAGTTCAATGAATTACTAAATGTAAAGAGATGAGCATTACCTTATTCAACAAATTGAACACAATTAGAGCATTCAGACACAGCTAGTAACACTGAACAGAGAAATACCTGGTAGTATATAGCACCAAGAAGAAGAAGATTGTCTGTGCGTTGAGGGTTTTTTTCATAAACAACATTGCAGTGTTCCAAAGCTTGAGAATAATTGCCAGCTTTTTATTTTTGATGAGCAAGAGCCAATAAAATATCTTCATCTATTGCAGCAAAATCACAAACCATCATGTTTGTATGCAAAGACTAAATAACACAGAATAACTCTACATTCTTTGCATATTTCCATATATGATATAAATGTATGAACTATGATATGTCAGCTTTGTAAGCGTAAAAATAATACAGAATAACTCTACTTTCTTTTCCTATTTCCATATATGATGAACTATGATATGTCAGCTTTGTAAATGTTAATAGCACCCAACTGAAATGATCATTGATCAAGAGTTTCCATTCACAATCATAGCTAAGAGATTATGAAAGATATCTAGTTGTGAATATGAACTATATAGAATTTTAAAGCAATTTCAACCAAATGAAAATAGGTAGCAATATGATGGATGATAATACATACCCATAACCACCTTGAGGAGCTGGAGCCCTTGGTGCAGATTTTTGGGCCATTGCTACACCTATCTTGTGACCTCTCGTAACATAGTCTGTGGATACAAAATAAAATTACATAACTAGGAATTTAACAACTGTTGACAAAATAAATTGTAAAACATATGAGAATCTAATTCAGACAAGGTCTACAAAGAAAACCAGCATACCATTATAAAAGCCGCCTGCAGAATGTGCAGCAGATGGATCTTCATAACTTAAAACAGCATCCCCTTTGTTGTTACCTGCATCATCTGTGTATATCTTAATGTTCGAAGGCCATTGGGCTTTATAACCACGCTTCTACTTGATTCTTCCAACCTGTTGAAATTGATTATTAAATGAACAATAAATAGTTAAAAAATGATCACAATGCAAGGAAATCATTATAAATATACAAAGAGTTCCTTCTGACATTTAATTTTGTTTTATGGGCAGATATGACCGATGTCTCAACAATATCAAGAATTACATGAAACCTCTAGTGTTTGAGAGAAATTCACAATGTATCTTAATTGCAAAGATCATTATGTTATTATCTTGACACTAGAGTATACTGTCAATCACCTACTTATGGCAAACAAAAATTTGCATGCTTAAAGGCAAAACAAAATTTAACTATAGAAGATAACTCAATACAGGCTGCCGAACATGTTGTCTTATACATACAACAACGCATACTGTCTAGTCAAGATTCTTACTCCAAACCAGTTTTACATCAATTTTGCACACACGAAAAGAAAATTCCAAGTTTCATGGGGTTAAAGAGTTGAAGTTGTTCCAAGTTTCAATGACAGCGTGGATGAGCGGTCCCAGAGTAGCTCAACCCTTTTACCCTACAATAAACCCCAATCATTCACCATTGAAGAATTATTCAAATAAAAAATCAACAGAACGGCCTACACGATCAAAGAATTAAGGAACTTACCTCATTGTTCGAGCTAGAAGGAAAAACATAATTTAATTATAGAAGATAACTCAATACAGCCTGCCGAACATGCTGTCTTATAAATACAACAACGCATACTGTCTAGTCTAGATTCTTACTCCAAACCAGTTTTACATCAATTTTGCACACATCAAAAGAAAATTCCAAGTTTCATGGGGTTAAAGAGTTGAAGTTGTTCCAAGTTTCAATGACCGCCTGGATGAGCGGTCCCAGAGTAGCTCCCTTAAACGCAGCAGCTGCCAGGAGCAGTGCAGCCCTTTTACCCTACAATAAATCCCAATAATTCACCATTGAAGAATGATTCAAATAAAAAATCAATAGAACGACCTACATGATCAAAGAATTAAAGAACTTACCTCATTGTTCGAGTTAGAAGGGACAGATAAGAGCCCGATTACACAACCAATGTAGGAAAGCCCCGTGAAGAGGCCGTCAATATTCAACATAATATGTAAATAAACCCCGATAGATGCTATTACCAGGGCACATCTAAGTGACAAATAAACCTTATTCAGATGACTCTGCACGGCAGGGCTGATCTTTTTCATGTTCTTCAAAGCATTGTAATCCCACAAAGAATGACCGAAACCCTGGTTAGGGAATCCTCCGCCATAATAAGAAGCGTATGAAGCCATTTAAACACTCAGAATTCAATAGAAACAAACCTAATACAGAGAACTGAGAAACCTAAAGAAAGAGCAGACGCAACGATTGCAAGAACTGTCAATTGGAGATGAGAAATCTAGATTAATGAGCCAGAGAATGATGCTGTAGAAATAGGTATGGGCGGAGAACACTTCAATGCAGCAGGTACAGGCATGGCCGAGTAATAAAAGCCCATCCACCTTGTCCAGTATTGAAGAAGTCATCAAATATTGAAGATGCCGCTTCAAGAAGCGCATCTGTTTCCTCTGCCAATCTTAAATCCATCTCTACTTGCTTCGCTGCTTCTTCGGCCAAGGCAGACATGGCGTCTACTTCTGCCAATTTCATGGCAGCAACCATCGAAGCTTCATTTATCACATCCACCGAAGAAGCATCCATGCCATTGGAGCATACCTCCATCAACCCATCAAATGGAACCAGAGGCCCTGCCACTGCAGGATTAACCTCTCCCAAATCTTTGGGCCCTAAATGACGATTTTTGGGAAAACGGAGAGCAACATGGGTCTATAGACCAATGTTTCTCGTTCAAAAATTGAATTCCTTGGATAGATCTTTCTAACGAGCTATTGAGCTCATCAAACGGAGATCGGATGCCAAAGTTACGTCCCCGGGGAGTTGAACCACCAATTTACCCAAACAGGTGCCCATAGTTTTGGCGCTTCATCTCCTACAGTTAGGGTTTTCGACGTTTCGGATTCTACATTGTTTCTCAACAATAAATAGGCCCTCGAGCCTCATTGTAAGACAATTCAGGGGGCTAGGAGCCGATACATCTCTTCTCAGAGATAAGCGCTACCAGTGCCCTAGCTCGCCACATCTCCATCATGTCTGCATTGTAACACAGTTCAAGGGTTGGTAGCCGCCACATCTCTTCTCAGGGATACACTACCAGTACCATAGCTCTTTTATTTCCATTATGTCTGTAATAGGCCTGCAAGCCTCAATGTAACATAGTTCAGAGGCACAGCATACATCTCTTCTGGAGAGATAGCTACAATGAAATAATGTATTGTTTATTAATAAAAGAATGGCCCAGAAATAAGCTTACAAACATAATGGAAACAAGCTAGGGCGCTGGTAGCGTATCTCTGAGAAGAGATGTGGCATACGCAGGCCTCTAAACTGTGTTACATTGAGGCTCACAGGCCTATTACAGACATAATGGAAATAAAAGAGCTACGGTACTGGCAGCGTATCCCTGAGAAGAGATGTGGCGGCTACCAGCCCTTGAACTGTGTTACAATGCAGACATGATGGAGATGTGGCGAGCTAGGGCACTGGTAGCGCTTATCTCTGAGAAGAGATGTATCGGCTCCCAGCCCCCTGAACTATCTTACAATGAGGCTCGAGGGCCTATTTATTGTTGAGAAATAATGTAGAATCCGAAACGTCCAAAACCCTAACCGTAGGAGATGAAGCGCCAAAACTGTGGGCCCCGTTTGGGTAAATTGGTGGTTCAAATTCCCGGGGACGTAACTTTGGCATCAAGTCTCGTTTGATACACGTCCGTTTTATGCAGGAACGCAACAGAATAAACATATAACCATAGATACAGAGATGCAGCGGAAATAATGCTTCATTTTATTAATAAAAGAATGACTGCAATAAGCTTACAAACATAATGGAAATAAGCTAGGGCGCTGGTAGCGTATCTCTGAGAAGAGATGTAGCGTACGCAGGCCTCTAAACTGTGTTACATTGAGGCTCGCAGGCCTATTATAGACATAATGGAAATAAAAGAGCTATGGTGCGCGGTGTATCCACGAGGAAGAGATGTGGCGGCTACAGGTAGCAGACGTATTTGTCTGGACATGATGGAGATGTGGCGAGCTAGGGCAACGGTAGCGCTTATCTGCGAGAAGAGATGTATCGGCTCCCAGCCCCCTGAACTGTCTTACAATGAGGCTCGAGGGCCTATTTATTGTTGATAAACAATGTAGAATCCGAAACGTCCAAAACCCTAACCATAGGAGATGAAGCACCAAAACTGTGGGCACCCGTTTGGGTAAATTGGTGGTTCAACTTCCCAGGGACGTAACTTTGGCATCCGATCTCCGTTTGACGCGCTCAACAGCTCGTTAGAAAGATCTATCTGAGGAATTCAATTTTTAAATGAGTAACATCAATCTATAGACCCATGTTGTTCTCCGTTTTCCCAAAAAGCATCGTTTAGGGCCTCAAAACGGCTCCGGAAGTTTAAGACCCGAAAAACTGCTAAAAATAGTAAGTTGTGCCGAAACTTACAAACTAAAATAACTGATGGTGGGGGTTCAAATGGACTTGATGGGTGGCCACCAATATCCACCTAGATTATTAATGCCCCAAAACGGCTCCGGGTGTGCAGGACCCGAAAACCTGCTATAAATAGTAAGCTGTGCTGAAGCTGAAAAACTGAAAGAATTGATGCTGCGGGTCCAAATGGAATAGGTGGGAGGCCACCGATATCCACCTGGATCATTCCTCCCTCCTTAGGAAGCAATGGTCTCCATTGCGTTAATTTCCTCCATGGGGGGGGGAAATTTTATTGAACTTGGTGTTGGATTTAGATGTGCCACCGGTGGGCAACCATTGAAGGATCTGGAAATTTTTTTTTTTTCCATCATCACGTTCCTTTGTCTCTCGAGGTCATCCTCGAGCAAGATTTTGACAGGATCTCCTGCTCCCTCATCTTTCTTTCTTTCCGCCATGGGGGGTCGTCGGGGTTGCGAGGTTGAACTCCTTATACCCTGGCCGCGTTGGGGACATGAAGAGAAAAATAGAGAAAAACGGGGGCCGCTACGACTCTGTGATCCAGTTTTATGCGAGGGCATAGCAGTATACGAGATATAACCATAGATACGGAGATCATTGGAAATAATGCTTCATTTTATTAATAAAATGATAGAAATAAACACAAACATAATGGAAACAAGCTAGGGCGCTGGTAGCTATCTCTGAGAAGAGATGTGGCGGCTACAGGCCTCTGAACTGTGTTACATTGAGGCTCGCAGGCCTATTACAGACATAATGGAAATAAAAGAGCTATGGTACTGGCAGTGTATCCTTGAGAAGAGATGTGGTGGCTACCAGCCCTTGAACTGTGTTACAATGCAGACATGATGGAGATGTGGTGAGCTAGGGCACTGGTAGCGCTTATCTCTGAGAAGAGATGTATCGGCTCCCAGCCCCCTAAAGTGTCTTACAATGAGGCTCAGTGGTATCAGTGCGGGTCTGCTCTTTCTCTGTTTTTCTCTTCATGTCCCCAACGCGGCCAGGGTATAAGGAGTTCAACCTCGCAACCCCGACGACCCCCCATGGCAGAAAGAAAGAAAGATGAGGGAGCAGGAGATCCTGTCAAAATCTTGCTCAAGGATGACCTCGAGAAACAGAGGAACGTGATGATGGACATATTTTTTTTTTCCAGATCCTTCAATGGCTGCCCATCGGTGGCACATCTAAATCCAACACGAGATTCGACAAAGTCCCCCATGGAGGAGCTTAGCGCCAATGGAGACCATTGCTCACTAAGGGGAGGAATGTCAAGTGAATATCGGTGGCCCTCTCCTGGTTCCATTTGGACCACATTTCATCAATTCTTCGATTTTCTTCGGCACGACTTACTATTTATAAGCATTTCAGTCATCCTTGACTTGTGCAGGCATTAATAATCAGGTGGATATTGGTGGCCACCCTCCATTTGAACCCCACACTGACATTCGATTTGTAGTTTCGACTCTTTCTGTGCAGCGATTTCAGTGCTCGCTCGGAGACGTACAGGCCTAAACGCGCTTTGGGAAAACGGAGAGAAACATGGGTCCATGGACCGATGTTGCTCATTCAAAAATTGAAGTCCTCGGATAGATCTTTCTAACGAGCTATTGAACGCGTCAAACGGAGATCGGGTGCCAAAGTTATGCCCCCGGGAAGTTGAACCACCAATTTACCCAAACGGGGGCCCACAGTTTTGGCGCCTCATCTCCTACGGTTAGGTTTTTGGAGGATTCAGTTCTACATCAATTTCTCAACAATAAATGAGCCCTCAGCTCATTGTAAGATAGTTGAGTGAGAACGATGCATCTCTTCTCGAGGAGACAAGCTACCCGATATATTGCTTCGCCACATCTCCATCATGTGCACGTACAACACGGTTCAGGGGCGGCCAACACGCCACATCTCTTCTGGGGTGCGCGACCTGCATAATAACATTTCCATTAGCATGTACGTAATAGGCAGGGCCTCAATGTAACACAGTTCAGAGGCCTGTAGCCGCCACATCTCTTCTCAAAGATAGCTACCCCGGTGCGCCGCTACCTAATGGATCGATCTATCGGCGCTCTGTTCTGGAGAATGATGAAATCAAGAGGCAGATTCAGGAGCTGTTGCAGAAAGGTCACATCAGACCAAGTTCATCGCCCTGTGGGAGCCCGATCGTGTTGGTACAGGAGAAGGATGGGACGTGGAGACTCTGTATTGACTATCGAGCGCTGAACAAGATCACTGTCCGGAATAGGTACCCAATCCCACGGATTGATGACCTTCTGGACCAACTCAAAGGTGCAAAGTATTTCAGCAAGATCGACCTGAAGTCTGGGTATCACCAGGTACCAATTGAACCCTCCGATGTGTGGAAGACTGCCTTCAAAGCCAAGGAAGGCCTTTTCGAATGGCTGGTCATGCCTTTCGGGTTGACGAATGCTCCAGCCACCTTCATGAGGATGATGGATGACATCTTGCGGCCATTCACCAACTCATTTGTAGTGGTGTACTTGGATGATATTCTAATCTTCAGCCAGACTTGGGAAGAGCACCTTCACCACATCCGACAAGTCCTCCAAACACTGCGGCAACACAAGTTGTGTGCCAATTTGGAGAAGTGCACTTTTGGCATGACCCAGGTTCAATATCTAGGATACATTATTGATGAAAGGGGGGTGCATGTGGATCCAGCCAAGATCCAAGTCATTCGGGATTGGCCAGCCCCAACCACTATAACAGAGCTTCGCAGCTTTCTAGGTCTTGCTAATTTCTATCGGAGGTTCGTGTTGGGATTCTCTCATATCACTTGGCCCTTGAGTCGAGTCACTAAGGGAGGAGCGAGAGCAAAAATTTTTTGGTCGGAACCTCAACAGAAGGTGTTCACAGAACTGAAAAACCGCCTCTGTTCTGCCCCAGTGCTCACTTTACCAGACTTGCAACAGCCATTTGAGATCGAGACAGATGCCTCTGACTATGCTATTGGGGCAGTTCTTACTCAACAGGGACATCCAGTGGCATTTCACGGTGAGACATTGTCTGACACAGTTCGCAAGTACCCCACATATGACAAAGAAATGTACTCCATTGTGCAAGCTTGTCGACAATGGAAGCATTACATTTTGGGGAAGGAAACAATCATCCACACAGACCACAGGCCCCTGCAGTTCATACCGACACAAGGGAAGTTGCAGAATGATCGCCATCAGAAGTGGTCTACATATCTGCAACAGTTTCATTTGAACATCAAGTATAAGAAGGGTAGCACCAATCATGTTGCAGACTGCCTCAGCCGACCACCGATCGTGGCGCTCACCACTGTGCTCAACTCTTGTGGGCACAAGACTTCTGATTTATGCAGGAACGCAACAGAATAAACATATAAACATAAATACATAGATGCAGCGGAAATAACACTTCATTTCATTAATATCAAAGAACTGAAATTTGCTTATAGACAGAATGGAAATAAAACTAGCTAGGGCACTGGTAGCTATCTCTGAGAAGAGATGTGGTGGCTACAGGCCTCTGAACTGAGTTGCAATGAGGCTCGAGGGCCTATTTATCATTTAGAAACAATGGGAAATCCTAAACAGCCAAAACCCTAACCCTAGGAGATGAAGCGCCAAAACTATGGGCCCCGTTTGGGTAAATTGGTGTTTCAACTTCCCAGGGGCGTAACTTTGGCATACGATCTCCGCTTGACACGTACCAAACATGGGTCCATGGACCGATGTTGCTCTCTGTTTTCCGAAAAAACGTCGTTTAGGGCCTCAAAACAGCTCCGGAAGTTTAGGACCCGAAAAACTGCTAAAAATAGTAAACTGTGCCGAAACTGAAAAACTGAAATAGACAATGGTAGAGCCCCAAGTGGAATAGGCGGGTGACCACCAATATCCACCTGGATCAATGTAACTGTTACGAACCCTCAAAATCTTTTCTTGCGAGACTAACCACTTGATCTTGGAAGAGAGTGCCCGCCTGAAACTTGGGGGCAATTGGTGTCTCTCCTCCATGAAACTTGCAATAGTGGTAACATTCGTCCTGTTCAGATCTCGCAGAGCTGTATCGTAATCACACCTCGGAGAATGATTCCTAGCAGTAGTTGATGTTGAAACACTCTTAGGGGAAGAAATAATATGATCCGAAACTATTGCTACTGCAGAGCATGTTGTTGCAGGAGACTAAGGGGCAGCTGAAGAAATAAGAACAGGTGCAAGGGGCTTTTGTCTAGGGGTTTTGGAACCCTAGCCAGCAGGAGTCAAACTACTCATAAGCTTGCGCCATTTGTCTTTCAAATCGACATTGGAACGAGCTGCAAGACAGGTTGCAAACGCTGGGTCCTTGAGAATGGTCCTCCACTTACCAGTCCCATACTTTACGACGCCTACTCGCAGAGCACTCTCCTCTTCAGAGGTCGATTTCAAGTTCTCTCCAGCACAGAAATGAGAAAACGTGGTCCGCTTCACGGCTTTGAGAATTGGCACTCTGTAAGGCGCGTACTCCGTCAGAGGTGATTTCAGAGCCTTCATGCCCAGATCCTCGACTGGCTCGCAAGAAACAATCCCTATTGTGAAGAGACATTCCAGCTGTTAGAAGAGGCGTAATTTTCCGTCAAACATGACTCCGCAGGCGATCTGGTGCAGAACGAAGGCGAGCCGTCCGATTCCCGAAGTAGATGTTGCCGAATCTGACAGATGACCAACACGTGGCGGAATATTATTGGTTCCATGCGCGATAGCGAAACTGGTTCTCATTGGCTGGGGTGAACATTGTTTGCTCACCCCAAGCCCACAATGGAAAACGCCTCCGGCGTAACCATCTGACCAGTGATGGGTCGATTCAATTTCATTATCCAAATATTAAATTTTAAGTTGTAACGCCCAACGCTCCCAATCAACTTTTTAATTTTTCGTTAATGTTTATAAATGTTTTCATTTATTTTGAAGCGTATTAGTTGAGGGCTAAAACCTGGTCATCTATATTTAAAAAATATAAGGCAACAACTGTAAATTCAGCTAGGGTCAACATAGGGAAGCCTTCAGCTAATTACAAAGTTTATTATGTTTAAAACCATGATGGTAAAATTATGATAAATATTTTTTTATTGTTTAGATAATTTATTTATATTTAATCTAATTTAATTAGCAAAATATTTTAATTTTGACAACCATAAAATAATTAAAAGTAAAATATTTTAGTTAGTTTTTAAATATATAAAAATGTGTTTCATTTTATTTTTAATATAAAATATTATTAATAATAAATTATTCAAAAATACAATTTAGCTAATTCAATATTGGTTTATAAAATTTTATCTATTGTTAAATTTTAAAAATTTGAGTTAATTTTTTTTGACAACATGAAGCCTAGATCTATCTTAATTAACTTTGGTTGGATCTACCAAGGGTAGAGGGATCAAACCGCTTGAGATACAAACATATTTTCTTTTTGAGTGAAGAGAAATTTGATCTCTTTAGGCGCTTGGTGGATCTAGGCAGTTGGTATATTATTATATTTGTAGTTGACACTGAAATATTTTATTTATAATTCAAGTTCTCCATGTTAAATTGTTAAAACATGCACCCTCATATTTTTTCATGTGTGTAAACATTTAATTATTTTTACTATTAATATTTTCTAAATATTACATATCAAATCCATATTAAACATCTAAAAATTTCACAAATATCTCTCATACATTGAATTACAAAGAAACCATTAATGGAATAAGAATTCACTCAATCTTTCTCACTAAAATGAAAAAAAAAAATCAATTTAAATAACAATCACATTATTTAATGTTGACATATAAAATTTAAATTAATTTATTTTTTTCTATATAAAGTATCTATAAAATCACATTATTTAATATGGACATATAAATATTTTACTTCTTGTGACGTGAAAAAATTAATTGTTTTGCAAGGTACATTATATTTGTTTACTAATTACATTTCTTACCCATAATCAAAACTATTTCTTGTTTTTTACTTTTAGTTACATTATATCTCTAAAGTTATATAAGACTAAGGGGTAAATTGAAGTATTGTAATTATGACCGACATTGTTTTATTTTCTTATGACTATTTTTTATTTTGTTAATTTCAAATATTATTTTACTATTTAGATAAATATTTTTTGGATTCATCCTCAGGACAAGGTGAAGAAAGAAACCAATCTCATTGAATAAATAGTAAGGATGTGTCATTGCCTAGTAATAGTTGTTAAAATTAGGGGTTATTTGACTAGTTAGTTATTAAGTTATAATATTAAAAAGTTTTTAAGAATTTTAAGGAAAAATATTAAAGAATAATTTAGAATTTAATGATTTAATTAAAAAAAATGAAATTATAGTTATTATAATAAGGGAAAGGGTAAATAGTAAAAGAGGGAATAAACATAAAATTTTAGGTTTAAAAATTAAGTTTTTAAGAAATATTATTAAAAAAGGCTAATAAATAATCTAGAATAAATGAATAATTCAATAAAATGATTAAAATACCAAAAAATATAATAAGCTGGGAAAGGGTATATATATATATATATATATATATATATTGGATAAATAAAAGGTAAAATAATCATAATTATGAAATAAAATTATATAAAAACATAGACCAATGAAAAAAGAGAATGAGAATTGAAGGATAAAGAAAAGAGAGGAAAAAACAAAGGGAAGGAATAATATCAAAGGGAGAGGAAAGAAATAATGACAAAAGGCAAAAATAATCCAACACAAAGGGGAGAAATCACCTGGAGAGGGTCGGAGTCCAACTCTTACTTAATTTCCACCCATCATCTCTGTTCAGATTCTTAGGATGCCTCACAATTTCGATAGCTTCCCTCAACTTTTTATGATGGAAATGATCCACCTTAGCGATGACTTTGGAGTCTTCAATGCAAACATGGTGACACGATTTCTCAGCATGTTCCGCAAGAGCAGAAGTGTGTGAACGATTGTGCCTAATGTCTGCAACATGCTCTTGGATTCTCTGTTTACTCGATCCACCGGTTTCACCAATATGAGTACCAGAGAAGGGAACCATATAAACCCCTTTCAAGTCCTTAGGGTCCGTAGGATCCTTGACAGATACGAGAGAATTCTTGATAGTACAAAGAGTTTTGTAAGAACAGGAGACATTGTTTTTCCTGAGGACATGGGAAATTTTGTCCGTGGTCCCTTGGATAAAGTTATATTTTACTATTTTTAAATGTAACTTTTTGTGAAAAACTCTTTTGTTAATTTAAATTATTATTTTACTATTTTTATATGTAACTTTATGTGACAAAATCTCTCCCACGACGCAATTAATTTAGATTTAATACAACTTAAAAATTTATATTTTTATAAAATTTATTTTATTACTAAAGTTATGAATTTTCAAGAAATTTAAATGTAATATTTATTACAACTCTTACCAATTTAAATTAAAAATTTCTCTCTCTAAAGATGAGGATAAAGAAATGTAAAATAAGGCTTGTGATCAAGTTCTTGTAGTTGGGGAATTTCTCTATGAATTTCTCACTTAAAGAGGCAAGTGAACCTTTTTCTAGTAATTAAGACATAACATCTTGATGTCATTTTCGTTCCTTATTGGCTTGTGATCAAGTTCTTGTAATTGGGGAATCGCTCTATTGGAATTTCTCACTTAAAGAGGCAAGTGAACCTTTTTCTAGTAATTAAGGCATAAAATATTAATGTTATTTTGGTTCCTTATTTTCTATTGTACTGGTTTAAACTTAACTCTTTTTAATAACAAACATGAGTTAAATAATACAATTTAAATGATCACCATATATTCACTAAAACTCATGTTTTTTACATTTCTCCTAGCTAAAATTACATCATGTTCACAATGACAAAGACATGTCTACTTTAATAATTTAGTTACTAATACATAACATATCGATATTTATTTTACATAATCTAAACAAGAAACAAAAATTCATCACCAACTTTATCTGAAACTCAAACAAAAGCCTCTTAATCACCTTCACAAATGGGGTGTGCTTGGTATGTTATGCTCACACCAGTGCTATCATATTTACCCAAATAATTGTCTAAATAATATTTAAAAATATAGCTATATCTTGGTGTGTTTGATAACGTGAACATTCCTTCCTAGTGAGGAAATGTTTTACATGCACACCTGTGCTTACATGTGATGCACCGCTACGAAAAAATAATTTTCTGAACCAAAAATGGTGTGTGAGAGTTATGTGTGCATCGTCTAAAGTGCAATTTTATTTTACATGGCACCGAAGCTAGTGCATAACTATGTTTTTGGCACATCGATAATGTTTTTTTTTTTTTTTGAATTGAAAGTTATGTTTCCTTATTAATATACACATTTTTAATTTAATAAGATTTTATTTTATTTTATGTATGGGGTTGATGTACTTTATATGTCAATAATATAACAGAGATGTCAAAAGAGAGAGCAACAATAATTGGAAATACTTAGTGAAATAAAAAAAAACAAAAAAATACAACAATATTACAAATGATAAAATCACACTAGTACATATCACTCTCCATTTTCATCACCTTGATTATCTTCCTCAGCGATTGGAATGAAAATGTTGTTGCTCAAAAAAACATTTTTTTATCTAGGGTCATGTCTTAATACGAATCACCAATCCCTATCTAACACATCTGGGTAAATAACATCTGGTTCTAGTGTTTTGGGAAAACATAAGGCTCCATAGCTTCATGCCACATCTTTCTAGAGTTGATAGATATCGACCCACTGTCGTGATCTTCCTTTACATTATTCCGATCAGAGTTGTCCCACCACTTTCACCTAAAAATAACACATTGGAATGAAGATAAGTCCACTTGAATTATCTCTTGTATCCTTCCAACGTAGCTTAATGTCCCCTGCATTAGGTTTTTATTGTGCTAGCTAGCACGACTAGATTAGTCGAACTTGACTTTGACTCCATAGTCGTGTGTCGTGCATTCATCATCGTATCCTCCGTGTGAAAGTGACGTCCATATATCCACATATATGGGAAGAAATGAACCTATAAAAAAGTGAAAAAATCATAGTGACATGTGTTTAATAACTCGAACATAATTAAAAATAAAATATATATATAGATGTTACAAATCAAAGGTGCAATATGAAGTTAAAACTGTATATAAAGAGATTATAATTACCGAGTGGCTACACCCAATATATATGTTTAGCGCATCCTCTTCAACACATGGATAACGATGAGATGCACTGTATTTCTCTCTGACTTGATCAACAACCCAACTATTAGGGCATGTCATTGGCATAGTTTCTTTTAAATGATTATGTAATATCTCGTTTCGGGGATATCTCTAAGTCACGACAAACTCCAACCAGAGATTGACTGGGAAGGCATTTACCAGATATGTCGCCTCTAAAAGAGGACGAGAGACGGAGGCTATCTGGCCCTTTCCAGACTCTGTCTATAGAGATGCTGGAAGAATCCACTCAAAAGAGACTTGCAGCAATATGCAAACACATGTATGAGCACACCATGAAGAGACAGTGTTTTACAAGAGCTGTGAGACAAGAAGATGAATATATATATAGCCAAGAATAATAGCAGCAAAAGAGTGTACAAGTCTTGAGGAAAACAACCTCTCAAGAAAAGCAATCCAAGCCTCAACAACACATGAACATGAACATGAAGAATACTGCTATTTCTGCATAAACCTAGGCTATGAAAACACAGTCTATGATAGAATGTTGCTCCAAAATGATGAAAATGGATGGATATGACAATATGTGGCCCAAATACAATAGGGGAGAAAAGCTCTAACCCTTATAAGAAAAAATACCTCAATCCTCCAAGGGATTGGCTGAAATACACAATATGGAAAAAATGCCGAAGTTGCTGGGCAGCTACTGCAACTCAAATCTGGAACTCAAATAGAGAAGGCTGAAGATGATGAACAACTGAAGTATACCTCCTCCGATAGATCTCAAAAGTGGAAGGCTTATCCTTACACTTGAGATCTTCCCCTCAAATCAATCCACAACCCCTCACTACAGATACACCATGAAAATAATGCAGTAACTAAGAGGGACTGCGCAGTAGGGGAAAAATAAGTGTTGGCCTGATGCTAAGATATGCAAGTAAGCTCCAATATCTCCCAATCTGATCCTCCAAAGGAAAGAAAGACTCTCCCTCTGGAAAATAAGAGAAGGAAGTGGTGTCGTGAAGTCACCACGGCAACACCCTACAACACAGTATTATGTTGCTACAGCAATAACGTTGTCCTAGAGAATGATGCTGAAAAAATAACCTTGCCCGAGTAGGCACTCGAAGTCCCCCGGGGCTAAGGGTGAGATCTCTGCACAGAGACACTTGGTTGCACTAAACAATGCTGCAGACAGGCTAAACAGCCAGCGTGCAAAAGAAGACAAATGTCTCACTCAACAATCAACAACTCAAGCATGAATGAAATGAGGAGGCTCCTCCATCTTTTATAACGTTGATTTTCCCTCCAAAACCCAACTTATCCTTTCTCTCTCTCCTCCACATCCTCTTCCTTATCCATATCCTCATCCTTATCTGCGTAGAAGCTTGCAGAAGCTTCTAGAGTGTACATAGGTCCCCTCCTCCCTTGACTCCCACTTAAGTCACAACGTTGTGCTACTAGGTGGATGTCTTATTTCACTTAAGTGAGTTAGACCCTCTTCACTCACTTCTTATTTATTTACAAACTATAGATGGAAAACTAAACAAAATAGAATATTCCAATTAGCTTTCCCTAATTAGGAATATTACAGTCCCCCCCGGCAAAATGTTGCTTGCCCTCAAGCAACTGCCTGAAAGAGTCTCCTTCTAAGCTAATGCTCTCCACTGATACTGCAAAATGTGCCTGGATCCCAGATGCGCCACTGAATCTTCCCTGTCCTCTATATCATCCTGATATGAAGGGATCTCTCAATTCCAGGATCCAAAACTGATCTCTCATGGTACCAGCCAACCAAAAATCCTCCTAGATCCCATTGCCACCATGGCCAATAATAGCCCAATTCCCACGGCTCGGACTGCACACTGCCTCTGGCTATGACTGATGCTCTAAGGGGCGAATACCACGATCCCTACTGAGCTGTATCTGTCACTGTGTAAGCTGTCCCATCGACTGTGTACCAAATCATCATCTCTCTCCACTCAAGCAATGGGGTCTGGAATATAATGAGGAACATCTTCCTCACGTGGATCCTCCATCCCCAAGAAATCATCCAAACAAAATGAGCCACCTCCCAACAAGGAAACTCCTGAAAATCTCCTTCCACCTCAAGCTCCGGTAATGAAGGTAGGCTGAAAATCTGAACTTGGAAAGTAGCATAGCTTACTCCATGCTGTCCTTCTCTCCACTCATAACAAGTGTAGAGTGTATGCTGATCCTGGGCTGAAAAATTATTGCCCTCCAATGGCAAAGTGAAGAACAATCCTCCAAAGAAGGTTCTTCCAACAATGAAGAACAAGCTGGCCCAAAACAATCTATCCATGAAGAATAGGACATGGTCATCATGCAACATCCTAATGAGAGTTTTTTTGAAGGTTTTACATGATGATACATGATGCAAACAATTTCTCACAAGGATACAACGCAGTCTCATCCACTGCAACTTCAGAAAATCACATGGCAAGCAATCTCCATGATTCATCACATCTACTAAAGGATAGTAAATGGCTGAATGTAACAACAATAATACATGATCAAGCACTTGCCCATGGCTATAAAATGGAGGAATATCAATCTTATGGCCCACCTCAAAAGAGAACAAACATCTGGCTGTGGTGGCTATATATCCTCTAATGCTCCCATTAGAACATGTAGTGCAGAAATTGTGAGAATTTTTCCCTCTCACGAACACATCCAGCTCATGTGTCTCCCTCATAATTAAGCCTCCCATTAAAATCTGATCTATATCAGCAAATAGAGACATGATCAGCAGAAAAATAAAGAAAATGCTGAAGGTTACAAGTGATGCAAGAAGGTACCAATAGCTTTCCCCGTAGTGACAGCGTAGTTTTACAAGTTGCTGCTTGATAAGAGTACATGGAAAAATGTTTCTATTAATCATGCATGTCTTCATATGATACATGATATAGTGCAACAAATGAACATACATGTGGTGATAAAACATTTTCCCAAGGCCACAAAAGAGATGGCTGCCTCCATCATGTAGATTGGCCTAATACAATTCATGGAGCAATTTGACAAGCTAGCCCTCTTGTGAAGCAATGCACTACATGAAAATGGTAAAAATGTGCAAATGAATGAATGTATATACAAAATTATCACCAAATGCTGGAATTAAGATGGTACATTGATCCATGAATGAGTCCTCCATAGTGTGTTGGCATGCAATGAAGAAGACTGAACCATGTGCTGCAAAAAGATAATCCTCCTTATGCTTGAAAACCCAAGTCAAGCAGAATATTCCATAGATGTCTCTATCATCATTACCTCCTCTTTGTTCATCAAGTGTAACAAATATGAAGTGATCCTGGGACCTATGGGTTATAGATCCACCATATCTCTGTTGGGCACACTTCATCCATAAGGCTCTGCTCCAAAGTGACAACGTTGTGAGCTCAAAAAATAAGCTCCTGTCAATACAAAGCTCTGTTCTTTGACATGCTCCTTGTCAAAGACTCCTCTAATAATGCTGCAACAAATATGGAATACCTCCCAAGATGGAAGTGCTTCCAAAACATCATCAAAGACAAAGGAGATAGTGCCATCCCCTCTTCCTGCAACATCATACAAAGTGTGAGAGCAAAACTGCCCTTGCTCTCCCAGAAACAAACAAAGCAACAAGACATTGTGTTGCCTCCCCATACCTCCATCATAAATTTCATGCGACGAAGACAAACTGAATGATATGAGTAACACATCAACACCATGCATCCATACTCTATGCTGCTCAATGATGCAAGTATCCAACCATATTATCCCCATCCTCCTACTCTTAGGATAAGTGTTTGCCAAGTGATGCCCAAACTCTTTCAAGAGTAACCAGTGCAGCCAAGCCTCCTGCTGCCCAGTATCATAGATCTGCAGGTAGCTCCCTAGCTCCTTGCTCATCATCCACATCCACTCAATCACCTATGGATGCATCCTTCTTCTCCTCATCCTAGTACTCCTCCCATGAGGGCTACCATCCTCCCAAATCAAATTCCTGTCTTTGCACTTAATGGGATTTTGAAATGTACGCTTCTCAAGGATCAATGAGACCCTATCAAGAATAAAATAGGTGGTAGGAAAAAACCTCCCACCATGATGTGTATGGCTCAAGGGATGTCCAACACAAGCATGAGAGATGTTATCCATCCTAAGATGTCCTCCATATTCTATCTGCTCTTGTGAGAAGGGAATAAAGTCATTGCATCCCATGATGTGTCGAAGTGCATCTCCAGTGAGATCTCTCCTTGAGACCTCCCCTTCATCCATAGTCTTCTAAAACCAATGAGGTCTTCAATCTGAAAGTAGAAGTTCCTCTTTGAGCTGAGAAGAGCTCATTGACAAAGTGTCATCTTGAAGGGAGAAAAGGTTTCTTACTCCAAGATGTCTACCATCAATCTTCAAGGCTTCAAACCCCAACCTCCGATGTGGTGTACAATCCAACAATGGCTCATGAGAATGATGGTTTGATTCCTCCTTGAAATTTTTCATGTTGCACATCGCAGTGCAACCAAGCTGCTCTATGGTAGCAATGAGATTTGACCCTTGGTCATGAAAAAGTAAATCTCCACATTGATCAAAAGAATTTGCTACAACAATGGAATGTGGAAATATTTTCATACCTTGATGTGCATTTGGAACTTCTTGTAGGGCTACAAGAGTCCCTTCCTCAAAAGTGTTGGCTGCTCCAACTGTTGACACATGTGGTTGCTCCTCCATGAGAGTCACATCATTATCACAAGCCTCCTCAAGATGTGATGTGATCTCTTCTTTCTTTTCTCTCTCTCCATGAAAGGTTTGGATCAACCCTTGAGTGAATTCTGCAAAAGTTTCCACCCTTGCATGGCTCAAGTGGCTGCACCACCAATCATAGGCTTCACCCTCCAAATGCAGCGCTGAGATTTCAACAACTTCTTTCCCTGATACAAGATGTAGTAGGAAAAATGCCTCCAACTTTCTCACCCAAGTTTCTACATTAGATCACCTATCAAAAGTAGACAACATAAATCTATTGCCTTTGATTTCTTTTCTGCTGCATGGCCTTTTCTCTTCCTTCAACTGGATGAAATAAGGAAAATCTAGAGTCTCCCTAAAGGTTCTAGGTTGAGATATATACTCAACAAGGTAATCACTAAGAATCTGATGATCCAAGTATCTTCCATGCTCGATATCTTCTTCTTGATGAGAATAGGAAGTGCATGGTACTTCCTCTTATTTTTCTTCAATCTTCTTGACCTCCTCAACAGTGGATGCATTTCCTCTGGATCTTAAAATAGATGAGAATAAACTCATTTTTTTCATCGTTCCGGTTTTCTTGGGCTTACACTCACAGGGACTAGTGGATCCCTCATACATGGAAAAAGGTGTCCTCCCAGTGGTATGCTGCAACTTTGAGCTCTGCGTTCTAGATCACCCATTGTTCCTTCCACTTTCATCCTGCCTGAGCTGACAATAATTTTTGAAAGGCAAAGCTGCTCTAAAGTCTTCCCCCTTGGACTGCCATTCTCGGAAATAATCTCCAAAGGGTACATGATCATGCTACCTCTCTTTCTCACTCGGTACTGGAGATAAGAATGTAGTCATTGTGATAATGTCCACAGGCTGAGCTAGAACTATGCTCTGATACCACTGTAATATCCCGTTTCGGGGATATCTCTAAGTCACGGAAAACTCCAACCATAAATTGACTGGGAGGGAATTTACCGGATATGTCGACTCTAAAAGAGGACAAGATCTGGAGGCTATCTGGCTCTTTCCAAACTTTGTCTATAGAGCTTCTGGAAGAATCCACTCAAAAGAGACTTGTAGCAATATGCAAACACATGTATGAGCACACCAAGAAGAGATAATGTTTTACAAGAGCTATGAGACAAGAATATAAATATATATATAGCTAAGAATAATAGCAGCAAAAGAGTGTACAAGTCTTGAGGAAAACAACCTCTCAAGAAAAGAAATCCAAGCCTCAACAACACATGTACATGAACATGAAGAATACTATTATTTCTTCATAAACCCAGGCTATGAAAACATAGTCTATGATAGAATGCTGCTCCAAAATGATGAAAATGGATGGATATGACAATATATAGCCCAAATACAATAGGGGAGCAAAGCTCTAACCCTTATAAGCAAAAATACCTCAATCCTTCAAGGGATTGGCTGAAATACACAATATGGCAAAAATGCCGGAGTTGTTGGGCAGCTACTGCAACTCAAATCTGGAACTAAAATAGAGAAGGATGAAGATGATGAACAAATGAAGTAGACCTCCTCTGATAAATCTCCAAAGTGGAAGGCTGATCCTTACACTTGAGATCTTCCCCTCAAATCAATATGCAACCCCTCATTGCAGATACACCATGAAAATAACGCAGTAACTAAGAGGGACTACGTAGTAGGGGAAAAATAAGTGTTGGCCTAATGCCAAGATCTGCAAATAAGCTCCAATATCTCCCAATCTGATCCTCCAAAGGAAAGAAAGACTCTCCCTCTGGAAAACAAGAGAAGGAAGTGGTGTCGTGAAGTCACGACGACAACACCCTACAACACAGTATTATGCTGCTGCAGCAATAACGTTGTCCTGGAGGATGATGCTGAAAAACTAACCTTGCCTGAGTAGGCACTTGAAGTCCCCCAGGGCTAAGGGTGATATCTCTGCATAGAGACGCTCAGTTGCACTAAACAGTGCTGCAGACAGGCTAAACAGCCAGCGTGCAAAATAAGACAAATGTCTAACTCAACAATCAACAACTCAAGCATGAATGAAATGAGGAGGCTCCTCCATATTTTATAACGTAATTTTTCCCTCCAAAACCCAACTTATCCTCTCTCTCTCTCCTCCACATCCTCATCCTTATCCATATCCTCATCCTTATCTGCGCAGAAGCTTGCAGAAGCTTCTAGAGTCTACATAGGTCCCCTCCTCCCTTGACTCCCACTTAAGTCATAACATTGTGCTACTAGGTGGATGTCTTATTTCACTTAAGTGAGTTAGACCCTCTTCTTCTTATTTATTTACAAACTGTAGATGGAAAACTAAACAAAATAGAATATTCCAATTAGCTATCGCTAATTAGGAATATTAGAGACTAGGATTAGACATTCTTCTACTATTCAACCATTTGAATTATTTCAGGAAATTATCCCATTTCCTCCTATTATGTTCATACAGTGCAACCCATGGTTGTGTAACTTGCATATTGTAAAGAATTAATTTATTGATGGCTTCAATTTATGAATCTGCTTATGAATTAAAATCCAAATATCTATATATAGTATGTATGAGATAAAAATATGCATTAATATGAAGTTCAATGTGAATATTTATTGTGTAGTAATTTGATAGATGATAAGCCTACACTTACTCGTTATCATGTGCCTCTTTCCATTCATTTTGATTCGCTCCCTTTCTCTTTTATCTTCAGACCTTTCGTCGTCCCAAATCACTACACCTGGTGTGTTGTTGATCTACTTGATTTACTACACTTGGTGTGTTGTCGATCTACTGGCATAATAAAATTACTCGTATAATATATACTCGGGTGTCATAGATTCCTCGGATTTTTCCATTTGTTGAAAAAAACCTTTCAATTTCTTGATGTACCTCTCTAAGAAGAACATCCAATGACAATAAATGACCCCAACTAATTCAACGTCATCTACTAGAAGATGAGCCTGCAAGTACATGAAACTCGTTGACAGTTCCTTCTCAAATATACAAACAATCTCAGTTATCTCTTGATGCCACCGTGGAATGATAGCCATATGAATCTCCTTTGATGTGATCCAACGTACAGAAGAAGATAATTTATATATGGAACATCGTAGGTATTGGAAGAATTCATGGTTCAAACACCCATGCACAAGAAAAGGATAATGGCACTATGGAATAAATAGTACATTATTCAAATATTAATTATAAAATATCCCATTACATAAAAAAATAAAAAATAAAAAAAACATGTTTGTGACGTACGTACTCTTATAATGTTCAAATAGTCATGCAATTTCAACCTCGAAAAATGGTCATCCATAGTGAAGAAACACCATATTTAAGACACATATAAATAATACACCCTCACACTCATTATAACTTCATTTTCCAAGGAAACATAATCTTTCGTTAAAATCCATGGGACATCACCTTCTTTGAAAGACCAAGAGGGGCCAACCTCTCCTCTAGTTTCTTGTCTTTGCCAATATTTCTTTTTAGTTTTTGAAGAAATAAAATCTCCTCTAATAGCCAAAGCGTCACTTTATTTTGATGATATGTGCCTCCATAAAGAAGATGATTTTTTTTTAAATATATGCATGTGATATAGTAAGTGGGAAATATTAGGATTCTCGCAATATGGGAGCTCATAAAAGATAGATTTCCTTTTCATCCCAATGGGAAATTTCCCAACATAGGTGTGGAAGAAATCTGGATCATCGAACATAGGCTCCCCATTTGAATCAAACAATTCTACAAAATCCTTCTCCTTCTCTATTTCATATTCTCTAAGCCATCCAGTTTACCATTGGAAGAAGATGTTGCTCTTCTGTAAGGGTGTTCTACTAGGAGGAACACCCTGGAGCAGTCATACACTAAATTTCGTAGGTGGTCGGACCACCTAGACTTCAGAGAAGGTCCACAAAATTTACATCCATGATACCTTTTTGTTATAATGCCTCTAAAATTATTCTATACACGCTGACACATTAGTGACCATGAATATATGAACAATTTCAATGAATTAAATTAATAAGTGAAACAATATTGTTGCTAAAAAAATCAATAAAAATGTAGTTTACCATTTCAAACTCCTAAGCTAGATAATCATGTATGGTGTAAGCACATATGTCATACAATGTAAAACTCCTGTCTATTGCGATGGGTCTTGATACATTGTACACATGTATGCCTTCCCATAATTCCTTAAATTAAGCTACCAATGGTTGTAAGTAGACATCCATATTCTTCACTTGTCTTCTACCAGGGACTATGAGAGCCAACATAAGATTTTCATTCTTCATGGACAACAATGGGCGGATATTGTTATTGATTGCTACTACAGGCCAAATGAAATAGTTGGTATCTTGGAGGGAGTATTGGTTGACACCAACCATATCTATGTTGAGTCGTAGAATTCATACTTCATCCTTGAATTTTTCATCCATGCTCCACAACATTAGTGACAATGATTTGTACGATTTTTATATAATAATAAAAATAATATGCTTTCGATATAATAATAAAAATAATAGTAAGTTGCATATTGTCTATATCATAATAATTGTGTGCAGCCCAATATAGTGTAGATGTAATGTAAAAAAAATAATAGTAGGTTGAGTACTCTATATATAATAATATTCGATGTATAGATATAATGATTTTAAGAATGAAATTATATATAAAGTATAGGAATTGTTTCGAGAGAAATCGTTAATGAAACATGTCAGACTTGCAATAGAAAAAACATGCAACAACAAAAAATAACCATTCAAAAAGTAATATTCCTAATTGTATAAAATGATTTTCTAGAATTATATGTGTATATTAGTACAAAAATTAATTTATTAGTATAAATTTTGTTATATTTAGTTTTCTTATATTATTATAAAAATAGTTTATTATTTTTCAATAGGATTATGAAAATTTCAAATGATCAACACGCTGATATGTGAAGCATGCCACTAGGAATGTCCATAAAATGTATAAGGAGATGGTCAAAGAAATGGACATAATTGCATCACAAGAGGAGTCATCTAAACAACAATGTGCTTCAAATGTATGTAATCATGATTAAATTTGTACATGTAAAAAAATATTTAGTAATAAATATTAATTTTCAAGTATTTTCTTGCAAAAACTAAAATAAGATAGAACTCATTCAGCACATAAAACCGGATGATAGGGAAGAAAATGGTTGATTTAAAATTTTGTGAGTAATTGTTAATATTTCCTTATAAAAACTCAAGGTTTCGTTATTGCATATTTTAAGTTGTTTTACAACAACCATCCTCGAGTGACTTCAAATAGGTGCTAACATATAAAGAACAGGCATTAGAAGAATTGATTGACATTGGGTTAAATAAAGGTTGTGAGTATATGTTAACATGTAAAAAATTAACTGTGGAATGTGTAAGTATCTATGTTGTTTTAATTCTCTGAGTTTATAATTAATAGAAAAAAAATCCTTTATATTAAATGTATGATTTCTAATGGGTTTTAAAACATGCATGAAACAAAGTATGGAACTACGTCAACAAAAGACTTGTTGCAACAAGGCATGAGACTTGGTTTTCAAAGCGCATGCACAGTTTATGAGTTACTTCTTGATTTGGTACATTGTAATTCGATTTACATTTATGTATATTATTTATTTCAATTTTCATTAATCTCAACAATGTAAATACACTCATTACACTTTATTTTTATGTTTGCAGATAGAAGAAGATCAAGAAGATGAAAAAAATCAATGCAATCGAGAAAACATTCTTCCAATTAACCCAACTCACAGAAGTAGTTTGAGCACTCACAACAATTCCACCAAATAATAATGATCCATTTGGACGTTAATGCAACCTGTTGTGTTTTTTAAAATAATTGTCTGTGAAAATCAAACATTTTGTTTAATGTAATCATGGACATAGTGTTCCAATTGAAAGACATCGGGTTACCAATAACAACCCCATTTTGTATGATAAAGAGCCTATTGTTAATATATAATAAAATATAATATAATTTATTCTAGTGTGTTATCCAATGTCATTGTGAAATGTTACCCCATTGATTGAATATATGGATGATTAAATATTATAATAATAAAGAGATGTGAAATATGATAATATAACAAACTAATCCAAACATCATATACAAATGAAATAATCAAATATTAATTTATATGAATAATGTTATAAGATATATGTTGATTTTTCAAAGAATAAGATATTTTAAAAATTACAATAATTGCACTGTCATAGGTTGATGTCTCTAAAAAAGAGAAAATATCATACAAAAACATTGGTGCATCTATAACATAAAAATACATCGATTATTTAATTTAAATTAAAACACCGTGATGTCATTTTTTATCATAACTGGTGTCTTTTTGTAAAATGACAGGATCGGTGTTTTCAAGTCTTCAAGCACCGATATTGTTTTTAGTTAATGCTCTAGAGCATTGTAACTCTTAACTCACTAGTGATTTCATAGAAATAACACCCTCTCGTTCTGCAAAATATTATTTCCATTCCCAGTGCACTATTAAAATTAACAACATCAGTACCTTTACATAACAAACACACTGGTGGATTTATACAAACAAGACGTATCAGTGTTGCATGTTTTAGAGAAAACATTGATACTACAATTATTTTTTGTGTGCCCTTGAGCCGTTCCTTCATCAAAGAATGACCTGGGATTTTTTTATATAAGCACTGGCAGAGTATACGTTTCAAGCCCCAGTTCTCTTTGAGTTAAACGCATCAGGGCCTTTTTTATTGTAAGCACCGATGTGGTATACATTTCAAGTGCCAGTGTTCTCTGAATTAAACACCTAGGTTATTTTAATTATGTATGAATCCCAATGTGTTTCTATAAGTAGCGCATCGGGGTTGCTTTCTCCATAAAGCGCACCGAAAAAAAAACCGCTAAAATATCTAGGCGCCAAGATTTTTTTAGTTGTGATAAAGTTCTGTTACAAGCTTCACTCAAACATCTGTTCCCATAAAAGAATGTTTTAGTGGATGCTTTTTTGACATTTTTTGCCAATTTTGTAACACTAAGAACCTCTGCTATAACCTTCTCTAGAAGGCCTTTTCCTTGTAGTGCCTCTCTTGGTCTTATCTTTCTCTCTATCTAGCTCATCCTATCTAACATTTAACTAATCAAAATATCTATATTACATCATAGAGGTGGTAACTAACAAACTTCTAATAAATCAAAATTTGTCTTCCTTTTAGAAAATATATAATATCTGAGCCTAATTATTTGTCTCTTCTACAATTTTCCACATTGCCAAGAATGCTACCTCATCCTAACTCCCTTAACAACCTAGATTCCTTTCTAAAATTCATACACTTATAGTTACATGAAAAAAATAATTTATACAAATCAAAATAAAAAATAAAAAATTATAAGACCTTTTGAGGTGTGTAATACAAAGTGTGGATTTGGATTTATGTTTCTAGCCTATTGATCTAGCATATCTCTCTAATTGTGACCTGTCTATTAGTCCAACATATTTCTCTAATTGTGATTTTTCTATGAATCAAACATATTTTTCTATTTATAATCTGTAGGATGAGAAATTATAAATGTCTTCTTTTCATAGTTGTTTAAAATATTTTGAAATAGCTATTAAAAGACAAATAGAGAAAGTGTGAACAAAAATCCACAAAATTAAAAAGGTCCTCGTAAAACCTTTTATAACAAAAAATTGTGAACATTACAAAACCTTTAGTCATGGGATTTTTATACGAATCCAGGAAATTGTGAAGACGCGTAGTGCTTGTTGTCAGCGGACGTTTATTTTGTCCCACGACCATTGGATCACAGGGTTACATTCAGCATCTTCTCCCCTTCCAAGTGACAATGACGTCAATTCTTGGGAAGCATATCCCCGTGATGTTCCTAGTACTAATGTCATCGGCCATTGGCCATTCTACCCAACTATGTAAGTTAGGGCATCCAATGGGAAGCGTTGTGGGTTATTCAGTTCCAGTTTGTAATTTTTTTTTAAATATATATAATTCTATGAGGTCCTCTCATTTTTTTTGGATTTTTATGGAATGAAATAATATTTTGGTTGTATATTAGATATTTTTCAAGATATAATGTAATTTAATTATGTCTGACAACTCCGACTGTTAATCTGCTAATTATGTCTTTCTATTTGAAAACAATTTCACTAGTTGTCATAGTGGCCATGTCTTTATTAAATCAAATGTTAGATGATTGAAATATTTTAGGCTATTAGATTTATAAGGAAATAATTTTAGATATATTTTTTTATAATATTATTTTTTTTCTTTTTAATAAGTTAGATTGAATTTATATTTTGGTCAGACTATGTCAAATTACACAAAAATAAAAATAAAAATAAATTAAACAAAAAGCTTAACATAATTTAATGGAAATTTTAACTAAGTCAAAATACAATAAAAAATAAAAATAATAAAATAATAATAAACTATAAAAACAGTCCATGGTATTGACCCTTGGTATTTATGTGGAATGTAGTTTATTTAAAGGAGAAATTAATATGGCTTAGATCAATATTAACAATGGATCTACCAATAGCCAAGAGAGATCAAATGTCTAATAATAATAAACTATAAAAACAGCCCATGATATTGACCCATGGTATTCATGCATAATATAGTTTATTTAAAGAGGGAAATTAAGATGGCCTAGATCAACTTTAACTATGGATTTACCAAGAGCCAAGAGGGATAAAATGTCTTAATATGCAAACCTCTTTTAGAGTGAAATGATAATTGATCCCTCTCATAAATAATATATATCTAAACTAATTATTTAATAAAACTATTTGTATTTTTTATAACCATTAATCTTTTAAAATTTTACTTAATAAAATGTATCTAAATTTTCATACATCCAAATATACATAGTTTTTCTTGTTCTATATTATTTATGTTACAACTATTTTATTATTCACAAGTATTATTTCTTAATATATAAAAAAATTAAATTAATAATGATTTTTAAAAAAATATGTGATCTTTTTTTAATTTACCGAATCATTTCACATTTCTCATTTCCTAAATAACACTAAATTTAACTTTAATTACTTAATTGTAATAGTTTGTAACTACATAACTTGTAACTATATACATACTCTTTCGGATTTTTCTGTAGGTAAGAAATCTTACATGTTTTTTACTTTATAATCATAGACAATTTTCATATTATATGATGTCAAACTTACTCAACTTTTTATTGTAAAATTTTAAACAAATTTTTAGCTACATAATTTTAGCTTTTATATTTATTTATTTATTTTTCAATTCCAAACAAAACTTACAAAAGAAAAAACCCACTCAATCCTTAGGGTTTTTTTTTACAAGTTTTATCATAACCTTTCCCTCTATCCTTACGGTTTCTCTTCCGAAGAGAGAGTGTATTCTACTTTTCATTCCTATTTGAGCCATTAGATCAAATGTTAGACGATTTAAATGTTTTAGAACATTATAACCACAAGCAAATATTTTTATATATGTTTTTTATAATCTTATTTTTTTTCTTTTTAATAAGTTAGATTGAATTTAGGTTTTGGTGAGACTATGTCAAATTACACAAAAATAAAAATAAAAGTAAATTAAATAAAAATATTAACATAATGTAATGGAAATTTTATCTACGTCAAAATAAAATAAAAATAAAAATAATAAAATAATAATAAAATATAAAAACAACTCATGGTATTGACCCATGGTATTCATGTGGAATGTAGTTTATTTAAAGGGGGAAATTAATTGTAACATTCATATTTAAACAATAAAAATAAATTTACCACACCATAAAAAAAAAAATCATAATCCTTGGTCAACAATAATTATCCGAGGCTTATACCTGTAGATTTTATGACATTATTATTTGTACCACTGGTAAATATACACCATATGGCATCTGTCATTTAAATCCGGCGATTTTTCCGGATTCCTTATTTATTATAAACTGTACAGCATACGTTGTGTTTAAATTTTTTCTGGTATGGAACTCTGATATGGCACTTTTCATGAGGTTAGACCCCAATGCTTATGATTTGCACCGCGCAATGGGGCTTACGTGTTGATTACCACCGCATCCCTATTAAATGTGTCTTGAATTATTTCTCGAGTTTTGGATCACGGGTTCCTTTGATGTAATGGATGATTGATGGTGATTGCTTAATTGCGGAGGTCCACTTGTGACATACTCCACCCGGCAGACTTCACGCCGTAGATCTGCCCTCATCCAACGGTGCACTATCTCCAAGGTGGAGTAATGCCTTCCGCAATGACTTGTCTTCCTGGTTCATTCTTTTGATGTTTTTGTTTATGCTTGGCGGAGGATTCTGGAACAGCTCCGGCCGGTCTGGAGCTTGGCCGAGCTCGTTGCCATTGCCTGGTATCTGGAGGTAATTCCTTGTCACAGCTATGGTATCTGTTGTCGGGTTTATCCGCCTCCTGCACTTAGCGCTGTGTCGGCATTTGTCTACTTCTTCAACAGCGCTGATGGCTTCTTTTCTTGGCTATTGCTACAGGGTTCCATTAGCTTACCCAGAGCTCGCCTCGAAGGATGGTAGTGGCTTCACTCTTCAGCCGCCCTCATGGAAATCTTGTTCATCGACCTCCGGTTTTCTGTCATAGTTTGCGCAAAAGAATTTCCTCAGGTACTGTTGTAAGGGTTACAGTAGCTTTGTTGCTTTCTCAGATGTTTGTTTGCTCGATAGGAGTATATTTTATTCGTTACTCTTTTACTAATAACCTTTCTGTTGAAATGGCAGGTAACACCCTTTTCACCCGCACCTGGATCTGGAAAAATAGTTCCATTCTTCCTCCGTCTTGCTACCTAGGGTTTTAACTCGGCGCTCCTTTTTACAGGTACCCCTCGCGTCGGCAGTCAATCCTTCAAGAAATGCTTCGAGGGTTTTGTCTTTTCTCCTTTAGGGAGCGTTTTTTCTAATAGATATGTAAACATTCAAGGTTCTGTAGTTAGGATGTTCTTGTCAATCGACCCTAGGGTTTTGGGCGTGATTCCATGCTCCAGTGTTTGAGTCTGTTCAGTTAATCATCTGTGTAAAATTTCTACTAAGACCTTATTGAGGCCATTTGCCGCTATTACTTTGGTCTGGCTGCTAATACAATTTTCGGAAAAGGAATTAACTGTTTAAGGAAAGAACTTCGTCATTTATCTGTTTTCTACAGTTTTCGGTACTGGGTTCTGGTCAATGGATGTTTAGACAAATCTTTTATAATAACTTCCTGTGGCTGGATTGTTTTACACCATTTCCTTTCAGGACTGTTAAAAGATTTATTTTGGTCATGTTCGAATTCCTCTGTTATTACATGTGCTCTTCTATGTATAACTCTGGTGAATGTCTGCTTAAACTATGCGTGATTATTCTAGTTGCTTGCGGCCGATTTGGTAGTAGTTTTACTGGTTGGCCATAATCTGTTGGGTCCAATATGGTTTACCCTGCTCTGTATTTCATTTAATTTCCGCAACTACTGCTATACTACACCATACTTGACAGTTTAATGTTTGCTTCTGGTTCATACTTGGGTGACCGGACCACCACTTCTATCCGAGTACTACCTTAGCGAAAGGCGACATGCCCAGGGTGGAGAGCTGGGCTCTCTGCCTTACGGGTTAACGCCCTTGTTTTAGTTGCATGGTTCAGTAACTAGACTTTAAATCTGAATGATCCTTCTTTCGTGGTTTCGAACGAAGTTATGAGTTTTCTATTTGCTTAAGGTTTTTTTTGCCCTGTGTATATGCGTTCTACATTCTATTGCAGTATCTAGTTTTACCACAATTCTACTATTTACAGAACAACTCTTTTACTTACTGTAATTTCATAATTCTCTTACATAAGGAACAAGCAGAAATAACCTTACAGTCAAGCATTTATTATTAAACAAGTTACTGTGTAGTAAACTATCTGTGTTCAATGCATCTGTAGATGGAATAAAAGAAACGTGCAGAAATAACTTTACAGTCTAGCAATTTACATTTAACTATTCGCTGTGTGGTAGACTTATCTGTGTTCAAGCATCTGTAGGTGCTCGTTTCCTCCCAACCACGAACTGGGTATTCATATTCACCACAGTCCTCCCCCGAGCTTCTTGCCTGGGTTATTATCCTCTGAGATAATTCTGGAGGAGGTATATCGGACAATCCAGTCCAGCCCTCCAACTCCAGTGGAACAGAACTCTGGGGAGACTCGGGACAATCCGGTCCAGTCTCCGACCCAGCTGACACTCTGTTCTGGCAATCCCTTCCAGAAACGCAGAGTTCTTTTTTTTAATGTTGCAGAACCCCAAAAATCTCTTGGAATCTCCTCTTTATTCCTAAGTTTCTGTGGGGAAACTGTTTCTTTTCTGTTCCAACTAACTCCAGGTCCTGTTTTTACTTTTACCATAATTTACTCAAGAAAAACTAATTCTCAGTAACTTTTATTTCTTATCAAAATTAACTTTGTTCAGAATTCCAAATAACAACAATCATAATTAACTCATAATTAATTAACAAAAGTTAAACATCCGTTAGCGGCTAAGAGGGTGGTTACAGTTATCCCCCTCCGGAAGAGAACATCGTCCCCGATGTTCTCATCATAGCTCAGGAAAAAAGTTCAGGATAAGCTTCCCGAACAAAATTCTCGTCCTCCCAGGTAGCTTCCTCGAGTCCAAAGTGCTTCCATTGCACTTTAACCTGGGCGATGGCTCGTTTCCGGAGCATGATTTCCCTCCGGTCTATGATACTGTGGGGCTCGACCAGAAACTCCCCGTCTGGTTCTACCTGCACACAGTAAACTTAAGTCAATAAACAAGTCCTTTGTCTTTGCATTATTATTTATCAGTTAGGCTTATCCAGTACCTGAATGTTCTGCCAATGAATTATGTGCTTGGAGTCATGAACATATCGTTTCAATAATGATACATGAAAGACGTTATGAACTCGAATATGACTGGGAAGGGCTAAGCGATATGCTACTGGTCCTACTCTTTCCAGTATCTGGAAAGGACCACAAAACCGAGGTGCTAGCTTTGCACAAGAGGCCCATCTCAGTGTACTCTTCTTTGGCTTAATCCTGACATACACATGATCGCCAACCTCATACTCACGATATGACCTCCTTTTGTCCGCGTACACCTTCTGTCTGTCCTGTGCTACTTTCAAATTCTGTCGAATTTTCTTCACCTCTGTTTCCATTTCCGCTAGCATGTCTGGTCCTAGCATGAGTCTATTCTCAGGGCTGCTCCAATTAATGGGAGTTCTGCATTGCCGCCCATAAAGCGCCTCAAATGGACTCATCCTTAATGACTCTTGGTACCCATTATTGTAGGCAAATTCTATCAAGTGTATGTAGTCCTCCCATTTTACTGGTTGCTGCATAACATACATCCTCAGCATGTCTTCCAACACTTGATTCACTTGCTCGGTATGACCATCTGTTTGCGGATGGTATGCAGTACTAAAATGTACTTGCGTTCCTAATCCTGTAAACAGTGTTTTCCAGAAAGCTGAAGTGAATTTCACATCCCTGTCTGAGATAACAGTTTTAGGAATGCCATGCAGTCTGAAGATTTCCCGCATGAATAAATCCGCTATCTGAACTGTCTTATAAGTGGATTGGACAGGTATGAAATGTGCAGACTTACTTAGTCTGTCCACAACCACCATTATGGAATCATTACCCCGCTTTGATTTTGGTAACCCAGTAATAAAATCCAATGAGATCACCTCCCATTTCCATTCAGGAATGGGTATAGGCTGCATTAAGCCTGCTGGGTGTCGATGTTCTACTTTCACTTGCTGACACTCTAAACACTTAGTTAGATAACTTGCTATATCCTTCCTCATACCTGGCCAGCAGTAGTCCTTCCTTATAGCGGTCAGCATCTTTTGGTATCCTGGGTGCCCTACGTAATTTCTTTTATGATATTCATCTAATATCATGGTTTTTAATTCCATTCGGTTTGGAATAACTATTCTCTTCTTGTAAACCAGCAACCCATCCTGGTTGATCTCGTATCCTCCATGTCCACCCTGACCCTCAAGTGCTTGTGTTTGCTGCCACAGGTATTTATATTCAGGATCCTTATCTGCTTCCATTCTGATTTGATCCAAAAATATGGTCTCAATTTGATTAACATATAACTGATAAATTCCATGTAGTTTTCTGCTCAATGCATCTGCTACCCTATTCTCTTTACCTTTTACATGCTGCAAATATATATCAAACTCACTCAGGAAAGCATTCCATCTTGCTTGTCGTGAGTTTAAATCAGCTTGCTTAAAATAATTGGTTAAACTACTGTGATCAGTCTTTAAAAAAAATCTCTTTCCCAGTAAGTAATGTCTCCAAACTCGGAGAGCGTGCACAACTGCGGTCAACTCTAGATCGTAAGCTGAATATCACTGCTCATGATCTTTTAGCTTGCGGGATTCGTAAGTGATCACCTTCCCTTCTTGTGACAATACCGCCCCAACTCCTTCCTTGCACGCATCTGTACAGACCTCAAACTCTTTATCCGGATCTGCTACGCTTAACACAGGTGCTGTAGTCAACAATTGTTTCAATCTTTCAAAACTCTCTTGGCACTCTTTGGTCCATTTAAAGGTCTTCCCTTTTCTTTGTAGAGAAGTAATGGGAAAGGCTATCTTTGAAAATCCTTTTATAAATCGCCTGTAGTAACCAGCGAGACCCATAAAAGATCGTATATCTGCCACACTCTGTGGCACCTTCCATTCCATGATGGTTTTTATTTTCTCCGGGTCTACCGCTATACCCTTCTTAGATATTACATGTCCAAGATACTGTATTTCTTCTTTGAAGAAATCGCATTTACTGAATTTTGCATATAGCTGATGCTTTCTTAACAGTTCCAGTACCATTCGCAAATGCTCCCTATGTTCCTCCGCACTCTTTGAATAAATCAGTATGTCATCAATGAAGATTAGTACAAAATTGTCCAGATAGGGATGAAAAACACTATGCATCAGTCTCATGAAAGTGGCTGGTGCATTAGTTAAACCAAAAGGTAATACCACGAATTCATAGTGGCCATACCTTGTGCGGAAAGCAGTTTTGTGTATATCTTCATCCTTAATTCTGATCTGATGATAACCAGACCGCAAATCAATTTTTGAGAACACAGTATCTCCCCTCACCTGATCAAACAGGTCATCAATACGGGGTAGGGGGTACCTGTTCTTAACTGTCAGTTTGTTTAACTATCTGTAGTCCATGCACATGCGCATGGTTCCATCCTTCTTTCTAACGAACAGTACCGGCGCTCCCCAAGGTGACACACTGGGTCGTATATATCCCTTATCTATCAATTCCTGAAGCTGCATTTTTAACTCAGTCAATTCTGGCACACTCATACGGTAGGGAGTCCGCGAAATTGGCGAAGCTCCTGGTAGCAGTTCTATTGTGAAATCAACATCCCTTTTAGGTGGTAATCCTGGTATTTCTTCAGGAAATACGTCTTTGAACTGTTGTACCACAGGTATGTTTTCTAGCACAGCTGCTTTATCCTTAGCCTCAAATACTCCTACTTGTATGGCATACAGCTGGCATCCTTTTCTCATGCATTTTGCCATTTGGGAAGCGGTAATTGGTCGCAGATGTACAGGTTTCTTTATGCCCTGGATTTCTTGACGATTACCATTCTGGTCTCTATAGTAAACGATCTTCTCCTTACAGTCTATAAGAGTCCAGTGTTTCTCCAGCCAATCCATACCCAACAGTACATCATAAGATCCCAAAGGCAGAATATTTAAATCCACTACTAGCTGTTGTCCACCGATTTGCAGTGCACAGTCTGGTGTTTTGGCAACAACTCTTCGTTTAGCCCCTGTAGCTAACTGGACCAACCATGACTTTTTAAACTTTTGACTTGGTAATTTGCATTTTTCCACTAAGTTAGGACTTATGTAACTTAAACTGGCTCCCGGATCTACCAAAACAGAAATAGTTTGGGATAACAAATTACCTTCCAGTTCAATCATGGTAGGCTGAAAATCGGCTTGCCGGTCCTCCAATGCTGCGTTAATTCTGGGTATGCTTCTAGCAATATCTCCCACAGTAGAAGCCGCCTGCAAGTTGTGCACTGCTTCAGTTTTACCCCGCTGTGGGCAATCTCGGTAGTAATGTGCGGCCCCACAGCCCCAACACTGCAGAGGTGGCCTCTGGTTTTGTGGCTGTTCAGGTTTGCTGGATGCTTCCATTGTCTTGTCTTCTCCTGGCCATCAAATCCTCTGATGGTTCCTTCCAAATTTCTTATTAACTGAACTTCTGGCTGAGCTACGGAAGTTACTGGTTTTACTTTTTTTGAAACCAGCACCGCTTCTGTTTTGTTTCTTTGACTGCGACCCTTTACCTTGGTCCACTTTGTTCTTCGATTTCTCATAGCACAACCTTGCTGTTCTGATGGCCTCATCCATTGTCTTAGGATTCACGAACTCGATCCGCTCCTTCATATGGGCGGGTAAACTGCTCAGAAACCTCTGAAATTTGGCCTTCTCTTCTCTTAAATACGGTACATAGCGCATCAAGGACGTAAACTTAGTGATAAACTCGTCGATGGTCAGTTGTCCCAGCCTTAAATCATGAAATTCTCGAGCCTTTTCATCATAGAACCTCTCAGTCAGGTACTTATCTTTGAAGTACTGTTGGAACTTATCCCATGTTACATCCTGGTCCTCTATTCCCCGCACATTCTTCACTTCTTCCCACCATAGGGTGGCTTTATCTTTCAGCTGGTAAATGGCTAGCCGTGCCTTGAGACCGCTGTCGTACTCATACACCTGGAAGTATTTGTTCATATTAATCAACCATGCCTCTGCCACTTCCTCCTTTTCGCCATCGAACGTAGGTGGCTTTATCTTCCGGAATTCTCCGTGCAGCTCTACCTTCTGTTTTTTATTCGCTTTCCGTTCGTTTTCGTTTTCAGACTTAGCTTCATTATAATTTCTATGTGGAAAACTTCGCTGAGACACACTTCTTTCTCTTCGGCCAGTACCTTGCTCCTCTGAGTGCTTTTCGTCTCCTTCCTGAGGTTCCCTGTCAGCACTGGGCTTTTCAACCCTTTGATTTTGTTTATCGGAGAGGCTCTTTAATATCCTCTCCTGTTCCTGCATCATCCTAGCATTGTCCTGGCGTACTCGTTCCATCTCTTCCTGTAGCTGTTGTACTGTGTGCAACAAAATGCGAGTCTGGTGTTGCTCTTCCTCAATCAATCTGTTGGACCGCTGATGTTGCTCTATTCCCAGCTGAACCCACATTTCGGGGTTGCCTTCTGGTGGGGGTTGAATTTCTCCGGCATTTCGCTGTTGCTGTTGCGACGGTGTCCGCCTTGGTTGTCGTTCCATTATTGATCTGGCTGTCTATCTGTCTGTCTCTCTCTCTCTCTTTCTCTGTGTATGAAATCATATGTTTTATAACGTTAGTCGACCCAATTTAGGGCCTAGCATTGTAACGCCGCTCTGATACCACTTTTAACATTCATATTTAAACAATAAAAATAAATTTACCACACCATAAAAAAAAATTCATAATCCTTGGTCAACAATAATTATCCGAGGCTTATACCTGTAGATTTTATGACATTATTATTTGTACCACTGGTAAATATACACCATATGGCATCTGTCATTTAAATCCGGCGATTTTTCCGGATTCCTTATTTATTATAAACTGTACAGCATACGTTGTGTTTAAATGTTTTCTGGTATGGAACTCTGATATGGCACTTTTCATGAGGTTAGACCCCAATGCTTATGATTTGCACCGCGCAATGGGGCTTACGTGTTGATTACCACCGCATCCCTATTAAATGTGTCTTGAATTATTTCTCGAGTTTTGGATCACGGGTTCCTTTGATGTAATGGATTATTTATGGTGATTGCTTAATTGCGGAGGTCCACTTGTGACATACTCCACCCGGCAGACTTCACGCCGTAGATCTGCCCTCATCCAACGGTGCAATGTCTCCAAGGTGGAGTAATGCCTTCCGCAATGACTTGTCTTCCTGGTTCATTCTTTTGATGTTTCTGTTTATGCTTGGCGGAGGATTCTGGAACAGCTCCGACCGGTCTGGAGCTTGGCCGAGCTCATTGCCATTGCCCGGTATCTGGAGGTAATTCCTTGTCACAGCTATGGTATCTGTTGCCGGGTTTATCCGCCTCCTGCACTTAGCGCTGTGTCGGCATTTGTCTACTTCTTCAACAGCGCTGATGGCTTCTTTTCTTGGCTATCGCTACAGGGTTCCATTAGCTTACCCAGAGCTCGCCTCGAAGGATGGTAGCGGCTTCACTCTTCAGCTGCCCTCATGGAAATCTTGTTCATCGACCTCCGGTTTTCTGTCACAGTTTGCCCAAAAGAATTTCCTCACGTACTGTTGTAAGGGTTACAGTAGCTTCGTTGCTTTCTCAGATGTTTGTTTGCTCGATAGGAGTATATTTTATTCGTTACTCTTTTACTAATAACCTTTCTGTTGAAATGGCAGGTAACACCCTTTTCACCCGCACCTGGATCTGGAAAAATAGTTCCATTCTTCCTTCGTCTTGCTACCTAGGGTTTTAACTCGGCGCTCCTTTTTACAGGTACCCCTCGCGTCGGCAGTCAATCCTTCAAGAAATGCTTCGAGGGTTTTGTCTTTTCTCCTTTAGGGAGGGTTTTTTCTAATAGATATGTAAACATTCAAGGTTCTGTAGTTAGGATGTTCTTGTCAATCGACCCTAGGGTTTTGGGCGTGATTCCATGCTCCAGTGTTTGAGTCTGTTCAGTTAATTATCTGTGTAAAATTTCTACTGAGACCTTATTGAGGCCGTTTGCCACTATTACTTTGGTCTGGCTGCTAATACAATTTTCGGCAAAGGAATTAACTGTTTAAGGAAAGAACTTCGTCATTTATCTGTTTTCTACAGTTTTCGGTACTGGGTTCTGGTCAATGGATGTTTAGACAAATATTTTATAATAACTTCCTGTGGCTGGATTGTTTTACACCATTTCCTTTCAGGACTGTTAAAAGATTTATTTTGGTCATGTTCGAATTCCTCTGTTATTACATGTGCTCTTCTATGTATAACTCTGGTGAATGTCTGCTTAAACTATGCGTGATTATTCTAGTTGCTTGCGGCCGATTTGGTAGTAGTTTTACTGGTTGGCCATAATCTGTTGGGTCCAATATGGTTTACCCTGCTCTGTATTTCATTTAATTTCCGCAACTACTGCTATACTACACCATACTTGACAGTTTAATGTTTGCTTCTGGTTCATACTTGGGTGACCGGACCACCACTTCTGTCCGAGTACTACCTTAGCGAAAGGCGACATGCCTAGGGCGGAGAGCTGGGCTCTCTGCCTTACGGGTTAACGCCCTTGTTTTAGTTGCATGGTTCAGTAACTAGACTTTAAATCTGAATGATCCTTCTTTCGTGGTTTCGAACGAAGTTATGAGTTTTCTATTTGCTTAAGGTTTTCTGTGCCCTGTGTATATGCGTTCTACATTCTATTGCAGTATCTAGTTTTACCACAATTCTACTATTTACAGAACAACTCTTTTACTTACTGTAATTTCATAATTCTCTTACATAAGGAACAAGCAGAAATAACCTTACAGTCAAGCATTTATTATTAAACAAGTTATTGTGTAGTAAACTATCTGTGTTCAATGCATCTGTAGATGGAATAAAAGAAACGTGCAGAAATAACTTTACAGTCTAGCAATTTACATTTAACTATTCGCTGTGTGGTAGACTTATCTGTGTTCAAGCATCTGTAGGTGCTCGTTTCCTCCCAACCACGAACTGGGTATTCATATTCACCACAGTCCTCCCCCGAGCTTCTTGCCTGGGTTATTATCCTCTGAGATAATTCTGGAGGAGGTATATCGGACAATCCGGTCCAGCCCTCCAACTCCAGTGGAACAGAACTCTGGGGAGACTCGGGACAATCCGGTCCAGTCTCCGACCCAGCTGACACTTTGTTCTGGCAATCCCTTCCAGAAACGCAGAGTTCTTTTTTTTAATGTTGCAGAACCCCAAAACTCTCTTGGAATCTCCTCTTTATTCCTGAGTTTCTGTGGGGAAACTGTTTCTTTTCTGTTCCAACTAACTCCAGGTCCTGTTTTTACTTTTACCATAATTTACTCAAGAAAAACTAATTCTTAGTAACTTTTATTTCTTATCAAAATTAACTTTGTTCAGAATTCCAAATAACAACAATCATAATTAACTCATAATTAATTAACAAAAGTTAAACATCCATTAGCGGCTAAGAGGGTGGTTACATTAATATATCTAACAAGAGCCAAGAGGGATCAAATGTCTGATAATAATAAACTATAAAAATAGTCCATGGTATTGACCCATGGTATTCATGCAAAATGTATTTTATTTAAGGGGGAAATTAAGATGGCCTAGATCAATCTTAACTATGGATCTACCAAGAGCCAAGGGGGATCAACTGTCTTGATATGCAAACCCTTTTTAGAGTGAAAAGAGAATTGATCCCTCTAATAAATAATATAGATCTAAACTAATTATTTAATAAAACTATTTGTAATTGTTTATGACCATTATTCCTTTAATTATACTTAATAAAATGTATCTAAATTTTCATACATCCAAATATACATAGTTTTTCTTGTTTTATATTTTTTTTGTTACAACTATTTTATTATTCATCAGTAGTATTCCTTATATAAAAAATTAGATTAATAATGATTTTTTTTTTAAATATGTGATTTTTTTTAAATTTCCAAATTATTTCACATTTCTCATTTATTAAATAACACTAAATTTAACTTTAATTACTTAATTGTAATAGTTTCTAACTACATAACTTGTAACTATATACATACTCTTTCTGGTTTTTTTTGTTAATGAATATCAAATTTTTTCAGTTAAAAAAAAACTATATACATATCTTTAATTACCTAAGTGTAGCTAAAAAATCTTACATGTTTTTTACTTTATAGTCATAAACAACTTTCATATTATATGATGTCAAAATTAATTTTTTATTGTGAAATTTTAAACAAATTTGTCACTACATAATTTTAGCTTTTAATTTTTTTTTCATTTTTCAATTCCAAACAAAACTTACAAAAGAAAAAACCCACTCAATCCTTAGGGTTTTTTGTACAAGTTTTATCATAACCTTTCCCTCTATCCAATATATACTCTATAGTCTTCTGAAGAGAGAGTGTATTCTAGTTTATAACCTGATCCACAATCAAAGAAAATGGCTAGGGATTTCACATGTTATTAGTTTGTAACCTCATCCACGATCAAATAAAATTGCTAGGGATGTCAGAAGTTATCATTCACACAATGATCTACTGAGGTTCTCAGTTGAAATGGATCCTATTAGATTCATGGTGGCCAGAGACACTAAAATATTCAAAATAGATATCTATTATGAAATCCATATTGTCTACAAACAATCCAAATTTCTCATCTTATACAACAATTTCTAACAATAAGTGCTAAGTTTACTCTACAATTTTTAAAACCCCTGCCCATGCTGGGGAGATCACAGTGTAAAATCAAATGATCTCGTGGTTTTTTAAAGGGTTCATAAAAAAAAACATACAATGAGAAAGTCAATATTGTGGTATAATAACTAATTTTTGAATCATTGTGACAAATAAAAAATCACATTAGCTCACAAAATATATCTAATGCTATAAGGATGTGAGATGATAACAAAGTTTTGAATCATGATAACTAGGTGATAACAAAAACTAAGCTTTAGCCACAAGAGAAAAATCACAACAACTCACATAATATATCCATGGTTACAATGAACAAAATACATTGTGATGGAAATAATGGGAATTTTAGTCCACATAGAACACCACCCTAAATATTATATACTCTTGATCAATTAAGAATAAGCTAAGACGTCTAGATTGGATGCCGAGGTGGGTGGTACAATAATTGAGGGTGCTTCTTAAAGGGAAAGGGAATTTAGATACTCTATCCTTCCACCAAAGCTATAAAAAGTGAGACTTGTAGATTATACTGTAACAAAATTGACACTATATGATTAAGAATAAGTTACAAACATGAGGTATTGAAAAAGTAATAAGAGGAAGGTACACGAGGGTCATGTTAATTAATGTGATTCTTTGTACTATTTTTATTTAAAATAGTTTAATTTAAAATATTTATTTGTATTTTTATTTTTTTGAATGAATATTATTAAATGTGTTGTAGTATTTTTATTTAAAATAGTAATTTGTATTTGTAGTTTTTTAAATGAATGTTGTTAAATGGGTAATTGAGTAAAATGTATTAAATTGATATTTTAATTTTTAAGATATTTATTTAAAAAATTCAAAGTATGGTGAGTTTTTTTTTTGATAAGCTTTACTCTAGATGTGCAGAGAATGAATCTATCTCAAGTCCCAAACAAGATTCTAATGTACCAAACAAGATTCTTCTTTCGCTTGTTATTCTAGCTTGCACCTTACACTCCTCCTCTCCTCCTCATTGCACAAATGTAAACTATGAGGCACGCAATAGTTGTTGCATATATGAACATCTAGATATGATAATGGGGAGGGCTCAAATAACCTTGTTGAATTGCTGAGCCTCAAGCTTCTCCTGTTGTTCACTGTTGAGAAAGGGTGCCGGAATATAAACTTCTTTGGGGACTCCATGAATGTAATAAATTGGATTAAAGACATTCAACAGTGCAGAGTTCTTCATCTACAAAATCTGTTACTTTCTATTCGGGAGCTCCTCCTTTATTTTGATTCTTTATCCTATTAGCATATCTATAGAGAAAATAATGGAGAGGCAGATAGGGTTTCCAAGATGGGGCTTCTGCAGGTTGTGGGAATCTGGAAGGTTAGAGAGCACAAGGATGGAGAAATACGAGATTATTTTCATCCTCTCTATTCGATTGAGCTGTTCTGGTTTCTTTTTGGCCTGGTAATCATCAATTATTTAGGTTGTCTCTATCTCGGTGGTGTTGGTGTTTCCATTTTATAATAGAATGATAGATTGAGGGTTCAATTTTTTCTGTTTGGTGTTAATTTTTTCATTGTGCTGGTTGTCGAGGGCTTGGATTTTTCCTCTTTTTGACTCACATGGAGATTTTGCGGTTCCCCTGGGTGGTGGATCAAGTTTTTTTGTTTACTGCTACGGATTAGGCTCTCATTTTTTCTACTGGCTATCTTGTGTTTCGACTGACACTTCGTTTGACTGGGTAGAGTTCTTTATTGTCTCGGTTGTTGTTTCGGTTGGAAAACCTCGGTGATCGTTGTATCAACTTATCATTGCAGGTTTTGGACTGTATTTTTACTGATAGCATATTGTTGATAGCAGTAGGACTGATTTTTTATGAACATTTTTTCTTTAGAATGGTTAGTGGTAGAAGCCGGATTTGGTTTTTACACAAAGTTTTCTTACGAATGTCATTTGTTTTAGACTGTTACCCTATGGGTTGACTACAAAATTTCTGGTTTGACTCATAGATCATAGTTTTATGTGCTTCTTATTGTAATTTTTTACTCATCTGCAGTAATAAAATTATGTTTTTTTCTCAAGGAAAAAAGATAATAAAAATGTGATACTCTACTGTAATTTTCTCTAGAAATGTGATGGAAAGTGTGCCCTAAATGTTTCCAATTTCATGCTTAATGTATTATAACCTACATGAAAATTTATAGTCTTGTATACAAGATCAAGAAAGCTATGTACAAGATCAAGAAATCTATGTCCAATATCCAACACCATAGAGCAAGACGTGTTCACCAATTCAACAGTTGCTTCCAAATCTCTCTAGATCGTTTTTTTGTTATGTATTATTTTTGTTACAATTGTTTTATTATTCATGAGTAGTATTTCTTAATATATACAAAGTTAAATTAATAATGTTTTTTTTTTAAATATGTCATCTTTCTTAAAATTTCCAAATTATTTCACATTTCTCATCTCTTAAATAACACTAAATTTAACTTTAATGACTTAATTGTAATAGTTTGTAACTACATAACTTCTAACTATATACATACTCGTTTCGATTTTTTTTGTTAATGAATATCAAATTTCTTCCGTTAAAAAAAATGTATACATATCTTTAATTACCTAAGTGTGGCTAAAAAATCTTACATGTTTTTTACTTTATAATCATAAAAAAATTTCATATTATATGATGTCGAACTTACTCAACTTTTTATTATGAAATTTTAAACAAATTTTCCACTACATAATTTTAGATTTTATATATTTTTTATTTTTCAATTCCAAACAAAACTTACAAAACAAAAAACCCACTCGGTCCTTAGGTTTTTTTGTACAAGTTTTATTATAACCTTTCCCTCTATCCAGTATATAATGTACAGTCTTTTGAAGAGAGAGTGTATTCTAGTAATGGCTAGGGATTTCACAAGTTATTAGTTTGTAACCTCATCCACGATCAAAGGAAATGGCTAGGGATGCCACAATTTATCATTCACACAATGATCTATTGACGTTCTTAGTGAGTTTTATTTTATTAAGTTTTACTCTAGATGTAGAGAGAATGAATCTATCTCAAGTCCCAAACAAGATTATAATGTACCAAACAATATTCTTCTTTCTCTTGTTATTCTAGCTTGCACCTTACACTCCTCCTCTCCTCCTCGTTTCACAAATGTAAACTATGAGACACGGGGTAGTTGTTGCATATATGAACATTTAGATATGATAAGAAAGATGCTATATTGTAATTTTCTCTACAAATGTGATGGAAAGTGTGCCCTAAATGTTGACAATTTCATGATTAATGTAGTGTAAGCTACATGAAAATTTACAGTCTTGTATACAAGATCAAGAAAGCTATGCCCAATATCAAACACCATAGAGCAAGATGTGTTCACCAATTCAACAGTTGCTTCGAAATCTCTCTCAATAAACCTTTTTTTACTACTCTTGAACTGATCAAAGCCATAGTTGTTGCATATATGAGCATTTAGTTATGATAAGAAAATTGTGATACTGTGTTATAATTTTCTCTACAAATGTGTCGGAGTTTTTTTCTCAATAAAGTTGTTTTTACTACTCTTGAACTGATCAAAACCATCGTTGTTGCATATAGGAGCATTTAGTGATGATAAGAAAAGTGTGACAGTGTGTTATAATTTTCTCTACAAATGTGTTGGAGTTGTTTTCTCAATAAACTTTTTTTTTACTTCTCTTAAGTGGTGAATGCAATTGGCATATGTAGATGAACTTGGAGTAAACTCTATTTCTGTTAATAAAAATTCACTGTATTTATATCTATGCTAGATAGATTGTACTTGAATGTATTTAAAATAACTTATTTGAGTTACATGCTCATTTCATCTAGATAGATTGTACTTGAATGTATTAAAAATATCTTATTTGAGTTACATGCTCATTTCATGCTTGTTTCAGATGATTATTAATCACCAAAGGATTTTCACCACCGATTTCCTATTTCAATATCTATAACAAAATTTTTATATATGTGAACACATTATGTTTGTTTACATATATGTTTTCATAACCCATTTCCTATTTCAATATCTAAAACAAAATTTTGTTGATAACTCTTATCAACAATATCTTTGAAACCTCCACGACTTTCTTTCATGGAAGCAAAATTTTTCTTTCATTCCTTTAGGATGGAAAATTTTCCTTTCATTCCTTCAAAATGATTCTTTCTTTCCAACATCTTATTTCTTCTAGACTACACTTTCCTATGTTATCACCTTAAGGTGTTTCTTTTGCAACATGTGGTGCAATTGCTAGTTTACTTAATGATGTTTACTAACTAATTTGTTATTACTTAATGATCTTTACTAGCTAAACCTCAATCTCCTCATTTAGATAATGGGTTGAGGGACGTGAATCAAGAAACTTAAAATTTTAAGCTTAACTGAAAACATCTAGAATCCGCAGCGAGATTGTTTCAACATTCAACATATTTCCTTTCAGTTGTTGAAACTTCCAACAACTAAAATTTATTTTGAGTGTACTTTCCCATATTTACTTTGAAACATTGTTAATGTTTTCTCTATAAATAATTAAACTTAAGTCTTTTTTCCAATATGTTATTGCACTGCAACTTGATTATAGATGACATCTCTAATAAAAGTATATTTTATTTAGTTTATTTTGTTTTTATTAGTAATTTTTTTAATACTTATTTAGATAAAGGAAAATCATAATATACGTATTTATTAGTTTCAAATTATAATATATAACTAATAGTTATAAGTTAAAATTAATTTTAGCGTTTAAATTAAATTAATTATTTTGTGACTATATTTAAATTTAATTAATAAGCCCATAAAATTTTTAATATTGTAAATAAATTTACAATTTAACAATATGTTTAATCATAGATATTCAAGCCCACTTAACCATAAGTATTGTTAACTTGTAAATAGGTTTTGTTACAATATTATGAGTCATCAATACCACATGTTCAAAAACCATATCTTATTTCACAATCAAAATATTTTACAAATATTTTATTCCAACTTAATTTTATAACATATTTTTATTAAATATAAAACCAAAAAAATTATAATTAATTTTCAAAATGTATCTAAACCCTTTATGATATTAAAATATATAATATATAAATAGTAGCTATAAATTAAAATCCATTTTATCATTTATATTAAAATAATAATTTGTAACCATATTTAATTTTCATTAATAAGTACATAAACTTAATATTTACAATATGACAAGATTTTTAACCAAGTATATTCATCCCCACTTTGACATGGACACTATTAACTTGTAAATAGGGTTTGTCACAATACCATGGGCCATTACTATGGCTCATCAATACCACATGCCTAAAAATCATCTCTCATTTCACAATAAAAATATTTTTAAAATATGTTTAAAATTAATTTTTGCATGGAGAGACACTTTTTTAACCGAATATGGATGGGATGTTGTAATGACCAATTATGTTATGTTACCTAAACATTTTGACTCAATAAAATTACATAAAATAAAAATAAAATAAAATCAATAGTTACAATTATTAACTAAAACATTTTGGTTAATTGAAATTTCATAAAAATAAAAATTAAATTAAAAACATAATTAAAAAACATTAAAAAAATGAAATTATTGATTATTGATTTTTTTTATTAATAAAATTATGAATAACTTTCTAAAGAAAAAAATTTCATAATACACCAATCACACCCACTTTATCATAATTATTGATAATTTGTAAATAGGCTTTGTTATAATACCATGGTTCATCAATATCACAAGAAAAAGACCATCTCTCATTTCATAATCAAAATAATTTATAAATATTTTATTCAAATTTAACTTTATAATTTTTTTAAATTAAATCTAAAATAAAAAAAATTATAATGACTTTTGAGTTATGAGTAAACCCTTTATCACATTAAAATATATAGGATATAAATAGTAGTTATAAATTAAGATCCATTTTAACCTGTAAATAATAATTGTGTAAAGGTATTTAAATTTCATTAATAAGCAAATAAAAATTTGATACTTACAATATAACAATATTTTTAACCATGGATATTCACCCCACTTTACCATGGATATTATTAACTTTTAAATAGGCTTTGTTACAATACCATAGATCATCAATACCACATGGTCAAAAACCATCTCTCAATTCACAATCAAAATATTTTCTAAATATATTCTAAATTTAATTTTATTACATTTTTTCTCCAAGAGACACTCTCAGGCCAGTATATGTGAGATGTTCTAAATTCATGTTATGTTATGTTATTGAAACATTTTGACTTGGTCAAATTACATGAAAATAAAACTACAAATAACAAAATAAATAAAATAAAATAATAAATCTAATAATTATAATTATCAATTATTCAGGAACCAACATCCATGTTAATGTGGGATCTATCAAGCTCCCACAGGGATCAAATCTATCTAGGTGCAAACATTTTCTCAAGTTTTGTACTAAAAAAAAATTTGCACCTAGAGAAATTTGATCCTTTAGAGACTTTATAGATTTGAGGTTAACATGGATCTAAATTGGTGTAATAATAATAATAGTAATTAAATGGTTATATCTTTGCTATACAATTGAATGTGAGTTGTCTTGTAACATACTTTTATGTTTAATAAATGATTAAAGATATTTATAATAAAATTATCATATTTTAGAACTCAGACTTTTATTTGATTCATAATGTTTATTAAAAGTTCTTTCTGAATAATCACATAAATGTTTTCTTGCTCAAAGTTTAGAACTCTCTCCTAGGATTCATTATTAGAACATGAAGTATGGAGAATTTGGTCTAACATGAATAAATAGTCAATAGTCTTGAGATGCTCCAGACAATTTCAATATTAACCATTTTAATTATGGGGTATTAAAATCCTGAAGTTTGACAACAAAACTCAGATTCTCAAAACATTTTGTCAGATTTTTTCATAACCTTGCCAGAATTTCTGACTTATTTTATGAATTTTTTATTCTAAGAGTATATATTCACTCTAACCTAACAATTTTGAACTTATAAATAAAAACTTACCGAAAACAGAGAGAAGTCTACACCTCTCAATAATAAAGCTTTGACAGCTTGGGCGAGGCGAGCTGTCTCTCTTCCATTTAGCCGGCTTCCGTCATTCCGAAAATCTGAGTTGTTACCATTTGACCGTCGCGTTACCACTTCATTCTCATGCCAATTGTACTCCTTAATTTGGTCAGTCTAACTCCCTTCACTTGTGGGAGGATGATTGACACAAAATAATAAATATTGATCCAACAAATATTAGCATGCAGATTTTTAGCATTCAATACTATGTTTATGTTTGTGACCAATATTTTCCTGCAGTTGGATTCGATGTAATTTCCCGTCAAAATTGCTCACCAACTTCAACTTTGTTATGCAGAAGATCAACGTTAAGCAAATTGCTATGTAAGTGAGTGGGCGCTCAAACTTCTCATACTCTAGAGTCTATATCAATGCCGTTCATGATATTGCACTTCAAATTTGAAATGTCATTATAATTTTTGTAAGCCTTACATGTCTTGGCGATATGTGTTTAGAAGTCTTAACTTTTAAACCTGAATTCTTAGTCCGTTACCTTACCAGAGATAAGTCTTAATTAGCTTCTACTAGAACCTCTCTTATGGGCTACGCTACGCTCATCCGCTTCAAGCTTCATTCAAGATAGACAGAACCTTAAATAATCCGCTTCAACCTTCCATCATTCAAGTTAGACAGAACCTTAAATAAAGAATTGTTATCGATGGCTGGGTCAATCGGCAAATTTAGGAAGGGAATATGGGGAGAAGTGTCAATGGAAGATGTCTTGGCAGGGGAGCAGTCTTTAGTGTGATTTTTCGGAATTTCTGGTGTTGGAATCTGGTGAAAACAATCTAGATAAAATCTTAATTTCTGTTATTTAAACTAATTATTTTACTGTATATATAGATTCAGCACTCTAGATAAGACTTTCAGCTTCAAAACATTACTTTGAATTTGTTGTTACTTCAACTTCCACCTGATCGTTTTTTCGATCCTTGTTTGAGGTTGAAGTCTCCTGCCAAGTCTTTTGACTCCTTGTCAGATGAGAAGCAGGGTTAATCTCAGTTTAGCAGAATGTGCCTTTCCATACTTCTCATATGAAAAATGATAATGATATTAATAATAAAAATAAACCTGAAGTAGCTCAAGAGTAAAGTCCTGCCAATACTTCCAACATGTTAAAAAAAAAAATATATATATATATATATATATATATAAATAAATATAAATCTGAATTTTTGGATGATAAATGATATCCTATATATATATTTTCTAAATTATATATTTTAAAATTATAAAATAAACTAGACTGTAGTGATCAAGTATTGGTGAAGTAACAAATTCAATTCCCTACTCAATAATATATTAAATATAAAAATATAATGATACCAAAATAATAATAATAATATAAATAAATCTCATAAATCACACATCCCCAAAATAAATTATATTTCCCACAAATAATATATATGCTATAAGTTTGATCCGGTCTTGACGATACTTCCAAAGTTTTTACATTCGTTGAAAGTAACGAGATTTAAATATCAAGACAATGATAATTTATAGAGGTGAGCGGGTCTGGACGAAACTTCCGAAGTCTATACATTCGTTCAAAGTAAAGAGATTTAAATAGGAAGAAGACAATGCTAATTTATAGAGGTGAGGTAAACGAAAACCAATCATTATCCACTAATCCTTTTAAATGATGAGACTGTAGGGTATTGATGGTAGACATAACACCATTGACTAGTCGATTTAATTGATATTACGCAAACCGGAGCTGTCTCCGGTTCCGTGGGAAGCAGAAATCTGAAATCTTTTGAAATAGGATGGACAAAAGTTCATTTCTGTTCATTGGATTCGTAGATATTTGGCCAATCAAATTAAGTTCACTGGGTCTGGACTGTCTACTGCTAAGCATCATCTTTGTATGTATCTGAATATTCTTTTATCCTTCAAATTAAGTTCATTGAGTCTGGACTCTCTAGTGCTAAGCATCATCTTTGTATGTATTTGAATATTCTTTCGTCTTTTTTAATTGAATCAAAATGTACATTTTTTATAATTTTATATAGTGTTATAAAAACATAGTATAATTCTCATCTCAATAGTTGTCTTATGTCCTAAGTTTTCAATTAAAACAAATTTTATTAGAATTACGTTGGATTGTAATTTGAATATCCATTTGGCTGTTTTCTACTCTAACCATTAATTGTCTACTTTCAACCCTTTTTTCATAAGATTTCAAACTCATCCACCCATCCGCATATACTGATGGACTAAGGATTTATCCAAATGTTGAATGCTTTTATTCGGATTGTAATTTACCCATCCACATACACTGATGGACTAAGGATCTATCCAACTGTTGAATTCTTTTACTAGGATTGTAGTTTAACCATTGTTTGGGATAGTTTTCATAACAGTGGGTGCCCATTCTCAACCACTTTTTATAAAATTTGAACGTGAACCTTATATCTTAAATCCAACATAAACTAATTAATTTATTAAAACTAAATCCAACATAAACAAACTAATTTAATGATTAACAAAGTTAGTGAAAGCGGAGACAAGATTGAAACATGGTTATCTAAGTTTTATAACCGTGATTGTTATTTGAGTAAAACCCTGCTTCATCTTTCTCATTTTATTATTAGATTTGCAAACACAACCATGGGAAACGTCTGCATCTCTCATTTTATTATTACACTGCAAACACAACCATGGTAAATGCCTGCATCGTTCTTTGAAATTGGCAATGGCATTGTGTAACATGGTATGGTAATGGTGTGAGAGGTGGAGCATGTAAATATGAAGTATCGGAAAAAAGTGAAGTGGAGAAGTGGAAAAAACATAAATTGAAACTTATTGTACAACTTACATACTAGAACTCTTAAAAGTGTTGGAATTACTCCCACCCACCACTATGAATAAGCAGTGGTAGCAGCCCACAACTTCATTGAATTTTCTGTGCAAAGAAGAACGAAGTCCAGATTTCAAATCCTAAGGCGTTTCACTCAAAATCCAAATAACAGAGTACCCAGCCTTATTTCTGTGTTTATTTCTTACCTGCCACGTTGACTTACTGTTCGCCGACACTTCACCGCCCGCAAATTTTATGTTTTACCCTTTAAGCCTTTCGCCAAACTCAAACTTTCGCCGATGCGATATTAGCGAGACCCACTTATCTTACTGTAATATCAATCCGTCGAGCAAACATTTGCATTATGCGTTATTCCTTTGTTTTATGCATTTCACACTTACCAAACTTTTTCGCATCGCCGCCTGCACTTTGCAACTCTTTCCATTTACTTTTTAAGCCACCCCCAGTGCGCACTTCATAAGTTTTTTTATTTAACTTTAAAAGTCGCCCGCAAGTTGTTTTATGTTATTTGCAATGCGATCGCAGAGGGGGCATGTGTCAAGCTCAGGAGGGAGGCACAAATTGCACATCGTAAGCTCAATAATTTAATGGATAAGAGCCTGCAAGTTAAATGGTTTACATTGCGATGCGATGTGCCACGTCACATCATATATCACAAATCTTATGTTTTTCCCATATCGCACATATGCTAAAAGTTATAATCGCTGGTATGTGATTTGCGATGGATACTCGAATGCGATGTGTTTTCAGAGATGGAACCATGGAAAATTTTAGGGGCTAAAATTCATAGGTGGGCTAATTTTCCATGGTTTTTCCAAAAAAAAAAATTGGCCAATTTCCATTTTTTCTAAAAATGATTCGCCCAAATGTTACAATATAAAATTATTTTACCTTAAAAATCGTCAACATTATATATTTAGGCTATATATAAAATCATTATAAATTTGAAAAATTTTACAAATATATCAATAAATATTTTATTGTTTTCATATTAGGGATTAGTGACATTCACCAATGTTTTAAACTTCGAGATAATTTTCTATCCTTAAAATTTTCCGTGGATGGAACTGATAATATTTCAGGTCCGCAGTTATGTGTTTTGTACGTAGTTTCGTGTATAAAATGAAGAATCGGGCTTTCGCTGCAGAAGGATGATTCAGTGGATATCAGTCCAATCTAGCATTAAATTGCATGAAGTTACAGGCTTCGTCCCTTTTGTATAAAATATATGTAATTTTCATAAGTTAAGTGAGTTGAATAGAAAACTAAAGATTTTCCTCTCCTGTGTTTTACGATGCCTGCATTTGACTGTTAGTTTCCGCATTATTTTTGCATTCTCTATGTTTTGGGGGAAACACATTTCCTCTGTGTTTGTTTTTTTCAATATTTCCAACATGGTATCGGAGCAGGTCTAGGTTCTCAGTAAAATAACAAGATCTCTTTAATAAAGAAGTTGAAAGGTTGATTGTTTGAGAAGCAGATTTCTCTAGCAGTGAGAATGTTTCTGTTTTATACAGCCAAGAAGGTTTTTTGCTTACATAGTTAGAATGGCAGCAGCAGACAGGAGCCTAACAAATCCACAACTACCACAGTTCAATGGTAAAAATTATGATTATTGGGCCATTACAATGAGGGCCCTGTTTGCTTCACACGATATTTGGGAGCTGGTGGAAAATGGTTTTCCAGAACCACCAGATGTAGCAACATTTAATGCTTTGACACAAGCACAAAGAGATTTGTTGAAATAAAATAGGAAGAAGGACTCCAAAGCCATCTTCTATATTTTTCAAGCAATACATGAGAGTATTTTCCCAAGGATTATAGCAGCAACAAAGTCTAAGGATGCATGGGATACCTTCCAGATAGCCTACCAAGGTATGGAAAAAGTAAAGACAACAAAACTTCAAATGTTGAGGAGAGATTTTGAAACTCTCTGCATGAAAGAGTCTAATAGCATAGACTCATTCTTCACACATGTGATTGGGTTGGTTACCCAGATCAGGTCTCATGGAGAGACACTTAAGGAAAGAAGAATAGTGGAGAAAGTGTTAAGAAGTTTACCATCAAGATTTGATGCAATAATAGTGGCCATAGAAGAGACAAAGGATCTCTCACAATTTTTAGTGGATGAGATTTATGCATCACTGATGTCTCATGAGCATAGATTGAATAGAGCAACGAACTCTTCATTGGAGCATGCATTCAAGACACAAATGTATTTTCGTCGAGGTAGAGGTTGAGGAAGATCAAACTACTGAGGAATGGGAAGAAGCCCTCATAGAGGTGGAAGAAGCAGCCCTGCAAGCACAAGTGGAAGGGGCAGCAACTAGAACTCAAGCGAAGGCTCAAGCCAAAATCAAGCACAAGGACAGAGGTATGATAAATCTCAAGTCCAATTTCATTATCACAAAAAATATGGGCATTATGTGAGTGAATGTAGAAAGAAAAAAAATGACATGGGTAGTAAACCTAGTGTGAAATTTACAAGAGAAAATCAGAACCAAGGAAATGTGATTTTAACTTGTAATGTAGCACAAGAAAAACAAGAAGATGTATGGTTTTTAAATTCAGGGTGTAGTAACCATATTACTGGAAACATAGAAATGTTTGCCAATCTAAATGAGAGTGTGAAATCTGAAGTGACAACAGGGACTGATAGCAAGGTCTCTGTCATGGGGAAAGGAAGAGTAAAAATACTGACAAAGAAGAGAGAAAATAAGTTTGTGCTAGATGTATATTATGTATCTGGATTGAAATGTTACCTTCTAAGCATTAGACATCTTGTGAATGAGGGATACAATGTGTTTTTTAAGAATGACATGTGCATAATCATGGATATACCTCCAAGTAGATAGGTCATTGCAAAAGTGCATATGACAAGCAATGGGATGTTTCCTCTCAAGATCAGAACATATTTGACGAAAGGAGGTGTAGTAGCTGTAGTCACAGAAGAAGTATTTCAAGAAGAAATTAAAGCTGAGAAATGGTTATGGCATTTGAGATTTGGACATCTCAATTTTGGAGGTTTGAATTTGCTATATAGAAAAGGGATGGTAAAGGGATTAACACTCATAAAGAAACCAGATAGCCTATGTAAAGGTTTCATCTTGGGAAAACAACACAGAGAATCGTTTCCAACAAGAAATATTATAAGGGTAAAGGCACCCTTAGAGATTTTCCACTCATATTTATGTGGACCAATGAAAACGCCATCATCAGTTGGCATTCATTATGTTTTGAAATTTCTAGATGATTACACAAGGAAGACATGGGTGTATTTTATAAAAAATAACGTGAAGTGTTTGACTAGTTCTACCACTTCAAAGCTCTTGTTGAGAAGCAAAGTTGACACTATATAAAAGTGTTGAGAACTGACATAGGCAGAGAATACATTTCAAAATACTTCTTGTGTTTCTTCAGGGAGCATGAAATACACAAGAAATTTACCACAAGGTATGCACCACAGCAAAATGGTGCAGCAGAAAGAAGGAATAGGACCATGATGGACATGGTAAGAAGTATGTTGAAGAGAAAACATTTTCCAAATGAGTATTGGGCAGAATTTTTCAATTGTGCGGCTTATATTTTAAGTAGACGTCCAACCAAAGTTGTTATGAACAAAGTTCCAGAAGAAGCATGGAGTGGAACAAAGCAAGTTGTCACTCACATGAGAGTGTTTGGATGTGTGGAATATTCACATATCCTAGATCATTTAAGGAAGAAGTTAGACATCAAGGGGGAGAAGTGTATATTTTTTAGATACAGTGATGAATCCAAGGCCTTCAAGCTCTATAATCCATCAACCAAGAAAGTAATAATCAGCAGAGATGTTTAATTCATTGAAGAAGAAGCTTGGGATGGAAGTTTAAATAAGACTGTAAATGTGAAGACATGTATTTCACATGAAGACAAAGAGGAATTGATTACAGAAAATAATTCCTCAATGATGGCTCCACCTCCATCTACACAAGCTCAATAGAGCACACCGCAAGCAAGAAATAGAGCAACAGTGCAAAATAAATAAAGTTCTTCTCCAAGCACACCATAGGGATCAAAAACTCCCTCGAGTTCAAGTGCAACTCCAAGCACATCTTCAGCAAATACAAGAAGACCAAGATTCAAAAATTTAAATGAAATTTATGAGCGAGAAGAAGTGAATAGTAATGCTGGTTTGAATTCTTTATTCACTTTATTTTGCCATGTTGATGATCAAATCCATTTTGAAGATGCAGTAAAAGAAGAGAAGTGTATTGAAGTAGTGAATGAAGAGATTGGAGCAATAGAAAAGAATGAAACATGGGATTTAGTGGACCTCCTACAAGGTAAAGAACTTATTGGAGTGATATGGCTCTATAATACCAATAGAAACATTGAAGGAAAGATAGAAAGACACAAATCAAGACTTGTTGTCAGAGGCTACAAGCAGCAACAAGGAAGAGACTATGAGGAAAACTTTGCACCAGTTGCAAGGATGGAGACAGTGAGGGAAGTGTTGTCCATAGCAACAAAACAGAAGTGGAAATTTTATCAAATGGATGTGAAGTCAGCATTCTTGAATGGAGTGTTGAAAGAGGAAGTGTATGTTGAACAACCTCCTGGCTATGAGATATAAGGACAAGAACACAAAGTGTGTAAGTTAAAGAAAGATATTTATGGGATGAAGCAAGCACCAAGAGCATGGCACAACAAGATTGATGCTTACCTGATGGATAATGTGTTTGACAAGTGTTATGGTGAACCCACACTCTACATTAAAGAAAATTACGGTAAAATTATTATTATTGTTTTATATGTAGATGATTTGATTTTCACAGGCAATGATGATTCTCTCATTGGTGATTTTAAAAAAAACATGAAGAGTGAATTTGAAATGACTGACTTGAGTTTATTGAGATATTTTTTGGACATAGAAGTAAATAAAAATGAAAAGGGGATTTTTATCTCCCAAGAAAAGTATGTTGCAGAAGTTTTAAAGAGGTTCAATATGCAGAACAACAAAGCAGCAACAACTCCAACTGTCATGGGGTTGAAATTGAGCAAGGAAGATTGCAGCAAGAATGTCAATCTGACATTGTACAAGATCATAGTTGGAAGTCTAATGTATTTGACTATAACTATGCCCGATATTATGTATGCAGTAAGTTTAATATCCATATTCATGGAGACACCAAAGGAGACACATTGGCAAGCAGCCAAGAGAATTTTGAGGTATGTAAATGGAACGAAGGAGTATGTTGTTCTATACTCCTCATATGATAATTTTAAGTTGATTGGTTACACTAACAGTGATTGGGCTGGAAGTGTAGGTGACAAAAAGAGCACATCTGGGTATGTATTTCATTTGGGATCGGGAACCATTTCATGGGCTTCCAAGAAGCAGCCAATAGTTCCATTATCAATAGCAAAAGCTAAATGTGTAGCAGCAACAATAACAACATGTCAAATAGTTTGGATGAGAAGGATGCTGAGAGATTTATATCATGAGCAAGACAAAGGAACCACAATTTATTGTGATAAAAACTCAGAAATTGCATTGTCAAAGAATTATTTTTTCCACAAGAGAATAAAGCATATTGATGCAAAGTATCATTTTATAAGGGAATTGGTTAACAATGGTGAAACTGTTTTGCAGCATTACAGGTCAGAGGAACAGTTTGCTGATATCCTCACAAAGCCCTTGGGATAAATAAGTTTTGTTTATCTCAGACAGTGTTTGGGAATTATCGATGGCGGCAGTTGTGATTAAGGGGCAACGTTGGAATTAATCCCAACCACCGCCATGAATAAGCAGTGGTGGCAATCCACAACTTCATTGAATTTTTTGTGCAGAGAACGACGAAGCCTAGATTTCAAATCATAAGACGTTTCACGTAGAATCCAAACAATAGTGTACTCGGCCTTACCTCTGCGTTTATTTCTTACCTGCCACGTTCACTTGCCATTTGCCTACACTTCGCTGCCTGCAACTTTTATTTTTTAACCTTTAAGCCTCTCACCAAAATTAAATTTCCACCGATGTGATATTGGCAGGACCCACTTACCTTACCATAATACCAATCTGTCGAGAAAACCTTTGCATTCCTCCTTATTCCTTTGGTTTATGCATTTCGCACTTACCAAGCTTTTCCGCATCACCGCTCGCACTTCACAACTCTTTCCACTTACCTTTTAAGCCGCCCATAGTGTGCACTTCACAAGTTTTTTTTATTTAACTTTAAAAGATGTGCACAAGTTGTTTTATGTTATTTACGATGCATCATAGAGGGGGCACGTGTCAAGCTCAGGAGGGAAGTTCAAATCTCACATTGCAAGCTTAGGATTTTCATGGATAAACGTTCATAAGTTAAATGGTTTACATTGCGATGCGATGTGCCACGTCACATCGCATATCACAAATCTTATGTTTTTCCCGTATCGCACATATGCTAAAAGTTATAATCGCCGGTATGCGATTTGCGATGGAGGCCCGAACATGATGTGTTTTCAGAACTGGAACCTATAATATTTCAGGTATGAAATTATGTGTTTTGTATGCAATTTCGTGTAGAAAATGAAGAATCGGGCTTTCGTTGCAGAAGGATGATTCAGTGGCTATCAGTCCAATCCAGCATTGAATTGCATTAAGTTACAAGGTTTGGAAATTTTGTATAAAAGATATGTAATTGTCATATGTTAAGTCAGTTGAATAGAAAACTGAAGTTTTTCCTCTCCTGTGTTTTACGCTGTCTGTGTTTGACTATTAATTTCCACATTATTTGTGCATTCTCTGTGTTTTGGGGGAAACACATTTCCTCTGTGTTTGTTTTCTTCAATATTTCCCACAAAAATAAAGAGTATCCCTTAGTGAGCATCATAAGTGTGACAGAGGAGGAGGAGGACGACTTTTCTATGGAAAATGAATCATATGGTAGGAAGAAATGCACTAGAAAGAGGCGACCCATAGTCCCAACCATGTCCTTCGCCTCACACTGATTGTTGTTAGTGGACGTGTCTTCTGTCTCAGGCCCATTAGACCATAGGAGGTGTTTCTGAATATTCTCCCCTTCCTCCCCCATGAATCTCCCTGGAATGAACTTGTCTACCTTGTAGAATAGTTTGGGATCCTGGGTAGCAAAAGGTTGGTACCTGCACAACATGTCACCCTTCTTCACCGCATAATGCTTGTCGTGGGATTAGACAAAGAAATATTCCTTGGCTTTCCCGTACTGCAGTGGCACATGCAGCTCTATCCTCATCACTTTGTACGTAGTAGACCGAAGCAGGGCCATGCTCTGGAGAGCCTTGCCATTGAGTCCCCCATGTGCTTCAACAGCTCCACGAACCTCTTTGGCTAGTTTTCTGTGTAGTTTGTCACCGGCGTCGACAATATATTTGACCATAGTGGTAAAATAAAGTCGCAGTCCCCTGAAGGTGAGGAAGGCGATGTAAAAAATAAAATTATTGCAGGCCTCTTATTTGTTCATTCCAAATTTCTTTTCAACCACATCCAGCGCCAAAGTCGCATTTATCCACAGGAAATTATAAATTTTCTGGTAGTACGAGGAAGAATGGTAGAGGAAATAAATGGATGGTGAGTTCGTCCAAGAATTTTGGAAGAACGCCTAAGCTGATGGTAGGAGTGACCACAGTAGCTAGCCAATTTATAATACAAGAAGGGCCATCGGTTTCGAGGCTGGCTCGGCCGGGACCCACCGGGTCAACGCCAACAATGCAGCGGAAAAAAAATTACATAGCAATTGATCCATCTGATCACTAAAATTTTCCTTCCTACTACTCGCCATTTCATTCTTGAAGGCCATGTTGAGATCAGTGAACACCTTGGCAAACTCTGGAAATTTTCTCTCTTCATTTCTACTGAGTAATTCAAGGCACCAACTCTTAAGCCTGTGATTTTTTTTAGAAGATGGGTCTGTTATCACTCATAATTTTGTGAGTCATTACTTGAAATGTTCATACAGTTCACTCCTTCAAAAGGGTAAGGTCTTCTTAAACCTTTTTCAAGTTGGCATAGGAGATTTCATTTTTTCATATTTAACCTATCCTAAGTTTCAAGACCACCCTCATTTCATCTCAAGACCACCTCCATATAGGTCACATCATGTTCCATCAGTCGTCGTTTGCTACCATATTTGATTTCCCAAGCTTAAAACTCCGAAAAAGGTCATTTTAGCCAATAATCCCTACTTTCATAGGGAGTTTAGTGTAAAATAGTCACAAAACGCTACGAAATTGTTGATAGTTTCATAGCAAATTTGAAGCATCTCTCTGTTTTCTGACTTTGAACAGTCAATTTCAACGGTGGTTTTTGGAAAAACAGAGACGTATTTTAATAAACGGAGAGAGGTTAATTTCAATAACATATCAAATAACAATAACCTCTTTCACTTTTATCAAAGGTGCTACAAATTGGGAGATACAGGGATGTCTTTCCTCCTTATTTTCAGAATGCAGAATTTTCCTGTTTTATACATGTTTTTATAATGCAGATTCTGGACAGCTGGAGATGTGTTTCAAAAATCCAAGAGAGGTTTTTCTTCAATAAATATTGACCTAAAATCACTCCTTTGGTTTGCAATATCTATCAAGGATAGGGAGATAAGAGCTCATCTCTGAACCCTATGGTTTTAGAAAAAAACAGAGTCATTTTAGTGATGAATAAACTTACTAAAGGTGAAAAGGATATTTTTTGAAGAGGAAACACCTCAAGGCTCTTAAATTGAGTTTGATTATGTTTTAAGAGGTTAATGGAATATTGAAGACCAATTTTCTACAGCTGGAGGTCATTTTTTTGAGGCAAATTCAAAATTTTAAAATTGCATAGTTTTCCACAGTTTCGTAGCATTTCCTAGGCTTAAAACAGGAAAACGCTACGAAAACAGTTGTAGCTATATTTTTTCCTTTAAAACCACTTTTTGTGGCTTTCAAGGAGAGGAAATGGTATTGATGAGGTATCAGGTCATTATGGACACCCTAGAACAACCAAAGAGCAGAAATTTTGAGTGCAAAAGATATTTTTGGACGCTACGAAAGCGCACTACGAAACTGCCCTATTTTCGTAGAAAGATGTTTTTTTAAGGTTTCTGAGGAAATGAAAAAGTATTTTGGAAATATGAAAGAGGTTTTTCTTCATCACAAGTCTATCTACAAAAACCTCTCTCAATTTCTGCAAATCCATCAGGGTTTGGAAATTATAAACTCATCTTTGAAGCCTATTGTTTCATAATTTTCACTAACCAGGTTTATGAGAAAATTGTAAAAATTTGACTTGGAGGAGGTCCAACTCAGCGTCCACATGGCATAGTAAAACATCAACACTCTAGTACACTCATAAAATTAGTTGGTTGCAGTTGATAAGGGTTATTAAATTGACTTGTTTAACTATTAATGAAAGAAGAGTCCTTTTTGTATTCAAACTCTCCAAAATAGAAATATCCCGAGGAAGTCTCCAAGTGATGGAATCATGTTTGAAATAGGTATTTCAGATGGGAATTCGAAGCTAGAAAGGTGGCATATCAGTTTTATGAGTCCTCATTTTATAAAGGAGATAATTCTAGAGTTAGAAGGGGTTGGGAGATGTTATGAAGGCACCACTCTTGTAATATTTGTCTATCAGTAATATATAGTTGCAGCAACTTATTTTATACCTCAGATTCATCTATGTGTTCTTATGTATGTTTATTATATCATATTTTTACTTTCTCTTCAGTTTTCTAGTTGTATGATCAATTGGAATTCATTATTACATGATCCAACTTCCATTTATACACAGTCTGTTGTTTTTTCATGATTTATTAGTTTTCTTACGTATAATCACTTGGAATTCATGGTGACATGATCCAAATTCATGTATGCGTATAGATTTTTGTTATATCCTTCATGTGTGGTTTTATAAGAACACAATTGCTTCAGCTTCCATGAGATAGATTGTCTTGTGACTTAGTTTTCATATTGACTCCATAAGCCCAATGGTAGTAAACCTTATACATCTTTCACCTACACAAAAACACATTCAATCCAATTCAGTGTTAGCCATCTGCTTTCAAGTTGTTCATTGAATATCCTTTATCCTTTTGAGATAGCCCTCTCAGGCTAGAAAGGATAATTTACAGTTACAAGTGGTTTGAAATAGTTACTCCAAGTTGACCATTGAAGTAGCCAAACAACACTCAATTTTGTGATCACATTTTAGCGTCGTTACAAGGGAGCCTGAAGGTATAATTTTATCAAAATTTTGAAGTTCAAATCTTGAAGGTAGTAGGAGCTCAGAATCTATTTGAGGCTGCAACTACCTTGGAGACTCCATTGCTGAAGAATTCAAAATTTGATAGATTCATGGTGATTTCACTGGACTTAGGAACAACTCATATTCTTCCATTCTTGTTTCATGGTATGCATGTATAGATTTCTCAGAAATTTATGGTTTTCCAAATCCTTTTACCAAAGATGCATATTTTTTAAGGAATGGTCCAAAATTCAATGGGGAAGATTTGAGTTTTACCTTGAAGTATATATCATATTTCCATGAATTTACTGTGCTTCTTAGAGTCAGACATGAAGATATTTTCATCATATTGTTCTATGATTCATTTCAAGGGAAATGTAAAGAGTGGATTGAAAGCTTTCCTATCAAATATATTAAGTCATTTGCTGAGTTTTGGCTTATTTTTGTGGAAACATGGATTGAAAGAACAGAGTTGGTGGAAGACTCTCCTTCCATTCAAGGTTTTAAATAATGGAATGATGATCACACTAATGAGGAAGTGGATCAAAAATGTTCTTTGTCCTTGTCTTCTTATTTAAAGTCATTTGAGTGGAAGTCAGAAGATAAGATTCATTTTTTGGATGAATTTGCTAAGAACATTGAGAAATATATTGAAGTTTTAGAAGACCAAATTTAATCCTATAGTATTCATGATCAAGATTAGTCTTTTCAAAAGTTTTTCATGCCAGAATACAAAAAGAGGGTGCTGCTACCTTTCCCTTTTGAGATTGAGGAAGAATACCCTCTTTTTGAAAATCAATTTGATAGCACACAACTGAAATCTTTTCTTGTTGAGAAAAGCATATAAGAGTTGTCCAAATATGCAGAATGTCTTGAGAATCATCAAATAGATTATGTCTTCTATGATCCTATAACTGACTACATGGAAGAGTTTTACAGTCCAAATTTCCAGTTATATTTTCATTATGAAGACCAGATACATCTTATGTTGCCTTGGTCATTTCAGTATTCTATTTACTTTTGGTTCAAGCATGATCAAGAGGTTCAAGTGTCAGATCAGATCAATGACTGGCTTCATTGGAAGTTTCATGTTGCTTGAATCAAACATGAAGATTGCAATTGTTAGGGTAAGTAGGAGTGTGTGTGAATAAGCTCAAGTAGACTGAGCATATTTTCAGTATGTATAGATTTGGTTTTTCAACAGTAATCATCAAGCTTAAGCTCGAGGAGAAGGCCATAAGAGCTTGGCGATTTTTTCATAAATTTCAGAGTTTTTATTTCCAAGAAGATGGATGGCACTGGAACTACAGGTTCGTTGGTGTACCACAGGGGCACACCATCCCAAGTGGAGCCACTGTTATCACTCATAATTTTGTGAGTCATTACTTGGCATGGTTATACAGTTCACACCTTCAAAAGGGTAAGGTCTCCTTAAACCTTTTTCAAGTTGGCATAGGAGATTTCATTTTTTCATATTTAACTATCCTAAGTTTCAAGACCACCCTCATTTCATCTCAAAACCACCTCCAGATAGGTCAAATCATGTTCCATCGATCATCATTTGCTAACATATTTGATTTCCCAAGCTTAAAAATTTGAAAAAGGTCGTTTTAGCCAAGAATCCCTACTGTCATAGAAAATTCAGTGTAAAATAGGAAGAAACTGCTATGAAACTATTGATAGTTTTGTAGCGAATATGAAGCATTTCTCTGTTTTCTGACTTTGAGAAGTCAAATTCAATGGCTATTTCTGGGTTAAAAAAGAAGTATTTTAAGAAAATGAGAGGTTATTTTCAAGAATATATCAACTAACAATAATGTCTTTCACTTTTCTCAAAGGTGCTATAGATTGGAAGATACGGGTATTTCTTTCAGCCCTATTTTCAGAATGTAAAATTTTCCTGTTTTATACATGGTTTTATAATGAAGCTTCTGGAAAATAGAAGATGTGTTGCAAACAACCAAGAGAGGTTTTTCTGCAAGACATACTGACTTAAGAAAACCTCCTTTATTTTTTCAATATTTATCAAGGATAGGGAGATAAGAGCTCATCTCTAAACCCTATGTTTTCAGAAAAAACCATAGTCATTTTAGTGATGAATAAACTTACTAAAGGTGAAAAGGATGTTTTTTGAAGAGGAAACAACGGAAGGCTCTTAAATTGGGTTTTATTACGTTTTAAGAATTTTATGGCATGTCGAAGACCAATTTTCTATAGCTGGAGGTTACGTTTTCGAGGAAAAGTCAAAATCTGGAAATTGCACAATTTTCCACAGTTTTGTAGTGTTTCCTAGGCTTAAAGCCAGGAAAACGTTACGAAAACACATGTAGCTATATTTTTCTTTTAAAACCACTTTTTGTGGATTTCAAGGAGAGGAAATGGTAGTGATGAGGTATGAGGTCATGATGGACACCCTAGAGCAACCAAAGAGCAGAAATTTTGAGTTAAAAAGCTATTTTTGGATGCTACGAAACTGCCCTGTTTTTGTAGCGAGATGTTTTTTAAGGTTTCTGAGAAAATGAAAAATTATTTTCGAAATATGAAAGAGGTTTTTCTTCAACAAACGTCTATCTACAAAAATTTCTCTAATTTTCTGCAAATCCATCAGGGTTTGGAAATTATACACTCATCTTTGAAGTTTATTGTTTCAGAATTTTCACTAACCATATTTATGAGAAAATTGTAAAAATTCGACTTGGAGGAGGTCCATATCAGCATCCACGTGGCATAGTGACACATCAGAACTCTAGTACACTCAGTAAATTAGTTGGTTGCAGTTGATAAGGGTTATTACATTTATTTGTTGAACTATTAATGAAAGAAGAGTACTTTTTCTTTTCAAACTCTACAAAATAGAAATATCCCTAGGAAGTCTCCAAGTGATGGAATCATGTTTGAAATAGGTATCTGAGGTGGTAATTCGAAGCTATCAAGGTGGAATATCATTTGTATGAGTCCTCATTCTATAAAGGGGATATTTTTAGAGTTTGAAGGGGTTGGGAGATGTTATGAAGGCACTACACTTGTAATCTTTGTCTATCAGTAATATACAGTTGCAGCAGCTTATTTTAGACCTGAGATTCATCTATGTGTTCTTATGTATGTTTCTTATATCAACCTTTTACTTTATCTCCAGTTTTCTAGTTGTATGATTACTTGTAATTCATGATTACATGCTCCAACTTCCATTTATACACCTAGTCTACTATTTTTTCATGTTTTATTAGTTTACTTATGTATAATCACTTGGAATTCATGGTGACATGCTCCAACTTCCTGTATACATATAAATTATTGTTCTATCCTTCATGTGTGGTTTTATAAAAACATAATTGCCTTAGCTTCCATGAGATATATTGTCTTTGTACTTAGTTTTCGTATTGACTCCATAAGCCCAATGGTAGTAAACCTTATACATCTTTCACCTACAAAAAAACACATTCAATCCAATTCAGAGTTAGCCATCTGCTTTCAAGTTGTTCTTTAAATATCCTTTATCCTTTTGAGAGAGCCCTCTCAGGATGGAAAGGCTAATTTCCAGTTAAAAGTGGTTTGAAATAGTTACTCCAAGTTGACCATTGAAGCAACCCAATAGGACTCAATTTGTTGAATAATTCATCATTTTGGGAAAATTATACCTTCAGGTTGCCGGCAGACGCACCAAAATGTTATTACCAAATTGAGTCTTGTTGGGATGCTTAAATGGTCAACTTGGAGTAACTATTTCAAACCACTTGTAACTGGAAATTAGCCTTTCCATCCTGAGAGGGCTCTCTCAAAAGGATAAAGGATATTCAATGAACAACTTGAAAGCAGATGGCTAACTCTGAATTGGATTGAATGTGTTTTTGTGTAGGTGAAAGATGCATAATATTTACTACCATTGGGCTTATGGAGTCAATATGAAAACTAAGTCACAAGACAATCTATCTCATGAAGCTGAGGAAATTGTGTTCTTACAAAACCACACATGAAGGATAGAACAACAAGCTATATGCATACACGAATTTGGAGCATGTCACCATGAATTCCAAGTGATTATGCATAATCAAAATAATAAAGCATGACAAAACTGCAGACTAGGTGTATAAATGAAAGTTGCAGCATGTAATCATGAATTCCAAGTGATGATACAACTATAAAACTAGAGATAAAGTAAAAGGATGATATAAGAAACCTACACAAAAACACATTCAATCCAATTCAGAGTTAGCCATATTATTTCAAGTTTTTCATTGAATATCCTTTATCCTTTTGAGAGAGCCCTCTCTGGCTGGAAAGGCTAGTTTCCAGTTAGAAATGGTTTGAAATAGTTACTCCAAGTTGACCATTGAAGCATCCCAACATGACTCAATTTGGTGATAACAGGGTCCATAAAAATGGTAGGCCTATATCCCCCAGTGAATTTCAGGGTGGGCACATAAGTGCCAACCAGATAATTCTTATCCACCTTACTCAAATCGTAGAGCACGGGGAAGCTCTTTCCATCCAGGATTATTATGACTCCATTGTACGAGAAGAAAGGCGGACCAAGTGGCATATTCACTCTGAATACACTGCTCTTATATTTTTCCACGCAGCATTCGAAGAATTTATCTATCCCTTTGAAGTATTCGAATCGATACAAGATGGCTCCAATAAAGGGAAGGCCATAATTTCTAGGGATTTCCATTATAGGAGCTCGCTTTAATGTTGTCGCGCTTGTTGTCTCCATTGTCTTGCCCGTATCTAAACTTACTGAAATATGGTAAGTAAAAAAACAGGGAATGTAGAACCCCTTTGCAAACCTAGCATATTGTCTTGTGGTGGAAGGTAGTGACTCTTTAACATAGACAAAGCAAGAGGACTTCCGAACCATGTGCAATATTAAATAGTTTCATCCAATGGGCTATACGTCATTTCCATGGCCATATGGTTTCAAAACTCATTTTTAAAAACATTTTCTATATTTAATTTTTTTAATGTCCTTTTATTCTACATGTCATCATTAATTTTTATTTCATTTTATGTTTTTTTGTAGTTGTATCCTTCCTATAATGAATGGCCCTACCAATCTAGATAACTCGCCTTTGGATGGGCATGCACATGTCGACTTCTCGATTATCCAAGTTGATTTACATAAACTATGTGAAAGAAACTGTTTTTTTACAATAATTTATGTGAAAAAGTATTTTTACGAACAATTTAAAACCATTTGAATTAAGGACATATAATTTTGAATTAAGGACATATAATTATATAGATAATAGAGGGATTAAATGCATTTTTATTTTAATATAGGATTATTTTTATTTTTATTTTATTATAATATAGGATTTTGATTAAGTCAAAATGTTTGTAGAACATTATAACATCTCCACTTATTTCGGTTGGGATATATATGTGTGTGTGTGTGTGTGTGTGTGTGGAGAGAAATAGAGTGAATAATTAACATATAATTTCTTCAAACGAAAAACTAATTCATTTTTAATATTTTAATGTTATTTATCATGTTCATATTTTTATGTTATTTATCCATATTTTTATAAAATATAAGTGCTATAGAGAATTAGTTAAATATCATTCTATCACATAGAGTTATGTTTACTTTTATTTTATTTTGACTAAGTCAATATGCTTGTAGAATATCTCCACTAAAGTAGGTTGGAATATATATATATGCTAAAAATTAATATATGATTATATTATAGATAAAATAGAATTAGAATGAATAATTGACATGTAATTGCTTTAAAGGAAAAACTAGTTATTTTAATAGTTTAATATTATATATCGTGTTCATATCTTTATGTTATTTATCCATATTTTTATAACAATACACGTGCTATAGAGAATTAGTTAAAATTCATTCTATATAGTAATATATAAATAGAAAAAGAGAAGTTAATAGTACCCAACTAATTAGAATCAAATAGAAGGGAGTTAGAACTCCTCCTTAAGGAGCACTTCCACATAACTCCTTGTAGAATCTTCACATCCTTTGGAAAATATTAAAGGCCACCCTTCATCCTCAAGAATAATTATGTTCGAATCAATGCCATATAGCTCACCCTCCTACTTCTGATTGGCTACTCCATTTGATACCCAGGTGACTGAAATTTAAATTCTAAAGACCTCCTTACACATTGCTTCAAATTAGCATTCAAAAATTTGAATTATGTGCAAACTGTCTTCCTAGTATGCCTTGTTCTTCACTAAGGCTTGTGTAATTCGGTCCTTAACCAAACATATCGTTCAACAATTTTGAAAAGTTTGGTTCTAGTGTTCACGAGTGAATTACGCTCAAATCCCATTCCTGAACCTCCTCAAAATCCTAGGACTCAAATAGGCTCAAGCTTTTATCCTTCCACACCTCCTTGAGCTTTTCCATCTCATCTTTGGGCACTTTAGAGAATTAATACTCGTGACATTTCACAACCTGCCATGCTTTTCCCATTTCCCTACAAGATTGATTTGAATGTCTTAAGAAAGAGATCCTACCATACCCCACATTGTGCTTCCTCTTTCTCCCTCCCACGGTTGCAATAGAACTAAAAGCTATGAGGTGTACAAGATATATACCACATAGATATGGATACCAAACAAGATATGCCTCCATCCAAGAAAGCTATCAAACAAAGGAATTTGGAATTGACTACACCCCCACAAATTTTGACTAAGTGACCACCCTACAATGTGAAACTCTCAAACCACCCTACACCAAAAGAATAAACCAGAAAAACCAAAAAAAATAATAGAGCGATTAATATTCGTAGTTATTTGTATTAGAATATTTAACTAATATTTCCTTTTTGTGCTAGTATTCAATGAATGAGTTGTTATAATGTTGATTATAAGTAGAGAACATATCTACATGAATAACATGATAATTTAAATGATGAAAGCTAAATTAGCTCCTACTTTAGTGTGTGATTGTCATATTCTCTCAACTTATTATGATTGTGCTAAATAATTTATCCATATTTACACAAACCATTCATGTGTTTATATGTCAAAAAATAAATTGGTGAAGAAAACAATGAACAAAATATTGTTCTAGTGACTCTCTTCTCTTATATTTTCTAATATGGTATCAAAATATATGAGGGTCATTGTAAGGTATACACAAAATTTTTGATGAAGCTTTGATACAAAATGTTGGTCTTATTGAGATTAAATATCTAGTGGATTTGGCTCATTGATACTAAATGTATTTATCTAAGACCAAAACTTAAGTTGAATGAATGATGAAATACAATCCATAGCTCAATTACCATAAACCTTTATAGAAAATAATTGAAGTGGCAAATAGATAATGAAAACACATAGAAATATTCATAGAAGAAAAATATTTTATCTTAGAAACCATAACTAGGAAAATCAACCATCCTTTGATTTTCATCACTCTTTATATTCTTCACCAAATTTAAAGTACCAATGCACTGATTACATCACCATTGGTCTTTGACCAAAATTTCTTTTTACTAGCCTCACATCATGCTCTATTTATAAACACGAGAAAACCCTAATTCGAGAACCCAATTTAATTATATAAGGTTGGATATCATTAGCTAATATCCTGGGAATATTAATATTTCTAACCATTTATGACACAATTCAATTTTAGTCAATCAACATTCAACCACTAGTCGACTATCGATATCTATCAACCATGCACATCAATGATTGTGATTACTTTTGGTTATTCCACTCACTCTCAAATTCTATCAAATACTCCATTAACCTAATATGCCTACCCCGGCTTGACCATAAACCATCAAATCAACTTGATCATCTCATAAATTATCCCTCTAGTCACTTTACCTTGACCAATTAATTCCCCAATAAATGCACCTATGAAATTAAACTCTTGAGTTTCATCCTAGTTAATCAACCTCAACTACCTAGTTAACCAACTGCACCATAATTAACTAAGTTTATTTTGCAAAGAATGTAATAGCTCAGCATTATTGATGCAATATGCTTGTGTGAAGATTTCAAAAACTCCTCCACAAATAAAGAATGAGAGGAAGATAAAACATGAATGTTATAGTCATTGAAGATAGGATACGAAAGTGTTGAATTTGTTTTGTTTAATATTTGTGTAGAGGTTATGCTTATAGGTTTAGATAGAGATATGTGATCATGGAAGGAAGATATGAGAGTGGTTCCAGTATTTATCATAGAGTATTGATGAAAAATAAATAAAGAAATAGGAGGGCATCTTAGGAAAGGGATCCATGAGCTTTTTGTTCGATTAATGCTCCACACCTCCAAGAGGTTCTTGAATTGATTGGAGGGAGATACTCTATGGAGAAGATGGGCCAATGGTGCAAATTCCCTCTAGTCAGAAATAATAATATCATAATTTCAAGGAATACTTTGAAACATTTTGTTTATGATTTAAATAGAGAGTTTGCCTAAATTTATGATTGTTGGGCTATCGAATTGGGAACACATGCTATCTTAGGGAAGGAGTGATCAAGGTTTTTTAGTGTTAGTGAAAACAAAATTATGGTAGACCAAGTACAAAAAGTACATTGATGACCATGAATAGAATGGAAAATTATGGGGACAATGAGGGTGTTTTATGGATCTTAGATTGAACATAGATCACCTTATTATGGGGTTATAAATTGGTTCAAGATTGAGATTGGGATCAAAGGTGGCACCCAATTTATGGGGTTATAAATTGGTTCAAGATTGAGATTGGGATCAAAGGTGGCACCCAACAATGATGAAATATAAATCAATGAGGGTTTTATTTTCGGGAGAATACTCAATTATTAATTCTTTGAACCTTTATTTGTGGTTTCATATCTTCAATTTTTTGTATGGAAATCCCTAAATGAGGGGGAAGAGGTGTTGCATGGACAATTTCGTACCCTAAACAAACTTGACACTATAGATCTAACTGACACCATTGGAAATGACATGTAAGATAAATGTGATTGAATATTTTTTATTCAAATTTTTTATAGGGTGATGTATTTTATCATACTAGCTTAATTTTAGTCCTTGGACACATGAAACAACCAAGACATTATTCCCATGCTTAGAGCTACAAAAATTGCAAATAGTTCAAGGGCTGAAATTCTCCACACCACAATTTTCAATGTGTGATAACTGAAGGACTAAAAGAATCATTATAAAATCCATGGAAAGTGCATGTGAGTGTACAAAGGGTTCCATGATGTAGGTCAAAATGAAATACCATCTCTCTCTCTCTTTAGAAGAATTTTTTCGTGAGTTGTTCCTCTTTCATTTCATTTTCATTCACACAAATGTGAAAATAATAGGCATTTGTAGAGGAGAATCATATAGGATTATTAAACTTTATGCTCTCAATATATTTTTGCACAGAGAGGCGCTCTAAAACCTAGTATATGGGAGATGTGTAAGTGTAATGTAGGAATGTAAACACTTTCATATGTTGGTTCAGTATGTTGAATTTATATTAATGTAAGTAAAGAATTTGTAAACATTTACATGTTCACTCAATTAAATAATAATAAATGGTGAAAATTAATATAGAGCCCTTATTGTGATGTCCATAAAATGTTAAAAGTAATAAAAATAAAAAAATTCAATTTTCTATATTGTAATTTTGTTTTTATTAATAAAATTACAAATAACTTTCTAGATAAAAGAAAATCATGATATACACATCACTTTAAAATATATAACATTAAGATAAGATTCATTTTACCTTATGATTCTGTAACCATATTCAAAATTCAATAATAACCACATAAAAAATTTAATACTTACTATATAACAATATTTTTAACCATGGATATTCACACTCACTTTACCATATATATTATTAACTTGTAAGTAAGCTTTCTTACAGCACCATGTGTGTTAGGTCCCTATATTACTAGTCTAGTCCCTTATTGTTATTAGTGTAGCCCACTTATTGTTATTGTTGTACCCCTGTAATCCCAATATTTTTATTATTGTGCCCTTACTTTGTTATTGTTAGGTCGGCTAGGATTATATTGTGGGCCCATGGAATCCTATATATGGAAGGAGGTTTTGGTCATTTGTATCATCCAAGAATTTTTCATTTATGAAATGTATTGGAGGTTACCCCCTCGAAGTGGCTGATTTCTAAGGCGCTGATCTCTCTTTTCTTCTATTTTTGGAGTTGGTTTCATAACATTTGGTATCAGAGGTTTGGATTCTAGGGTTTCGCTGCTCAAAACAAGTCATCCTGGAATTTTTTCTATAACATTGTTTCTACGAAGGTTCAAAAGTTGAAATTTTTAGAGTGCAGAGACAGAATCTTGAGGAAAATGGTCGCAAAATTTTAGATCTTGGTTCAAAATATTGTGTGAGATATGATTTGTGGAAAGTATGATTGTTTTAGGCTCCTCAATTTTATTTGAAATAGGTGACAGTGGGAAAAATGTCATAAATATCTGTTGGGTATGTGTTATATTATTTCTGTGACTAATCATCTGTGGGGGTGTCATAGGGGGGGCAGCGCCCCAGAAAATTTTTTTGGTCCTTATTTTATTGTGGGTGGATTTTTCCATGGTTTTTTGCATGGGTTTGCACATGGTTTTGGGGTATGATGGTTTTCGGCCCTTGGTATTTTGTAGATCCAGTCAAGGGAACTACAGTTATGTTCTAATCCAGGGTTAATGGATTGGGGTTTATGTATGCTTCGGCAGGTATATATATGTGTTGTAACACTAAAAGGAATATAATGAAAAATCAAGATGGTCATCCCGATTTGGGATCCAGGGGAAAATCTCTGTGTATATTTGTTTTATGTTTTATGCTCTTGCTATTGTTTATTTTCTGTTTTTAAGATTCGTTTGCAGTTAATTTTTGTACATGGGTAAAACCTACATTTGGTATCAAAGCAGTTTCGGCTTCAAGGGGACGCCTTTGCCGCTAAGGGGTCTTTCGCTCGGGCCTGAGGTAGACCCTGTTCAGTGGGAGATTTACAGGATCGATTCTTGCAGTGAAAGAAGATGGCGAGTGGCGAGAAGATAGAGATCAATAAATTTAATGGTCAGAGTTTTAAGTTGTGGAAGCTCAAGATGGAGGATCTGTTGGTGGATAAAGATCAGTGGATTGTGGTAGATTCGGGTACTAAACCAACGACAATGTTAGATGAAGACTGGAAGAAGCTGGATCGAAAGGCAAAGAGTACAATACGATTGTGTGTCTCAGATTCAATATTGTTGAATGTATCTGGCGAAGCTACGGTGAAGACCTTGTACAACAAGCTTGGGACTTTTTACCAATCTAAGTCTCTGGTGAATAAATTGTTCCTGCGGAAAAGGCTGTATAACCTGAGGATGAAGGATGGAGACTCGGTGACAGAGCATTGAACGCCTTCAATACTATGGTAAGTCAGTTGTCATCTGTTGATATTAAAATATCAGATGAAGATAAGTGCATCAGTTTGTTGTGTTCTCTACCAGACTCGTGGGACAGTCTAGTTATTGCAATAGGTAGCAATACAACTGAATTTTGATGACATTGTCTTAGCTACGTAGGAGGAAATGAGATGGATAAATATGGGAGGTCGAGAATGGAGATGCCTTATGTTGTATGAGGAAGGTCTAGAACAGAAACAAGAATAAGGTTTCAAGTGGGAGATCTAAATCTAGAGGGAGATCTAAATCTCCTAGAAAATTTGTAAATGTGTGCGGAAATGCGGAAAGGAAGAGACCTTTATAAAAGAACTGAGATCTAAAGCTCTAAGAAAGGGATCGATGATGTTCCTTCTGCAGAGGCGAAAACCACCTCGGATGAAGGTGGGGATGTGTATTTGGCTTCTTCTTCAAATACACGTGTCGATCATGATTCATGGTTGATTGACTCGGGTGCATCCTTTCACTTCACTCCTCATAGGGAATGGTTTTGCGAGTATGAGAAATATGATGGAAGTGATGTATTCTTAGGTGATGATAGGAAGGCCAGAATCGTCGAATGTGGAAAAGTCAAGCTGAAGCTAGAAGGTGGAAGGATTAGAACACTTACTGGTGTTCTACACATTCCTGCATTGGCCATAAATCTGATTTATGTAAACAAGATGGATGATGCAGGTGTAAAAACAGTGTTCGAGAAAGATACCTGTAAGATGGTTTAGGGAGCACCGGTATTAATGCGAGGAGTTTGGATTGGAACTCTGTACAAGCTTCAGGGCAGCATTTTTATTGATGGGTGCAAAAGTTCTGTGGTTCCAGAAAGTGGAGCGAAAAGCCTAGCAGTCTCTGGAGAAAAGACCATGCTATGGCATCAAAGGCTTGGACATATTGGAGAGAAGGGCCTTCGGATACTGCATGGAAATGGTATGGTAGAAGGTATGTCTAATAGCTCTCTATATTTTGATTTTTTTGAACATTGTGTATATGGGAAGCAGAATCGAGTGAGTTCTCCTTCTAGTTCTAAGAGGGAAATCAAGATATTAGAGCTTGTGCACAATGATGTGTTTGGACCTATGTCGGTTCCATCACTAGGTAAGTCTATGTACTATGTTTCATTCATAGATGATTTCTCAAGGAATACATGGATATATTTCTTGAGGAAGAAATCTAAATTCTTTGATATATTTAAAGAATTTAAGGCTCTAGTGGAAAAACAGACAGAGAAGAAGATAAAGGTGTTGAGGATAGATAATGGTGGGGAGTTCTGCAAGAAGGAATTTTAAGAGTTCTGTAAGAAGTGTGGTATAGCACGGTAGAAGAATACTCCATACACACCTCAGCAAAATAGAGTTGTATAAAGAATGAATAGAAAGCTGATGGAAAAGGCAAGAAGCATGCTCGGTGGTACTGAGTTAGGACAAGAATTCTAGGCAGAGGTAGTGGAGACTACATGTTACTTGGTTAACATATCACCTTCATTAGCATTGGAGGATAAGACTCCACATGGGGTATGGACAGGTAAGAAACCCTCTCTTTCACACCTGAGGGTATTTGGATGTGATTCATATGCACATGTTCCAAAGGAGAAAAGGAGAAAATTGGATAATAAATATGAAAGGTGCATCTTTATTGGGTATAAGGATGGTTTAAATGGTTACAAGCTTTGGAACCCGAAACGAGAAGGTTGTGTAGAGCCAAGATGTAGTGTTTAGAGGTGAAGATATTATTAAGCAGGGGTCCTGCAAAGGAACATGAGAAGATGAGTTTGAGTTAAAGGAGGATAGATAGGACTCTCTAACGAAGAAGACTCAGAAGAGGAAGAGCCACAAACTCTAGCTGTGAGAAGATCAGTTCGGGAAAGAAGACAACCAGAAAGGTATATTCCATCTGCTTTCTGTTCAAATTTTGCTTTAACTATAACTGATGATGATCCCAGAACCGTCAGGGAGGTAGTAGATTTAGAAGATGGAAAACTCTGGAAGGAGGCCATGGTTAATGAAATGACATCCTTGCATAAAAATGAGGCTTGGGATCTGGTGGAGATGTCGGCTGGAAGGAATCCCAACAGAAGCAAATGGGTATTTAAGAAGAAGATGAATGTAGAAGGCAAAGTGGAGAAATACAAAGCTCGGTTGGTAGCAAAAGGTTATTCCCAGGTGCCGGGAATTGATTTTGGTGATATTTTTTCTCCTGTTGCCAAAGTTACTTCTATTAGATTACTTTTGTCTCTTGCTGCCACATTTGATTTTGAGGTAGAACAGATGGATGTGAAGACAACATTTCTTCATGGGGATCTGGAAGAGGAGATCTACATGAAACAACCTAAAGGCTTTATAGTGAAGGGGAAGAAAGAACTCGTATGCAGGTTAAATAATTCTCTGTATGGGTTAAAACAATCACCAAGGATGTGTTATCAGAAATTTGATACCTATATATGGGGACTTGGCTTCACCAGAAGTAAGAAGGATCACTGTGTTTATTTTAAATTAATTGGTGACCATGTTATTTATTTGGTATTGTATGTGGATGATATGTTGTTGATTGGAAATGACAAAGAAATTATCCAAGATTTGAAGACCATACGTTCTCCCAGAATTCGACATGAGGATCTTGGTGACGCAAACTATATTTTTGGGCATGGAAATTAAGAGAGATCGGGCAAAGAGGAAGCTGCGGTTAAACCAGAGGAAGTATGTCGAGACGATATTGCGAGGTTCAATATGCGGGATAGTAAACGGTGAATGTTTCGATTCTGTGCGTTAGTACATCTGGTGAACGGTCTGTCAAGACACAAAAGAGAGGATATGGCCCATGTTCCATATGCAAGTGCGATGGGTAATGTGATGTATGCAATGGTATGTATAGACCAGACATTGCACATGCAGTGGGCGTGTTGAGCAGGTTTATGTCAAACCCTGGGAAGGAGCATTGGACAGCAATGAAGCGGGTTTTCAGATATTTACGTGGCACGAGTGATTATGGCTTGTGCTACCAAGGTAGACTAGGATTGGAAAGAATGTTGGACATTCATGGTTTTGTTGATGAAAACTGGGCTGGAGATCTAGACCAAAGAAGATCTACAAGTGGGTATGTTTTTAGCCTATTTGGAGGTGCAGTCAGTTGGATGAGTAAAAGACAGTTTGTAATGGCGCTTTCAACTACAGAGGCAGAATATATAACAGCCACTCATGCAAGCAAGGAAGCATTTTGGTTGCAGAGATTGTGTTCAAGTATGGGGTTGGTACAGTAAGCTATAAGGATAGACTCTGATAGCCAAAGTGCAATTTTCTTGGCTAAGAACCATCGCATCATTCAAAGACAAAGCACATTGATGTTCAATATCACTTTGTGAGATATATGGTTGAGGCTAAAAGGGTGTTTCTGGTAAAGGTGGACACTTCGAAGAATGTTACAGATGCATTGACAAAGTCTGTGAGCACTCAAAATTTCTCTTGGTGTAGAGAAAAAATAGGTGTTGCAAAGCTGGGCTAATGACTTAGCTCTCCTATGGCCCCCTGCGGAAAGAAAACAACAAGTGGGAGAATGTTCGGTATGTGTTAGATTCTTTCCACGACTAGTCACACGTGGGGGGGTGATAGCCCCCCCTTATCGAGGTACGGGACATCGCCCCGGAAATATTTTGGTACTTATTTTCTTGGGTGGGATCCGCCCATGGTTTTGTGCATGGGTTTGCACATGGTTTTGGGGTACGATGGTTTTCGGCCCCTGTTATTTTGTAGATCCAGTCAAGGGAACTACGGTTATGTTCTAATCCAGGGTTAATGGATTGGGATTTATGTATCCTTCGACATGTATATATATTTTTTGTAACACTAAAAGGAATATAATGAAAAATCAAGCTGGTCATCCCGATTTTGGATCCAAGGGAAAATCTATGTGTATATCTTTTTTATGTTTTATGCTCTCGCTATTGTTTATTTTCTATTTTTAAGATTCATTTGTAGTTAATCTCTATACAGGGTTAAAACCTACACTCTCTCTCTGAGCGTCGGATTGGGATTCTATAAAAAGTTGACACAATTACACGGACTATAGTTTTTGGCATATTACATTTTTTAGAGATGGAGGGAAACGATTGATCGTGTGAAGTCGTACAAGTTAGCTCTCTTGAACGATTATGAGTGGGTCATCGTGGGGTTTGAATACAACTTTTCCTTGAAGAACCCAAATCGGGTCGAGATGCGCGTTGAAAAAGAGATTCGAGGAGGGCTACTTCAGGAGCCCAATTTCAGATATCTAATATTTTCAAGCACAGAGATAATACAATTTCAATATCGAACTCCTCAAAAGCTAGAAAAAGGTGTGTATTTTTTTCGAATTACACAAGTCTCGTTTGAAAAAAAAATTAGTTTGAATTTATTCCAAGGGCATATTGAAGAATAGATATCAATATTGGGTTCTAAAATGCCTCCTAAAAAGAATTCAACACCCATTAAGCCTTCAGAAGTCTCTACTATGACTCATGAAGACTAAGAAACACAACATGAGATATGAAAATTAGAAGAGCAAGTGTAGCAAATTTCGCCATCACAAAGAGCAACAAAAAATGAAATTGAAGTTCTGAAGAAAGGCGTGGAAACTAAGATGGATGGTTTGAAGATAGGTGTGGAAGCTAAGATGAATGGTTTGGAAGCTAGGATCGATGACATCGAAGTGGGTATGGAAGCTAAGATGGATGGCATGGAAGCTAAGATGGATGACATGGAAGCTAAAATTGATGAAAAAATGAAAGACAACATGGAAAACATGAAGAATGATTTGGCAAATTTGATACAAGAAATGTTTCCTAATGGCGAAAAGATAGTAGAGGAAACTCATGATGAGAATGAAATAAATGTTAATCATGATTTCATAAACTCTAATGTTGGATGGAAGAACCACCATATTCCAAATATGGATATGAGGAAGTTTGATGGCAAGGATCCTGTAACATGGATACTACAGATGGAGCAATATTTTTATCTCAATAATGTGCAGAACACACAAAAGGTATGCATTGCAACTTTACATTTAGAACAAAATACATTTTTATGGTATCAATGGCTTTGCTCTCGTAAAAAAAATTGTCACTTGGTAAATTTTTATCAAGGAAATGATAGCACGTTATGAGGATATAAAAAGAAACACCTTCTTTAGCCAACTGATAAATCTCATACAATAGCGTTTAGTGGCGGAGCACATTGAGGACTTCCAAAAATTGAATATAAGGGTAACTAATATCCAGAGGAACACAAGATTGATGCCTTCATAGGGAATTTAAAGGATAAAATCCAACATGAAGTTCGCGTTTGGGAACCTGATTCATTGGAAAAAGCGTTTAGCCTGGCAAGAAAACTTGAATGTAAAATTATGGCAACAAGGAAGCCTACCACTCACATATATAAATATGGAAGTGTTGCTACTCCTAGACTTCCACAACCTACAAGGTTGACACCACAGAAATTGGAAGAAAGAAGAATAAAATGACTTTGCTACAGTTGTGATAACAAATACACTAAAGGTCATAAGTTTGCTGAGAATAAATTATTTTACATAGATTGTGAAGAGGAAGAAGAAAATGAACAAGAATATTCAAAAGAAGAAGATATACGCCAGGAACCAACCCTAGAAGAGGAAGAAATGAGTCTGACCATATAGTATAATGCATTGGCAGGAATTACGACTCCTCAAACTCTCAAGATAGAAGGACATATCAAGAAGAAAAGGTAATAGTGTTTATTGATTCGGGTTGTACCCATAATTTTATTCATTGTAAAGTATCTAAGGAATTGAATTGTTTCCTATACCTAGCACCATAATGTCAAGTGATGGTTGCAAATGGAGGAACTATAAATTTCTATGGAAAATTCCATAATATCAAGCTAACCATGGGGGAATATGTACTGAATAGTCAAATGCTTTCCATTCCTATGGGAGGTGTTGATGTTGTACTAGGAGTACAATGGTTACAATCTTTGGGGACAGTAGCTTTTAATTTTCAAGAACTTTTCTTGAATTTTTTTTCAGAAGGAAAGGAATTCAAATTACGAGGTATCGCAAGGAAGCCGGGAAAGATATTAAGGTCTAATGTCATGGAAAAGCTTCTGAAGAAAGAACGACGAGGCATAATTTCACAATTATGCTCACTAGAAGTTCCAACATCAAAATCATCTATTTCTGTAGATCTCCAAAAAGTCTTGGACAATCATTCCAAGGTTTTTGAAACACCCAAAGGACTCCGACCTATTTGTGATCATGATCTGCTATTCATTTGATTCCAGGAAGTGTTCGTCCAAACATTACGCCTTATAGATATCCTTATGTCCAAAAGAGTGAAATTGAATGTATGATTGCAGAAATGTTAGAGGCTCGTATAATTCAACCTAGTCAAAGTTCTTTCTCTACTCCAGTAGTATTGGTGCACACGTAGGATGGATCATGGCGCATGTGTTCGGATTATAGGGAGCTCAATGAGCTCACCATTAAAGATAAATTTCACATTTCTATGATTGATGAATTAATGGATGAATTACATGGAGCAATTTATTTTACCAAGTTGGATCTTCATTCAGGATATCATCAAATTATAATGAAGATTAAAGATATTCCGAAAACAACATTTCAAACTCATGAGGGTCATTATGAATTTTTGGTCATGCCTTTTGGCCTTACCAATGCACCTTCTACATTTCAAGGGTTGATGAATTCCATTTTCAAACCCTTCTTTAGAAAATTTGTGCTAGTATTTTTTGATGATATACTAATCTACAGCAAGTCTTGGAAGGATCATGTTCAACATGTTGACAGGGTGCTCAAACTATTGCAAGAGAAAAAATTATATGCAAAAACATCCAAATGTTTCTTTGGAGTACAAGAGGTGGAATATTTGGGTCATATTGTATCTCACGAGGGTGTTAAGGTAGACGCTAACAAAATTAAAGCCATTAAGGAATGGAAATTCCCCAAAACCATAAAGCAGTTGCGAGGATTTCTCAGGTTAACAGGGTATTATCGCAAGTTGTTAAGAATTATGGGAGAATAACAGCACCTCTAACAACATTATTGAAGAAAGATGCATTTTCATGGACTCTTGAAGAAACTAAGGCCTTTTAACATATTAAAGAGGCAATGTGCCTAGCACCAGTCTTAGCTACGCTAGACTTCACAAAAACCTTTATTGTGCAATGTGATGCCTTGGGAAATGGAATTGGTGATGTTTTAATGCAAGAAGGAAGACCCATTGCTTTTGAAAGTCGTCCAATCAAAGGAAAGTATTTATAGAAAGCTATTTATGAGAAGGAAATGTTAGCAATACTACATGCACTAAAGAAATGACGACCTTACCTAATGGGACAACACTTCAAGGTAAAAACTGATCATGATGGTCTTAAACACTTTTTGGAACAATGAATATCTTCAGAAGAGTAACAAAAATGGGTCACAAAGATGTTGGGTTATGACTTTGAAATAATCTACAAAAAATGGGAGCTAAATGTTGTTGCAGATGCACTCTAGAGAAATAATGAAGAGGTGGAAGCATTGCTTTATGCCATTTCTATTATCCAACCAGATTGGATAACCAAAGAAAGGGATGAATGGCAGAAGGACTATGAAGTGTGGACACTCATTCAAAAATTTTAGCAAGATCCTAGTATATCTGACACATTTAGTCAGAAAAATTATTCCTTATGGTACAAAGATCGCTTATGTCTTTGTAAGAATTCCCAACTAAAACAAAAGATTCTTTTGGAATTGCACACTTCTCCTTTAGGAGGACACTCAGGATTTAAAAAAAATCACCACAGGGTGAAGAAATATTTTTTTTGGGATGGCCTTAAATCTGATATTCAAAATTTTGTGGCATAATGTTTGGTTTGCCAACAAAATAAAGTTGAGACAATTAAGACCTCGGGTCTTCTACAACCTTTATCCATTCCAAGTCAACGTTGGGAGGAGATTTCAATGGATTTTATCATAGGTTTACCTAAGTTCGAAGGAAAGAGTGTCATCATGGTGGTAGTTGATAGACTTACCAAGTATGCACACTTGTGTGCATTATCTCATCCATTTAAAGAAATCACAGTTGCTACTACATTTATGGACACAATTCAAAAGCTACATGGAAACCCAAAGGTTATTGTGAGCTACAGAGATCCCATTTTTACTGGAAATTTTTGGACAGAGTTATTTTCTTGTTTGGGTACTCAATTAGCTCATAGCTCATCTTATCATCCTCAATCCAATGGTAAAACTGAGATAGTGAATAAATGTTTGGAAGGATATCTTCGTTGTTTTGTATCTGATAAACAAACATAATGGGTCAAGTGGTTACCTCTCGATGAATGGTGGTATAACACTTCCTTCCATATTGCAGCAAAAATGACCCCATTTATGGCACTTTATGGATATCATCTAACGTCCATCACATCATCCTTAAGAGAAAATTATAAGGTTCAAGTAGTGGAAGATCACATCGAGCATCAACAAGAAGTTCTCTAACTCTTAAAGGATAGCCTAAATTTTTCACAAAATCAAATGAAACAACAGGAAAATGAACATCGCAGTGAGACAAGTTTTAATGTAGGAGACTGGGTATTTTTATAGCTACAACCATACAAACAAATGTCCCTCAAGCAAGCTAAGAAAGATAATAAATTATCGCCAAAGTACTATGTTCCTTACAAGGTGTTACAAAATATTGGTACTATGGCATACAAATTGGAGCTTCCTACTTCTTCACGAGTGCATCCATTTTTCCATGTTTCATGCTTAAAGAAGGTTATAGGTGAAATCTTCCAGTTCAAACAATATTGCTAGAACTTGATGAGGAAGGAAAAATCATATTGGAACCTGAAGCGGTCATGGAAACAAGAACTCGACAGCTACGAAATCGGTCAATTTTAGAGTATCTCATCAAGTGGAAGAACTTACCCACTGAAGATTCTACATGGGAGGATGAGAAGTTTTTACAGAAGCACCCAGAGCTACTCAAGCGTTGAGGACAACACTGTTTTGAAGGAGAGAGGCATGTTAGGTCCCTATATTACTATTCAATACCACATACCCAAAAATCATCTCTAATTTCACAATCAAAATATTTTATAAATATTTTATTTGAATTTGTTTTCCAACATTTGTTTTAATTAAATTTAAAAGAAACAAAAACATGGGTGGAGAGGTTATTTTGAGCCCATTATGGTAGAGATGTTTGAATGTAATGTTTAACATTTTGACTAAGTCAAATTATTGTTGGGGATTTCCGAATTAGAACTAGAGCTATGTAACATTTGTGATCCATCAAACGTTTTATATGGTAACTTTGGTAACTCCATCCATCATCAGGGACCAAAGAGTTTAGTGAGTAAACGTGTTGAAGAACCCTTTTATTGGAGAAAAGGAACTAGGTATCAGTTGGGTAACCATTAAAAAATAATTAATAAGTCAAATTAGAAATAATATTAGAAATTATTTGATTGAATTGATATTTGAAAATTAAATAATAAGAAATTGTTAATGGTTAATAAATTAACAAATTTAAATTTAAAATATTTATAATTTGAAAAAAGAATAAGAATTAATTAAAGTATTATATAATAATTAAGAAGAATTTAAAATAAGATAAATAAAATAAAAATAAAAACTAGCACTTGCACCAAATGTTGCAAAGGAAACGCCACAAGACGATAACATATAACACTAATTTATGCTTCTTTGACAACATTTGGAAGACAGAAAAATATTAAAAAAGGACAGGACCATGCTACAATGAAATGTGATTGCAATACTCCTTCCTTGAGCATTACAAATCATGATTCCTATTTTCAAGTTAAAGACGTTTCCTAATTGTGCCAACATGAATGCCTCGTAAATAAGATGAAATTTCTCTTTACCATTTATCTCCTTGGTGTATGTCTACTTTCACAATACCTGGATTAGACATCTACCAAATTATATAATTTGGGCACATCCTAGTTCTCTCTAGTGATTTTTTCCATATTTTTAAGTGCAACACTAGTAGGATAACTAATCTATTTCTATTCCTTTGCCAAGTTATCTATTTGATCTGTGCCTACCCTAGTTATTGCCTACCATTTCAATTTTACCAAATTGAGTTTTACCCTCACATTTCACATCAACTTCTAGTGGCATTTTACAAATTACCTTATAAATGTGATATTTAAAGCATTAGATTAGAGTCAATGAAAAATTAATGAGTAAAAAAAGTAATACATTACATGAACACAATATTTTCCAACAACAAAGGAAGTCATGTAGGCATAGTTCAGGGAATATTTACATCACACCAAATAAGTCTAGACGCTGAACTCTACCAAGTCCATTGCTCACTAAGATATGGAAATGATAGATGTGATTTAAAGCATAGTTGCATCGAAAAATAGTGAAGAATCACCATATGTATTATGCCAAGTTCTAAACAAGTGGACCCTAAAATGTATGCTTATATACATGTACAAAGCTAAGGATTGTATGAATATGATTTGGATTTTCATGTCTTCAACATTCTTTTGTGTGGTATATTTACTTCAAATACTAATCTGGCCATTCTTGATTCTATTCTCCCTTTTATTGAGTTTGGGTATGTTTCTACTCTCTAGAACTATATTAGAGTTTATTTTAGTTGTATTTTTCTTTTGAATTTTCTATAAGTGAGTATTTGTAATATCTACATCTATAAATTTTCATTGGTATTTTTGTCCTTTACATTTTAGGAAAAAAATTTAGATTAATTATTGATGAATTTTTCTATGGATCATTTTGCAGTAACATGTTATTGTGTAACCTATAGGTTCTACCTTCTCGGAGCTATTTATCACTCCCATACGATTACTCCAGAAGTTGTTGAATTATGTAGCTTTGATATCATCCGATAATTTTGATTTTGGAAAAAGGACATAACATTATGTGAGCGGGACTTTACAACTGATATCTCTTACTTAGACCACAACCAATACAAACAAAGTTCCAGTATGGCATGCACTTTGGAATGATATTTTCTCTCAGGTTAAATCTCTTTTTTACTCCTTAGGGTTCATTAATCTTTAAGCTTTAGAGAGACAAATCAATGAAGCTTATTGCAGGAGTTTTATTTGTACCATGTCGTGCAAAGAATTGTGAGTGGTTTTGTTTCCTTTATTATAGCATGCAATAGACACCGTCTAAGGTATATGATCATTTTATTTTCAGAACTAATAGTTATTTACTTTGAAAGATGATATTACATGGGTTTAGTTGCACTCATATTATATTTAGTGTTAAATGAATTAGGGATGCTTTAGTAACAATAACAGAGAAACAATTAAAAAATGATGAGGTTTAAAGATTTTTATGATACAAATGTTATTGTCTAGAAGACACATATTGATATCTCTATCATTCTATGAATCCAAAAGGTAGCATAATAGTAAGTCATGCCTCGATGCACCCTTAATCAACTATCTTATCTATGGATCAGGATTGCATGAATGCCTCGCAGATATAGCCTATGAAGTAATCACATGTTCATCATTGTGTAATCATTTTTTCCAAATTTACTACTTAATAACTTTTTGATTGTGCAATACTTAAACGTAGGATGCTTGAAACATTTATGGCATATTCAATGTCGCAATCCATTGAATCAGGCTCATCATCATGCTGGCTTTCCCTTTACACATGTTGGATTGGCATTAGAAACACCTCTTATGCAGGACACATCCAATGTGAGTTTGACTCATAAAAGGACGTTTCGCAATGCGTTGGATTCATGAGATGGGAAATACATGCTCATGTGAGAACTAAAGGGGTATTTTAGCCCATTTTAGACACAAATTTTCATAGAAACACTAGCAAGAAGGAGAAAAAATCATGTTGAGGAATATTGCTTGCGTTTGGTGCAACTACATATTGCCATTGTTTTGTTTCATTCTATTATTTCTTGAACAACAATGTTATTTTACAATCATCTTACCGAGATTACCAGACAATCATTTATTGTATATGGTTGAGACTTGTATTCTTAATCACTGGTTAATGTCTATTTGAAAGTTTTAAAAAGTACATAGTTATGTCTACACAGGTATATTTCATTTTTGTTATTTATACATACACATACACACATCTTTTCCCCATTACGATTTTGTGTGTTCCATACTGAATACTTGAATATGTGCATCATTGTTTCAAGTAACTTAGCTAAAAAAGAGTCTCAACATAATATACGTTCTTGGGGTTTGCATTGAGATACAAAAATCTAAAAAAGATTCCACCATTGTCAAAAAAATACAAATGTTCCACCTGTCGATCACTGTCAAACCTAACTGCAATACTACACATATAATCCATGAACTAATGACTTATTAAATAGTGGGCAACCATGTCTGCTAGAGTTGCCTTTTAATGAGCCTAAGTTCATGCCAAGTATGCCCAACAACAAATCATGGCCAATAAGGCTCTATTTGGGGGTTTTATTGCATTACCCTAAGTATCAAAATGCACAGTTTTGAAGAGAATTTCCCCTTTCAATGAATGTGATTATTATTTTGGGTGCAAGGATTATTAGAAAAAAAGTAATTATCTAGGCTTTTAAGCCTAGGTACTCAAATAGAATGAAGGTTATTTTTCCATAGGGAAAGTTAAAAAGATGCTTGGTACATGTGGTAGGTCTCCTTAATCAGTCATTGTATCCATGTGTGATGTGTTGTATCAAAATAGATACAAAAGAAGACTCATTAAAGTTTTATGTACTATGCATTACGCATATGCAACACTATTACCTAAGTTTTTTTTTCAAATTCCAATCTAGACACTTTCTATGGTTTTGCTGAGAGGAGACAATATTTATGAAATCATATCCATTTATGGTTATTGCGCCGAGAGGCACATCTACAGCCCAGTATGACCCCGATGTCAGGTGGGTCACGTCCTCATACAAAATGTCGGCTTAAGTTTTAAATTTAAGAAAAAAAAGAAAAAAAGAAAAAAACTAATCGCGTTGTGCTAGAACATATATCAATTTCTAATACAATTATGTATTATTTATATAATTTGAATGGATCATAAATTTACCTTTAACAAAAAAATTACCACATTGAATTTCCAAATTAAGTAAAATTTTAAACATCTTTACTCTTTACTAAAGTAATTACCATTTCCTAAATCAAAGGAAAAGAGTTAATTGAACACAAACAATCAAAATCCAAAATATTTTAATATTTCTTCTAATTAAATATTTGTAAAATGAATTTATACTTACTCCAGAGCTATGGTAAATAAATAAAAACATATATAAACTAGATGTATGGTAAATAAATAAAAATTCTTTTTATATTTATTCCATAAACCTTTTTATATTTAAAAATTTTTTAAAAAGAGGTTTTATTTAGATGAAGCCTATGGGAGGAATACCATGGGACAAATTAATATTGATACCATGGGCCGATACCATGGGCCAGATACCATGGATAAATAAATAAATATAAAAGAGGTATAAACAAGTATGATAAATAAATAAATAAATATAAAATAGATAAAAAGAGGTATGGTAAATAAATAAATATAAAAGAGGCATAAAGAAGTAAGGTAAATAAATAACAATATATCAAATAGGATTATAAATAAAAATCTAATTATATAACAAACCTATGGGCCAAATACCATAGTAAAGAAAAGGGGTATGGTAAGTAAATAAAACCTCTTTTCATATTTACTCCATAATCTCCTTTATATTTACAAATATTTATGTTAATTAGTTTACATAACTAAGAAGAAAGAGAGAGAGAGAGTGATAAGGGAGAGATGGAGAGAGAGTGTGTATGGTTAGGGATGAGATAAAGAGACAAAGTAAAATGTATGGAAAGAAGGGGGGAGAGAAGAAGTGAGAAGGAGAGAGGGAGGGATATAGTAATGTAGTTGGAGAGAGAGAGGGGTGGAAAGAGAGAGAGAAAGAAAGGTATGGGGGAAGAGAGAGGATTAGAGAGAGAGAGAGAGATTGATAATTGGAGGGAAAAGAGAGAGAGAGAGGTGGGAGAGAAAGGGGGAGAGAGGAATGATGAGAGAGAGGTAGAGAGTGATGGGGGAAGAGAGAGTATTGGAGAGAGAGAGAGAGAGAGAGAGAGGGATTTAGGGGAGAGAGAGAGAGAGGAAGGACGAGAGAGGAGACTTGAGAGAGAGGAGGAGAGAGGGATCGATAAGAGAGATGGAGTTAGAGGGGGAGAGATGTAGGAAATAAGAAATATAGAGAGTGAGAAGTGGAGAGAGAGAAGGAGTGACAAGGGAGAGACAGAGAGAGAGCGTGTATGTTTGGGGCTGAGATAAAAAGAAAAATAAGGAGAGATGGAGATAAGGGGGGAGAAGGAGATATAATGAGAGAGGGAGGGATATAGTAACATAGTTGGTGGGTGAAGAGAGAGAGAGAGGGAGAGAGAGATGGGAGAGAAAGGGAAAGAGAGGAAGGAAGAGAGAGGATGTGAGAGAGTGGAGAGAGGGAGGGAAAGAGAGATGGACGTGGAGGGGGAGGGGGAGAGAGGTAAGAACAAAGAAATAGAGAGAGAGAGAGAGTGAGTGAATGATAAGGAAGATGGAGAGAGAGGGAGAGAGGGGGAAGATAGAGATATAGATGGAAGGTGAAGATAGGGAAGAAGAAAGAGATGGGGAGAGGAGGGGATTGACAAAGAGATTGATATATATGGATTGCGAGAGTGTGTGTGTGTTTATGGGGGTGAGATAGAGAGACAGAAAAGAAGAGATGGAGGGGGATATAGATATGGATGGAGGGTGGAGAGAGGGAAGAATATTTCTCACACTAGATGGATTGATATAAGTCGAGATGGTGATTTATAATCCCGTTTGATTATTTGCACTATATGCATCGATTTTAGTTTAGATATTTATTTCTAATGATATTTGATTACTTGCACTAGATGCATTGATTTCAGTGTAGGTGGTGATTTCTAATACAATTTGATTGCTTGCACTGAATTTGTTGATTTCAATTTAGATGTCGATTTATAATTATATTTGATTACTTGCATTAAATGAATTGGTTTCAATGTAGATGATTTCTAATCTTATTTGATTTTTTGCACTAAATGCATTGATTTCAATGTAGATGGCGATTTCTAATCCTATTTGATTTATTTGAGTAAATGCATTGATTTTAGTGTAGATGTTGGTTTCTAGAGAGAGAGAGAGAGAGAGAGAGAGAGAGAGAGAGAGAGAGATAAGGAAGATGGAGAGAGAGGGAGAGAGGAAAAAAGGTGTAAAGAGAGATATTAATGGGGGAGAGGGAGAGAAGGGGAAGATAGAGATATAGATGGAAGGTGAAGAGAGGGAAGAAGAGAGAGATGGGGAGAGGGGGTGATTGAAAAAGATATTGATATATATGGAGTACGAGAGCGCGTGTGTTTAGGGGGGTGAGATAGAGAGACAAAAAAGAATAGATGGAGGGGGATATAGATAAGGATGGAGGGTGTAGAGAGGGAGGAATATTTCTCGCACTAGATGGATTGATATAAGTGGAGATGGTGATTTCTAATCCTATTTGATTATTTGCACTAGATGCCTCGATTTTAGTGTAGATATTTATTTCTAATGATATTTGATTACTTGCACTAGATGCATTGATTTCAGTGTAGGTCGTGATTTCTAATACAATTTGATTGCTTGCACTGAATGTGTTGATTTCAATTTAGATGTCGATTTATAATTATATTTGATTACCTGCACTAGATGACTTAATTTCAATGTATATGATTTCTAATCCTATTTGATTGTTTGCACTAAGTGCATTGATTTTAGTGTAGATGGCGATTTCTAATCCTATTTGATTTCTTTGAGTAAATGCATTGATTTCAGTGTAGATGTTGGTTCCTAGAGAGAGAGAGAGAGTGAGTGATAAGGAATATGGAGAGAGAGAGAGAGAGATAGGACAAAAGGAGGAAAGAGAGATATTAGTGGGGGAGAGGGAGAGAAGGGGAAGAGAGGGAAGAAGAGAGAGATGGGGAGAGAGGGTGATCGACAAAGAGAATGATATATATGGAGTGTGAGAGCGTGTGTGTTTATGGGGGTGAGATAGAGACAAAAAAAAAGAGATGGAAGGGGATATAGATATGGATGGAGGGTGGAGAGAGGGAAGAATATTTCTTGCACTAGATGGATTGATTTAAGTGGAGATGGTGATTTATAATCCTATTTCATTATTTGCACTAGTTGCATCGATTTTAGTGTAGATGTTTATTTCTAATTATATATGATTACTTGCACTAGATGCATTGATTTCAGTGTAGGTGATGATTCCTAATACTATTTGATTGCTTGCACTGGATGTGTTGATTTCAATTTAGACATCGATTTATAATTATATTTGATTGCTTGCACTAGATGCATTGATTTCAATGTAGATTATTCCTAATACTATTTGATTGTTTTCACTAAATGCATTGATTTCAGTGTAGATGGCAATTTCCAATCCTATTTGATTGCTTTGAGTAAATGCATTGATTTCAATGTAGATGTTGGTTTCTAATCTTATTTGATTGATTGCATTAGGTGCATTGATTTCAATGTAGAAGTTATTTTCTAATCTTATTTGATTGATTGCATTAAATGCATTGATTTCAATGTATATGTTGATTTATGATTTGATGTAATTGGATATATGATGGTACATTAATATTAAAGTGATTGGATTAACAATATGCATTAAGAAAATAATTTGAGATTGATTGTAACATGAGTACGCTCTTATTATTCACATTTTCTATCTTTCAACACTATTATTGTCACTTTGCATTTTAGAAAAATATTTCATCATTTTTCATCATTATAGTTATTAACAATAGTTATCATCTCAACGAACTGAGGTAACTAACAAAATTTAAAATTAAAATGACCAAGTTAATCTCAGAAATATTTAGCATATTTAAAATGATTATATTAATATTTGATATATTTACATATTACTGATAAAATTAATCATATCTTTGATATATTTTCCTTGGCAGCACACTACTGAAACCAACCTAGATCCATCTTACATCTCAAAAATATACAAAAATTTTAATAATCTGAAAAATGTGACGTTGATGCCTCCGACTGGAACCAGCCTAGATCCATCTAACTCCGGATCTATCATGCGCCGAGAGGGATCAAATCTCTCGAGGTGCAAACCTTTCCTCAAGTTTTGCACTCAAAAAATAGGTTTTCACCTCGAGAGATTTGATCCCTCTCGGCGCATGATAGATCCAGAGTTAGATGGATCTAGGCTGGTATTGATGACATTCCATTAAAATTATAGTACATTGTTTGAATAAAATAAAAGGATTATTATTCTTTAAATTGGGATCTTGTCACACCATATAGTTGTAGCAATAAAAATAATGAGACAACTAAAATATAATGCTTCTTAGGTTTATTTATGAAACAAGAAGGTTATTTAGTTAGATTGTGTTGTTTTAGTAAGTAGTCGTGCTGCAAATTGGAGCTCATCACCTAAAAAAAAACCCTCACTATTCTAAACACCGGTTTGGGGAACGATCAAATGTATTCACAAGTTGTTTGATTTGTTGGCATTTCTCTTCGAAAGAAGATATCAATTTTGAAATGGAATTTTCATATAACATTTCAAGTACAATGAACTTGGAAAAAAATATTACTTCTTGCTTGGATGTTGGCCTAATCCAGAGTGAAACCGCTATGGTTTCCATGGAACTAACCAATCCTATAATCATAGCTAACATTGGTATTTATTTTAAAATTATACATGATATTGTATCTTTAATAGCTTGGATGTTCTATTTTCATTTAGTTCGACTTATCATTTAGTTGTTCCTTAAATTCCCTTGAACTCTGCTACCAATAATTTTATCAATGGCTCTATAAGATTATTGTAGAAGACATCATGATTGCAAGTAATAGATTATCTGAGATCTAAATTAAGTGAGATTAATACATGCACCCTAGTTATCTTGCAACCAAAGGAATCTACAATTTTTACAATTTTTTTCCTTGATGAGTGTTCTCATATGGAAGTTACATTCTTACACAATTTGTCCATAAATTTTTTTTAAGAAGGGCAAGTGCATGCTTGCTCCATCCTTGCACAGTGGGGATAATAATATCTATGAATAGCAGTCTCTTAGTTGGGTGTATTAAAAAAAGCAAGTTAACAAGAATTAACCACAGAAACATTCCAAGCATGTAACATTTTTTAAGAATAAAAGAAACCCAGGTCCATTTGAATATCCATACAACTCATTCCCAAGAGAAAAGAAGGCACCAATATATTAAAGGTTATGTTCCATAACTGTTGTCAATGAAATTACATAATAATTTAACTAGTAAAACTCATATTTACGCAGGATATTGCGAAAAATGGCTCGATCGTCAATCTTTTTAGAATAGGCAAAATCCTTAATAAATAGATTAAAACCCCACGCTAACAGGGAATTAGTTCCTACTAAACCTACATAGAAACAAGATAAATACAGTGCTACTAAGAAGAGAACTGCATGTAACATGTTTCTGTAGCAGTGGAACCTCGCCTAAGGGCCAACTGGGAGCTAGGCCCACATTCAGGTCTGCAAACACCAATCATAGGTCCGAATTTGATTAGAAAATTTGCAATGAACTCAATCTATAAAACACTAACCTTATGTGTATAAAACGAAAGCTTACCTATAGAACTATAGATAAGGTTCATGAGAAACTAATTCATTTAGTTGGAGCGGTGAAATGGAAGGAAGTAAAGAAGTCCAAGGGACAGAGCAGATAGTTGAGTCTTCCTTACAGACATCAAAACAAATTAAACATGAATCACAACACCAAGGGAGAATGTTACCATCGGTCCTGTTGCAAATCTGGTACTCATTCAATTAAACCCATCTACATTAAAGGAAGAATGAGCATCGTGAACCTTGCAACACAGAAGATTGCAGTATTAGAGTCCCACCCTGTAAATAAATAACAAGAAGTAAGAAACTACAGAAAAAATAATATATTGAGGAAGGAATTACTTATCACTGAGATCTTGAACTGGATAAGCGTTGAACCATGTAGCATATTATAGACTTCGAGATGCAGCTCTCCGAGCACATTTAAGGGAAAAGGAATGATAGGAAATTAACTGAGCGTTCAACACTTGAAGTGAGGCCTTTGTGCACATGAAGGTGGAGGAAGGTTCTATTCCATAACCATTTCCAATGAAATTAAATAACAATTTAACTAGTAAAACTCATATTTGCATAGGATATGGCGACAAAAGGCTCAACCATTAAATTTTTTAGAACGGGAAAAATCCTTAACAGTTACATGGAACTAGGTCCTACTAACCCTTGATATAAACAAGCTAAATATTGTGCTATTGAGAAGAGAACTACATGTAACCTATCGGTGTAGTAGTGGAACCTTGCTGAAGGGACAACTGGGATCTATGCTCACATTCAGGCCTACAAACACCAATCAGAGGTATGAATTCGATTAGAAAAACTACAATGAACTCAAAATGTAAAAAACTAACCCTTTGTGGATAAAACGACAACTTATCTATAGAATTGCAGGGAAGGGTTAGTGAGAATCTGAGTCATTGAGTCATAGCCATGAAATGGAAGGAAGTAAAGAAGTCCAAGGGACAAAGCTAATAGTTGTGTCTTCCATCTTATGAATCAAAATAAATTAAACACGAATCACAACACCAAGGGAGGACATTACCATCAGTATTGCTGCCAATCTATTAAGCATTCAATTAACCTCACTTGCAATAAAGGAAGAATGACCATAGTGAACTCTGCCACATAGAAAATTGAAGTATCAGAGTCCCACATTGTAAATAGATAAGAATAAGTAAGAAAATACAAGAAAATAATAGAGCGAGGAAGGAATTACTTATCACTAATAACTTGAACTCGAGAAGCGTCAAACCCTGTAACCTCTTGTAGACTTCCATATGCGGTTCGTCGAGCATAGTTAAGGGAAAATGAATGATAGGCAAGTGACTGATGATTCAACACTTGAAGTGAGGACTTTATGCATGTGAAGGTGAAGGAAGGTTTTTTTCCATGACCATTCCCAATGAAATTACATAACCATTTAACTAGTAAAGCTCATATTTACACCGGATATGGTGTCAAAAGGCTTGATCATCAATTTTTTTGGAACAGAAAAAACCCTCAAAAGTTACATTTGAACGCCCCGATCACACGAAATTAGTTTCTACTAACCCTGGATAAAAACAAGCTCACTATAGTGCTACCGAGAATATAACTACATGTAACATTTCGATGTAGAAGTGGAACCTTTTCGAAGGGCCAACCGAGAGATACGCTCACATTCAGGCCTACAAACACTAATCATAGGTTCAAATTCAATTAGAAAAACTGCAATGAACTCTAATTGTAAAAAACTAACCCTCTATGGATAAAACAATATCTTACCTATATAACTGTAGGGAAGGGTTCATGAGAAACTGAGTCATTGAGTTAGATTCATGAACTGGAAGGAAGAAAAGAAGTCCAAGGGATAGAGCTGATAGTTGTGTCATCCATATTATGCATCAAAACATATTAAGCATGAATCACAACACCAAGGGAGAATGTTACCATTAGTCCCACTGCTAATCTAGTACTCATTCAATTAACCTCACCTGCAGTAAAGGAAAAATGACCATCATGAACCCTTCAACATAGAAGATTGCCGTATTATGGTCCCACCTTGTAAATAAATAACAATAAGTAAGAAACTATAGAAAAATAATAGACCCAGGAAGGAATTACTTATCACTAAGAACTTGAACTAGACAAGCGTCGAACCCTGTAACCTCTTGCAGAATTCTAGATGTGGTTCTCCGAGCACAGTTAAGGGGAAAGGAATGATAGGCAAGTAAATAAGTGCTCCTCACTTGAAGTGAGGCCTATGTGCGCATTAAGGTGTAGGAACAGTAACCAGTTGAAGAACAGTGCAAATGACGACCAATAAGAGTCATGGTGGTTTGATAAAGAAATCCTTAGAGCTTTCGTTGTTGTGGGATGTAGATGTGGCGCTTATCATTTTCTCCAGTGGAGGAAGTTTTCTATAATTGTTTCAATCCAATGGCAAAGGATTCTTTAATCTTCTAACATGAGATCCTATGCTGCAAATACATACACAGTGGTAGTTAGGGGAGTTGTTTTCAGAGAGGAATGTCTTACGATGTAATTATAGTTGACAATATACCAATATATATATATATATCCAAAAATTTCAATTAATTTATTTTTGTCTAGAAAAAGAAAATTTAACTTAAGTCACTCTTTCAAAAAAACAGAGAAACAGGTTATTCCTCTCCTCTATAATCTATTTCACCTGTATGGATTCTCTCTTTAAGTCACTCTTTTTTTGAAGTGCGACAGTTTAAATAATTTTATAACAAATTAAAATTGCTAAAACAAAATTCTATGTGTTAACTACTTTTGTTATATTTATTAATGGTGAATTAAATTTAACAAATTAAAAATCTTAAAACAAAGTTTTATGTATTAACAACTTTTGTTTTGTTATATTTATTAATGGTGAATTAAATTTTCATAATATAAATAGTTTTATACTAAAATAAAATTCCTGAAACAAAGTTATATGTATTAACAACTTTTGTTATATTTATTAATGGTGAATTAAATTTTGAATTATAGTTGCAAAAAAAAATATCATTTTCTAATAATTTGTTTGGAAGTGATTCAAAAAGTTTACAAATTCAAATTTTCAAGAAAAGGAAAGCTTAACTTTATTTTTTTTTAAATTTTGATTATATATATATTTAAAATGAATTAAAAAATATAAAAAAAAAAAAAAATTACTGTAAAAGTTCTATTAACAAAATAAAATTTATATTTTTAAACAAAATTCCTTAAATAATTACTTTTATGTTTTTATTAATTTATTTTTGTTCTCAAATTTTATATATACATGTAAGCTTTTTTGTTTCTTTGGGTTGGAGTATGGCTTAATGTGTCCGTTTGGTTGAGATTTTATCTTCTTTTCAGGTAAGGAAATAGGTTAATGACCCAAGATCCAGAAACATTTGGCAGGAGTGAAATCTTACACCCTTAAGGACTACCAACGTGTAATTTTAGGAGGTGGTTTTCCTTGAATAAGAATGATGAGATGTTTTTCTTGAGTTAGCCTGCATTCATAAATAACAACCAATGATTAATATCCCCATTTCTAATTTTACAACTAAATTAAATTAAAATTTCTCATTTAAAATCTCCCGATCGGGGTGCCACGAGGAGATGAATGGACAATGGTTGGTGCCACGCGGAGGTGCGCATTGAACCATCCATCAGGGATAATCATAAATGCTATGTTGTATAAGGTCAGAGGCCTGTACCTTACATGACTGATCATAATGGAAGGTAATGAAATAGTTGGAGGCCAACGTACCCTGTCAAAATAGAATTGGAATATGCACTGGTTGGGGAGAGGGATAAAGCATAAAACACATTCGTAGAGAGGGAATGTTATCAGAAGACAGTCTGAAGATCAGTTTGAGGAAGTGGAGAAAGGTCTACAATGACGTCAGGTTAATTCATATGTAATGGCTCTTGCTACCTTAGTTTCTCAATTCCCTCTTCCTGTTCTAAGCAATGAAGGCAAAGATGGCGAGTGTAATGAATTGTATGAACTGTTTAGTTTCTGTAATGGGATAATTTACCAGTCTCGTATTGTCTTTTGTTCATATTGTTACAAAACTACTAAAAGGTTCGTCATTGAGCTTTGCATAATTTCTCTATTTTGGCAGTTAAAAACTAGAAGGTATCTCTGTAATAGGCTAAGACCAATTATAGTGTTAAACCTTTTCCATCTGAGGGTATACCCAAATTTCTATAAAGCTTTAGAAAGGTCGGTCATGGAGGTTTGCATGCTACTCCTTATAAATCTGGCCCCAGAAATAGAAGCCTGCTTTAGAAGCCCATCTCCAGTAATTTCTTTGCTTTGCCAATTAAAATCTAGAAGATATCTCTGTAATAGTCTAAGGCCACTTATAGTGTTAAGGTTGTTTTGTCTGAGGTTACACTCAATTTTCCCGTATTGCACTGAGGCTCATTTATTGGTCCTTTGGAGCTTCCTTCTAGGGAAGCGTCAATCCATGGTTCAGGCTTCCTTAGAAACCATCAATGAAAGCTTCCATCATGTTTATGAGAAGGATTGCATGTCTCACAATGATAAAAAACAAACTCACCTTTCACCTATACAGTATAATTTGAAAGCCTGCCTTCAACTTTTGTGTTGTACTAGTTATAATCTATGCTTTTTAATAGGTGGCCTCTGCTACAAAAAAAACCATGAAAATTCTTTTACAAAAGACGGTTTGTGTATTATATCTGTGTACCATACATGCTGTTGGTTGTGCGATGGTAACGTTTGAGGCTCCACCTGTTTATATCGGTATAGAGGGTTCCACCAAATCTCACCCGAATTATGTTATTGATTTTACTCTGCCATATACAGGACTGTCTTATAGTTTTACAGGGGGATCTGTCTGTCAGTCAAAAATTATGGCAAAAGGACAACCTGGAAAAAGTAAAGGAACCGGAAAAGGGAAACAAAAGAAACCAATTCATAATGATGGACCAAGCAAGTGCAGAAGGAAAACTAATAAAGAAGTTATGGAAAATATCTTCAATCTTTAAGAAATTGGAAACCCAACTCAGATCCGCAACACCGTTAAAGGTTGGGAAAGAGAGAGCAACCATGATGATGAAGATATCAAACATCAGGAGGCAACCATGGACTTCCTCTGCAACCCGAGGAATACAAGAGGAAGATTATCCCTTTTCCATCAATTGGTTAACACATATTGGAAACTAAAATGTGTTCTGGCAAAGGCCATGACTAGCATGCAAGAAATGGAAGGAAACCCAACTGTGGTTTCAGAATTGCAGCAAATCAAATAGGAAATCCGATAAATTTCGATGTCTCAGTATCATGCTGTGGCAAGAATTGAACGACAACTTCAAGGAATGCAGCAAGTAAATATGCCAGGTTCTACTGCAAAAGACCCGACTCCTATTGACTCTTCTGATGGGTGGATGTTGCTTTTAATAGATTTTAATGAATTTTGCGGCAAGTTTTTATAGCTTTTGGTTAAACTGTAACTTTTATGAACATAGTAAAGTAGATATAGCAACAAGTAGAAAGAAAACACAATTCCAATACTGGTTGGCGTTTAATTCACTCAGGTGGCCAATAGACCTGGTTTCCTTTGGGTAGGTTGAGGCCACAACTTGCATCAGAATATGTATAGAACCCTGCCTTTTTTGATAAATAAAAAATGGAAAGGCTCTACAAAATTAAAAAAATAAAATATCTCATTTAAAATAAATAAATTCTTCTTCTATCAATAAAATATAATTATTTTACAATCTAAATTATTTAAATTCCTAATACATGTAAATGTTAATTAATTTTTTAAATATTCAAATAAATTTAAAACAAAGCAAAACCTATAAACCAATGTTTTACTCCAATTATTTCAATGTCGAAACTTAAACTACCCCTATAAATAGGGTGAAATACAACACTATTTTTACCCAAACACAAAATCTATTTTTTCCCAAACACAAGTCTGTTAACTACATGTTTAATCTATTCCCCAAAAAATAAAAGTGTCATCTAACTATTATAAAAAATAAAAAATAAATAAATATTTTTTTAGAATTCCTAAATAAAATAGGATATGTCCAGTAGATGCATTGAAAAATAAAAAATAAACATATCGTTCAAATTCCAACATGGATGGTTGAAATGGCAAGATAGATTACGGGCTCTTGTCGTAAACAATGCAACGCGGTAGAATGATAAATATATATCACCAACCAAAATTTTACTTTCTACTTGTGATGTGGATTCCTGGCGGCCGATCCGATTGCCTTCACCATCGGACTTGACGTCATCACTGGACGTGCAAAAGAAACTGGTAGCCGGTAAAGAAGTCAATTTTCCAATAGCTAGCCAACCAACAGAAGCCATGGAATATGCAGAAGGATGGGGACGGCTAAGCTCTGAAAAAAAAATAGGAGAGAGAGGAGACCTAGGAAATCTTGCGGAAAGAAAATAAATAATTTGATTTCTGTAAAGAAAAAAAAAATTAAATTGATCATCAATCCATCCATCCCATGTAGGTAGACGTATGTAGCTCAAAAGACAGAGAGCTTCCCTCATGGTGCAACCGTGCTTTAAATTCTCCAAACCATGGGGGGAGGGTTGATTATTTCTACATTTGCCCATCTTCTGTGATGTCTGATATTAATTATAGGAAATTTCAACCATTTCATCAATTCAAATCATTCAATTGTGATGGAGGATGAAAAGATCATTGCCATGCCTTCCAGTGATTTAGCCGATAGTTATTTGATCTTACTGAAATTTCATTTTCTGAGAATATCACAATACTTATATTTCAGATATTTTCGTTTTCATTTTACGAAATATATTTAGGATTTCTTGATAAAAAATATTGTTGAAAATAGTCAAGCACGACTCCCTCCGAGTTCTTTCTGGTAGAAAAATAAAATAATTTTCTCTTAATTTTTTTATATCTATTGATCAAAATTCGTGGAATTAAGCACAAGATTAAATATGTGCGAATATTCGAGGACAATTTTCGTAAATTTTGAAGTGCATTACTTTAGAATAAGGATTTTTCATTGAAGTTGATAAATTGGAAGAACTTTAGGTTTAATTTCATCATAATTTAGTTTATTTATGGATTTGATCATAATAATGTCGCTTGTATTGGTTTGACCAAGGATTAAGCTCATAAAATGTGCTTCTTAAGTTGCCTCACGATTTATTCTAGTGTATTATAATTGGAATTCGACTAGTTATTTACATATATATACTACAACCAAACTATGTTGTTGTCCAATTCCAACAAATAACCAAGATAAACGAAAGCAAGAGAGATTAATGGTAAACCAAGTATGTTTTTTTGTGTACCAAGGTCACATTAAATAAGGTATTAATGGTAAATAGTCAAAATAAAACTGAAATATTGAATGGATTATTGTATTCAAACATTCAAGCACATTTGAAATACTGAATAAATGACCGGTGGGAAAGAATCAAAACAAACAGAGGTGGCATGCCTGGTATGCAACCCCTTTCCCACCAAAATGAGTTAAGAACTAGCCAAGAAGGACAACAAATTTCAAAGAGGAAAGAAGAGAGTGTCCCGCAACATAAGAAAGAAAGGAAGCAGCAGGGCGTGAAGGTGAAGGAATGGTAACTAGTTCCAGGGCAACGCAGGTGACCACCAATGACCGTCGTCATTGTTTGATAAAGAAATTCTTGGAGCTTTTGGAGATGTAGTGCTTATCATTTTTTTCCAAATTTCTGAGGAAGAAGCTATAATGGTTTCAATCCAATGGTAGAGGATTCTTTAATTGTCTAACATGAGATTGTGTATGCTAAATAGGTACACGGTGAAGTTGGGAGAGTTTTTCCGTACACGGCGCTGGGGAGAGTTTTTTTCAAAGAGGAATGCCTTATGGCGTAATAAGCTAGAAATAAAAATATCCGTAAAATAAAAACAAAAATGACCCATATTGACCAATGGTATCTATGTGGATTTAACCTATTTAAAGGGGAAATTAAAATAACCTAGATTCGTTTAACTCAAGATCTGTCAAGACAAGAGAGATCAAATCTATTATCACTCGAAAGAGGTTTTCATATAACGATATTTGATATCTCTTTGTTTGCAGATTCGGAGTTACATGGATCTAGGTTAAGTTACTTTGAGATATATTTGGGTGGAGAGGCGCTCTCCAACATAGTATGGTAGAGATGTTGTAATGCAATGTTTAACATTGTGACTAAGTAAATTAAATAATAAAATAAAAAAATAAAAAAGGTTAATGTAATGTAATATTTTAACTTAATAAAGTTAAAATAAAAATATATAAAAAAGTAACAAAATAAAAAAATAACCTTATAAAAAAAAAGAAAAAAAAAAGAAAAAATGGCCCATGGTATTCATGTGGAGTATAGCCTATTTAAAGGGTAAATTAAACCAACTTAGATCCATCTTTACTCGAATTTTATGAATGATGGATCAATTCTATTTTCAATTTGAAATAGGTTTTCCTATCAAAAGATTTGATCCCTTTGGGTGCTTAGTACATAGAGAGTTAAGATGGATTTAGGGTCAAGTTACTTTTTAGATATATCTAAACTCTCTATCACATTAAAATATATAAGATATAAATAGTAGCTATAAATTGATGTACATTTTACCATATAAATTAAAATAATAATTTTGTAACCTTTTTAAATTTCATTAATAAGCACATAAATTGTAATGCTTACAATATAACACTATTTCTAATTATGAATATTCACCCTCCACTTTATGATAGATATTATTAACTTCTAAAAGTATTTTTTACAATACCATGGGATAATACCATGGTTTATCAATACTACATGCCAAAAAACCGTCTCTCATTTCGCAGTCAAAATATTTCATATTTTTTTCTAATTTGATTTTATTTCATTTTTTGTTAGAGACACAAACTCAGCAAAGTCTCTGGAAGAGATCTTGTAATGTTTATTACCGTTTTTTTTTGTTTTTAAAATTTGGTAGTGGCTCTTTATTCATTCATATAAAGAAAAAACATGTTACATCATATTAAATTCTTGCAGCCTCAACTTGCCCATAAGAAACTAGGTCCGTTGGCCACCTCAAAGAGTTAAAAAGACAAACTAAAACAGGCAAATATAGGTATGTTAACTCGTCTCCTAAATTCTTGATAAAGTATATTATCTATTGTATCTTTTAACATACTATTAAAAAGTAAATGTTATCTACCCACTTCATGTTTCAACAAAAAACTAGACTTCGTAATTACTCATCTAAGGATTCAATAAATGAGAAGTAGCACTTGATCCAAACATATATACTCGATGCATGCTTTAGAAAGTTGACCTTCAATACAACCAAGATGCACATTCGGGTGATGTACCCGAATTTTTATCATTGGAATTCCTCCGTGCATATTAGAGATTATGGAAGTTGCCTTTGGATCACCTCCTACCTCCTAAACTCGCTTATAATGGCCTTTTCCATTAAACACTTCATTTTCCGCAGAGGTAGATTTCGTTTGAATAGGGAAAATCATCCTCTTCAGAGTGCCCGAGATCCGTCACCATTGGTTCCATTTAATCATCCTGAATTTCATCCTCGACTTTGTTTTTGAGGTCTCAATCCCATCTTGATATCAAGCCTTTTACCTTAGCAAGACGTCCTCCAAACATAGGGCATGCAATAGGTTTTCCATGGTTTTGTCGATTTTCTTCCACACTTATTAGCCACAACTTTCTCCTTACCTTCGTCTTTTTCCATGCATGTTCCGAATGGGGACCTATTTTTCTTGCATTTGTTCTACCTTTATGTGCTTTCACCATTTTCATTTTTGGTGGGTCTCCTAGAAACCGTACTTTCACTCGAATCCACACCGAGGTTCCCACCGACATGCAAAGACCAAAAGGACAAAGAAGCTAGGCGTACCTATACATAGAAACACAACAACATCATTGTTTGCAGTCCTAAAAAGAAAAATATTTTACTATTTATTGAGTGTCAAGTATTTCAAGCCCTCTCGCCTCATCATTATTTCTTCCTCCGATTGCATGCCCCTATTTTCATGACTATGCAAGAGTTCCTCTTTGTAGTTAGTGCCCAACTTAAAGAGCTATAATGCAATATCATTAACTCCGACGCCAAAAGACATGATTGAACACTAATTGCATGCCTTATTTTCTTGACCGGTTCCTCTTCGCAGCGTCTCAGCCTTGAAGATTGATAACGTAGTATCATTAACTTGACGCTCAATAGAAAATATGACATACCACAAAGAATATGATGCTTTAAGCCCTACTTAAATAATAGTTACATCCACTAAAATTCGAGAGTCAGTGATGAATTTACAATAAATTTCCACCCTTGTGCTTTCCGCATTACCGTATCCGTAACCTCAACAATAATTCCGCACCATACATGTAGAGTAGTTACAATGACATGCAATACCGTAGAAACAAAATCATGACAGAGAGTCAAGACGCGGGATTTCATGATACAATTCAAGGTGAAGCCATACCCAAGACCATCTCGTGCGACCACCCCCGTTTCTCTACTGTGTGAGAAAAGGTCGTTACTTTGCAAATCTATATCAACTTGACTGATCGGGGCAAAGATCGTGAGGGTTTCCTCAAGAGATGAAGAAAGCTAGACATCCTCGAGGGAAATTGACATTGGGAATTATGAATATGCCAATAGATACTTGGTACCTATACTTAAAACCATCCCCCTCTTACTAATAATCAGAAGCGATGGCCTCTAGGGGTGCCACCCTCCCACACGTTATCCGGTGTGCAACCCCGACAAAATTTATTCCACTCGTGCCCCTGTGATACGCACTAGAATGCATATAATTTTGAGTAAACCACTCCTCCCATCTCAAAGAACACACAAGAATACCATGTTAAGTAACATATGTAAGAAGGAAACATACTAGGTATATATTTTTCCACCGGATGGAGTTCCGTCCTTTTGCTTCCTCTTTCCCCTCACGTCACAATTACCCCGATAACAGCCTCCTACGTACCTCGTGCCGCAACCGCCATCAAGCTATTAACATTTCGCTCAGCTTTTCTCCTTTCTAACTCGTAGCTCACATTTCGAGGCTTTCCTCACATCAAATACTCCCTTCTCGGCTGCATTAATCGCTAGTTTAATGTGGCATGGGGTGAGCCACTCACATTCTCCACCCTTTTCGTGTCATGCTCATAACGCCATGTGGCCTCGTGACAAGATGCCTCGTCATGCCTCCATCACGCTATCGACACCCCAATCGTGGAATTTGGTTTGGGTTGTTATCTTTGTTAATAATTTCTGCATTGTTTCAAGGCCTTCTCCTACATTGATCTTTCCCAGCCTCGTCTAGGTACTTACCTTGATGGTCGCATCACCATATCACTAGCATGTTTTTTGTTTCATTTCACGTTCTACAAATATGAGAAGGTATCATTTAACTTATGCATGGAATTAGATCTTGATTTCCCGTACGTATTTTGTGCCAACTGTGCCTATTTCATCTTCAATTGGATCCCTCGCTAAAGCTTTTGAATGATTCCCGTAACCAAATCTAAGTCCCCTTCGACTACTAGCTCGTTATATTGTTCCTTCTGATATAAGGAGACCGTGTTTCATTAATCCTTGCTTCATTATTATTTTCATACCTCAAATTCATTTCATAAAATTCTCCTTACTTTTCCTCTTAAGTCTATGAAAATCTCCACATGCACGAACCTCGCCCCGGGTTACCTTTGGATGCCCCATCGTAGATTAGTTTTAAAAATCCTAGCAGGGGTTTCACAAGTGAATTTATCCTACAATTGGATTTTCATGGATTTCATTTTCCATGAAGCCGATGCGATCATCTCGTGGTTTGAAATTCAACATTTTCCGTATGCGGTCCTCTTGGGCGTTCACTTTCCATTCATCCCGTTGCCATTTATCTCGCTAGGATGGCTTTCCAATATTATCTACAAATCGTTTTCCATATTTCATTAACCTGGCCGGATTCTCGTTCTCCGAATTAATGGACATTGGAATCCCCTTTCCTACAAATTTTCATGTAATGTTTGATGCTTACCGGTCTCTATCTCCGTCCGTTTAAAGAGAAGAGGACGCCCCACCAAAGTTGTTTGACAATTTGGCACGTGTTTAACATATCCTCCATTGTTTCTATATGTAGTTTCTCACACATTCGACATGTTGATGGCCCCAACATCCCTCATTTCAGGAGCTAACTGGAGTTAGTATCCTTCGTGACTTACCAACCATAGAAATAATGCTACTTTTAACTTTAGTATTTTTATGTTATGTTATATAACATTTTAACTTGGTCAAATAACCTAAAAAACAAAAAAGTAAAACTAAAAAAATTAATTATAATTATTAATTAAAATATTTTGACTCAAGAAAGTTAAATAAAATAGAAATTTAATTTAAAAAATAAAATAAATTATTAATTATTAATAATTATCATTATTAATAAATCAACAAATTAAACCAAACTAGATCCATTATTGAAGAAATTTTCGATTATCCACATGTTATAAAACAATGGCTTTAGCTAAGCTAATCAATCGCGGGGATCCATCTTCAAGACAAGATGTTGAATGAAGAATGAAAGAAGGACAAAAGGCCTAAGGTTTAATAGTGACAAAGAGAAAATAAGAAGCGCCAACAAGAACTAACTATTTGTATTTATTATTTATTTAATAAATTTTAATAGTTTACATAATCTCATTTATTCAATAATAATGATTATTATATTAATTATTTAATTTTAAGTAATACTACCTAAATGTTACTAAATTTTTTAGACTTGTAATTATATTTATTACTAACAAACTTAAAATTCTCTAATTAAATTAAGTAAATACATTATGAAGAATTAATATAAAAGCAATAATAATATTAATTAATAAATAAATTCTTATTTTCTATTTAGTGAAGAATATTTTAATATATTATCCTACAATATGGATAACCCCGTATAATAATAATAATAATTAGAATTATTTAAAAAAATAGTAATTAATAAAAGTTAATAAATAAAATAAATAATTGTTTTCTAATTAATATTAACATTCATTTATTCAAAAGAGTAAATAAATATTAATAATCATTATTTATTTAATTTATTATTATTATTAATTTATTTTATTCGGAAAATAAATTCTTGATTTAATCATAATTTATCTAATATTATTAGGATAATAAAATTGATTTTAATCATGATTAATTTAATTTATTAAAACATTAGATACTAATAATTATTAATTAATCAATTTTTATTAATAGGAAATGAAAATTAATTAATAAGTATAATTATTAAAAGTAAATAATTTAATTAGCTATTTGTTATATCTAAATGACCAAACCCTAAAAAATTTTTATGGAGAGAAAACAAACTACGATACTATACTTGATGAAGACGAACCTTAAGGAGTAACTGACAAATTAGAGGTCGCCAATTTTCACTAACTTGCTATCCTCCATCCTTGTTAATGTTATGCGGATGCTTTAAATTTCAAGTGCTTCTCTAATTTTCCTTCGATAATGTTCCTCCCTAGTACGCTCCCCTATATCATTTAGACACAAATGATATTTAGTTTTCGAGGAGTGATAGGGGCCGAGGTGCGATATATCTCATGCTTAATATCGGCTCCGTGTTCTTTAAGACATTTTTTGAGTGTCCTGCTTCACCAATATAACTTTCCCTTACAGAACAATCAATCTGTAAACTCCTTTAAGTTGTTCGTGACTAATACTATCTTTAACCGATCGCATTTTTTGTCTTATTGTTCATGCTACCGAAAAATTGGGCGAAAATGTCATTCCTTCTCGTTAACCTTTGGTGATCTTATCCGTAACACCCTTGATGTATGGTAAAAAAAACTCTACCACAACTTTCTTAAGGTCCTTGGCACTTCTTGGATAGACTTAAGAGCCAGGTTCTTTTATGGCTTCTTTGATATAATTTTCTTTATAACCTATACCCATGAAAACATATGTCAAGTGAGTGATTTCATCTTTTAGGTCCTCCTCATCGTATATCCTCAGTACTTTACAAGAAGATTATTAAAGACACCAAAATTTTGAGCAGATGATGATAAGACTACTATGAAGACAAAGCTGTCAAGATGGGTTTTCTTCCTAAACAACTAATGCCCCACCCATCCTCCTTTTTAGTAACAAGGAAATCCTAAAAGGAATGCTCTTGTTTTCTTGAATATCCATAATAAACTTAATTTATGAGGAAATTCTAGTTAAGGTGATTAAAAATATTTCTTGAGATTTTCCCTACCATGAGTCCACCTTAGGCCGGTGTCATCCACAAATATTTTTCCACCGAGCTAGTTTTAAGGTAAATGAGGTAAGTGATTTCTTCTCAAAGTGATCCATATATAAGTTGGAAATAATAGGTGAGAGTGATATCCGATTACAACACCGTATACTCCGCTCATAGTATTCCCCCTTTGAAGTCAAGAAGGTGGATCGTAAACAAATATTTTAAAAGTTTAGTTGTTTCTAGATCCGTAACCTCATTAATAACATGCACCGCTTCATCTAATGGAATTTTGCTAAATAATGAAACTATATCAAAGCTTACCAAAATGTCTCTCTCCTCCAACCTTTCCTTTCAAGAATAAGTTGGGATTCAAAACTTCGACCATTGTTTTATAACATTGTGGATAATTCGGAGATTTCTTTAATAAACAATAGCTACAAAAGCTTAAAGCCATAACCTAGATCCATATTAAAGATGTATTTATCAAGAAGCTCCCGCATGGATAAAATATCTAAAGGTGTAAACCTTTCCTCAAGTTTTGCACTAAAAATATTGCACGTTGAGAGACTTGATCCCTATGGGGGCTTAATACATGTTGGTTTTGCTGATGATTTTCATGATATTTTTTTTTTTTGTACTATACCTTATTTAGTACATAAATTTCTCCTCGATGGATTTATTCATATCGTCGAACATACACCACCCATGAAAATCCAAAAAAATGAAACTATAGTAAAGATTATGATGATTAGGAGAACTTTCAAGACCACCCAATGTAAAGACAATAAAATAGAAGCATGGGACTACTTATTGAGTGTATGGAAATAACATAGTACCTTGTAACTAACCCGCCAATAAATTGGGTTGATGATGGTGGTGGGTGGATGTTCATGAGATATCAATAGGGGTAAAAGTAACAAAAAAATAGAAGTAAGTAAATTTGTTGTTAGAATGGGAGGAACAATTAGTTTCTAGAATATGAGAGTATACACTTGATGAGAAACTCGACAAAGAAATAAATTACATATATGACAATATAAAAATGGATTAATATTCAAAAAATATAGAAAGAGACAAAATATAGAAAAAAATGAGAATGAATGAGGGAGGAAAATTTTATTCAAGAATAAAGACATAAAGAAGTTTTGGAGTGTACTAAGATAAGGATTGTTAAGGGTAGCAAAGCTTTTAAAAGAGAATTTTCCTATAGTAGTAGGTTACATTAATTCTAACGAGTTTTACACATATTTCCGTGATGGTTGTGCGTAATGTAGAGGACAAGCAAAGTAACCGCATAATCCCAAGCTCTTTTTAAATCAAAAAAAAAAAAAAGAAGAAGGAAGTGGTCATAAATTTTAATGCTAGATCCTTAAATCCATTTTTATAATGCCAACTCTATGAAGATCCGCTAAGATCTTTGATCGTATATCTCCTAAATAACCTACACATAGATAAATTAACCAACCCTATCTTCTTGTAAATCATTATTATCCCAAAGCATAATATATCAATCACATAAAATACAATATACCATGAGAGATAAATAATGTGGAGAATATTTATTACCGTAGTCCTTGAATAGAACTAGATTTCTATTATGAGTTCCCTAAGCTCTCCGCTCTTGATATGTTTCCTAACTCTATGCTCATTATTATGGATGCATAATTTTATCACAATCATAAGTCCGGAAACATTATGGTATAAGTTCCTTTCCTCTCCTATGTGACTAGTGAATAGCTTTGTTTATATATATTTTCGTTATGATTGGCTCCTCATTACACCTATAAAATTTATTGACAATATCAAGGCGATGATTAAGGTAGAAAAAATCATTATTTTAATCAACAATGATTGTTTTAACCAAATTTGTTAAATTGGTTTGAATTTAAGCTTATCTAGTCAAATTACCACATTATTTCCATGTCTAGTGGAGAGTGATGTAGATGGTATTTTATGTTTTCAGCCCCCACCACTAGGTATGAGCATTGTTTGGTCTTCTAGCTTGGTTCCCCACAATTATGAAATAGCATTGATCCCTCAAAAGCACTTATTTTCTCGACACTCAATCACAAATTAATCCTATGACGTGGAAAAATACGTGTTTTTCTTCTTTTACCCTAGGGGTGAAATTTTGAGCTATAAAATATGCCCTATAATGTATGTGTTGAGAAGAGAATATAGTGCTCAATACATTGAAATGAATAAATCGTTGAGTGAGTGAGGAAGATATCACAAACAATAGACTTGTATAAAATCAAGGGTAGAGTCAAATACATAAAGAAGTACACATTACCGAGGTAGGTATACTTATATTTAGGACTACGAGAATATAACATGGATTCCTCGCAGCATTTGGTGGACTGATGTCATCCATGGCTATTAAGGATACAATGTATGTCTCTATCACAATAACTATCGTGCAAGGATGGGCATTGATGTGTCCCCCCAATGATGGCTCTTAGAGTACATAATATATTCTCCAATCACACCTAGGGGACACAATGATTATAGATGAGTGAAGCAGCACTCACTTCCCAAGGTATTTATCACACACTCCGATGGTATGACACAATGGGCTATGTCGAGCATGCAGACATATTCTAATTACCGTACATCCGAATGGAAAGTCACATATACCCATGGTATTCATTCACCCATGGTATTTATCAACCCATGGTATTCATCCACCAATGGAATCTACCCATGGTATTGTAAGTGGAATCCACCCATTGTATTCATTAACCCATGGTATTGTAAGTGGCATCTACCCATAGGTATTCATTCACCCATGGTATTTAAAAACACCCGTGGAATTTACCCATGGTATTGTAACTAAAAAATACTATAAGTATCAAGTCACATTTTAAAGAACAAATTGTCTACCACAATGTAGCCTATACAATTATACTTTGTTTTAATAAAAAAAAGTTTCTTTGTGTTTTTTTTTTTTACCGTGTGTTTTTCTTCATTTCTTCTAGATTTGACAATGAAATTGGTTTCCATGGTACCTACATAGTCTACATAGTCCAAATGAATGAGCTGAAGTCGAACACCTTACTGAATCGATCAACATGGGCACAATGAGGAAAACCAACGAAAATCACAAGGAAACTTACCACCGATGACTTCAAGCACAAAGGTACTATATCATTTCTAGATCTACATTTCGTATAAGGCATTGAATTCAATGAAAATATATTCATTAAAGGAGGGTCTTAATGTATCCTCCTCATTAACATGAAAATCATACAAATATAAGGTATATGATGATATCAAATGAAGAAGTGATGTACAAATGACAAAATGTATGATGATACATGTACATGGTCGAATCTTGGATCGCAGACTTCCCTTGAACATATAACAAGAGGAAAATAGTGAACTTAGCATCATAGGCTAAATAATATCTGCAGACACAATGGTGACACAAGAGGCATCATTGGAACACTCGTATTTTGTCACCATGACATTTGACTATCCATATAGGTCTATCACTACCTATATTGTGCTCCTTAAAAATTCAAAACCCTCTAATGTTCCTAAACCAAGTCTTGAATTGGAGAAAAGCTCTTTAAAACCCTTAAAAGTATACCGTACTTTTTCTAGCCTTTTCTTTGCGAGTTCGTGGATACTTGATTATAAATTGTATGTACTTCGCACATTCTTCTCTACTAAAACTCGTGGACCCCGTAAAAATTCAATGTTAAAAGAAGTGTTCGACCACGCCTAGTCAGTCGAATATTCTCCCAACCGGAAGCCTCTAGAGGCATGATCAACAGCTTATCCTTCGCTATGGAGCCGATCCCTGGCTGTTGGAGCCAAATCCTTCACATAGAATCCATCCCCTCTTCATGGAAAACCGAAACTACCTCCATTTCCCTATAAATTGAGCTCAAGTTTCGTGTTGAAGGGTAGTAGATGCTAAGACATACATTGTAGTTGCCGAAAAAAATTCCCAAGAGTGCATACTTTCTTCACTAGTAAACTGCTGTTGGCATAAGAATTATCACACCCTTGTGTCCATAACTTTGCACAGTATTCGTAGAGGAAGGTTTTTCAAACCCAAGAAGGAATGATTGTTCAGACCCTGGAGAAATTCTGTATGACATCAAGGCATCAAAGTTGTAAGATTACTATTTTCATTCAATATAATACATATGGATATGTTTTTTTCATTAAGTTGTTCTCGTTTATTGAATGACATAAATACTTAGACTCCTTGATCACTAAGTTGGATTAGCTTTTCTTAATTATTATATGTTTCAAATGCTTTGATTCTTTTGTCTTTCTTTGATTGCAAGTTCTACTTACTAGAAGAAGCCTCTTTGGAGGACTGGATAAAAGACCGCATCACACGTTGATTTCAAAGTAGGCATGTCCTCTCTATTTATCTATAATAATTTTGAATTGCAATTAATCTAGAGAAAAAGGTTTCCAAATAGATGTTTCTTTCTAGCTATTCATTTGAATACTAGGGAGATCGCTCTCTGGTTCCGCAAGAGGGATTAACCCGCACAACAAAAATGGCGACTTCACCGGGGAATAGAACTTAGTTTTTTCTTATTGATTTTCACCTTGAAATTTTAGAGTTTTTTCTAATTTTGGCTTATCCGAGATTGGGTCGCAGATAAATTTCTAAGAATCCCCAAAAATAGAAAGCTGATTATTTATTTTTTTCTTTCCGGATTTTTCCTTGCCTCCGCGGTTTTTCGCCAGTAGTTGCGAGCCTCCGCAGCTTTTCTAGTTCAGACAATGTGGTACCGCTCTCCGTTTTTCTAATAGACTCGCGGGACTTCGGAAATTTATTTTAGAGATTTTCTTTCGAAGGAGCCCGCATCACCCGATTTCTTTGTGTTTGCTCTAGCCTATCTTTAGCTGTCAAATCTTATGTGTGGAATTTATTTTCAACAACGTTTTTGTGTTTGTGTGATTTATCGTCCCATTTACATCTTATAAGTGAGTTTTGCCCTAATTTATTGCCGCTCCGTACAAGATACCTTCTTCATATACCTCTACCATCGGGTATGATGATTTTCTCTTTTCGCCCATTACATTAGGGGAATTTTGAGGTCTAAAATGGCCTCCTAAGAAAGCAACAAAATAAAATTTATAAGAACCAATAGGATTCAAGTTGATGATGTCAAACATGGGGATGATTCACCATTTTTGGAGTGTGCACAACACAAAAAATAATAAAATAATAAAACTACTTTTCAACTTATCTCTAATTTTTACTCAAATTTCATGTGTAGAGTACTCTTAAGTGCGTTTTTGGATACACAAATTACCCCCCCTCATCCAAGGAGTACTATGTTGCATACTTTTGATGGACCCTGCTACATGAAAATGAGAAATACATGAAAAAACATGTTTACAAATACATTTTTAATGTATTTCTATTTTTTGATGTAGTGTATCCACTCAAAGTATGCAACATGGGTAATCCTCAATGGGAAATCAAATTCACATCCAACTAGTGTTTCCACCAAAATTTATGAACTACAGGGAGATGAATTGAAAATATGAGTTGAAAAAATAGTTTTTCCTTTTTTTCCCAAGATTTGATGATGTAATCAAATCTTATTTTATTATTTCTACTACTATTTTATAATTTACTTAGGAGGCCCATTTTAGACCTCAAAATTTCCCCTAATGAAGATCATTTCAAACCTTATATTTTTATGAAAACGATTCATCATTTGCAAATTTGGAAGAGCTTTTAGCTTACTCAAGCCTCAATGTCACACCAAAGCATTTTTGGATGTTTTCATTTCTCCGGAGATAAGTAGAATTTTTTCTTAGTCTGATCACAAACTAGGAGAAAACGTCCCTCAAACATTCTAGCATAGACTTCAAAAATAGATTTTTCTTTGATTTTTGAAATTTTATGTATTTTGAGAGTTTTTTAGATATTATTGTTTTCTTTTGGAAATGGTTTGTTTGATTGATTTGTAGTTTCCGATCCGATTGGCAAGGAAATTTTCATTTCGTAAAGAGTAATTGATCATTTTTTGCAAATTCGGCTTCTCTATGAAATACTCTTATTTTAAAGGATTTTATCTATAAATGAAAGAATTGGTGCTTAGAAAATTGTTAAATCTCTCAATATTTCTTAAATAAGATTTCATTGCAAAGAGAAAAAGAGTTGCAATTCTCATTTAGATGCATTTCAGTCGTATTTTTGAGTCGAGTCACAAACATCATTGAAGTTTCAACTCCATACCTTTTGTCTTAAGCAACAACCAAATTAAAAACAACGCTTTGATAAAATCAAATCTAGATATTTTACATTTTCTAGCAGGCTCATTCCACCAACATAGCTTAGGCTAGTGCTTTGAACAAAGTTGTAATTAAACATTCCAAAAACGCTTTAAACAAACAAGCAGCAGATATTAGTGGTAGGAAAAATCCAATTGTAGCATTTGTTCTTTCAGGGAAAGTCTTTCTTTAAAAGAGTCAAGCACGAGATCATGCTCTCGAACCAAGGAGGGACTCGTGACACATATCTCATTGGGAAAGAGAAAGCGTGATGTGCACGCACACGACATGGTAAAACCTCTGAGATAGACCGTTGTCGAGGAGCCTGGGTTCACTTTGTTTGGCAAACCCTGGATGTACCATATCAAGGAGCCTTCAAGGGGATTGAGCTTGTTACTCTTCGCGTGTATATCAGATCGTAGATTTGTTACGGGCACATTTTTTCCCGTGGCGACCTTAGTGACCATAATCTTTCAGGATTTTTCCAAGGTGATGCGTGGAGGGAAGGTCCCACCGCACCCAGAACAGACGATCGGCTAGACTCGCCTGGACTTTCCTGGGAGGGCACTCTTCACTTCGAGATGGACAAGAGGGAGAGACTCTGCACCTGCATCGTTTCATTGCCAAGAAGGTTGTTGGGGTCACCGCTCCAACCGCCAAGTCTTTCCACATTAGAATTCTCACGCACGTTGATTTCAATCTCTCAGCTCACTATTTTTAGTGTGGAAACATATTGTTTGTGTGTGGATTTCTCGCTTAGATTTTGTAGGCGTGTGCTTGATTTTGATTGTTTCCTTAGTGCGCTCTAGGTCTATTTTGTTGAAATATTTGTTTGATTTTCTAAAGCTAAATTTTTAATCATGGCCGAATTACCGAGACAAATCCCGTAGAACGTAGGGGAAACCCCTACGTACACACACCAAGTCAGTTAGAGAAAGATTAAATGTGAGAAAGGGCCATACCATCGTGAGGGGATCAACCGAACAAGAAGAAACATCAGTAATAATGCATTCTGATTACGAAGTAGATCAACCTCAAAACAACGTAAAAGCTTTCAAAGATACAAACTACAATTTCGAACTAGTTGAACTTGCTTTCCACAACTAGTGAATTATCAGCCATCGAACCAGCATCTCGAACCTTCGCTATCCTCGAGCTCTAGTTTCGCAGTTCATCACCGGAGCCCATGGTCGTCCTCATTCTCACCGCAAGTGAAGCTTCACATCACCGAGAACCTTCCTCCTCGGCCTCATTAGCATCGAAAGACATTACCGATACAGAACAAGTTCTACTTCCTTCACATCAAGAATATTTAGATCTTAGGCCGAGTGGTAACCGATTTACTATTATAGTCCTTTGCAAAGATAGGATCCTGTGGTATTCTCGCTAACCGAATTTCTACATAATTATGGTCTCAACTATTTCGCCACCCCACATTCCTTTTTACACCATACCTTTTGAAAGAGGTAAGTGGCAGACTACCTTCATTAAACATGTCTCTGGTGAATCATCCATGTTTTCTCAGCATCACCGAAAAACTTATTTTTATGGTATGTATCTGGTGTCCCTTTCAAGATACCACTCACTTTTCCGTGCATCTTTCTCTAGAGCATATCTCCTCTCCCCAAAACTTTGCAGCAAACACCTGGTCCAAATGAATCTCATGCTGAAAATTTGGACGTTACAATGTCTATATGATGTCCGGGAAAAAATTTCTAACCCCGACCTCAAAGTAATTTACCTCCTGGGGCAACCTCAAGGATAATACACACCTCAAGGATAGTACATACCTCAAGGGTAGTACATACCTCAAGGACAATATCAACCTCAAGGGAAGTACTCTATTCAAGGTCCGTGCATCCTTCAAGGACAATACCCTATGCAAGGGCGCAATGCTTTCCAAGAGCAATGACCCTCCTTTCAGGGCCACCAGCTTTATCAAGGAGACAACAATTGTTTCAAGGAGGTCAATCTTTTCAGTGGAAATTATCCAACTAACTATCAAACCTATGTTCCAAATTATCAACTCGTTATGGTCCATCTACGCATCGCAACCTTCAAAGGGAGCTCCATATCTGAGTAAACATAGTCGTGGAATCCATCATTGAATCAACAACATTTTCAACCTACCGTGCAAGTACCTTATAATCTCACTCGAGTTAGCCAATTGTTTACAATCAAATCTAGCAACTTTGTCCAACCTACTCTTCAAGTTATACCTTAGGTATCCGCACCTAGTAGTAGCTCAGCAACTCTGGTCTAAGTACACCTAGAACTCCACCTCAAACCCCTGCACCAACTTCGTTCAACAGCCTACCACACCTATCCCTCGAATTTCTGCGAGCTCTATTTCTACAAACCTTCAAGTATCACAACCGATCCCTCAAGTCACTTCTCATCAACCTGGACCTACGCTCAGACTACTCGTTTTCGTATGTCCACATGACAACCTGGTAGAAGCACAATTGTAACAAGCCAACCTTATACAAATTTGATTTTGCTTGTCAACCATATCAAGGGGGTATCAATATGGACCTATCGCACAAAAATCTAGTATACCAACATCAACCGTACCCTAGTTACACATATCGGATACCAAACCAACTCGCATAGTACGGCTAACCCCGGTTATCCGGGAGACATTCCAATCCCAACCACACTAAAGTTATTCCGAGTTATCCTAGATATCCTCCTCGGTACTCGTATAGTTCCTCAAGGTTATAAATTTTCTCAATGTGGACCCTAACCATCGTTTACCATTCATAGCAACTTTGGATTTATCGAGATTTGTCACGCCTAACAAGACCAGTCTGATTTATTTGTCTTTACTTTTGGCCTCCAAATGCCGAATAAGTAGCCCAAATGACATTCCTAAGTTCGAAGGTAAATGAGGAGAAGACCCGTCAAACCATGTCATGAATTACCATCTTTGGTGCGTATCCAACTCCTTAATCAATGAGTTCCATTCGATTAATATTGTTTCGGTAGAAAACCGATAGGTTTAGTCGCAAAGTGGTGTCTTGAACTGCCACGTGGCTCATTCAACAATTTCAATGCATTCAAAGCAACGATTTTCTTAACACACTTTCGCCTGCCGATCCAATACGACAATGGCACGGAACTCTTAACTTCATTAAAACACCTACATCTACATACATTTTAGATCACATACATGAATGGAGACATAGACGATGTTTAGTGAAAGTTTTATTCTAGATCTAGTTTTTGCGCATGGTTTCTCAAATCATTGCTTCCAAAGATAATCGAAGATGTGGCTAAGGGAGGTGTTATTATGGAAGAATAGGTCATAGCACAAGAACAGTACTTAGACCTTGTATATACACAGTCTAGTACTTTTATACAAAAATTCCCGACTTACCCTCGTCTCGTGCGTAAATAACCGTAACCTCTTTAGGTTCTCATGCTACGGTACGGTAATTGGTTTAGTTAGCGCTAATAAGAGTAAGAAGAAGTCCTCCAAAAACTACTTCTCCCCATCATAAATTTACTAGATTCACCGTAAAAGAGATTCTTCCCTGAAACTTCTCACAACATTCATGTTGTAGACCGATCCTACAACTAAATCTAAAAGCTGGTAATAAGAAGAAAGGAAAGAATAAAACACAACAAACTACATCTCCCAAAGAGAAAAGCGAAAAGAATGAACTCCGCTGATGAAAAGACGGAAGCCTCGTTATCCTCGTCTTATCTATGACGAGGATCACTTTACCAAAGAGTGTCTACATCGATCCAAGGTCTCTAAGTTTGTCAAAGGTTCACTCCACACTCCGGTGTCTTGAAGGATCCTCTTCCCTGCTCAAGATAGAGAAAATCATAGGATCTTCTTCAAATTACTTGGTATATATTTTAATGATGTTTGAGGTTATGGTTGCGACACGATCGTGCAAGCTATGGAACTAAAAATCCCGTAATTGGTAAAGAGACGAAAAATTCTAGTCAAACACCACCCTATGTCTCTTCTGAGTTTCCGATCCACTTCACATCGACCTAATCCTCATCTAGTGATTAACCCGCTCGCTAAAGGTTTACTTCGAAAGTTGGCTTTCAATCCATGTGAGAGTTGCTCAACTACAACATATGTTGAAGATTTGGCGATATCCCCTTCAACAATGACGGCCTTAGAAAGTGCTACAATCATGTCCGGCACAAAGGAAATATTATTATCAGCCATCGGAGCTATCGATCCTCAGGATTCCAAACCTCATGGTCTTTGATCTAGAAAAATTTTACACCGAGACTCCCTCATCGATGAGATTTTAGTTACTGTATTAGTTAGCATCTCAGTCTTTCGTATCTGCAATTGATGAGGGGGCATCCACGTGCATAATGCTCATTAAAATGTTGGAAAACACTCTGCTCTCCAACACTCAACCAATCACCGACAATCCTTAAAGCGCTTTGATGGAAGAGGATTTCATCCATACTGAGAATACTCTAGGATCTACCTTATAAAAGTAGAAGGCAAAACTCGTTAATCTAGATGTGGAAGTTGTCGATGCCCCTCTCGATTACAACTTCTCTGGGTCTGTAGTAGGTCTTATGCCATGATTGTTGTCATTTCATCCATCTTTCGGTTAATCATGTTTCCTCATAAAGGAAATATTGTGAAAATCGAATGCAGTTGTCATATTATTCGTCTGGACCTACTTCATAGACAATATCCAACATGTTGGAAAAAGTGACTATCCCATATGAAGATGTTGGTGTAGGTTTAGCAAAGGAATCCGACTCAGATGGGAACTTTCTTATGCCTCCACCCAATGTACTGCCATACCATTTCCAACATCAAATATGATCTCATCAAGCACTATACCATTCAATGACACATGGGTAGTGCCTTCAAAATCGAAATAGACTCTTTCAATGCCAAGATCGCCTTTGAGTCCTTTTGAAATGGTATATGTGGCGCATAGTCATGACACACTTTCAACTACTCCCCGATCAAAATGAATGTGATCAACGAAGAATCTTCTTCACTATCAAGCTCAGCCTTCACATCACTTTCCAATGCTTTTTCAACAAGTGTTTCACACTAATGAAAGTATTCGAGAAATTTATCATTGGATGACTTTACTCCGGGATGATCTACATCATAGATCTTCGTTTTACTCGATCTTGATAAGTTTGAAAACAATTTTTCATCTATTTTTACATTGATTATGTCAAGGAACCCACGAACCCCATATTTATTACAAATTCCGCATTCTAAGACTAATTTGGGAAATATCTCTACTAGTACTGTTCCTATCGACATGCTGCGCTAAACTTTGAAATTATTGAAAACATTCATATAGGCGCTTCTTGTACGATTAAATATATTAATAAATACAAAGCCCGATTTTCTGGAAAATTATGACATATTTGCTCGGTCTTACGAAGAGATGTCAGAGTCAATTCTAAGACTGTCATTCATGAAATTAAGACATACCTGGATGCCAAGCCTATTAGACAAATATTATGCCCAATACATTCGCAAAAGTTTGTTGTTATCAAAGTCAGTAGCCGAAAAATTTATTGTGAGTAGGATTTATTTATCCAATTCCATTGACGATTGGTATTTAATATAGTTCTTGTACCAAGAAACGAGGGACTATACGAGTATGTGTTGATTATAGGGATATAATAAAACATGTCCAAAAGGCAATTATCCTATCCTATGTCGACCAAATTATCAATAATTGTGTCAGCAATGAAATTTTTCTCATTTATGGATGGATTTGGTATAATCAAATCAACATACTCCCCGCTGATCAACCAAAAACAATGTTTATATGTCCTTGGGGGACATTTTCATTGCAAATTACTCCTTTTCGCATTAAAAAATGCTAGTGCAATTTTTCAAAGGGCCATGTCTTATGCTTTTCATGATATCAAACATATTGTACAACTTTATCTATATGACTTACCTGCTCATTATTTATGCAAGGATAATCATCCTACACACTTACGAGCTACTTTCATGATATTTAGGCATTACAAGATTCGTTTGAACCCGCAAAAATGTGTTTTTTGTGTGCAATCAGGACAATTACTAGGATTCATCATTTCAAAAGTCGGCATTCTTGTCAACCCCTCGAAGGTTGAGGCCATCATCAATTTACCTCCTCCTTCCACACTTCACCAACTCCAAAGTTTGCAAGGGAAAGAAATTTTTTTACGTAGTTTTATCTCGAACTATGTTGAGTTAACAAATGGTTTTACCCAGTTGTTGAAACAAAGTGTTCCTTTTATTTGGGATGAGATTGATGATAGATCTTTTGATGCATTAAAACACGCGTTGACCCATGCACCATTATTACATCCACCCAATTACCACCAGGACTACTTTTTATACTTAGTCGGCTCTAATTCCACCACATTAGAATGGTTTTGGTTCAAGAGGATGAATCTCACAATGAGTATGTGATCTATTATCTAAGTCGGGAATCTCAACCCGACGTAAATCAAATATTCGCATGTGGAGAAATTTGCCTTGGTGCGGTTCAAGTTGTCGAAACGATTCCGTCACCATACATCGTTACGTAAAACAACCGTGATATCTAATTTACAACCCGATGATGTATATTTTGACATTACTCGGTGAAATATAATCTAAATTGATTATCATCCTACAGAATTTTTATTTGGAAGTAGAGAAATCTAAATCAAATAAATCACAAGTGTTCTGCGAGCTTATGTGTGACTTTCCCAATACCGAGACAAAAGCTGTGGTAGAGAACCCCATCGCGGATGAATCTCTTGTTCTTATCGAGTACATTAGATCCATGGTATGGAGATATCATTATATATATTCAAACCACAAACCTTTCATCCAAATATTTCATGTTCAAATCGACGGAGAATCCGATATTAATCCCAACAATACAATATTGTTGGAGACATTATTTATCGTCGTGGTGCGAATTTTGTTTTTCGACGTTGTATAACTCACGAAGAGGCTGAAAGGGTATTGAATGATTGCTACTCTGGAGCGTGTGGTGGTCATATGTTAGGGTTTTCCACAACCCAAAATATATTGTGCGTTGGTTATTTTTGGCCCTTGATATTCAAATATTGTATTATTGCGGTCACAGAAAATTACACAACTTCCAAATTTTTTGATCGAAAGTTGCGTGCACCTCCATGCTCCTCTTCACCCAATCATTGTTGTCAGTCCTTTTGCGAAATGGGGCATTTGATTTCATTACATGTAACCGTCACTCGGTTGGGGCATGGGTATATTATTCTCACTTTCGTAGATTACTTTACCAAATGGGCCAAGGTGATCCCTACATTCGCGATCAGATGGAAAAAACTGCAAATAATTTCGTATTCAATCATGTGATTGCTCGTTTCGGTGTGCCTCAAGCTATTATCATAGATCATGGGAGTCATTTTCGAAATATTATGATGACCGAACTTTACGATCAACTTGTCTTGGTCCATGATAATTCTACTCCATATTACCCGCGAGGCTAATGATCAAGTTGAAGTCATCAACAAGGTTTTAACCACCACGATTAAATGGATTATCGTAACTCACAAACCGAAATTGGCATACCATGCATCGGCACTATGGGCATACCGAACGTCTGTAAAAACTCGCTACAGGTGTCTCTCATTTTCAACTTGTCTATGGTTTAGAAGTCGTGTTACCCATTGAATGTGAAATACCATCACTCCAATTAGCCATTGAGTTGTTACCAGCTTCACCTCGAAAGAGAAAAACATTTTTTTGTACTTAGCACAATTAGATGAGACTTGGTGCACCACTTCATTAGCTACCAAAAGCTCTATAATAAAATGTGTAGCTTAGTATGATCAAAGTGTTATCCCCTCATATTTTTTATCGAAGGTGACCTAGTCTTGGCATACGACCAAGCTAACGATAAGCTAGGTGCTGGAAAATTCGAACCGATGTGGTATGGTCTCATACATGTCAAGCATGTGCTTGAGAAAGGAGACTATGAATTGACTCGATTATGATGGGGTCTCTTTAGATAAGCCCGTAAATTGTCTTTATCTTAAGAGATACTATGCTTGACTTTGTGTGAAGATCTCTCTTGTACAATAGTTAATTTTTAAGATAGCGTGCCTTAGATTAGATAAGTGTGCCTAGATTAAGTTTGTGTGTTACTACATCACTTGCTGTATCTTGATTACTCTTGATATTGTAGATGTCGACATCCCATCAAACATACATTGGTTTTGTTGATGGTGCGTCGTAGTACACACACATCTCTTCCGCAACTTGGGTTATCTATTCACCCACCGATGAGTTAGTTTCTATGCATGGGGTATGCCTTGGTCAAACAACGAACAATATTGTAGAATATAGCACAGTCATTGAGTTATTATCGATGCTATTTCATTTGGTATTCTACATGATCATTAAACTAGATTCGTAACTCATTGTATTACATTTAAACAGTACATATGCATCATAAATCAAGTGTTATTGTGATTATTTTTGAAGGTTCGTCTCTTGGAACGACAATTTGATTACATCAGAATATCAACATATTTCAAATAAATTTAAACTACATTGGATGTTGCATTAGCTAATCGTGTTCTAAATAGACATTTGCAAGCATTAAAAAAGTAAACCAAAACAACGTTTCTGATCCATGTTGGAAAAAAAGATACTCGGAGAAATGTAGTAATATCATAAAGATAGGTTTGTTTTCAAAAATATTACATCGTCTATGATCATAGGTTCAAACACCTTATGATCTAATAGATACTGATACAAAAAAACAAAAAAATCGATCCACAATGATCATCCACTATATTTGATGATGATCATGGTGATAGACTATGAGCATCTACGCCACTTCGCATAAATCTCCAAAATAGTCCTGGAACACCGTTACATGTCTCTCGAAGCCGGAGAGGAATGTCGTATGTTCCCGTCTCTGAAAGTTTACTCATGGTTAACTCTCTGGGTTGTGTTCCATATACGCTGGGATCTCACGTGACCTAATCCCGTGGAGGTGTTATAGGTTGTGCTTGCCACTATCAATGTAGTAGAGTGTGGTCAGTCATCATGGACCGACATCTGCATTTAAATATTTTTTGCTCAATCTTGGATGATACACAAATAAAAATTAGATTAAAAAACATCAAAAATGATTCACATACTGACTCATCGCACGCATGCCCACAGAGCAAAGATGCCTTAGGATCACTTCTGTAATCCATTCACATAGGGGGAAGTCTTTGATGATGAAGAATTGGTTTCTTAGCCACATAAAGTATGGTGGTGGAGTGAAGCCAAACCACGGAAAATGCCATCGCCACCATGGCAAGCTGCTAATGCCACCCAACATGCCATCTGAGGTTCTTGAGGTACCCCACGATGTATTGGAATCGACTAAGGTGAGAGAAGCGAGATTCTCTCTAAAGCAAATGAAATGGAGAATGGCACCATACCCGAAGTTTTTCAACTTCATGTTTCTTTGCTCTAGTTAATTGGCCTTTCATGTTGTCCAACAATTCTTCGCACCCGCTAAATATGGTCCCTTCCGAGACACTTACCGCGCTTGCGTTTCCGATTTAGTGGCTGGCATGGAGCTTCACCCTACACAATCAAGTTAACAAAGAATGCAATCACTTTGAGATCCAATCGCAAAGATAGTTTTAATATCTATGCGACTATCCTTTAAGTCTACCTCATCATTGCAATATTGTTGTTTGTAGCTGGCAATGGGAAGGCCTCCTGTCGCCCCAAACAAGGATATGTGTCCTCCTCTCTGGGACAATTCGGTGAGGAAATAGATATCCTTTAGCTCAATTTCGAGCTGATGGTCAGCAATGATGAAGCATTGGTCTTGAACTTCTCATGCATTTATGAGCCATGTCATCAACTCTACTTGTGCTTTCATACCTTGGATATCCCAGAACTTATATAAACCACAAGTCTGCAGTGCATGTATTGTTGTAGCATCCTCCATAGATTCATTTTCTATAAACTCATGTTCACGTTTACGCCACTCTAACATGGTGGAATAACCTACAAATCAACAAATTTTAAAGTTAGAAACCATTTGGATGCAAAACTTGAACCATTTTTAAGATAATTTGTGAATTTTAAAACATTCACGGAGCCCGCATAGTTTTTGTAAGGATACAGTGCGGACGTTCGCATGGGCTCCACACAAAAACTGCGACAGCTTGATAGTTTGTTAGTTAGAAAATTATTGGGGTACGTGATATCGCATGCATGACACTGCGGACCCTCGAGAGCGCATTTTTAAACTACAAATTCCTCCCAAAAAAATGAAATTAAGACTAAAAAAAAATGAAATTAAGACTAAAAAATAAAAATGAAATGGATAGAAATGAAGAAGAAGATGATGTGGATTACCTGGGTTCCGACGATTCAAGGAATGGGCGGTCAGTTTCTTTTGGATATTTTCTAGAAAATTTTAAGCCAAAAGCTCTCAATACACTACTGCGAAAACAGAAGGTGAAAATGATTTTGTTTTAACTCCTTTTTATAGTTTTTAAAATGAATAAATTATTATATTTTATTTATTTTTCACTTTAAAAGGCTATTTTTAAATATTTTTTACTTCTTGGAAACGTGTATGTGTAATCTTTTGAGTTTTTGTGCGGGATACGAGATTTTTTGGTGAAAAAGAATTATTTTGACAACGAGTATACTTTTATCACTTTTTTGGAGCTCTATAAATACGAAAAAGTAAAACCCTACACTTCTCTTTTAAGCCCTTTTCGGACTCTCTAAATATGAAAAGATCTTGAGAGCACTTTACTATTCGAACTACGTTAAAGTAAATGAATAGTCGCCCCTTCATTATAAGTTTACCCCTTTTCCGAGATTGAAATGGACTAATTACGAAAAAATGTATACGTTGAATAATCATGGTCGATAGAGTTCTCTCTCGCATTATTTTATCATTTTTCATGCTTCGAGAGACTAAATTTAAGAAAAAAAGAAAAAATTACGGAGTTTACTTATGTTTTTTCTTCGACTCCCTAAAACTGAAAAAATGCCGAGTTTCTCCTATACTAGACTCGTTAAAATTTAACAGTAAAGGACTTGTCGATTACAAACAGGGACTGACCACTCCTTCTTAGGGTTTCATTTTAATACTAATATGGACTCATCCGAAGGATGAGCTTACACAAACAAGCAAATGTTATCCTCCTCAAGCTTCTAAAAAAATAAAGAGGTACTTGCCAGGTAATAGTGGGGGGAAAGAGAGAAAAAGAATCTAGTTGTCACCCTTGTTTAGAAAGAAGCATGCCACTCTTGAACACGACACTTTTTCACACTTGTACTCGGGTTGGGAAATCCTTTGTCTAACGAGTTAATTGAACCACATTGAAAGTATTCGACTGGTTTTCGGGTATTAGCTTTAAGGTCAAATACTACCAAGCCATCTGCATCGTCGTTATGTGTTCAAGAGATAGTTTGAATAAACCATTCATTGCAAACATTTGTCTCCATTCACGTTGACCATCCCCGAGTCGGTCCCTTGCAAAAATTTCTTCAAAAACTTGATCTAATGGTTTCATTTCAGGGGCTTTCCTACGACGGATAACTTTCTTTCAATGTCATCTCATCATCTAGAAATTTGATCTAGAATCTCTCCGGTACCTTGGGATCTGCATGCCCTAATGGTAGGTTTCTTGCCTTTCGACGACTAGTTACATCATTGACCTTTCGATCAGATGATTTTATGCATTGTTCGACTGCAAATAATTCATTCACACTTAATATATTGTACTTGGAGTACTTTGAGAGCCATTTTCATTATTGGTAGCTTTCTCTCACACTTGTTTACAATTCAAATCATTGATCGGTAATCAAGTGTTTTCTACCATGTTTGACTTCGACACAATCAATCGCATGGATAGAATTGTACTAGTTCGAGAAGCAGAAATTAAGAACCCGGATCTAGTTTCCACCATCCAAAGTTGTGAGGAGTTATTATTCATGATAAAGTATACCACTCATGACGGATGGTTGCGTCCCATACTGTGTCTACTTTTTTGATGTAATATTGAAACCATATGTACCGGAAAATTTAGCTAGTTTTTTGATCCAAGTATGGGAATTCCTACCTCATTGATGATATATATATGCTTGCATTGAATGTTTTTACAGGGTTTTCAATCGATGTCCCCAATCCAAATCCTCTGAATGATAAAGCACTTCACTCTTCGGAGCAACCTCGGACTTCACACTTTATGGGGCAATCTATATGCATATTGTTTTCACCATGACATTTGACTATCCATATAGGTCTATCACTACCTATATTGTGCTCCCTTAGAAGTCAAAAAAACCCAAATGTTCCCAAACCAAGTCTTGGAATTGGAGAAAATCTCTTTGAAGCCCTTAAAATTCTACCTCCGCACTTTTTCTAGCCTTTTCATGCGGGTTCACGGATACTTGGTCTATAAACTATGGAAACCCCCACACGTTCTGCTACTAAAACCTGTGGCCCCCGTAAAAAGTCGAATAAAAGAAAAAGTAAAATATAGAAGCCTATCTAGTTGAATATTCTCCAAAATGGAAGCTTCTAGAGGCGTGATCAGTTTGAGCTTTATCCCTCCACTCATGGAGCTTATCCTTTGGTCCGTGGAGCTCAAATCCCTTCATGAGAGGAATCCATCCCCCTCTTCATGGAAATTGAAACTACCTCCATTTCCCTATAAATTGAGCTCAAGTTTCGATGAAGAAGGTAGATGCTAAGACATACATTGTAGTTGTTGAAGAAATTCCCAAGAGTGCATACTTTCTTCACGAGTAAACTATTTGTTGGCATAATAATGATCACACCCTTGTGTCCATAACTTTATCGTTTGGTATTCGAGAGAGGAAGGGTTTGTCAAATTGAAGGATGAATGATTGTTCAGGACCTCGAGAAATGCTGTACAACATCGAGGCATCGAGGTTGTAATATTACTCTTTTCATTCAAGATAATACATATGGATCTATTTTTTCTCATTGAGTTGTTCTTGTGCTTATTGAATGACATCAATACTTAGACTCCTTGATCACTATCTTGGATTATCTTTTCTTGATTATTATATGTTGCATATTCTTTGATTCTTTTTGTCTTGTCTTTTGATTGTAAGTTCTACTTACTAGAAGAAGCCTCTTTGGAGCGGCTGGATAAAAGACTGCATCGAACAGCTGGATTTCAAAAGTAGGGGCATGTCCTCTCTCTTTTCTTATAATAATTCTTGAATTAAAATTAATCTAGGGAAAAAAGGTTTCCAAATGGATGTTTTGTTTTCTAGCTATTCGTTGAATACTAGGGAGATCTCTCTTGTTCGTAAGAGGGATTAATCCACATAACAATCACCAAAACCCATAGATTGGATGGTCAAACAATCAGGTAGAGATACTTGACTCAAGGAACAAAGCTGACTTAGACTCAAGCTGAAGATGTGGTTCAAAAGTATGTCAAAAAACCAACTATAAGAGTATGACTCAAACAATTGTCATGTTCAATGGTGACATACAACTTCCAAGACAAAGGCGCAACATTGAAAAAAGACCACCCCCCAGCCCTACTGCCCCCTCCATCCCCCTTTTTGTATAGTGTATCCCCCTATAGTTTAATGAGAACAAGAGAGAAAACATGTAAGATCAATAGGTTCCTTTTTCTTGTATTTTATACCAAGGATGAAAAAGAGATAAAAGTACACTCTTGACGTTCTCATGGTTGAACAATCTTGATAATGGATACGAGATCACTCACTGACTTTCAATTTAACTAACGACCAAGAAAAGAGGGAAATAACTCATCATTTTCATACAAGTTTTACGATAATAAAAGTATGGTAGAAAAAGAAGATAAAGATTTTTATATGTTTACCAAGTGATGAAAATAGGAGAAAATGGACCCGACATTTCCATACAGATTTAATAAGCACAAAAATATAACAAAAGGAGATCATAATTTTCATTATTTAATGAGCATGAAAAGAAGACAAAAATGAAGCTTCTTTTAGAGAGAAAAGTGGTATAATGGAATGGATATTGTTTTGAGGGGAAATGATGAACCCATCCTAGGAAAAGAAGGAAACAATGGAAAATTGTCTAGAAATGAGAATTCACTCATCATAGTGGTCTCTTTGGAAGGATATGGTAGGGTTGCGAGATGGAAGTAAGGTTCATGCAAAGGAAAAAGGTCAATCAAGGATGTATATCTATCTATTGAAATGAGGGAAAGTGTTTTTATGACAAAAAATCTAATGAGGACATTGAGGATGTTACGGGGAAAATAACCTCCTCATAAACTCGAGGAGAAGGTAACATGGAAGGAAAGAAAATGACCAAGACAAGACCCATTTTTCTAAGGTAACGCACCCCCGAGAGACATATCATGCGAGTTATAACGAACCCTAGCCATGAAAAGGGAGTGTTAGTGCCTAAGGTAGTGCTTTGTCTTGCCTAAAAGGGCAACATTATCCGTGTTTGAATGTGAAAAGGGAAATATCTACGTAGAAGCGATTGGAATTTGAGCTTTTTCTCAGAAAGAGTTAGTTCAAAAATAGAAACTTATGGTACAAACCTTTTTAGATATTTTCAAACACAACTGAACTCCTATGGAAGGAAAAAGAAAATAAAAGCTACGAAACATCAAGATCTTTCCCGATTTGAACTGGTTGAAAGGATTGGCAAGGTTTGTCCTCTCCATTTCCATAAATTGGAGGTTTTGGCTGCAGGTCAAGGGTCGAAGGTTTAATCATATGTAGAGCAGAAATTTCATTGTTGAGTGTGAGTCTTAAAGATTGGCAAGGTCCATTAAGGACTCGTAGCCCAAGCATCATCACACTCGGGAGATAGAGAAAGAGAGAGAGGAATTGGGAGACAGAGAGGAGGGCTTGGTACAAACGAACGGTTAGTAATCCTCATTCTTATAAATCAATAGAGCATATCTGTTTTGTCCATTTTGATGTTTCGGTGTCTCATTTTTTGTTCATTTTTCTATGAATCATGATATAAATGGCTCGGATTCACATAGCTAAATGTCAGAAACATATACTTTCTCTAATTGTTAGTTAGTGACCTGCTTGTGAAGATGGGGGTACTTGCTTTGTTCGTTGTAGGATCTAGATGGGTACGTGAAGAAGGACTTCTACCCCCATGGTGCTCTCCACATAGGCTGAGTTGTCCACAAAGAGGTAATCATTTAATATCTCTTTGTCAATTATATATTAATGAACATGGATGCAATGTCTTTGTAACTTTACGGCTAATCGACGGTTTCCTCAATTATAGAAATCCTGGGGAGGATATCTCAACTACCACCCAAAGAATTTACCCCTTGGCAGAAATGGCGACATTTTGGAGACTTGATCCCAGTTCTGGATTGTTCCTTAGCATTTGGCTCTTCCTCTTCTCACACCCTTCTGATCATCTTGCATGCTCCCCTTGATAATCTTAGTAGTTCATAGAGTCGAGAATAGAACTGCCCTGTGGTGTACAACTTTACTGTCCAGAGGCTAGCATGTGAGAGTGTTTCGGTGCGATACTCTGCGTTGCTCGGATACGATTATGCATTATTATCATTAATTCTCGCAGCCTCTCCTTGCAGTGATTACCCAACAAAAATTTGTTTTTTACACCTAATAGGTAATTTTTTTCCCCTTTATTTGTGTGGAGTTATTGGCTACCGGATTAGCTTCTTTTCTTGGATCTTATATAACCCGTTACTAGCTAGATGTTTAGTTTTCTTTTTTTTTAAATTTAGTGTTAGAAGCATCTACTTTTGGAGGAAGAATTTTTTTTTAGTTTTACGAACATAGCTGAATTCATTCTGAAATTTTGGTTAAAGGGTTGTTAGAGAGGATAGATAGATGTTTGAATATTTTAAAGGTTGTTGTGTTATTTGAATGTTTGATTTTGTATGTTTGAAATATCTCTCACATAGAATAAAAAATTCATTGAAAATGGTCTTCAAGCATTTATCCGCATGGTTTTGAGTCAGAGTCTCATTACATTTCATATGTCCACTCCCCCTTCGCAAGACTAATAATCAAGTACACTAAGAATCAAGCGATAATAAAATTATTCATATAAATTTTTCTGATCTCACACCAACAATATTTTTGGTTAGAATCTTGGGGTAGGAGAAGTGAGAAAATCACCCAAGATCAGAAAACTTGAAACTAGAGTCATTAAAAAGTGAAATCATGTTGCACTCACACTATTGGGACCACTCCACTACTATTGGAGTTAAGCACGAGACAACACTAGTGTGCATGAGAAGGTAGCGCGCCTTCGATTGCATTCAGTGGGCATGCTATATATTGGGGCTCCCCTCAGGGATGTCAAAAACTAGATTGGGAATCTAGGTGTTTTTGCCCATATAGCATGTTGTTTATGACCATGAAACCCCTAACGGTGTGTGTGATTTGAGGTATCTTTAGTTTCCAGAATTTTTTAGGGACTTACACAAGGTGATTAGGGTCGGCTACCCCGGTACCTAAAACGAGACGGACCTACTCTGTCTTCGGTCTTTGGGAGGGTACTCGACTTCATGAGAGTGCTTACACCTATTGTCCGAGGTTCGAGCGTAGCTATAGAGTAGCTAATGCTGTATATTTAACCAACTCTCTTTGTATGATATTTTTATACGGGTTTCATATGTAGCAAATGGTATTACTCGAGAGGGTCATACCCCTTACGGTTGCTTGATTGATTGGCTTTAGAAGTCCTTTTTTTATTTTTTATTTTTTAGGTGTGTGGTTACTATCACTGAGACTTTATAATACATCACAAATAATAAATTTGATAAAATTAAACAAGTCACGTGGCAGTCCTTCGACCCTCGTCTTCTTTCTAGATGACAATAAGGTCTTCCTCTATTAACACTAGGGGAGGAGTCGACTCTTGGTGAGCCAATGCCTTCTCCGGAAGAAGCGGGTCTCCAATGGAAACCCCCTTACTTTCATATAGCTACCTATCATATGGAGTTTCCGGAGAGGATCCTTTTATGGAACGAGTCATACCTCCTTACAATCCACCTCTCATTGACCTATCAGGGCCATTGTTAGTTCGGGTTACACCCAGGCCAAGTTATGTCTTCGGTTGCACCTACATCCATTTCTAGCCGGCGCCCATGGGGTTGATTCGTCGGTGGCCAACTCGGGTTCCACCACCATCTTACCCACCGTTTTCAGTTCTACACCAATGATTGGCAACCCTAGTAGCCATGCTATGCCGGTCCCAACAATGCGGTCACCACAAGCGTATGTGGACCTCCGAACCTTCGGGATCTTCTCCTATTATGACTACGCGAGAACCCACGGTTTCGCTCCACGCTAGTGAGACTACTTCGGTTCCTTTTTAGCAAACCTTTTTGGTTAGAACCCATTCTTTCGAGTTCAAACCCCTTGGCTATTATGCTAGGGGGTATTGTCACCAATACATATATGTCAAGGGGAACTTTGGTACCCCTAAATTCAATAGGAGAAACAGGACAGCCAATTGTTAATGTTGTTCCTTTGAGTGATCAAGATTTCGTTGTAGGGTATATGCCGATGGTCAACTATGCGAATAGAAAAATGCCACTGGCTAACTCTATCATGTCCATATGGGAAACCCAACTCCAAAACTAATTTGGGAAAGGGGACAACCAACAGTTTTCCCCTAGTACAACATACCCTATGGAAAACAACCATACACCCCTACATCCCCACTCAATGGTAAATTTTATCAACAAAGTCCTACGTATCCCATTGGTCACACATTGATGGGCGGACCATATGGTCTGAATGGTCAGCCAGCACTTCATTAGCTAGATACGGGGGGCAAACACACAATCTGCCATTCTTGACAGATTTAGACATCCCCGACCTCCACAAATTGACCAATGATCCCATCAACCACAACCCACTCTGGCCTCCACTACCACACAAGATTCCGTCCGACATCCCTAAATTCGAAGGGAAACAAGGGGAGGATCTAGCTATGCACATCACCACCTTTCATCTATGGTTTGTTTCTAACTCCATGGTGGATGATAGTATCCAGCTCAGACTTTTCCCCCGCATTCTCACAGGCAACGCTGCTAAATGGTACATAGAGTTACCACGTGGGGCCATCAATAATTTTGGCACCTTAGCAACAAAATTTCTTAAGAAATTCCAATTACCTATTCGATACGAAACTAGAATGGAGATCTTAACCTCGCTATGCCAAGACACTACCACCCACATCTCTGATCACATTCATGAATGAAGTTGTAGGTGGAGGCTAGTCAAAATTCCAATCCCGGATCATCTCTTATCAAAGTGGTTTTGTAAGTCACTCTTACCACTCCTTACTAAGGACGTTTGCTTGTTTGGTGCGGTCACGAAATACCAATCCATTAGTCATGCATAGCATATAGATCTCATCTATTCGCAATCTGGCACACTGTATGACTTACTCCCCCATGCCCCTGGCAACCCGAATCCTCCCGCTACTCAATTGCCCAGAGCACATGCCGACGGTCTCGTTGGTGCAACCTCTGGCATAGCCATAAAACAGCTTAATGGGAAAAATTCCCTAGCCATCTTCGGTTGCCACCACAACTAATCGACTACTCTTCCCATCGTCGAGGTAAACTCATGCAAGTCTACACAAAAACCTAGCGGCAAGAACAAGAAGAATAATCAAAAAAGAACTCTTCTTCTAAAGAGAGATACGATGCTGAATAATCCCAATCAGAAAAATGTTGCTAAGAACGACAAAGGAAAGGAGAAATCAATGAGATTCCCTTGCAGAATTTGTGCGGAGGACCACTTGACATACAAATGTCCTTGGCTGTGGGAATACACAGATTTTCTTACAAACAAGGACTCTTTAAGGACACCTACCGTCCTTCACAATCCCTTCCCTAATCCACAACAACAACAACAACACATGGTTGCAAACACGCCGCAACCCCCCCAAAGGGGAAACGGTGGTACTCATCCTTCCAGGTGAAGAATCATCCACCATTTATGGCATGGAGAGAGTTGAAACTCCAAACCCGAGATAAAATCTATGGAAATCTAGTCATTGAGGCTCAAGAACCTGGTTCAAGTTCAAATCCACCGATGCCCAACAATTTGCATATCGAATGACTCTATTGCTCTCCCCACAATTCGTCCCTCTAAAGGGACACTTTGACGCACGACTCATAACACCTGCTGCATGTGCTACCCAAAACTACAATATTGTAGAAGATTTGGCACAAGCACCATCATCCATGTCTACACTCGAAGTATTGCAAACTTTCAGTGAAAATGAAAGCTGCGCTTTTCGGCCATTGGTGGAATTGACCCCTAGGATTCTACACTATCCATCTTCGACATGGAAAAATCTGAACCTCGCCTTTCACAACGATCTTGCTTTTCACGGGTTCAAGTTGTGTTGAAAGAGAGACCAATTCATCGCACTATCATAGACGAAGGAGCTTCGACTCTGCATTATGTCAACTACGTGCTAGCTTGCTTTGGGTTCTCCCACTTTGTCTCCGCCATCGAATTCCCTCAAATATTTCAATGACCACACTTTCCTTCCAAAAGTCTACCTTGCTAGCTTTCCTATTTCACTTAGTGGGAAAACGATAACGGTAGAAATAGAAGTCGTAGATCGTCATCTCAACTATAATCTTTTGTTGGGTCATAGTTGGTCTTACACAATGACTGTCATTGTCTCTTCAGTTTTCCGACTCATCCTTTTTCCATTGGATGGGAAGATAGTCACAGTGGATTAGTTATCCTTTTTCACCCCTTTGATTATTCCACGTTACCTGGTAGCACTTGTACCCTTAGTAGGAGGCATTACTGACTCTTACATCGGTGTTGAGTGCGGTCTTCTGAAGGCATCTTCCCTAATGGGTTTCTTTCCTCTCCCGCCACCTGAAGTTCCACACACGATTGCAATGATATCCACCATTTCAGATGGCTCTATCGATCCATGGATCCTACCAACAACTTCAGGAATCGATTCCTACAGAGATCAGATGTCGTTATCACTGGATGATTTGGCTTATCAAGCCATCCAATTAGCATATGAACCCTCCACTATTTTGGTTTCGACCAATGCTACCACCCTCTCACCCATCACAGTTCCTTCTAAAGATCTCCTTAATGAATTCCTACCTATGGACGAAGCTATTCAAGATATCATGTCTCTAGAGGAACGACCTTTGGGAGAGTTTCACCATCGCACTTCGATGTTTCATTCAGACGTGACCACTATTCAAATCCCATCTTTTGACCCACCTGAGATCATTCCCTCCACTTACACAACTGTTCAAACTATCGATGTGGAACGGAACATGGGAAATCTTTCCAAGACTATGATCATCAATATCTTGGTCAAAACGGGTATCGTGGAAAAATATTCGGATTGGAGTTGATTGCAATCCCAAGAAAATTTCACGCTTCACATCCCTTTTTAAGGAATTATGCGATGTTTTCACTTGGTCTTATGAGAAAATTTGCAGTGACAGAGATCCTTCTATTGATGAGAAAGAGATCAAGAAATTTTGAGCATTCTTTTTATGGTATTTTTCTCGCTTTTTAAACCAAAAAACCTCAAGTTCTCTTCTTCGGGCTCATTAAACTCACATGAAGAAGCAACGAGCATTCTTTTTATGGTATTTTTCTCGCTTGTTAAACAGAAAAACCTCAAGTTCTCTTCTTCGGGCTCGTTAAACTTACGCGAAGAAGCCACGAGCTTTCTTTTTAGGGACATTTTCTAGCTTGTAAAACTGAGAAAACCCCGAGTCACCTTCGTCAGGCTCGTTAAGCTACTACGATGAAGAAATATAAGCCATTCTTTTCCATCTTTTTCTAGCTCATTAAAAAACCAAAAAAGTATCGAGATGCTCAGTTGGACTTGTAAAAATTTCATGGAGAGCATCGTCTAACTCGTTAAAAACTTCACAAAGGATATTGAGTTTACTCCATCTCCTCGTACTCATAACAAAATGAGGCGGATGTCCATTGAACATAGGTTTATCACTTTATCCAGATTCAATGGACTAACTTACGGAAAAATGAACTATGTTGGGCTTACTATTCTCCCTTCATCGTGCCCAGTTTTCAAACATGACAAAGGTACCTATGGAGTTTTCTTTTACAATGTTTTTAGGACTCTCTAAATATGAAAAGATCACTGAGTTTACCGTCTGGACTCGTTAAACTTAATCAAACGGAAAAATTTTTGGACAAAGTGGATACTTATTCTATTATACTCTAAAGGTGGATTTAACAGCCAAAAGTCTTGAACATGGCACTTCCCGGAAAAAATCCATTCACAATTAGCCGAACCCTACCATATATGAGTTTTTGCCTTTGTATGCTTTGATGCCCCCTGCATTGGTGAATCACGACACTTTTTGGTGTTCATTAAGCCCAAGCTGCTTGGTACCCTGTTACTATTCCTTTTATTTTTTAAGAGGATCCCGCTATCTACTCCTTCATGTATCATTCGATCCATAATATACCAGAAATTATTTGTCGTCAGTTTCTCCCATTTCCTCTTAACTATCTCCAAAAAAAATCATATTTTCCCATTTTTTGTCGACTGATGTAGGACACCTCAGTGCTTGCCTTTCGACAGATCTCTTCCTATCGACTTCAACATCTTATCTAGGAAATTGATCCAAAAAAACATTAGTACCCGGGTGCTTGCAGACATCAATGGCAGTTTACCTTGTGTTTGATTGGGGGTTCTAAGTATTGGCTCTTAGTCGAATGATTCTATGAGTGTTCGACATCAACTCCTTTTATTCACGCTTGCTATATTGTACTGTGCATCTTGGGGACCATTATCCTTATCAGTGGCCACCCTCGTGTCTGTTAACAGTTTTCATTATTGACTAGTAATCAGAAGATTTCCCGCATGTTCGACTACAAATCCTTCATTCACATGTGCGGAAATATGCAGTTTAGTGAAGCAATGACCAAGACCTTGAGTTGAAGCTTAAATCATTTCAGCTGTGTTTCCTCTCCCAAGTTGCGATATTGTTTTCGGAGATAGCTTATCAGTTTGATCCTATCATGACGAAGCTTCCACATTGTGCTTATCGGTGGACACACTTTGGTCATATATCTTTTTTAGAGAAATCATTTTGATACGACTACGAGCATGGGAATTCCCGATTCACGACATATACTTATATTTCCGACATAAGTTGTTGCTCTAGGTTTTTCCTCGGTCTTCCAACTCCTCTCTCTTTACTATATATTATAAAGTATTTTGGCCATCGTCTTCGCCTCTGACCTCACACTTTAGGGGGCATACAGTTACGGGGAAAATAACCTCCTCATCAACTCACGGAGAAGGTAACATGGAAGGAAGAAAATGACCCAGAAAAAGACCCATTTTCCCAAGGTAACGCACCCCCCGAAGATAGCTAGGCGAGTTATAACACACCCCTAGCCATGCAAAGGGAGATTTTGTGCCTAGGGTAATGCTCTGTCTTGCCTAAAGGGGCGGCGTTATCCGTGTTTGAATGTGAAAAGGGAAATATATCGCGAAAATCGACTCGCATTTCCAGCTTTTTCTCAGAAAGAGTCAGTTCAAAAATAGAAACTTATGGTACAAACCTTTTATTAGATATTTCCAAACACAATTGAAGTCCTATGGAAGGAAAAATAAAATAAAAGCTATGAAACATCAAGATCTTTCCTGATTTGAAATAGTTGAAAGGATTGGCAAGGTTTGTCCTCTCCATTTCCTATAAATTGGAGGTTTGAACTCTTGGTCAAGGGTCGAACGGTTTACCATATGTAGAGCAGAATTTCATTGTTGAGTGTGAGCCTTAAAGATTGGCAAGGTCCATTTAGGACTCTTAGCCCAAGCACCATCACGCTCGGAGATAGAGAAAGAGAGAGAGGAATTGGGACATAGAGGAGGGCTTGGTACAGCCAACGGTTGTAATCCTCCTTCTCATAAATCAATATAACTATATATTTTTTGTCCATTTGATGTTTCAGTGTCACATTTGTTGTTCATTTTGTCTATGAAGCAAGATATAAATGGCTCGATTTTCATAGCTAAATGTCGAATATATACTTGTCTAATTATTAGTTAGCAATACCATTGTGAATATTACACGGGTGCTTTGTTTGGTTGCGGGATCTAGATCCGGAGTTGGTAAGGAAGGACTTCTACCCCACCACTTAGCGCTCTCCATAGGATCTGTTGTCCACAAAGAGGTAATCCTTTCAATATCTCGCTTTGTTAATTATATATTAGTATGAACATGTATGCAATGTCTTTGTAACTTTACATCTAGTTCGACGGTGTGCTTAGGGTACTGAAAAGCCCCTGAGAGGGATATATATCAACTACCACCCAAGCATTTTACCCCTTAGCAGAGGACCATGAGCATAAGTGACCATAAATAAACATGAAAAAAAAGTTTGAGGACCCCCAGAGAGGATGATAGCAAAAAAATGATAGACAAAGAGAGGAATGAGGCTCAAATTAAAGGTCATCATGGGCACTAAAGAGGATCCTTGAACTGATGAATAACTACAACATGGACACTAAAAATTACAATCGAAATGTTATTTCTAGGGTACCCGTGGAGGGTTCTCTCTATTTCATAAGTTATTATGTGCAAAAAAGAGTTATAAATGTTGCAACTTGATAAGGTGGGCCCTAAGGAAAGCCAAGATGGATATGGAAGAGGCCAATAATGCAATGACGTGATTAGTAAATACTAGTCATATCATGGAAGATTTTAGGCGCTAATATTCACAAGTGGGCTAATTTTCCATGATTTTTCCAAGAAAAAAATTGCCAATTTCCATTTTTTATAAAAATGATTCGCCCAAATTTTACATTATAAAATTATTTTCACTAAAAAATCGCCAAAATGATATAGATAGTATATATAAAATCATTATAAATTTGAATAATTTTACAAATACACCAATAAACATTTTATGGTTTTCATATTAGGGACTAGTGAGATTCGCCAATGTTTTTAAACTTCAAGATAATTTTCCATCCTTAAAATTTTCCCTGAGTGTTATATGCTTTTTTTAGGTATATGCCTCAGAAAAATAGTGAAAAAAGATGTTTTTTTTTTTTAAATATATACATCTATACAAGGCACCATGCCCAGAGGTATAGGCATAGTAGTTCTTGCGATACAACCCATTGTGGGGCTTGGAGAGAATCTTCCCATCATAATCAACAAGCACATATGCCCTTCTTAAGTGCATGCTTGAAAATGCAGGGACCGACCCATAGGGGTTCCCAATTTCCTAAACCAAGTTGATCATGTCGTTGATAATATACCAAGATTAAATCACCTTTCAAAAAAATGTGAGGTTGAACATACTTTTTGAATTTAATCTCGACACATTTTTGGTGATCCTCATTGGCTAGAATAACATCATGACATTGTTCATCAAGTTGAGAAAAATAAAGGATACATTATTCCTTGGTTAAAGTTTTTGGGAGAAGTTCAATGTCAAGTTTTAATGAGGTAATATCACATTAAATAGGTAGCATCTCTTTTGCACCATAAACAAGTTGGAAAGGAGTAAGTCTTGTGGAGGTCTTGGATGAGGTTTGATAAGCCCAAAAATATGAAAGTAGCATTAAGTGCCATTTCTGTTTGTGGTTCTCTACCATATTATGGATCATAGTTTTGAGGATATGATTGATGACCTTAAATTGAGCATTATATTGATGATAATAAGGAGTGGAGTTCTCATTTTTGAATCCCAACTTGGCTTCCAATTCATTCATTGTGTGATTACAAAAGTGAGAGCCCTGATCAATCACAATCTCTTTAGGAAAATTGAACCTAGTGATGAAATTGTGATTAAAGAAGAAAAAATGCCACAATGGATCCATCATTAGAATAGTTAGGAATAACCTAAACTCACTTAGTGAAGTAATATATGACAACATTGACATAATTATTGTTTGCAGACAAGGGAGGCTTGCACTACATGAAATCATACCCCATTTGGAAAAGGGACCGACAACCACCATATGATGAAGGGGAGCAAGATGAGCCTAGGTTTTAGGAGTGAAGACTTGACATGGATAATACTTCTAGATAGTAGAGACATAATGTTTAAAGATCATGTCCATAAGTATCCAATATGAAAAAATGTTCGGGTAGTGGCCAACTAAAGAGATGACCACCGAGATGATCCTACATGGAAATAATTTAATACTTGTCCAACCTCTTCATGAGTTAGACATTGACGCAACACCGTATAGACCACTGTGATAATAAAGAGTACCATCAATGATGAGGTATTGTTTAAATCTATGGAAAATGCACTGACAACCATCATGCGAAAACTCAGGCCAAAACTTTTGAGTCTAGAAATAGAGCAAGATACACCCATAATAAGGATCAAAAGTAATAATGAGGAACAATGATTAATTAGGAAAGGAATCATCAACCATTGTTTTGTTAGAAGTAGATTAATATCAAATAACATCTTTGTAAAGGACATGGATTTATTTGATTTAGTAGCTACAAATTCCAAATAAAATTCAAGCAATATAACTTTCCATTTTGAGTACATTCCCCCATGTACTTGATTATCAAGAAAATGGCGCATGTGGTTGGAATCAACAACGATGATAGTATTATGCAAATGAGTATAGTTCCAATGTAATTATACAACTAAGATGAAAACGAGAGAAACCTTTTCAATGTATGGGTAGAAAATTTATGCTTCTACTAATGCTATATTAATATATTATATGACGTGTTCATGATGGTCCTCATAGCCTTGGACAAGGACAATTCCAAGAGTTCAATCAGAGGCAACGATATAGAGGAGGAAGTCATAACTATATTTCTAGGGCTTAACAACAACATAGACATCAAGGACTTTTTCAAGTCGTCTCCTTGGTCATGCCATACAAATGGTTTATCCTTTTGAAGAAGGTGCATAAATCCCTTGTTGATATCTACATAGTTGGAAATGAATCGACATTTTAAGTTCACTTACCCTACCAACTCTAAAGTTGACTAACATTGAATGGAGGAGGAAAATTGAAGATAGCTTGAACATTAAGAGGATCAACAACGATCTCGTACTTGGACATAATGAAGCATATAAAGTGTCTAAAAATTATGAAAAATATGTGTTTGTGAGGATTCAAAAGAATATTATAGTACTAGTGATGAATGAATATGACTCTTATATGAAAAAATATGATCGACTCAATGAGCAGAGTTAGTAGATATGTCATCCAAATAGGCTTCTGTAATTTTCTTGATGTTCTGAAAGGAATACGACATAGCCCTTTGGAATGCGGTGCCAACAATTTTATAGTTTCCTATATGCAAACGTACACCAAGGAAAAATGAAAACCATTTCATGTCGATCTTAGTTTTTGATCTGTATATGATTATAGTTGGAGAAGCCATCCATGAAGGAAAATATCTCGCTTCCAGCACATTCGTTGGTAATTTGATCAATGAATGGGGTTGGGTAGCTATATTTTTACATTCCTTGTTCAACTCCCTATAATTGACACACACACACACAAATAGAACCTTGTTTTTTTGAAAAATCTTAGCTCATTCGTAAGTTTTGATTTCATGCTCTATAATACAAGGATTGGTGCTACTCATTTATTTGTAAAACTAAGGAAAAACATCACAAAATTCTTTGAAAATAGTGGTATAGGTAGCAATCTCAGTAGGAATGCAATCCACTCCAATCATGTTTTTTTTCACAACTCTCGATTTCTTAAATTTTTTTATGGGAATAACGAGGGATCCAAAAAGTTCCCTTTAGAGAACACACCATGGAAGGTATTGAGATCCTGCTCCAAAGTAACATGAATAAACTATGTTATGCAAGATCATTCAAGTCTTCTCCCTTGGAAGAAAGTATGAGTGATGATGGAATTCCTCCCATGGTGGATTCAATATTTTCATGGGTTCCAATATAGCTTCATCGAATTGCATCAGAGTATAATTTGAAGAAATCATGGAAAGCATGAAGACAAATGGTCCAAGTGGGAGAAGAGTAATCCTTGAGTTAGACATCATGGGAGGAACTTGATTCAGGGATCACCAATTTGCTCATTGATAAGCCAAATCAACGGGGCTTAAAGGAATCTAATCACCAAACAGGTCAATGTTCTCAAGTCAATGATTGAACTAAGGATAAGTTGATGACTTGGCGACATAAGGGACAAAAAATACCATGTTAATAGAGTTATCTAACTGTGACAATTCAAGAGGAAGGAGAGGGAATTTTCCCATCAAGGAGGATTCTTTTAACCTCCCTACCCTAATACTCTCCACAAGAGTGGAAGAGTCATCTACAAAGGGGACTGATTAATTATCTTGAAACAAAAGACCAAGCTTACAAAAGTCTAATTGGTTGATAGTGACTATTTTACCCTCATGGTGGTGAAATTAGGATGTGGAAGAGTTATGACATAAGGAAGGTCATAACATAGAACCAAAATCGCCCAATGAGGAGGTTGTAATATAACGATGCATGGATGACCTCTACCTTAATAGATATTTTATTTCCTCCTAGTTAAATAGGAAAAGCTAAAAAAACTCCATTGAGGTTGCAAGGTGTACCCATCAAAGGCCTTCAAGGTTAATCTAGGTTCAGACAAAGTGGGAGAACTAAGATTTTTCCAACACTTCGATGACAATAGACAAGTTGATTCCCCCTCTTCCAAGACTTCCCTATGAATGTGTTGTCCAAAAACATAGACCATTTTCTACACGACTTGATGATGTGGAAGATGGGGTTTCCAAAGAGATGGATCGAAGGTCATAATATTTGAGTTTGAGGGATCCACCCCACTGATAGCAGAAAAAGGTCCCTTGCTATGGGTTGGGAAACTTTGGGACACTTCTAATGTAGACATAAGAGTTGGAGCTTGTGCTAGATCCTAAATAATACTATAATTTTGAGTAGCCTTCGCATTGGGATTGTGCATAGTATTTTGAAAAGCACCCTTAGGCGAGCGCGACACAATGTTTATTGATGGCTTATCAAAATGAAGTTAACCATCTAGTGTAGATTTATTCATGGACTCTGAGGTAGAAGTACTACTCTCAAAATTCTCCTAATTATAATTTGTGGTATACAGATGGATTTATTAACCATAAATATATCTTGCATTAGAGGCTATGCATTAGAAGAGTATCCGAAACTCCCCCCTTACTTAGGTGGTGGAGGATTTGCAACCATATTTTGTTTCTAGGTTGGAAATGGATTTGTCAAGATAGTTTGTTGACGAGAAGGTTGTTGTAAGAAATATCAACGAATGTCATCCATCCAGGGGCACTCATGAGTAAGATGACCATCCCCACAAATATTACAGGGAAGGTGATTCTTCTTCTTCTATTTTTTGCACTCCCAACGTTAACTTGGGTTTTTTATGACCCTTGTTCCTCAGATGAATTCTTGGACTTATTATTTTTTCTTTTTCTGTCCTAGTTGTGGAGGGTTTTTATTTTATTAGGATTAAACATAATTTACCTTGGAGGTGGGAATAGGGACATGCATAATTTTATTATTAGGATGACCAGTTGGGGCACTAGAAGAGATGTTCAATTAGCCCATATGAGAGGATAGTTTTCCTATGTTTCTAGATAATATGGATCCCACGACTCAAGAAAGGATAGTTGTCCTATGTTTCTAGATAATATGGATCCCACAACTCAATCTACATAGTTTCCAAGTTTTTGAGTTGATAGAACACTTGATAGATGAGTAGCATTTGGAATGCAATGATAAAGTTTTCGAGTTGACAGAACACTCGATGGATGAGTAGCATTTGGAATGCATTGATACAAGGTGCCTGACTGGGAATAGATAAAGTCGAGTTGGTGGACACACAATATCAATTACTCATCAATTTGGGTTCATTACATACATAAAACAAGTAGATTTTTTTTTCTAAAGGTAACTTATTGCTAATACTCTTATCCAATATTAAGAGTGTCACATAACATTTTTATCAATAGAAAATGGTTTAGCCATGCGTAATATTAATGATTTCTTATTTATTATATCTGGAAAGTATATTGTAATAATTTTTTTCAAACTATTTTTGACTTTCAATTAATTATTTTGAATAAAAACAAAATTTCTAAAATTTTATAATAATTGTCAAATATTAAAATATTAAACTAAATATTTGTTAATTATAAAAATATTGTTTTATTTTGAAAAAAAAATTATTCCAATTTTATGATTGGTTAAGGACAATAATATGAATAATTTTATGGAGTATGCAATTCATTTATCGTAAAGTAAAAAAATGGTTTAAAAAACATAAAAAAAATGCACTCCACCTATATATCATAAACTTAGTACCCTATTCCTTCTTGTTTTTATTGGGAGCTGTCGTCACTACAACTAAGCGACCACACTTAGCCACACTCGTGCATATTTGTGCACCAATAAATAATAAATTGACTAAACACACAGTATAACTCAGAAATTTTGGTAAGATTTTAAAAAATTTAGGCAAAGATTTTCCAAAATCTTGTTTACAGTTGTGTTTTGGGTGCCCTAAGGGTTTTTGATAGTGCTGAATCCATTTCCACTATCAAAAATGCATTTCAAACCCTCCAACTACCTGATTTTTGGAATTTTCTTTTACTGGATTCTAGCAAAAAACTCCCGTCCAACTCCACACATATATCATAAAAGTATTGTGATACCTTCTAGATATTTTCGGCCCTTGCATCGAGTAGACAACTCCACACATATATTATAAAAGTATTGTGATACCTTTTAGATATTTTTCTAGCCCTACACAAACTCCACATATATATTATAAGCTTAGTACCCTATTCCTTCTTGTCTTTATTGGCAGCTCTTGTCACTACAACTAATTCGTGTACCAATAAATAATAAATTGACTTCTTAAATGGACTAATACTATCAATTTCACCACATGTTGCAAAGGAAACGCCTTAAGGCAATAGCATAGGAAATAATAGCACAGAAGAAATAAGTAAAAAAATTACACATAGGAAATAATAGCATAGAAGAAAGAAGTAAAAATTTTATGCAATTTTATTTCTTTATTGGTGTTTCTTTTTTAAATATCTTCAAAATGAATGTAATTCACGACCCCTTAACTCCAAAGGATTTATGAAAAACGTCTTGAACTACACTATTCCTTTCACCATCCAAAGTGTTATAAGTAAATGATTTAAATCAAACATTTCATAGTACACATAATCTCATATTACCTTTGATTAATAATGCAATTGATAATAGTTTTTGTTAGAAGGAATTCAAGGTAATGTATTTGAATTTTGACTCATTTTTTATGTCAATTCTAGGGAGTTGTCACAATTTTTTTTTTGTGATTAAAAGTGTAGATATTTTAGGGTGGTGTTCTATGTGTACTAAAATACCTATGACGTCCACCACTATGTATGGGGTTTATTTTTCAAGGTATTTTTTTCCTAAGTAAGGAATATTTGAAAGGTTTTCTATAGTAGGCAGAAGTGTAGGTTGTTGCACTTTTAATTGGCCATGTCTCTCTTAAAAAAAATCTAGGAAACAAGAAGTAATGCAAGTGGATTTCTTTGAGTAACCCAATAACAAATAGAACCAGAGTTTATGAGCTTATGGTCCACATGGACTACGGCAAGGGGTTAATCCTAACTTGTATATCCTCCCGAGAAGAAGAAGCACCACGTCGGGACTAAATATTGCATGTCATCAATGCCCTGCAAGTAAAAACAATCCAAATTAAATTTGACCCCAAATATAGTAGTTCCATATAAAGTCCAAGAATAAGCAACATGTAAACCAAGTTTCAAAAAATGTCAAGTGACCACAACTAATTAAAACATAGAAAAAAAATTGCAAGCCTATAACATATCTTGAGTTAGTAAGCTGCAGACCTCGTCATTTGTAGACAAGAAGGGTTGCTTCAACATGGATTCTTTGAATTCAAATATATCACTCACATACTACACTACTCAAGTAAAAAGTTGAAACTAGGATCTGGATGATAACATGTGTTTCAATATGACAATTTGTATAAAGCTTTCAAATAAAACTTAAACACATTTTAGAAAAAGAAAATTGTATTCACACAAATGAGAAAAAATCAAGTTAAACTTTTAGCTTTCAACTATTAAAATATAAAATAGATAAAATAATAAATATTTATAAACAACTATGTTAATAATCCTTTAAAACTTTACATATAACACTCTATACCACATTATAAATTATCCAATTAACTTCACATTATAAATAATGCTAGTAATTTTGTTTAAATCTTCATTAAAAAAATTTTGTAAAACAAACATTTCGAACAGAAACCAAAGCCACCAATTACCTCCTTCTCAACCAACCATATAATATCAATCTGACATTAAAATTATTATTTTGTATACCTTTAAATAAACGAATATGTTTTTTTTTCAATACACTACATCATAAACAAAAATCAAAAACATTGGAGACAGGTTATAGTGCTGGTGATTTTGTGTAAATCCGTGGAAATATATAAGAGATAATGCTTTCCCATGTCTATCCTGATTCCAAATGAAAATAGATAGATCTATAAGGAAAATTGATATATGTTCTGATTCCATTCCCTATTTCCCTCCCAAATCCAAAGAGCCAGATCCTTTTAGATATCCAAATCCCATTGTACCAGAACAAACAACATAAAACAAAGTTATGCCCCCTTCCTTAGCTCTCGCTTCTGCTTGAAGTCAACCTACCAAGTGGCTAAGGTACATGGGTGCTGCGGATGCTGTTTCATCCGATCTTGGGGCATATCTTCTTCACGGCGTCCCTCTCCTACCGGGCCTATCCTCGCACGTCCCTCTCCTTTTAGTTCTTCAAGTTCGTTTCTTTTAGCTTCAAAGAGGCCTTTTTTTTTGTGTCACCATATGGGACCATAGCTTGAACCCGAGTGACTGTGTGAAGCCTCGAACCCGACTGACTGAGTAAAGCTACATGACATGACCAACATTTTCACATGTGACTCACCCAAATTAACTCGGTAATTATGATGTGGATTCCCTGGCACAGTACTATTTATCTAATCTATCATTTACTTTAATTTATTATTTTCTTAAAAAATTGACTATGTATCTAATTTATCATTTATTTAAAAATATCTAATTTTATCATTTATCTTTAATTTATTGCACTATGTATCTAATTTTTTCATTTACTTAAAAATTTAAACTTAAAAAATGCCAAATAATACAATTAACACAAAGAATCAACAAATCTTTATAAGAAAAAGAAATGCTAGTTTTGTTGCGAGATAGACTACAATATGCAACATTGAACAAAATTGACTGTACATTATGTAATTTTTAATAACAAAAAGAAAACCAATTTGAATTTCGAAAATCAAATCTGCAATATAGAAAGGGAAAACTTTGCTTGTGCTTCCCACAGGCTTATTGTTCAATGAAAACAACCAAAACTAGCAGAAAAATGCCCATAAAAACAAAGAAAACTTCTGCTTCAAACACAGGTGCTTTCCATTTTAAATAGCAGAAATATGTTGCTTTCCATGCACAAAAAGACAACTTGAAATTCAAAGAAGAAATTAGCAAGAATGGAGAAAAACTCTTGGTCACAAGTTCGAATTTGAATCCGACAACAATAGGATTTGTTGTTAAATTGACTTCATCTAATCCTGATGTGGAGTTATTGCATCCTATTTTGTTGTGATTGAATTTATGATTCAGTTTCTACTTCCAGCTATAAAATGTAAGCCAGGTTTCTGAGCATGAGGGATGCGAGGTGAGTAGAAGAGAAGTGCAAATGAGAAACTCAGTTCGTTGTAATTCTCCTGTTGCATAATGAAATTGGTTGGGTGAACCACGTTAAATCTATCTGTATCTTTATGTTTATAGTTATGTTGTGTGTATAGTTGATTGTTTATTTAGTTTTTCACGTATGTGTGACTTTAACAGAGAGGAATTCTCAATCATCTAACAATGGATCCGATAGTCAACAATAGTACACAATGGCAACTAGGGGAGTTGTTTTCAAATAAAAACACCTTATGGTGTAATAAAAATATTGTGATAGCTTCTAGATATCTTCGGCACTACACGAATAAATTTCATTTTAGAAAAAAATTAATTAAATTCCTATTCTCAAGCTCTCATTTTGAGGTTTGGAATTATAACACTTTAAAATTATATTTTAATTAAAAACAAATAAAAACAACTTACACCTTAAAAAATTAATTTATAAATTATAAATTAATTTACAAATTATTTAAAATGTTTTCCTTTCAAATAGAAATGATTATAAATGAATGACTTACTTAATAGTTGAAATTCCAAAAAAATGATATTTAATATAATATCACTGGAAAAAAAATACTTCAAATACTTTAAACATAAAATTATTAATTATAAATAAAGTTATATATATATATATATATATATATATATATATATATATATATATATATATAGTATATATAAAACATTTATAGATTAATAAAATTATTTATGAATTTCATTAAAAATGTTAAAATTTAATGAAATTATATAATCTTGATAAAATATTTTTAAAACATTTATATCAATTTATAAAATCATTTATGCACTTATTAAAAAATGTTAAAATTTAATGAAATTATATAATCTTGATAAATGGAAATAGCATACTAAAATTTAATGGTAAATTTTAAATATTGGACATTTAAGAATCACTCACTTCATATATATAATTCGGCTCAACCATTGGAGAATTAAGGAGCACTTCGTATGAGAAGTAGAGATAATATCAAAATACCATTACCTCCAAGTTTAAGGACAAGTTGTGAGAGGATCGGGAGTTGGAGAGTAAAAGGAAGCTAAGATACTATAAAGAAGTGATCAACCGCACCCTTGATAATCGAATTATCTCTCTGTTGTCCAACAATAGAAAAAAAGAAAAAATTTATCCCTTTGTTGTCAACAATAAGAAAAAAAGAAAAAAATGAACATCTTTAAAGATGAAGCATCCCATGACCTTAGGTGGTCTATTACCCAAAACCCCTTGGAACTATAGAAACTTTGTGAGATTTGCAATTCTAAGCGAGTGGAAGATGAAAATCACTTTCTTTTAGAGTTCCCGACTCTACTCACATTCATTCTCAATGCTATTCCAAGCGGCAAGATGAAAAGCACTTCATTTTGGGTGTAAACTCTTTACTCACATTAGCCTGACTCTCTACCATCTACCACACTTCCAATCTTCTTGAAATATTAACCCAACTCAACTATAGTGATCTCTGAACACTTATTTTCCTTCTCTTTGACCATAGAAACAACATTTTGAAGAGTCAAACTTAGATTCTTTCTCCTCTCTTAAAGTCTTGTAAACAACATTAGTCTTAGACAAAGAGATAATCACCACCATCATCATCATCATCATTTATTTTTTATTTTATTTTTTAAATTACATAAAATTTAAATACATTATATAAAATGGAAACTTAAATTAAAGATAAAAAGATAAAACGATTCTTTTTTAATCATTAAATCAAAATCAATTAACAACGTCACTGTTTCTTTATTTATTATATAAACATATTTAACTTGTAAAAAAAACATAATACTATATCTATTTTATTTTATACATATTTAAATAAAAGATGATTAATTATTGCAAATTTTCATATATTTTATATTTAATAATCTAACTTAAATTTTTTAAATATAATTATATCATCTTAACAAATGAAAAAATAACACGTTAAAATTCAATTATAAATATTAAATAATAGTTTTTTTTAACAAATTCAAATTTTCAATAAAATTATTATTATTATTTAATTTATCGAAATAATTTTTACAATAAAACCAGATACTAAGTGACAATGCTACATATTAAGCTTTTTTCCATTTATTTTCAAATGTTAATTTTCTTTTTTTAAATTTATACCATTAAAAAAAACTTAATTTCTCCTTTATTTTACAATTTACATGCATAAAAAAATTCATCTATCTCGCAAAATACTATAACTTCCTATATATTTATCGACTTATTAAATTATTTAGACAATTTCTATTACAAATTTAATACATCCTCGCCAACAACTTAAATTTATATTTCAAAACCAACTTAAATTTATATTTCAAACCATTCACAATTTTAGTTAATGAATTGCATCAACGTTTTATCAAACCGGTGGGAGATACATATATTTACGTCGTCCCACCACTGCTGGGACCTACCTAATACAAATTGACAAATACCAACGCCTCTCGGCAACACACTTAACTCAGTTGATCATATTGGATATTGAATACATCTCCAGCCATGACAATTGTAAATGGGCAGATGCATCGCTATATTTGACCATGAATTTTATTATTTTTCCTCCAGTCTCTCGCAGATATACAGTAATGCAAATATGTAATGACAATTGTAACCTATGAGAGGTGGGAAGAGGCATAAATAGAAACCTAATTTACAGTTGATGCTAAAAATGATGAATGATACATGGCCACTATTGACAAAGAATCAACGAGAGGAAATCACTCTCAGAAATCGCTCTTAGTAAGCATCGTAAAGGTAACAGAGGACGACGAAGACGAATTCTGTGCTACGTCAAATGTATCATATAGCATGAAGAAGTGCGCCAGAAAAAGGTGAGGCATGGTGACAACCATGTCACTCTTTCCCGCACACTGCTTGTTGTCAGCAGATGTTTCATCAGTTTCACGGCTATTAGACCACAGCAGGTTCTTCAACATCTTCTTCAAACCACATGTTCTTCTTGAAATTTCATGAGTGGATAGTGGATAATTATATTTTTTAATTTTTTGAAAATAGATATTCAAACCATATGAAATTTAATCATGTTTTATGTCTTTTATATTATATTTTTCTTTTTTTCATTAAAACCATGTTCTAAAAAATATAATAAATAAATAGATAATAAATATTATATTTTTGGTTGGCCACTCAAGGGGATTTGAACTTTGAATCTTATGTTTTTACTTAATACTTCATAACAAGATGATTGCCAATTGAGTTACATTTCCATGAACTAAAATTGTTTATTTTTTTTAATATGTGAAAAAAATTTAAAATAGCAATTGCACCAGATGTTGTAAAGGAAACGACGTAAGGCATGAAATAGAGAAGAATCCCGACATACAAAAAAAACATTGAATGATAAAAAATTAGTAAACAAAACGTCATTCAAGAAAAAATATTCAATGAAGAAGGCTCATTAGGTACAAGGGATGAAAATTTGGTTTTCAAATAGTAAATTAGCATTTGAAATTCACGTATGAAACATTAGATTATTTGAAAAATGTTATGGTCACAATAACATAAATAGATTGTTGGGGGTATAGAAATGATGCAGTTGAGTGAGTTGTTGAGGAAGTATTGAAAGATGAAGGAGAAGACAGTGATCCTTGAGGGAGACAAGTTGTCAGCTTCATGAGTAGGGGTTGTTGTTAGCTTAAATTTTGCGAGTTGCATTTTTTTTGGGTGTGCTACAACCTTGATCTTGCTAATAATTCATTAGCTGGCTACTAATTGAATGCCTCCTCGGAGAGCTTATCTGCTAGTTGATTGAGCTCATGATAAATGTGGGTGAAGGATGACCATTCTATCTCCTGAATGCGCAGCCAAATTTGAGACATCAGGGATTGAAGCTGCACATTTTACATATAAAACTTGCATTAGCCCGGTCAACAACTATTTGAGATTCCTGTCTCTTGCAAACTCTTCAAATTACCACAAGCACTTTCCAAATAAAGAAAAACAAACAATGATGATAACTCGACCTTTAAATTGGAACCAGGAGCCAGAGTATATCTAATATGAATGAATTGAAATGAATTTATATACAAAACACAGTAAAGAGCAAGAATAATCAACATATAAGGAGAAACATACATTTTTAATGAGATCACCTGGAGATTCTCTGATAATTTGAGTGGGATTTCCTTCAAAATTCCTGCAAGGTATGTTTCCGGTCAGATGTACGAAAAAACACGAGACATTATAGCTACGTAACTTGATCTTGCAGGAAAAATGAATTACTTCACCCTGAAAAATTTATTATGAATACCATTTTCGTGTGATCTCAAGATGTGGGTAAAAGTGCATTATATAAGAAAATAAAAAATTTCATGAAATTCCCATGAAAGTGAGTGCATCGATCGATTTTAAGTTTGTTGTTCCATGTTGGTCTCTTCTCTAGAGTTGTGGGATAGTTGCATCATGTGACTAAACTATATTCAATAAATAATCTTGCACTTACCCTGATATTTGAGGAGTAGTGCATTTTTATGTGCAACTGTATGGTCTGCGATCTCCTAATTGTGAACTATGTATAACATATCTAATTGGATGTTAGCCAAAGTTTTCCATAGGTATAACATACCCAATTTTCACCCTCTGAGGGTTGTCTTGCCCATGATCATAGACAACTTCTGATGACAACTATAATCAGACCACTTGCAATACTTCTTCTAGATTTTAAAGGAAACACCTCCTTGAAGAAAAAATAAATAAATAAAAAAAGAAAAAATGATTTAACAATTTAGTTAGAAAAAAATTAACAACCCTTTTGAGGTGGAAAATTCCATCCCAATTGAAAGAAGCGAGAAAACTCAAGGTATTACAAAGATAAATCAGGACATTTGTGCAACTTTTTCAAGGATGCAACAAGAACTTTTTCTGTACATAATAAGAAAATATTTGCAAACTAGAAGATACCACAGTGGGAATGCACAAGAAGAAGAACCAAAGAAATAAAATTCAATAAAGAAATCACAACCACCATTCCAAACTCACTTCTCTAAAACACATACAACCGCAATAAATCCCATTGAAGCTTACAAATTTATCAAGCCCTAATTAACTTACTAACAAATTCAACAAGCCAACATGCTACAATTTGTTGAGTCACCCCCAAATCAATTAGTAATTATTGCATGAATGTACATTTGTTTGTAATTTTATTTAAAAGATTGAAATTCTCTCAAGAGCGTATAGAATATATCTAAGAGTTTAAAAAATGGAAACTTTGCCTACCTCCACAAGGTATCATCACACCCAGATAGGTGACAACATACAAGTCTAAATCTTCTACCTCTAAGTCTCAGTGGCACTTCACCATGTCAATAACATACTTGCAACAATGCTTAATGATTTTTGTCTATTGGCTAAAGAGATGTACATCGATCCATCCAAAAATAAACATCTCAATCAATCCAACACCATAAATTGTGCTAAATAGTTCATCATGTTATTTCAAATATAACAATATGGTCTTATATTAGCTCACATATTCTTTGAATATTTGAAAGCCAAACTTCCTTAGCACAGTATACCAGAAAGATTTGTACTCTAAAAGACAAAAAAAGACAACAAACTAAAATAAGAACTTTAACTCTAATCCAGACACTTCATTCTTAGCAACATGATATCTAATGAAGATGATACGTGGAAAAAAAGGCTTCATATATTGTCTATCACATGTCAAATTGAGTGAACAAACACATGCATAGAACAAATCAAAAATAGGGTTCATAGATCGACTTGTATTATATGGTTTCAAACCCTTCTTGTCTCCTTCAAGGGGGTTTCTTAAGGTCTTCAAAAAGACTTCCTTTTGCTAACCAAATGGATTTTTTATTTCACACATGTATGGAAACGTACTTTCCAAATCATATTGTAATAGATTCATAAGGTGATATTATTGGTATTAACTACATCTTATTTGTAGACATAATTTTTATTGTAGGGGTTGGTACCTTTCAATTGGATGTGGTTGGTGATGTGAAGACTACTCAACCTCTAGTAAAGATTCATACTAACTCTAACAAGCTTATGGATGCTTGTTTACAAAGGGAGAAACCTCTAAACTTAACTCATTGGATTATTTGTTTGTTCATGCTAATTATTGTTCTCAACTTTCCTTCTCCAAGGGGTTGAGACTATTTTCTTCATTTATTTTACATGGCCCAATGAAAGAAGAAGAATGGAGATTGTCTCCACATCTTTTCCATTTCGCTAAGTTACAAATAAAAAGAGTCAAATTCTATTGCCAATAGAATAATAGCCTCTTGATACACCTTTAGTGAGCTATGCATAGCTCTCACCTATCACTATAGATCAATGAAATGACATCTAATAGCTCCAAGGCACCATTATAAATGGACTAGTTGTGAAGCTTTTGTTAAATTATCGCCTCCAAATGTTCAATTATCATGAATTTTGGAGGAGGGGGGTATTTTGGTGTATTGAATGGGGCAAGGGGACATAAGGGTAGCATGGATGGGTAGAAGTGAGAGGTTCGACCATGGTTTACTGAGATCTATAATCCTAACATTAGAGAATGAGAAGGATCCTTAGGGCCTTATGGCATAGGGGCTAGGGGACCTATAGGTAAGGCAATGAGAGAAATTGATAGGGGAAACCACAATAGTTTTGAAAAGGGGATTAGGGGCCACATTATCACAACCCATATGCACTTAACCCACAACCACTAAAATACCTATCCCTTTAACCCCAAAGCCACAATCCCTTAACCCCTACACCCATAACTCATAACAAATTAACCCCTTGATCCCTTAAACCCAAAGCCACTAACCCCTTAACCCCTAACCCGTAACTTAGAATCCTTGAACCCCATAAACCCTAATCCCATGTCCTCTTAAACCTTGACCCTTAACCCATAACCCCTAACCCCTAACCCCTTAACTCGTTGACACTTAAATACCATAACCCTTAGAAACTTAACCCCTAAATCCCCTGATATGTAAGCCCTTTATGGTTAATATTTAACCCCTGAATCTCTTAACCACTAAGCCATTAACCTCTAACCCTTAAACCCCCTAACCTCTAAATCCCATAAGCCCTAACCCTTTACCCTTTACCCTTTACCCGTAACCCCTTGCTCCTAAACCTTAAACCCCTTAACTCCTATAACCCCTTATCCTTTCTCCCAAACCACAGGTGCTCCAACACTAATATTTTTGGGCATATTATGCTTTTTCCTGCTAACTGCTCCAAATACAACCTCTAAGAACTAGTAGGGTCCAAGGAAAAGAGCTACAAGTTCCCAAAATCTGATCTACATTTTCCCCAAATGTCCTCCACATATTTGCCTTGGTGTATTGGAGTTTGAAAAATACATAGGATGCCACAAGCAATCCTAATCATAAGACTCAACATTCCTAATGACTAGGAGGCCTTAAAAATTAAACAACATCTTAACTTATGCCTAAAATTACTAAAATTTCCTATCCCAAATATGAAATTAGAAATTCTACAAAATTATAGGGCAACAAGGAAACCAACTTCCTCTTCTATAAATCTCTAAGACCTTCTGGAGGACAAATACAAATTTTGAAAAAAATTGTTGAAATTATGCTCTTGCATCAATAGCTACCAATGTATCCTTGTAGGCCACCCCCTTTAACAATAGTAATACCAATGTCATTTACCTAGAAGGAACTCCTTACATAATTCTCTCTTAGATCCCATTAACCCATTACAATGATTGTCTTTGATGTGTAGTTGCAAGCACGTTTGGAAGCAATTTAACATATTCATGGTTGAGGATTTCGATAAGTATGTGATTTTTTTGACATCTTGTGACTGTCCTGTATGTGAATATATAAAATCATTTTCTTTGTACTAGTTTAAGGATTGATACCATCAGGTGTGTGCACCAACATGGATGGAACACTAACTACATGTTGTATATATTGTAATGTAAATGAATAATCTCTTTTGGAAAAGGCTCCACTCATGATGCCATTTCGCAAATGCCTTCACTCACTAATTGTGGTCAGATTTTAAGGTACCATGTTCTTGTAAGGGTAAACCTACCTATCCATCTCTTTAAATGCACACGGCACACATGTTGGCTTGATCTTGTGCTTGTTTTGGGGAAAAAGTTGTTGCATTGAATTGACCCTGATTTGACAGGTAGATTTATAAATATTCTGCACAGTAAGTATATAAAAAATATGTTGGGTTATCCATAAATTTCCTGAGAGAAACTCCCCAACACAACAAGTAGAATACTTTTTGCAGCTAAAGAGATTAATTGTTTCTAGTTCTTTTTCAGAACTAGTACAAACTATAGACAATCCAAAATGCCTCATTTTTGGGCTATCAATATAGTATCCATTTAAATAGACACAAGCATAGGTTAATAACAGATACCTAACACAATCTCAATGAAATACTATGAGTAGAGAGAGCCACGGTTATATATCTGGTTTGGTGTGATAGCTAGGGCATCAATTTATTTGAAATTCCACCATCAGTATTCGTTCAAAATTGGAGGATTCCTAAAGCTCTAATCTAGCCTAGGAAAGGGTGCTTGCTTAAGAGCCTTTTGCTATTTTTACACACCTTGTACATGAGCCTCTTCTTGGAAACTCCTCATGATGCAATTCAGCCTAGCCATATAAGCAAGGTTGCATTTCTTCATGAAGTCGAGTTAGACCTAGTTTCATCCACACATGCTAATTATTATAATGAAAAAGGTAAAGTTTGAGAGGTGTTGTAGTCAAAACAAATTATTATTTGCAGATTTCGTGTTTCAACCCCTTCAAATATAGGGATAAGGCCAAAATCACCTCCATTTACAGGGATTTTGATAGGGCTAGCCTTGCCTCCATTTGCATGGTTTTTTAGGCTCTTTGTCATGCCTCTAGACTCGTTGCATCTAACAAATTGTGGAGCATAGGATTCTATTTGGAGCCAGTTCATAAAACTGGAGGCAGAGGAACTCTAGGAGGAACCCCCTAAACCTCTAAACTGGCCCTAACCCATTTAACCCCCTAAACCCTAAACCTCTAACCCCTTAAACCCTAATTCCCAATCCCTAACCCATTTAACCCTCTAAACCTCTAACCCCTTAAACCCTAATTCCCAACCCGTAACCCATTTAACCCCCTATACCCCTAAACTCATAACCCATTTAACCCCCTGAACCCTAAACCTCTAAACCCTTAACCCCTAACCCCTTAAACATTAATTCCCAACCCCTAACCCATTTAAACCCCTAAACCTCTAAAACCCTAACACATTTAAGCCCCTAAACACCTAACCCATTTAACCCCCTAAATCCTTAACCCTAACCCATTAAACGCTAATTCCCAACCCCTAATCCATTTAACCCCCTAAACCCTAACCTCATTAACCCCTAACCCCTAAAATCCTTAACTGCTAAATCCCCTAACCCCATAAACATCTAAACCCATAACCCATTTAACCCCCTAAACCCTAAACCTCTAAACCCTTAACCCCTAACCCCTTAAACCCTAATTCCCAACCCCTAACAAGTTCAACACCCTAAACCCCTAAAAACCTAACCCATTTAACCCCATTAACCCCTAACCCTTTAAAATCCTTAACTGCTAAATCCCCTAACCCCCTAAACCTCTAAACCGACCCTAACCCATTTAACCCCCTAAACCCTAAACCTCTGACCCCTTAAACCCTAATTCCCAACCCCTAACCCATTTGACCCACTAAACCTCTAACCCCTTAAACCCTAATTCCCAACCCCTAACCCATTTAACCCCCTATACCCCTAAACCTATAACCCATTTAACCCCCTAACAACAAACTAAAATAGCAGCTTTAAATCTAAACCAGACACTTCATTCTTAGCAACATGATATCTAATGAATATGATACATGGAAAAAAAGGCTTCATATATTTTCTATCACATGTCAAACTAGGTGAACAAACACATGCACAAAACACATCAAAACTAGGGTTCATAGATCAACATGTATTATATGGTATCAAACCCTTCTTGTCTCCTTCAAGGGGGCTTCCTAAGGTCTTAAAAAATACTTCCTTTTGCTAACCAAATCGATTGTTTCTTTCACACATATATGGAAACGTACTTTCCAGATCATATTGCAATAGATTCATAAGATGATATTATTGGTATTAACTACACCTTATTTGTAGACATCATTTTTATTGTAGGGGTTGGTACCTTTCTATTGGATGTGGTTGGTGATGTGAAGACTACTCAACTTCTAGTAAATATTCATACTAACTCTAACAAGCCTATCAATGCTTGTTTACAAAGGGAGACCCCTCTAAGCTTAGCTCATTGGATTCTTTATTTGTTCATGCTAATTATTGTTCTCAACTTTCCTTCTCCAAGGGGTTGAGACTATTTGCTTCATTTATTTTACATGGCCCTGTTAAAGAAGAAGAATATAGATTATCTCCACATCTTTTCCATTTTTCTAAGTTACAAATAAAAAGGGTCCAATTCTATAGCCAATAGACTAATATCCTCTCGATACACCTTTAGTGAGCTATGCATAGCAACTATGATATATTCAGAGAAACCTTTAGAAGGGAATTCAACAATGGCGGTATTGGTGTTGTGGAGATGTTATTTTGATGTAATATTTTGACCCTCATGGGCGGGGTTTTGAATCCCCAGTACCCTCCCAATAAGGTCATGATCTGGGATGATCATTAGAGCCGCCGTCTTAGGGAATTATCCTTTAGGTCTGAGGTTCGAGTCGTGAAACTAAGACAATATGGATTGTGGTGGTGTTGGAGCACAAGATTTGTGTACAATTTCATGGATTTGAAGTTGGTGCACCATATTGATATGATGGAAGACCCCAAGGGTTTGTGTGTTGTTTCTCATGCTCCCAATAGCTTCGTGTTGGCCTTTTCAGGCTTGGAACATGGGAAAATGAGAGTTGAGCGCGATGGTCTCAAGAGAACCAGATTTGTAACTTCCCATGACTTTCGCATTGCTTGCTTTGCGCTCACCTTGATGGCAGCCTTCTTGTGACTGCTAGTACAAAAGGGACTCTTATAAGGATCTTCAACACCCTAGATGCCACTCAATTGCAAGATGTAATACCAATGTATCAGTATATACGAATGTATCCTCGTAGGCCACCCCCTTTAACAATAGTAATACCCATGTCCTTTACCTAGAAGGGACTCCTTACATAATTCTCTCTTAGATCCTACCAACCATGAATTTTTTTAGTAAAATGGATGTTCACCCTACAAGATTCTATCATCATGGCCTAATATAATACATCCCTCTATGTCACCCACGATTATTGCATTAATGGTACACTATTAAATAGCAACAAAATTTGAATGGATCATTCTTTGTGTTGAGTTTCATAGATAATATAAGAGAGTTTGTTGGTCAAGTTTTGCAATTTTTCACCATACTCCTGAGAACTTTCTCCAACCATTTTCTTAATATCATTCAACTTAGTGATTTTTTGTTGTTCAATGTTTAGCCTCTAGAACTTAGCTATAAATACCACCTTTAATTTTTCCAAGGCCTTAGTTACACACTAGGTATAAATCTATATGAACTTCATGCACCATTAGAGAAGTTTCCCCCACAATGTGGTTAGGAACTTTATCAACTTAGAAACTAGCACTACAATCCTTTTCACCCTCTAGATGAATCCACATAAGACCCAATGTGGTTTTTCATCACCATTAACTTTCATAAAGTTCTTGGAACTACTATAACCATATCGTTGGTTGGATTATTCACCAAGATAAAACCTTATAGACATGTTTGAATAATTAGGCCTACTCCCCCACTTGAACTAAAATTCAAACATAACATATGCCACTTCCACTTGTATTCCCACCTTCCTTTTGTTTTAACTACTACTATATCCCAAACTACTAAGAAAAGGTGCTTTCAAGTCAAAAGTAGAATAAAAATTTGGGATTACCTCTAGGCTTTTAAAAATCATAGGGTGGTTGGTTTGGATTGGATCCACTTTTCTTAGGCTATATTATGTCTACTACTTGACCTTCCTGTAGCTCAAACAATTAGAACACATTGCTAAGTGTTTCTTACTCTTCTTTCTTTATGATGATATCTCTCTCCATAGGCTAATCAATATCTTACAAACTAAGGCTTCCTTTTAGACAATCATGATCCATCTAACTGAACGTGCTCACCTCCTTGAGCCATCACTTCTTTTTTCTCTTCCAAATTTCTTGACATATTCTCCCCACTTATTCTTCTCTCCAAGCTCTTTCCAATTATTAAATCCCCCTATTTGAACAAGTGTTTGGTATTCTCTTGACACCTTTGAAAACTTTTGAACTCTTTTACTTGTGCCTTTATGTTTCTATCCTCACCAATACTCATTTTCATTACCATAGTATTGTGATGAATCTCCTTTGTTCTATTCATCCACCACTTCTTAATTATTTCATTTTGATTTAAATCCTATTTTCCCCTCTTTAATGCATGTGCTTCCTCCATGGCACCTTATTCCCTTAGTTATTAATATGATTTAATCCGTTATAGGTCACCTCCAAGCATTGGTGCTTACACTTCCATGGTTGGAGAACTAAAAGACACATAATCCTCTTCCACCACAAAATTATTTATCCATGTCAGGATATCCTTAACCAACCTTTTATAAGCTCATTTCTTGAACTACTCCTCTTCTCTTCATTTTAAAGAACTAGTTCAACTCTACTAAAATCTCAATATTCTAACTCTATATGGTAATTAACCCAAACATATTTTTCTCTTGAGAATTTTTTATTGAACTACTACAACAAAACCAAATTATGGACATTCCACTAGATCTCTCTTCTTATATTCCAAGCCTCTGCCATGGGTGACAAATCAAGATCATCTACGTTTTCCACTTATGTTATGATAGCTTCATTAGGCGAGGGTTTTTCCTTATTTTCCATATTATATAGGAGACATAGGGTACAACTATATTTTACATATTAATCAATGTTATGCCAATGCTAAGTTGTGTACCTTTCAAAACCCTAATTTGTAGATTATCTTGATTGTTGATCTTTGTTGTGATATATCTCTAAAACTTGTGCCCTCCTAAATTTGAAATTCCCTTATTTTCCCCTTCATCAATATTGTGAATGTCGATTTGATTTCAATTTTATATTGATTAACTTATTTGTAATTGAAATATAATGAAAACACTACTACAAAAAAGACCTTTAGGGGCAGTTTAGGCTTGCGAAAGTCTTGTCAAAATCGTCTCTAAAATTCTTTTAGGGATTTAGTGGAGGTTTTTGAAAACTCCTTGGAGAGTCATGATTTTTTGTTTTTTGTTTTTGGGGAGCACTAGATACATCTAATATAAGACAATATCACAGTTATTTTGCAACATCTCACCATCACTTACAAGATCAAATCAATAAACATCAGTTGTCACTAGATTCATCTAATTTAAAAAATCTAGTATACTCCTTTTGCACCATTTACAAAATCAAACACAAATATATAAACTTTGTACATGAAATAACAATGCTCAAATAATAAAAAATTATAATTTTTCCTACTTATAATATATTTATGCATAAATTTTATCATACCAAATAAAATTTTTGTTATATATCAATAATGCTAACAAAATTCATTCCAAACACTAACAAAAACATACGAGTCCAATATAAATTCCACTTGACCTTCCCTATAGACCCATAGTGACAAGTAATGACAATAGTATTCTTTTAATAGCCAAAAGCTACAAGAAATTGCTATCCCTCATGCAAGTGAATATGACAAAGACAAAAGATAAAATATCTCGAGAGGACTCTTGAATAAAGTATATCCAATGCTAATATTTGATTATTATTACATTTGATGTTGATATTCGATAATATTGGATTATTATCACATTTGATGTTTGCCATTATTGAACAAACAACAACTATACAATGATATTAATTATTAATTAAAAAAAATAAAGCTTGAATTATCACAAGATGAAAGATGTTTGTATATTAACGTTGTGTTTGGGTTAGGTTATTTTATTTTTCTTTTAAGGTGATAATACAATTTTTTCACTGCACAACAATAGGACCGCCTCTTCTTGACCCATCTATTGATCCCCCAATTCATTAGTCTGGACCTAGAGACTGCCAGTGAATAATACTCATTGTTCTAGGTATCGTTCAACCAGGATTTCGACTGTTTTTCCTGTGGCTCAGAGTAGGTTTTCCAGGTCGGATTTCCACTGTTTTTCGTATGGCACAGAGTAGGGTTTCTAGGATGGAATTCAGTTGTTTTTTCTATGGCATAGAGCAGGGTTTCAGGTTTATAACTGTGGCCTCAAGAGAACCAAATTCGTAACTGCCCATGACTCTCGCATCGCCTGCTTTGCCCATAGGGTAGCCTTCTTTGTAGCACCAAAGGCTTTCATAGGCTTAAAGCATCAGAGGCTCATCATTTTGGCCATTGCGTCTATATTTCAAAGCTTTTTTAGGAAAGAAACAATCAAGGGAACACCATGGGTTTCCAGCCGGGTGACTACTTCAGTTGCAGTCTATACGAAATCGAACGAAAACCTAGTGGAAATGCTCGAAGACAAGATTCATTGTGCACTTGAATCAGACCCTCCCACCGAGGTAAAGTAAAAGAAAAATACCTAAGAGCTTATGATCTTGCTCTGAAGAGTTGCATATGGTCATGATTCCTTTGTATTGAATGTGTTTACAGGATCCTAAACCCTCGGGCACCATTCCTTGGGAGATCGAAGATATGCTGGGAAATCAGGTGGTTATTTTGTGGAAGAAACATGGAAACAAGGATATAAAAGTTGAATTTATGCCAGGGGACGTGGGTGACGAGCAGGAGGAGGAATAAGATAACGACCGTGATATTGCTTCTGTTGAACCCCGTGTTTATCTAACAGTCACTATTTCTAAAGGAGAAGGTCCTTTCCTCGAGTTTATTTGCACTAGGTATGCCAAAGAGGTTTCAATCGATGCAATGGCCTTCAAACACCCACAGAAAAATACAGCAGATGAAGGAGATCGAATTCCGGACGATGGACCTTACTTCAAGTGAGTATCATGATGCCTTATCTCTCTTTCTATTTTGATTTTTTTTCTATCATTCTTGTCTTCTTAGGGATAAAGGCTCTTTAGGGGCAGGCTATCAAATTTCTCCGGGTTTAGTGGTTTGGATTTTCAAGTTTTCTAGGATCCTACAAAGCTTGAGGGGTTTGAATTTTTGGGTTTCTAGGGTTTAGAGCTTTGGAACTTTAGGCTTTTGAGGGTTTTAAATATATACAGGTTCAGTTTATAGATTGGATTTTATTGATTGGACTGGATCTTATGTTTATTGGGTTGTAGCAACTTGGATGAGAGTTTACAGAAGGCCCTTCATAAATACCTGGAATTAAGAGGCATCAAGCCCATTCTAACAAATTAACTGAGCGAATATATGATTAACAAGGAGAGGAAGGAAAATATCAATTTGTTGAAAAGTGTTTTTACGAAAAAAAAAAAAAAAACACTTGCTTGAATATGCAAGCTTCCAACTTTTGATCGATAATCTATTCATGATTTCATCCATAACAATAAAAAATTTAGAACCAGGCCCCATATACAATATCTAAACCATAACAATCTGCAAAGAAGATTATATCTAATTTTCCTTTGCAGTTGTTAAAGACCAATGACAGATTAGGTCGAGAACAACCACGTAAAATTTTCATGTATGTGTGTCTGCAACACAGACTCCATAGAGAATAAGGCACATGGAACATTCACTTTGCCTAGTTGCACCATTAATACAGTTTATCTTCCAGTGTAGTTCCTTGATCATATAATTGATTTCATAATTGTGACCTTTAAACATAAACCTTCAAAATGTATGGATATCCCCAACTCAAAAAACAATTTCTAACTGGCTGGTCATTGACAGGACACCCTAACAAGCTGTCCTGTCAATGACAAGTCAATATTTTCCAGACATGTACTACATGATGCTAACATGGTGGGAAGGTTGAAAGTAATAGAAAGACTTCTTCTTCTAATCACAAAATGTGTTTTGTCCGTACAACAAAGGATTCCATAAATTCATGAGCATGCCTGGGCCTCAACAAGTGAAATGGCCAATGCTAGCATCATCTGTTCTTCAAAACTCTCGGGGACCCCATAAGGTTGTGCATTAAAGGAAGGTGGATCAGCATAATTTTCAGTATTGTGAGGAACTTCAGGTGCTTCCCAAGGTAAGTCTGAAGCTGAGGGTACACTAATTTAAAAACTAGTCCCAACTTCAACTACTTCAGAACTATGATAAAGTACCCAATCAGACATTGAGCCTTGACTTCCTTCTCTTATACATGGAGAAAATGCACGTCTGATTTTAGGTGAAACCTATATCCAACTGTCTGGTGCATGGGCCTCAGCTCTGTCACCACCTCCTATATCCACACTGTTTTTATCCTCTTTTGTGCATAACTGTTGTTGATGCTCTTCTGTCTCTCGGTTTCCATGCCCTCTTTCCTGTATATCAGAGACTGATAATTCTTGCTCACTTTTTTGGTTATGATGTATAACCTCTTGTCCCTCTATGCCACCACTTCTAGAAGGGTCTCTGCAACTTTGATGATTTTGAGAGCTTTTCCTTGCAGATGTTGAATCACTATTTAGTACTTGTCTTCCAACTAATGTTTTAACTGCACAAGAAAGGCCCCCTGTCACAGAGCTACTTGGCACAACCTCTCTTGAATCAGCTAATGTTGGATGTGACACAGTATACTCAAAACTATCCCTCAACCTAGATGTTTGATCAAGTCTAGACAAAAGAATGTTTTTCAAGGAAAAAGAAGAGGGTCCCGAGATTCTATGTGCAACATGCTCCTAGATAGAGAGCCAAATAGCTTCCATAACCATTATGTCCTCTAGGTCCAAGTCTAATTCATCGTCCCTGTTGCATCGACCAGGAAAAGGTTGGGACCTTGTATCAACAACCCCAGATGAACCATGAGTTGAATGAATCCCATTTAGATCTGACGAGGAACCATGAGTGGCATTGACCCCATTAGTATCTGATATTGCATTGTAAACAGGAAGATATTGTCTGTCAACTTCTTTAGAAGGTAGTGTCAGTCCAGCATGCATAACCTCTTGTCTTCTATGCATTCTCTGCTCCTTGGCTTAAAGCTCTTATTGTCGCATCCTTATTTTTGCTTCAACTAATTTTTGCTCTTCAGCTTGTTCAATGCCTTTCTCCTCTTGTGTTTTAGCACCTCTATACTCCACAGCATAGTTTGACGTTTTGAAAAAGGGACATTGTGTAGGGGCGATTACAATTTAGGGGCTTCATCTGCAAAAAAATTTCTATACAAATGCCTTTCAGGAAACATCTTGACCTATTAAGGCTTTGATAGTAAAGAAAACAAATGGGACACTCGTCAAGATCGACAGTGGATTCCTCTCCTCCAGGATAACAAGGAGCAAATTTGGCATCGAGAATATATTGAAAAGTAGAACGTAATCAACATCTTTGTTCTCATAGCCTATTTGGCATAAGCCAAAAGAAAGGCTAATTGTACATCAGTCAACAAAATTGACTGATCTTGGGTGTAGAGGAGAATGGCAGAAAGGCTAATTGCGCATTGTTGACTGATCTTGGAGTGCAGAGGAGAATGGCAGAGGTCAGTTGCCCTCAATGGGGGAGAACACTAGTTTCTTTAGTGTTATAACTTGAAACTTAGTGATATGAAATCAATGTCAGTGGGCAACCTGTCATCATCTCAGCTAATGAATGACGCTGGTCCTTCGTTAGCCAAATATAGTGGATTTGGATAGCTTGTGGTGGTAATCATTGCATGTTAACGAAACCATTCTGATGCTTTCTCCTGCTAATTGTTCATGTGGAAAAGAAAACAGATATGATGAATTTGAATTTCCTTACAAGGGATCAAAATTTCACAATAATATTATTTTATGAGTGTTTGGCCAAATAGGCCCACCTTCTACCTAAATTTTTAGTCCCAATCTCTAGGACAACTAAATCTAGCTTAATATTAATAAAAAATATGCTTCAAAATCATATACATGTATCACTTTAAAGTCAAGTGGGGACAATAAACATTCACAGTTAACAATATAGATTAAGAACTAAGTGTATAGTAGTGACTAGGAGAGAACGAGGATTCTTGTCCTAGTGCAGAATCCACACCTTGTGCTTTCCTAAAAATAGAAGCATCTACAGATGTAAGAAAGTGTAAATACATAAACGGCTCATCTCAAATCTATTCACAGCCTTGCTTTGTATCAACACAGTACTAGTAAGCAGCTACAATGGAGAATTTCAATATTTTTCCTATAGATTTAGCGAATCTCTTAGATGGTTGACTGATACCAATACTGTGAGTGTAAAAGATGGATTATGAAATACATCATAATAATTGTGATGAACATACGTACTTACAAATTCAACTAAAGTACCTTTTTCGGTTCTGACTCGATAAACATCTCTAGCAATTAATGGATAAAGTCACATGGACACCTGAGACTGCACATACAGGACATAGTCGAGGAACATATGTGGTAACATGTCAATTGTGATACAAGACTGTATGAGAATTTAATAAAGCCGCACAAGTAATTATATAAATGATACACAATTTTTGAAATATTGATATTAATGAACATAACTCTGTATTTTGTATGCATTTGTGAAATGTTATGAATGCATTTCAAAATGGCACTTTAAAAATTTCAGGAAATAGAAAAATGGTGCATTTTCACAAATACACATATAAAATTTCCTCACCAAACATCTCAGAAGCTTTCAATCATCTCCTGAAAATACACTTCCACATTTTTCAAGAAGCCAGATGCATTGGAGGTGGATTTTGGAAAAATATGATGTTAGAGGCAAGGTTTGAGTGGTTGAGGCTTGTGATCAGACAAAGCAATGATTTTTTTTGAGCTTTTCTAAGCCCTTCTATCCATTGTCATCACTGATGAAATTATATTTATCATTTGAGATTAGAGCATTGCAAGTGCAAACAGAATTTTAATGAGTAACCATTACAGGCTCTGTATCTGCAAGCATTATGAGGAGTTTGCAGTTGCAGGAAGTTTGTGGAATATATGTTGATTACCATGTCATTTGTGATACAATACCGTCTGTGGATTTGAATAAATAAGCACAAGCTATTCTATAAATGATACATAATCATTGAAAAGTTGGCATTATTGAACATAAGTATGTACTGTGTATGGGCTTGTGATTTAAAAGTGATAGTTTAAGGATTTCAGGAAGTTGGGAAATGGCATGTGCAGGAGAAATCAGATGTTACTATCTTCTTATGTACTATTGTAGACAACTCTCCAGTGGTTTGTTTAATGTTATTGTTGAGGAGGTTATTTTCAAAAATGTTATATGGGGAACGGTAGCCGAATTTGAATGTTATTTGTCATAGATGAATGTATTTATTGTGTTAGAACATTTAAATTAATAAGCACTTTATTTTGCATCCTTTAATCCTTTTTAGTTTGCATACACCTTTATTTTATGTGCGTGCATTCATGGATGTGAGCTCAACGATAGTTTTTCCCATTGATTTTGTTACTTAATGGGTTTGAACTTTGAATATGTTTTGGAAGATACAATTTTGTGTTATGTGTGCTAATATTTCTCAAATTGTGTGAGGAAATATCTGTTACATTTTTTTTATACTTTTGATTTATGAATAGGTTAGTTCTGGATCCATTTTCAATTCACTGTGCAACGTGAACTTGTGGATCATATATTCATAAAGTGATATTGTGTGAACTTATTAATCTCATTCTCTTCTATTTTAGTACAGTGTTTTTTTTTTATATTTTTTGAATTGTAGTTCCTTATCTTGTAAATCCTTATTCATTTTAGTATGCAGATAGATTGTGAATAGTATCTTTGTATACATCAATACACTTCCCTTCCATAGTCACCGCTTCACCTTCCAGCATTCCTTTGCGCCTCTTGGTGCAATTGCTAGTTAAATAGTCAGGTGGAAGTGTATTCTTTATCAAGTTTAATTACTATATCTTATTGTAAGTCCCTTTCATAAAAAGAAAAATAAAGTGATCAGAAGAATGGCTCTGGGCTATGGCCATGACAACAAAAGGCTTTTTGTTGGAGCTGCAGGGCTTATGGGTCTGGGCCGAGGGATACTCTTGTCTCCATCTCAGATAGGGGCACAGTTCAGCAAACGAATTTTTACTGTTTAGACGACAGAAGCATGTCTGGAACCTCTATTTCCCTAATTTTTTGTGCAATTGCAGTACCCAATTCTACAATTTTTACACCGCGCTCGATAAGTCTCACCTCCATCTCTGCCTCTATGTTCAGGGTGGATGCTACTGGCAATGGTGGAGTTATTATTGATTTTGGAACCTCTATGGCTCGCATGGACGAGTCTTCTTATACTGCAATGAGGGATGGTTTCAGGGCAGGGACTGGTAACCCAAAATCTGTAGGTGGGTTTTCTCTATTTTATACCTACTATGATTTATCAGGGCTGAAAATTGTGAAAGTCCCAATTGTGGTATTTCATTTCCAGTGCCAAGCCGATGCCTCTCTGCTAACAGTCATTCAATTTAAGGGAACCAATATTCATGTCAACTGTTGTTAACTCAGAGGCATTCCAAAGTGTTTTTCAAATATTTGCTTTATGGATCTGATTTAAATGGAATGAACTGCTTGTTGAGGAAAGTCTATAACTATATTATAACAAGGACATATATAAATGCAAGTCTTGTAAGAAATACAGTCAAATAAACAATAGTTGATTGGCATGAATAATGTATTCTAGCACAGAATTAACAGGATCAAACACTTTCCAGCGTGATCTATTGATAATATTTAATATTTATACAGGTTCAAATTTGATTCCCTATAGTGGTCTAACTAACAAATACAAGTTGCCTTAGCCAATGACTAGGTTCAAACCTGGATGCCCAAAAGAGGTATGTTATGCCTATACGTTCCTGATGAAGGAGGGCTGCCTACTCCCAAGGAGTCTTGGAAACCTCCAAGGGAGGGGCAGATAAATATCAATTTCAATGGAATAACAAAAGAAAACCCTAGAAAGAATGTTGTGGAAGAGACTTCCTTTTGGATCACAGGGGTCAGTTCACAAAAATCTAAATGAAAGGATTAGGGGGTTATACAAATAAGCAGGCCAAAGTCAATGCCTTGATTGTAGAGATAAGAGATTACAAATGCTTGGTTTTCAAGATATTGTAGTAAAAGGGGAATCAGATAATCATAAACACTAGAAAGGCAAGGCTTATCCCCAAAACTGGGAGCTTTTAAAACAACTAAAATGGTTAAAACAGGTTAGCCAGTCATTCATAATATTGAATTTTATCATATTAGAAGCACTACCATAAGAGTAACAGATTGTGTGGAAAATCAGGCACTCAAGTTGGAAGATAGAGATTTGATAGTGTTTAAAACTCCAGAGATGAACAAGGAAAAAAGCTCGGAGGTAATTTTATAGATCTTAGGAGTGAATCTGAATCAAAACAGATCGAGTCATAGAAAATAAGAAGGAAATGAGGAATACTCACCTTTGCGTTGACTAGTTTTGATAACCTTAGTATCCCCTTGGAAATATGAAATATTATCTTGCCCCCCTTGAAAGAGTGCTAACTTTCAAATGAAACACAATTGCAATAATCATTAAGGTGGCACAAGGTTTGGCCCAAATATGAAGATATGGAGCATTAACTAGTCCACCTGTATCATTTACTGTACCAAATTGGACTTAAACATAATAGGAGAGTGAAATCAATGGTGCCACCATTCCATCAGCTGTTTCCTGCACTCTGTATTTCTGCACCAAGATTTACCCCACATCTAGCCCACAAAATTCGGGATTTATGTGAGATTAATGTGAGATTGAGCAGAAGCTTGGTGACATGAATGGAAAGCTTAACAAGCAGTCAACAGAACAGTCTGATTCCACAAGCTTTGAGGAAGGATGTCTGTGAGCTGCTGGAAAGGTGTTGCAGGTGCATAGTTCTCAAGCTTCCGACTTGTTGATAAAACCTAGGGGCTTGACATTTACCAAGGGAATGGGTTCTGTAAATGCTGCAAGCATTCCAGTGGGAAAAAAAGAGGAGGTGTTGCAGACGTTCTCGGTGTATAGCCATAGGAGCTTGCAACAGGTTCAGAAACATCAACAGAAAATGAAGAAGGGTATTCCTAAGCAGTAGAAAGAGACCAATCGTCATCTTATGAAAGGCAATAGACATGACATAAGAAGAGCCAGGCCGAAGAAAAAATATTTTCATAGAAAGACTAGGATCATTCATAACAATTAGTACGTTTTAGGTATTTTTTCTCTAGGATTACTCACGCTTTCTGAATTTTCCTTTTTCCTGATTTTCTCTAGGTTATATAGGTATTTCAAATGAGTTAAAACTTTTATTCTATTGATGGGTTCCTCTAGTGATGGGACCTTGATCACAAAATGTTCTTGTACATTTTCTCTTCATGGTCCGCAGAAGACAAGTTTTCCCCTAGGAAAATCAAATTGAATCAGGTATGCAAATTTAGGTGCAGAAAAGTAGAAGGGAAACATTGTTAAAATGAATTTTACAGGATTGGTCCATTGTTGCTTGACTTAACCTTTGTGATAATAAGCTTCATCAATGTAATTCTCCATAGCGGTATTGTTTTTAATGGTGTTCTATTTTAGTCTTGTCTCCATTTGGTTCTTGTCTTCCTTGTTTGCTAGCATCCAATTGGTACTTCTGTTTTTCTTGAACACTATTTCGATTGCTGGAATGTTTTGAACGCCTGTTAGTACAAATTTTCTGATCAGAAAATTGTAATAATCACATTGAGGCTATTTGTGACATTGTTTTTGATGGCATAATGTTGGTTTAATATTCTATGCATTTGTTATATTTTTCACATTATTAGAGATTTTGATAAAGCATATGCCAAAAGTTTGTTGTTTTCTAAAATCATCTCTTTGTCGACTTTCATATCTGGTTTCTAACTATCCCTGCACGAAGAAACAGAGCAAAAGCATGACCAAATTGGGAAACTTGAAATTGGACTGTCATCTAATGCATGGATTCTGGTACATCTAATACATGGGTGCTGGCAAATTGTTCATCCTATAAAGTCTAGACTTCTAATCGTGGGCTCAGCAGAGTAGATTGTAATGCATACTAACATAGATTGGACTTCTAGAACCGCTTTGGAATAGCAGCTAGAGTTTACTTTGTGTGCTTGAAAAGGTTTCTCAGAGTCTGCAATTTTCTTTAGCGTGCTCAGTCGGGATTTCATCACTATCCTACTAATTATCTAAATGCTTGGCAGCTTGGCCACTTCATTATAATAGCTGCCTCTGGCAGTTCCAAAAGTCTACAGAAGCATTTTTGGATCGCAGTCTCAGGAGGACAGGCCAGAATCCTTTTATTTTTCTGTAAGTCCCTTGCTTATTCCATCACCATGACATAACCAACTTGTCCTTGTTGGTGGTTATTGAAACCCATGTTTGAGAGTAATTTCAAATTCATACATTATGCTATGCACATGAGGAAAATTGGTGCAAACTTCTATCTATCAGGGAAGAGCACTAATCCACTTCTTAGCCGCAGCAAGAGAGAGAGAGAGCCACGACCCCTGTTGCTTTTCTTGGAAAATCCATGTGACATAGGGGATTTCCAATGACACCTGATTTCTCGCTGCAAATTTCTGAATTAAGGTACTCTCACAATCACAATATCATAACCCTGGATGTTCAGAATTATTGTCAATAATTTGTCCCTTTATAATTTGAGTTTAGGAGTTTTAATTCAATAGCAGATTGCTGACATTTTGAGAGGTAAATACCACATTGAATTGGATATTAACAAATAGAAACCCTCAACTAAACTAGCCACAAAACCAGAAAATATCCACGTAAATTTGACATGTACAACCATCTAGTGAAATTCACATAAGTATTTCATAGAATCGACATTCTAATTTCTAACACATCAACCAAGAAAAGAAAGGAAGGAGTTATATTGTCTTGTTTGGTTGCTGAAGTGGTCATGGTGGGGTTTGGTCCCCATAACTTCTTGGGGTCGAACTCACAATAGGATGGGGTTTGCATGCATAACTGATAGCAAAAAAACAACAATAAGTCTGAAATCAAGGCAGTAATCCTATGCACATCATTTGAGCCTCTCTGTCGTGGACTATTAAATACCATACCATAGCATATCATACCATGAATCCTTATTTTTCTAATGGAAGCAAGTTTTAATTCTACTTTCCCATGTGCTATTTGGTTCTAGTGCAAGTGTCAACTTGGGGTGAAGTGGGGTATTGTTTTTTTGTTAGATACCTAATGCTTAGTATTATGATATATTGTAAATATCCTAAATATTTAATTTAGGAGAAATATGAAGAGTTGGGTGAATATGAACAACCATCAGACCTGTGGGAAGGTGAAACCAAAGGTCATCTCCAATTGCATTTATATATGTCTCTCTTCAATTTTTATTTTATTTGTAGAGTTATTCATCTCTCCCCTATTAGTGGTATCAAAGCCTTGGTGATTTTACAATAACTCCATGATCTTACCTTTTGGTTCTTTCCAATCTTCTTGGCATGATGCCTCTTCCCTTGTATGCAATACACACAACCATGAGGTGAGATCCATTGTGATAACTTTGGTGATGTCTCTCCATACAAGAGGATACGTCGAGTGAGATCCATTGTGTGCAGGTTTCTCCATACAAGAGGATACGTTGAGTAGCATTTGTCAATTCAATTCCCAAGTCCCCCACCAGAAAAATCTTAAGAATATTTGATTCATGAGGCTCTTTCCACCTCCAGATTGTGACTCCCACAGAACAACCTTTAATATTTGTGAAGCAATCATCTGCTAGTTTTTTATTTGAAGTTTGAACAACATTTTTTTATTCAAGCAACATATTTTAAAAGTATGTGTCTAGCTGGTATATTCTCACAATGTTGGTTATAAGCATCGATCAATTTGTTTGATCTTTTGTGTCACTTAGGGTATAATGTTGTAATTGACTTCCTCGGCAGTTTAAGATATAGATAATGGAAGAAAACTAAACATTTTATTATCATTTCTCTTTGCTTTATCATACCTGCTTTTGTCATTTGTCTACAGAACAACTAAGCATATCTACAATCTCTGTTTACATCAAGTCTTGGATATGTTCATCATTACTTCTAGCATCCTATTGACAGATGAAACTTGCAGCACCCAGTGAGAGAATTTCTTTGGTTGGTGTGTAGAACTTATAACATTTTGATCATACTTGTGGTATTAAAATCAAATGCTTATGGAAATAGAGAAAGTTATAAAGTTATGAATCTAGACTTGTTTTCATTTTATGAAAAGTTGATTTTTATTGTGAGTTCGTGACATTCATGAGGATTCAAACATTACTCTACAATTGTTAGATAACCACCTTATTCAGTTATGCAGAAAAGAGGAAAGGAGTCAACTGGTATGACACATGATCAACTGGCAATTTTTGTAGAGAAAACACGATTTCTATAAGAATCATCTGATCACAAGCTTGTCTTGGAACATTTGACTTGGGTTTGTCATATAATCCCAATCACCTTTATTATAATTCATTGGAATTTGGTTGGCTTCGTTGCCTTCTGTGTCTATACTTGTGGTTTTGTATTAGATTATTTGGGCTTGCTGTCAGTGTTTTTCACTTTTGAGAATGGTTTGTTTTTGTTTTTCTCTAATTATTTGTTGAACATTTTTTAAAAATCAATGTTTATTATACAATTTCAAGGACTGTCATAACTCCTCACATAATATTTTATAGAGTGCTAGCTCATTGGAAGAGAACCTGCCATGCAGGAGATTGGTGGTTCAATTCCACTTGCACCCTAACATGAATTATTCAATGATATTGTTGATTTTTTTAATTTAAATATTTTTATATTGATTTATTTTAATGGTGAGATATTTTTTTGGAGTCATTGTTTTATATTGTCTCTAGAAAGACAATATAAAACAATGACTCCAAAAAAATATAGGATTAAAGACATTGTCTCCATAAAGACAATATGTCTTTAATTCCAACTATTGTCTTTGGAGAGACAAAAATGAAATTGTCTCAAGTTAAGACAATTTACCCAAAAATTGTCTTACAACCCCCCTTTGTGTTGTAGTGCAACTATTGTCTCTGGAGAGACAAAAATGAAATTGTCTCTTGAGAGACAAAAATTCTTGTGTTATATATTGTCTTTATAGAGACAATATTTTAAGACAACTTAATTTTAAGACGATTTAATTTGAGACACCCACTTAAAGACAATATTTAAGACAATACACAAGTTTTCTTTTGTCTCAAATTAAGACAATTTACCCAAAAATTGTCTTAAATATTGTCTTAAAACCCCCCCTTTATGTTGTAGTGTGAGGTGATGGGACGCCAAATTAATTCAAGGAATTTAGCTAAGTGTGGTATTCCACTTATATTTTCAAGCTCGTAGTTTAATATTCGATGGAAGTTACACCTACTAAACCATTGTTTTCTTCGAGATTGTCAATTGTCAAGGATGTTTCAACATCAACTAATTCAATCCAATGACATAGAGAGGATGTATTAATTGACTCAGTTAAATTCCTAATAGTGCCAGAAGAGAGATATTTTCCATGCCTTTTTTTGCATTGCTTGATTCTGAAAGTGACTCTTCTTGTGAAGATTCTATTTCAAGAAAACTGTAGTATTTTTTGAGCTATTCAACTTTGAGACTGTGTGTTATTTTTGCTTGGCACTGTGTAATATTATATGTTAAGCTGAATCTTCAAGACACTATTTGCGTACCCCGAATACATAGTTTGGACAATTTTATTTAAGCATCTCTGCATCGGTAATGCCCATTTGAAGTTTAATTTAGCCAGCCCCTTGCTCGGGTCTGTCACTTATGGAAATATTTTGCAACTTGTTTATATCTTCTATGTTTTTCTTTAATGTATAATCTTGTATTAACCTTAGATTCTAGAAGTATACATTTGAGCTTCTCGGTTAATGCATTTTTCTGAAATTAATTATTATTCTCAGTAATACAATTATACCCTTCTTGGTGTAATATGGTTTTCTATATACTTGTGTATTCAGCGACCATAGGACCCTAATATTTGCCCTGTTTACAATGGGGCTCGGCTTCTAAACCTACGAGCCTATTTTACTCTAAATTTAAAATAATGAAAAATGTATAGTAGTTATGCCAAACTTCAGTTTGTGTGAAATTTTATCTAGTATTTTCTTGTTAATACAATCCTGTGTAGTTTATGGTATTTATTTATTCAATACATGTGTTCAGTAATAGATGGAAATTTGATAGTACATGTTTGATTTACTTACCGGCCTTGGCAGTGTTTCTATTTTTATATTTTCCACTGTTTATACCTTCTATATTTCCTGTCTTCACAGGGTTTTAGAGTTTTTCTAATCTTAAAGTGTTCAAACAACAAGAATCCAATTTACTGTATTTCCTGTTTAGCCTGTCATAGTGTTTCCTTCCTCTTTTACTCATAATATAATTACTTCATATTTTTGAAAATAAATACGTAACAACCTTATTTCTAACTGACAAAGATAATATATATAAATTTTCCAGTATTCTAAATGTAAATACCATTTATCTTTCACCTAATGTAACTTAACCAGTAAACTTTTATACTTATCTATGTATTCTTGTTTTTAACTGATGGTGACACCCAACCATGAGAGAGGTGATCACGTCCTATACTCCCCCCGTGCTCCACACCAGAGTCTAGGTAGCAGTTATTTTCTAGAAGTTAGACCTCAAAACCTTAGTCTAGTCTACACTCCCCTCAGGTTACAAAGCTCCACTGGTATATAACTAGCTCTGGGCAACTCTTTTCCCTACAACATTTTGTTGTGAACCCTCTTCTTATTTCTTAAACAGAATCCCTTCCCCTTCTCAGGATTTCCTTTTTATCCTCTTGGGGAAGGTAACAGTCAGAAAAATTGCCTCTTCCTTTTACTCTGGAATCTTGGAATTCTTTGACCAATCAGTTAATCAATTACTCAATGTAATTTTTATTCTTGAAATAGAATTCAAGTTTTTCTTATTAACGAATAAACATATTCATTAATCCCTTTTCACTAGCAAATTCAAATGTATTTATAGAAGTCTTTTTGACATAACATTAAAATAAATTGGGGTGTTACATCTTCCCCCACTAGAGGCAAACATCGTCCTCGATGTTTACTTCATTTCAAAAAACATTTCAGGATATGCTTCATGTATGGAGTTTTTATCATCCCAACAAGCCTTTTATGGGCTAAAGTGCCTCCATTGCACTTTAACTTGGGGAATGACTCACCTCCGGAGCATTATTTCTCTCTGATCAAGAATACGCTGAGGTTCTACTAGAAACTCGTTGTCCAGTTCTACCTACAAGCAACAGAAATTATAATTAATTTAGTTATGAATCCATCCTTTTCTAGGATTCATAATGTAAATACCACTTACATGTATTCTTTTCTAATGTATAACACGCTTGGGTTCATGTATGTCTCATTTCAGTAACGACACATGAAACAAATTGTGTAGCAATATGTGGCTAGCCAGTGCCATCCGATAAGCCACTGGCCGTATCTATTCCAAAATATGGAAAGGTCCACAGTACCTGGGAGCAAATTTGGTACATTTATTCCACCTTAAGGTGATCTTCTTGGAATTTAATTCTTACATAAATGTGGTCACCCACCTCAAATTCTCGAAAAGTTCTTTTCCGGTCAGCATATATCCTTTGCCTATCTTAAGTTGCTTTTAAATTCTATCTGATTTTTCTTATCACACGCTCCATTTCCTCTACCATGTCTGACCCAAAAATCAATTTAATTTCTAGACTGCTCTAGTTTATAGGGGTCTGGAATTTTCTTCCGTATAATGCTTCGAAAAGACTCATCTTGAGAGATTCTTGGTATCCATTGTTGTAGGCGAATTGGACAAGATGCAAATATTCTTCCTATTTTGTAGGTTGCTGCATCACATACATGTGTAGCATGTAATATTTTATTCACCCTTTCAGTCTGCCCATCCATTTGAGGATGATAGGTTGTACTAAACTGGATATGTGTTCCGAAAACCGTGAATAGCGCCTTCCAGAAAGCTGACATGAACTTTACATCTCGATCTGAGATGAAAACTCTTAGTATGTCGTGCAGTATTAATATCCCTCATGAAAATGTTAGCAATATGTACGGTGTTGTAAGTTGACTAGATGGGTATGAAATGAGCTACCTTGTTGAGTCTATCCACTACCACCACCATAATTGAATCGTTCTGTCTTTTAGTTCTCAGTAGACCTGTGATGAAATCAAGTGATATGACTTCCCATTTCCATTCCGGTATAGGAATAGGATGAAGCAATCTTGCTAGATGTTGGTGCTCCAACTTGACTTGCTTACACTCCAAACATTTGGTCTGGTATTCAGCAATATTCTTACGCATTCTAGACCAAAAATATTACTTTCTAATTGATTTTAGCATCTTCTGATATCCGAGATGTCCAACATAGGAACTCCAATGATATTCATCCAAAATCAGCTCCTTCAAGCTCATCTGATTTGGTACACATATCTTCCCTCGAAATATCAAAATTTGTTTATCATTAATTCCATAATATAATTTTTTTCTTGTTTTTCAACCTCTTTTTCTTGATGCCATAAGAATTGATACTCAGGGTCTCTCTTTGCTGCCTCTATTATTTTCTCCTAGAACTTAAATTCTTCTTGATTAAAGTAGATTTCATAGATGAAATGTAGTTTCCTACTTAAAGCATCAGCTACACAGTTCTCCTTACCTTTTACATGTTGAATGTCAAAATCAAATTTTCTTAGGAACACATTCCATCTTGCTTGGTGAGCATTTAAATCAGATCGTTTAAAGTAGCTAGTTAGGCTACTATGGTCGGTTCTTAACACAAACCTTTTCCCCAATAAGTAATGTCTTCAAATTCGAAGGGAATGCACTACCGCAGTTAACTCTAAATCATATGCAGAGTATCTCTACTTATGATCCTTTAGCTTCCTGGATTCGTAAGCTATGAACTTTCCATCTTGTGCCAATACCGCTCCCAACCCTTCCCTACAGGCATCAGTGCAGACTTCAAATTCTCTGCTTGGATCTACCACTTTTAGTATAGGAGCAGTAGTTAATAGCTATTTTAATCGTTCAAAACTGACTCTACACTCATTAGACCACTTAAATACTCGCCCTTTCCAGTGCAAGGAAGTAGTGGGAAAGGCTATCTTAGAGAAGACTTCGAAGAATCACTGATAATAACCATCTAGGCCCATGAAAGAGTGTATGTTTGCTGCGTTTTTAGGAACCCTCCACTCCATAATCTTCTTTATCTTTCCGGGGTCTACCAAGATCCATTCAACAGATATTACATTGCCCAAATATTGGATTCGTTCTTTGTAAAAATCACATTTTCTAAATTTGGCGTAGAGTTGATGTTCCCACAACATTTTCAACAACAAGCATAAGTGTTCTTCGTGTTCCTCAACTCTTTTAGAGTACATCAGTATATCATAAATAAAGATTAAAACAAAGTTATCCAAAAATGGGTAAAAGGTACCATGCATCATACTCATGAAAGTTTTTGGTGCATTGGTTAATTCGAATGGTAACATCAAAAACGTTGTTTTGGATATGTCCTTGTCCTTAATCTGTATCTGCTGATACCCAGATCTCAGTTCAATCTTGGAAAATATCGTTGCTTCCTTTACCTGATCAAAGACATTGTCTATACGTGGTAATGGGGATTTGTTTTTTCTATTCAGCTTATTAAGTTGTCGGTAATCCATGCACATCCACATCGTACCGCATTTATTTTTAACGAACAGCATTGGTGCTCCCCAAGGGGACACACTTGGTTGAATATATCCTTTGTCCAATAGTTCTTGCAACTGCATTTTTAATTATGTCCACTCAGACACAATAATTCTATATGGTGCTCGCAACACAGGCGATGCTTCGGGTAATAACTCTATAGTAAAGTCAATATCTCGTTTTGGGGGTAGTCCTAGAATATTTTCAGGAAACATGTCCACAAAATCACGAAAACCTAGACTATTATCCAACATAAGGTTATTGTCTTTAGAGTTAGTAAACCCCACCTAAATAGCATAATTTGACATCCTTTTCTAATGTATTTACCCAATTGGGATGCACTGATGGGGTGTAACTGAAGTGGTTTCTTAATTCCTTGTAATTCTTGACGAGTACCATATTCAACCTTAAAATGGATAATTTTCTACCTGTAATCTAACAGTGACAAATTTCTTTCTAACCAGTCCATTCCCAACAAAATATCATAGGAGTCTAAAGGTAGAATATTCAATTCAACAGTTTTATGTTTTCTTCCTATTTCCAGGATACAATTCGAGATTTTTGCATTAACTCCTCTTTGTGCCAGTAGCCAATTGTACCAACAAGGGAATTTTAAATTTCTGGATTTGCAGTTTACAGTTTTCAACTACTTGAGGATTTATGTAACTGAAACGTCTAGCGCCAGGATCAACCAAAATGGAAACAGTTTGGGAATATAACTTACCTTCCAGTTTTATCATAGTTAGTTGGAAATCTTCTTGTCGATCTTCTAGTGCAGCGTTAATCCTCGGTATGTTTCGTGCTACATCCCCTACTGTAGATGCCTCTTGCAGATTAGCTGTAATTTCATTTCTTCCACGATGTGGGAAATTCTTAAAGTAACGTGCCTCACCGCACACCCAACATTGTAGCAGTGGTTTTTGGGTCTGTCCATGATCTAGACTGTTGGATGCTTTAGTAGGCCTTTCATCAACTCACCATTTGGGCTTTTGCTGATTTTTCCCAAATTGTCTATTTTCTAGATTCCTTGCAGAATTTTTATAATTTATTAGTTTTCTACTTTTAAAATTTGAGGCACCTTTCTTCCCTTTCTTTGGTGGCCAACTTCTGCCAACTTCTCCTTTCGCCTTGGACTGTTGATAGCAGATTCGTGCTTTTCGAATCACCTCATCCATAGCCTTTGGATTCACGAATTCGATCCTTTCCTTCATGTGAGTAGGAAAACTACTCAAGAATCACTGTACTTTTTATTTTTCATCTCTTAAGTACGGTACGTACCTTAACAAAGAGGTAAATTTAGTGATGAACTCATCCATAGCCAGTTGACCAAACCTTAAGTCAGAAAATATCAAGATTTTTTGTCACAAAATCACTCTGTTAGGTACTTATCCTTAAAATACTGCTGGAACTCATCCCTAGTTACATTCTGGTCTTCAATTCCTTGCACATTTTTCACCTCCTCCCACCATAACATGGATTTTTCCACAATTGATAACTAGCCAAGCGAGATTTTAGCTTGATGTTATATTCATAGACTTGAAGATATTTTTTCATATTAATTATCCATGGTTCTACTACTTCCTCCGCCTTTCCATCAAAAGTAGGAGGTTTTATTTTCTAAAATTCACCCTGTAGCTACACTTTCTATTTCTTCATTTCTTGTTGTTTCGAAGCATTTCTAGACTCTCCCTCATTGTAAGTTCTATTTTTTTTACTTTGTTTAGTGCGACTCCTTCCAGATTGTCATTAACTTGCTGATGTTGCTCTCCTTCTTCATGGGTGTCCCTTTCTAGACTAGGCTGTGTTGTAGGTTGATTCTGCTTACCCGAGAGACTTTTGATTATCCTCCCTTGTTCCTTCATCAACCTTTAATTTTCACTTCGTACTCAGATCATTTATGTCTGGAGCTGTTGTATGTATCTAACAATCGATTTGTTTGACGTTGTTGTTCCTCCAGTAACCTACTATTTTTCTGGTGTTGATCCATGCTCAATTGTACCCACATCTCTGGGTTAATTTTTGGATTAGGATGAGAATGGGTTTTCCCTCTACTTCTCAGTGTCTGATGACTAGATCCTCTCCTCATTGGAACTTTTCAATAATTCCCGTCACTATGCACAGAATTAACAAAAATGAAAAGCACCAAAAGTTATTTAGTTGGCCCAATCTAGCCCAATGTATAAACCATGCTCTGATACCACTTGTCACCTATATCAAATTTACCATACATAAAAAAAATTAACTACAACACTTAATGACATTAACATAATTAACATTCACACATGGCATATTTAAATCTATGCATTAGTACATTATACTTACAAACTTATTGCATTTACATGGGCTCTACTACAGAATTTTAAATGATGATTACCCTTACCTTTTTACTACATCAGAGACCCAATAATTTATCATTGGTCAACTAAGCCTATATCATTATGGCATTTTTTTAATATTTCGTGAATTCATATACTTTGCGGATTCGAAAACCATGATTTAAAGCATTAATAAAAGGTTCAATCATTTCAATGATCCGACCTGCTGAATATGCTTGGTAGTTATCATTCACTGAGTTTTTATTGGTAATCGTGTGACTGTTGATCTTAATGTAACCTAGATCTAACGGTGGAGGTTGAAGCGGGTAGGATTAGGGTAACTACCCGACCCCAATGCCACTCATAGAGCTCATTCGGTTTGCAATATTCATCATGGTTCTTCTCTACAATTTGTTTCACCCTTCCCAGCTCTTCCTGTAGCAGCTATGGTGTTCAACCCTTATCAATGGAAATGACATCATTGGTAATCCTGCTCAGGTTTCAGTAATGTCTTTTGCTCCAGTTATTAGCTTGAAATTTTTGTTCTATTTACTCTTTTGTTAGTGAACCCACGGTATCGTAATTGCTCAGGACTATAGGATGTCTATTATTTTTCTTTCAAATTTTTCCTTTGGAATAGGCATGCAAAGCTCTGATAAATGTTTATTGTTCATTTTCTTTCTCTTGCACAGTTTACAACAAGATTTCTTAGATTAATGCATTTATGGGGCCTTAATCCCTTGCGGTTCTGGATATGTTTTGTCCAACTTTGTTAACCCTGATGAGGTCGAGGGTTTCTAGTGCCATCAAAATTTTGTTTTTCTCTTCCTTTGTTAAGTGTAACCCTTCCAGCATGCCATGAGTGATGACCTCCAGTATTGGTTTATTATCTTACTAGGCCCATGCTGAAGCATCCATTTTCTTAAGGGTTTTCTCACAATAATTTAAATTTACTTACAATCACTGCTTTTCTTTGTTACAAGTTTTTGCTGGGTTCCGTTGTCATGGTGGAATGGGGCATCCTCCCGAGTCTTGCATGGCACTTTCATGAATGGCCAAGTAAGTTGAGACTTGCCTTAAGACTAGTTATAGTTTAAAGTGAGTTTCTTTGGGGTTTTTACTAAGGGTAGAACCCTATGTATGCACAGGCTCCAGACTCCGACCTTGAATGCGCTCGTTCATGTGTGAAGGGTTGAGCATAGCCCAATCATTCTAGAATATAAGTGTTAATTCATCGCTCGTTTTTATGACTGTTTGATCTGGTTAAGAAGGAGATTGTGTATTTTTTTTTTTTGGAACTATATACAATTTTCTGTTAAGCTGAATCTTGAGGATGCTATTTGCATACCCTGAGTACATAATTTGGACAGTTGTATTTAAGCATCCCTGCACCAGTAATGCCTATTTGAAGTTTAATTTTGCCAGCCCCTTGCTCGGTTCTGTCACTTACGGAAATAGTTTGCAAATTGTCTATATCTTCTTCATTTTTCTTTAATGTATAATTGTGTATTAGCCTCAGATTCTAGAAGTTGACATTTGAGCTTCTAGGTTAATGTATTTTTCTCAATTTAATGATTATTCTCGGTAATATGATTATACCATTCTTGGTGTAATATGATTTTATATATACTTGTGGATTCAACGGCTAGAGAATCCTGATCCTTGCCCGTTTACCATAGGGCTCGGTTTCTAAACCTCTGAGCCTATTTTACTCTAAATTCAGAATAATGAAAAATGTACAGTAGTTATGCCAAACTACAGTCTACATGGAGTTTTTTCTATTATTTTCTTTTTAATACAATCCTGTGTAATTTATGGTATTTATTTATTCAATACATATGTTCAATAATAGATGGAAATTTGACAGTATATGTTTGATTTACTTACTGGCCTTGGCATTTTTTGTACGTTGATGTTTTCCACTGTTATTACCTTCTATATTTCTCATCTTCAATGGGTTTTGGAGTTGTTCTAATCTTACAGTGTTCAAACAACAAGAATTCACTTTACTGTATTTCGTATTTAGCCTGTCATAGCGTTTCCTTGCTCTTTTACTCATAACATAATTACTTTAATTAATTCATCTTTTCAAAAATGAATACATAACAAACTTATTTCTAACTCACAGAGATAATATATATAAATTTTCCAGTATTCTAAATTTAAATACCATTTAACATTCACCTCTGTAACTTAACTAGTAAACTTTTATACTTATCTCTTTATTCTTGTTTTTAATTCATGGTGCCACCCAACCATGAGAGCGGTGATCATGTCCTCTGCTCCCCCCGTGCTCCGCACCAGAGTCTAAGTAGCAGTTATTTGCCAGAAGTTAGACCTCAAGACCTCAATCCAATCTACACTCCCCTCAGGTTACAGAGCTCCACTGGTATATAACCAGCTCTGGACAACTCTTTTCCTTACAACATTATGTTGTGAACTCTCTTCTTCTTTCTCGAACATGACCCCTTCCCCTTCTCAGGATTTCCTTTTTATTCTCTTGGGGAAGTTAACTGTGAGAAAAATTACCTCTTCCTTTTACTCTAAAATCTTGGAATTATTTTTCCAATCAACTAATCAATTACTCAATATAATTTGTATTCATGAAATAGAATTCAAGTTTTTCTTATTAACCAATAACCATATTTGTTAATCCATTTTCACTAAAAAATTCAAATGTATTTATAAAAGTCATAACATTAAAATAAAAAGGGGTGTTACACCAATGCAACTTATAATGTTGAACATTGAAAAATAAATATTTATTTTGAAATTATATTAAAAAAAATATTCTTCAAACAATTGGTTGGGCCATAACCTGAAGGTTTTATTGAAACCTTTACACACTGCAATATTCATGAATGATTTTTATATATTGTAAAGTTTTTTTTTGTTCTTAAGATTTATAGGAAAACCGTTCAAAAATAAAATCCTTAAAAATAGTTCACTCATTTACTTAACTATTAGTTACTTCCCATCATAATTTGAACATGTCTTTGCATAAAAAATGGATAAGAATAATATTATAGGATTCAAATTTTTTATTGACCACCATAAATTTAGCATTGACCAATATAGGTTATAATTTTTTATGCAATTTTTCCCAAAACATAATTTCTAACTTGACTAGTAAGACTAAGTTATCTTGCAAGAATTGTTTTTCTTATTTAAATTAATTTTAATGCAATTTGTATATTATGAATTTTTTTCTCGAAAAATTTTGTTTATAATTTTTATTAATAAAAAATGTTGGAAAAAAAAATAATTCAATTGATTTATTATTTTTGTTTAGATTAAGTCGATATCATGCCTTATTAATATTCTTTTTGATCTAATACTTTATTGAAGTGATATTATAATACCTCTCCTATTAAGCTAAAATTGCAATATTTACACTCATTCATAACTACTACAATATCTCTTCGTATTAAAATTACATTTAAATATTTACACTTATAAATTAAAAATTAAATAATAATATAATATATATTTTGGAAAATACTTATTTTTTTTTTTCAAATTTCATATAAAAATTATTCTATAATATTATATATATGGTTATAATATATTTAAAGCACTGTGGGTGTGTTCACTAAGTTCATCACATATCAACTATATGTGACGTATGAGGTGGTAAATTATTTGAAGGATTAATAGAGAATATATAATTCAATAATAGATATAGATTTATTTTATTCTTATAATTAAAATATTATTTTAAAATTTAAAAATCATAATCTATTTATGTTTTATTTCATAGTTTCTTTGGAAGTTATTTTTATCCGTCATAAATTTTGATTTTTGGATATTTATAATTAAAGTTATTATATATCAATTATTTGTGAGTTCCATTAAGAAGTATATACATATATTTTTTTTAATTATATAGAGGATTAATAGAGTTTATAAAAGAAAGCGTCGAGGTTTAAAAAAGAAAATATGATTCTCTCATTAGCATGGTCATTAATTTCATTTAAATATATATATAGAGAGAGAGAGATTTTAAGTATATAAGAGATTAATAGAATTTATAAAAGAAAGCCTGTTATATTTGGGAAGAAAACTTAATATTTAATGTTTAGTTGGTTTTTTTTAAGCATGTAATAAACATAATAATTCTGAGTCCGCAACCAATTTTCATTTTTATTTTTAATATTATTAGTGAGACATTTTCGTCAATATTATAACTATAATATATTTTTCATTTTTTTTCACAAATATAATGAATTTGCATATAAATAATTATTTTTTTAATAAATTTATATTAAAAACTAAACATTATTAACCAACAAAAATTATGAGGCAAATGCTAGTATATATTACAAGAGAGTACTTTTTAATATTTAGAGGGATCTCTCCATTCATATTACTGTTTTTAGCCAAGTTCAAGTACATGGTCTCTTTTCGGTAGAGATTAATAGACTCTATAAAATAAAGGTGGTTGTGCCTTTGGAGAGGAACCTAACCGCCAATGATAAGTATTTTTGGATGTAATGAATACAATAATTACTATACTAAATCCAATTCCCACACCTATCATTAATGCTATTAATGAAACATTTTCATTTACATGATTCAACCATGCTATTTTAGCATTAGTATCACCATCTTCACTACTCTTATCATCATGGATTTCAATACTTTTATTATCATGGATTTCAACTTTTATGCATGGAGATAATGGAATTCCATATAAACACTTATTCATTTCAAATGAAGTTACATTGAAATAGGAAAATTGTATATCTGGTGGAATTGGTCCACAAAGATTGTTTTTGGTCAAGTCCAACTGCTCCAAAGAAGCTATCTGGCTGAGAGATGCAGGTATGTGCCCTTCTAACTGATTTCCAGATAAATTTAGCAATCGAAGAGAACTTAGGCTTCCCAGGCTTATAGGTATTTCTCTAGTAAGATTATTGTTTGACAAGTCCAATATTGTATTTGCAAGTAACAAATATGCCAAAGTATACTCAAAACCTTTGATTTCAACTTTAATTGTCACATATAGTGTACCAACATCAAGTTGTTCAGATCTACTTACTGTAAATCCTTGAAGTTTTTCAAGATGTGATGGTATTCTTCCATTAAATTCATTGTTAGATAAATCTAACATCTGCAATTTTGTTAGATTTGTGATCCATTGAGGAATATTACCAATAAAATTGTTATGAGCAAGACTTAAAACTCGCATACCTTTAAAATTTGAGTAATGCTGAGAAAGCTCACCCACCATTCAATGCATTCTCCCTTAAATCAAGGACCTGAAGACGGGTGCAATTGGCCAAAGATGCTGGAAGACTTCCATAGAAAATATTAGAAGAAGCAGATAAAATTTCCATATTCGCTGGAAAATTTATATCCAGATCTCCATTAAATGAGTTCTCGGAAACAGTAAGCCTTTTTAAGGAACTGCAATTATAGATGGTTTGCGGTATTCTCCCCAATAGAAAGTTGTTCCTCAGATTTAGGTCTGTTAATTTCAGACAATTGCATATATCTTCAGGAATTGGCCCTTCTAAAGTGTTCTTTGAAAGATCTATTGCCTCAAGTTCAGTCAGTCTTGTAATGGATCTAGGGATGCGACCGATGAGAAAATTTGACTCAAGAAATAGGTACCTCAACTGAGTCAAATTGGCAACTTCTGAAGGGATGAAACCTCTGAGATTATTTGAATGAAGATCTAAGCGGGTTAATTGACTCAAATTGGCAATGGCTTGAGGTATGTAACCTGTGAGGCTATTTCGACCAACATCCAAGACCTTTAGAGAAAGCTGAAATACACTCATGGGCACTGAGCCGTGAAGTATGTTCCCACCCAATTCCAACATCAGAAGATTGCTGCAATTTCCTATTTCGTGAGGGATAGAACCTGAAATGGTCCCTCGAACTTGAGGATAATAACTTGAACGTGGACTATCAATAGACAAGTGTTTAAGCTCTCTCAAATTACCCAGATAAGGTGGTATAGTACCTGACAATGCGTTACTCCCCAGGAACAGATACTTCAGAGAAGAGCAGTTACCCAAAGATGGAGGAATATTGTTCTCCAATTTGTTAGATTGTAGGTCGAGGTGCTCCAGTTTCTGGAGCAAGCCCAATTCAGCTGGAATAGAACCCCTGAACTTATTTGCGCTGACGATAAGTTTTCCCAACTCTTTAAGCTGACCAAACTCTTGTGGAATGCTTCCGCTAAAAGAGTTATTAGAAACATCGAAACTGCGCAAGAAGGAGAGGTTGCCGAGAAATGCCGAAAGGGTACCTTGCAGTCCTTTATGAGGAAGGATAATAGCAACTACCCTTTTACTGGGTTGTCTGCAGGGCGTACCATTCCAGAGGCAGTCATTCTCTGAATCCTGATCGGTACTGCAGGAGATACCAGTCCACGAGCATACTTTTTCCGCCTTCTCAGCCTTCCAATCGGAGAGCGATCCAAATGGATCAGATCTGATTGCGTTTTTCAGGGTCAAAAGGGCCTCCACGTCCATTTTATTATAACCGTCCATGGGATCCATGGTCGATGATGGAACTTCATTAACGTCCTCCAGCATATGACGTCCATTCGAAACAAAATCTTGAGGAACAGAATGAGGTTGGCCAGAAGTTAACCCCGAGAGACCATCATCGTATAAACCCTCTTCCCTTTGAGTGTGGGAATAACGCAGCTTCCAGGTTGAGTAACTAATTTTCGGTGTAGCTACAGATACTGCCATGATAACAAAGCACAGAAGCATACGAAGAATAACAGCTTTATGCTCCATTTTTTCTCTTTCAAGCACTTCAGTTTTCTTGAAAATTTGTGACTTTTGTTATTGCCGTGCCGGCGCACACATATATTTATATACAATATCAGCAGCTTTCTCTATAACGTCCTTGGTGTGAGAGCGAGGAAAGTGCAAGGCAATAACAAAGAAAAGGGGCAGAACGGTAAATGGCGGCATTGACCAGTACACAAAAACCCGAGGAAAATAGCGTAGGTTATAGCAGTTTCCTTTTTTTTTCAGTCAAGAAGCGCGAAGAGACGGAGAAATAGCCGCATTGACGTGAAGCAAGTGGCGTATTGACCCAGCTTATCTGACGTTACAAAAGGCAACATAAAGAAGTCCGGAAATGCTGCAAAAAATGGAAAACCGGTAACAGAGAAAACGACGTGCGTGTTGGTCCGGAGTCTTAAGTGCTCTTTCAATACGTCCATTTCACATTCTCTACAACTGTCCATCAACTTTTCCATCTCACACACGGCACCCCTTGAGCTGTCCATCCACTTTTCCAACCCACCCACGGCACGGCCAAGACCACTGCCAACGACGACCTGGAGTCAATACGTCCATTCAACTTTAGAATCTCCCGCTCAATACGGCGATTCACCTCATTGCTGTTGGGCTGTGTGCTGCTTTCTGTGTGTGGCTGAAGAGCCATTTCACCCTCACCAAAACTCAAACGTCCCAACAGCACACCTGTTGAGTTACCTAGATCTTGGTACAAATAAGCTTAGTGGTGGTATATAAGGAGCCCTTACAAATTTGAGCCATCTTGAATCACTTTCTTTGGGGAACAACAATCTTAGAGGTACAATTCCAAAAGGGATAGGAAATCTGATAAATCTTACATTTATATATTTGAATTAAAACATTCTAAGTGGATGTATTCCACATAGCATAGGACAATTAGAAGCTGTGATTCATATAGATATACATAATAATAATATTTCTCGAAGTAATCCAAATAATATTAATGGTTTAGTTTCACTTCAGTGTTTAGAAGTATCTAAAAATAATTTAGTGGGATCAATTTTTGAAAATATAGGTAATTGCACTTCTATTATTACTTTCTCTGCTTACTCCAACAGCTTGTCAGGGGCTTTGCTCACATCTCTAGGAGCTTGTACCAATATCGAGCTATTTGATTTAAGTAAAAATAGATTGACAGGGGAACTTCCTGCTTACTTTGCATTTTTTCAGAACTTGAATGTTTTAAGCATTAGTAATAATAACTTCCACGGTGTCATTCTTGAATGGATAACAAATTTTACCAAGTTACATTTATTGGATTTATCCAATAACAAATTTAGTGGGAAAATCCCATGTTCTCTGGAGAGACTTCAAGGTTTCGCAATCAATGTATCTTTGCAGAAGAATGAGGTTATTTCTATGATTCGCTATGCCCCAGACAACACAATATTTGAGGAGATCACAATTCAGATGATAGGTAGTGAGTATAATCTACCATGTGTGCTACTTCCCTCATTATCTTTGATTTATCTGGAAATAATCTTATAGGGAAAATACCCACAAGCATAGGATGTCTAAGTAGTTTGTATTTGTTGAATTTATCTTGGAACTATTTGGAAGGGACAATACCCACCTCTCTTAGTAACATATCTACTTTGGAAGTGTTGGATTTGTCAAAAAATAATTTGACTGGACCAATTCCGGAAGAACTCTCTAAGTTACATTCGCTGAGGTTTTTAAATGCTTCATATAACAATCTTTTAGGGTTAATGCGATCACACACCCAATTTTCAACTTTCAATGCATCTTCATTTCAAGGAAATCTGGGTTTATGGGGGTGCCCTTTAGATCCACGCAATCAAAAAGAAAAATAAACAAATAAAGATAATACTAGTGGAAATATTGACCACATTAAAATACAAAGATAGTTGTATCATGTAAATGAAAAGATATCATTGATAGCATTGGTAATGAGACTGGGAATTGGGTTTGGAAGTGTAATTGCTATCTTCCTGGTGTCAAAGAGAGCTAGAAATTGGGTATTTGGGAAGTCTCCTAAGAAAACCCAAATCTTTTAGGGCATGTATAGACCTTCTATGTAAACAGAGCATTATCTCTTACTAAATATGAATAAAGAAGTCCATTACTATTTTGAGAAGGGAATCAATGATTTGAGAAGCATGCACTTTCTTTTTTGTTTGCAAAACCCCGTCGATCTGGTCTCAGTGTGTTGAGAGGAGGTGGCTTTTGTAGATCACTCCATTGCTGGATTCCTTCCTTCATTATGGGAAAGGATTGCTTGATTCCTTCCTTCCATTATGCCATTTCTGTAATCTGCTATGTTTTGTTGCCAAAGTGGGGAAACGTTCTGGGGATTGTTGTTACTACTAGTCCCACAAAATGGCTGCAAGTCGAAGCAGGCACCAATAAACTACAATGGCATCTGTTAGCCACCTGTGAATTTTTTGTCAAGAAAACAGGTGGCTAAATATTTTTCCGAGCCTTCAAGAGATACTTTTCCTATGAAAATCTCTCATCCTTGAAGCCTCTGTGTGCCCTTTACCTTTGAAAATATCTTCACTGTTGTTTCCATCAAAAAGGCCTCACTGTCTATGAAAAAATTATGCTCAGAAAGACCTGCATTTGCCCCTTTGTATCCCTGCAAATTTCCCCATTTTAACCCTTTTTCCCTTTTTTTCAAAGTTCGCCTTTAACCCCCAAAATTCCTTCCTAAGCCTACTAAATCATTCCATCTCCCTTTTTAACCTCACAAATACCCTTTGTTTGGCCTAAAAATCCATTTTTCCCTCTACCGAAAACCTTTGTTCAGCCTTAAAAACTCTATTTTTAAGCTAAAAAACCAATTTTTTACATATAACAGGCTAGCCCCCTTCAGCCCAGCCCCCAACCACTTCCCCTCCATGCACCCAAGCGCTAAAACCAAGCGCTAAAGCATTTGGCGCTTATCGGAATCAGAAGTTGAACGGACCACGCATTCCTTTTATAAATTGATTTCTTCCGATGCGATAGTGTATTTGCTCTGTCGGCTTTTGGAGCATTACCAGCCGTTGATATGAATAGATCTGACAGTCCGCGCAGGTCTTATCGCGCCCTAATCACATTTCTTTGTAAAACCCCCGATGGCCATCTCCAATGTCGATTCACTTTTAAATCCGACGGCCATCGCAACACTGCCTTCATCGCCAATCAGAACTTTTGGTTATGCCACCCCTCCGATCCCCTGATTGGCGACCTCCGATTGAATCTAAGTCGTCCATCCATTCAAAACCAATGGCCTGGATTTCTTCTTGCTCTGCCCTGCTCCCCCGATTGGTCACCCTCTGATCCAATCACAATCGTTGATCTGTCGCCGATCCAATGATCCAGCTGTAATCGCTTCATCGCCCATCAGAGATTTGGCCCCTGCCTTCTCCGGTTCCGATTAGATCCTGACCGTTCATTCCTTTTGATTCGACGGCCAAGATTTCTCCTGCCCACTAACCATATCCTCCGCCTTTGTTCTCTCTCTCCAGATCTCGACTGTTCATCACATGGATTGGACGGTTCATAATGAAACCACCTTTCGTTAGCCCCCACTCTACTGTCCACGCACATTCTCGTATTGCGCTCCTCCATCACCGTCGGATCTCACGGGCCCAGATCCAATAGCCCACATCAATATCACGTAGTTTGGCTGTCTGAAGTTTAACATTTCAAATTCACACGATATGGGTGGTTTTTGAAAGCCACGTGTCAGCCGAAGATCCATATCGCGTTCGACAAGTAAAAACCGCTTCACCTGCATTTTGCCGCGGCAAAACAGCTGTTTTTCCCGCAAAACCACTTCCCCACTTCCCCCCTCTGAAATTCCATCTACAGATCTCGATCGTTGACCTGTACAGATCAACGGCCCACAATGCATCTCACGTTCCATTCGTTGTTTTTTATCGCGCGACCATTGAACTCCATCACATTATCGCAACCATCAATCTCCTCCTGAGATCTAACGGTCCTGATCAAATCGCCCTCCGCCCATGACCGGGTCCCACCATTCAATACCATCTCGTTGCATTTTCATACATTCTCAGTTTATTTCGTCCAAAGGCCCAAGCCTTATGATTTTCATTAAAAATTATTTCTTCCGCCCAGCATCAGACTTTGGTGTTATAACATTGATCTTTTAATGTTTTACATTAAACCTCATATCATTCCGTGACTTTAATGTTTTATATTAAAGTTCATTGCATATCGTCCAACCTTCCAAAGTCATTCCATTGGGTAATCTCCACTATCAATCATCACCTCCAGATATGATCGAACGGTCCACATGCATTTCTCCACCATACCTTCATCTGATCATTTTCCACTGTTTCACTGCATTTTTCACCAGTTTTCCCTTGCATCCACAGCATTTAGCGCTGCTGCACTGCCATTCTCACGGCATTCCACAACATCCATCCTCGCACCGCATGGATTTCTTAACATTGTTTATGTCTTTTTGCAGGGTTACAGGCAGTGGAAACTACCATTGCTCACAGTCACTATCATAGTGACACAGAGTGCAGAGAAGGATAAATTCAAGAGCAAAATATTGCAGAGAAATGTTTGGAAAGGTTACTAAGTGGAATTTGTCATTAAAGAACAAGGTTTAGCTCTGTAAAACCTCTCCAACATCATTAAAGCTCAAATTTCACAGACAGAGACAGTCACGAAGCGGCAAAGAGTATCAGTGGATAATTAAAGAGTTTTGAAAGCCTATAATTGAAGATGTTAAGCTTTAATTCAATGTTTAAAAGGCAAATGTACCAGATTGAAGACCTCAGGATTAACACAGAAGGCCTGATGAGGCCTAAAGCACAGAAAACTATATTGACAGTGTTTCACATCAGCGGAAGTTTCCCTCCTGAGAAAGGACACAATACCCATACTATTTTTATTATGTATCGTGTTCCTAAGAAGGTTTCTACCCTAACAGAAGTCCTAATGTTGCCAAAGCATTTGTTATGCAGTATGGCAGACCTGAAATCATTGATCTGCCTTTTTGTTTATTCACCAGACTACTGCAGAGTACTACAGCCGAAAGTACATCAAAGAACATACCTGGAGTAAATTTCAGCATGTCGAAGACCACTCTTTCATCCAAAGAGTACCAAAAATCAATGCATAGATATTAAGACAGAATGGGCCTCAACCCTCTTCTTCTACTCTGTTTTAATGTTTCATTTAGTGTTTCATCTACCTCCTCTGCCTCTCTTTCAGCTATAGAACTCATGAAGAAACTCATTGTAAGGGTTGTTGGTTGTTGATCGGATATCTACGAATTGTAAGCTGTTTCTCTTGAGATATAGTTCTCTGTGTAAAGTTATAAGAGAGGCTAAGGAAGATGTTTTCAGACTGAATATTAAGCTGTTGGCAATGTTGTACATGACTGGTGTTCCTCTTTAATAGACAAGCACATTTCTTTGGATCCTGATTTAAAGCAGTGGTGATGTTTTTTTGCCTTTGTCTCTGTTTTCCTTTGTAATTCATCACATTTCATTTCTCAGGTATGCATCAGAAATCTGGCTTAGGATATACCCTTGCATGGTACCCTATGCTTCTGCTCTCCCTACCTTTGATGTTTTCTACTGATTGTGTTATCTGAGCACTGATTCAAGATAATTTAACCAGTGTAGTGGCTAATATTTACTGCTAGCTGATGTATGAATTAATGAATCTATTCTTAGATGTTCTTATTTGGTTTTAATTGAAAGAATTGGGATACTGGGAGTTTAGAATGTTGATTCTGTCTCAGTAGGGTCTTTTTCAATCAATTGAACCTTTCTATGTTCGCTTAAGTTGGATGTCGAAGCATTGAAAGTTCAAAGCCTTTCTCTGTTCTCAGGCCTTCACCTTTGTGTTTAAATCTTTAATGTTTCCTTTGTCTGAAGAGTTAACCTTTTAGGAATTGGATCATAGGTGTTTAATGGCATGTCCTGTCCCTAGATATGATTCCTAACTGGTCACCTTGGACGTTTCCTTGTTATTCCCCTTATCCTTATCATTTCATACCGTACTATCATCTTTAAGATCCAATGCTTTAGATGACTAGCCTAATTAAAAGCCTTGAATACTGAATAGCAAGTAAACCCTTTTCTGACTCCATTGCCCAATGGTCTCGAGTGTTCTGTGAATTACCTTTCCTTTGCCTAAAATCCTCTTTGCTCATCCTTGTCTTGTATTGAACCCTTCCTTACAGTTTCCCAGCAACCAAACAAACAAACAAAACAAAACAAATCTCGTGCCTTATAACTAGCCTAAAACTTTCAAAACAAGCTTCAAAGACATATACCTTTGCCTATATAGAGAGATCCCTCTTTGGACCTAGGACAGCTAGATCCTGAGATCTAAAAGTGGTTCTGATGTTGTCTCATCTTTTGCTATTGCCAAACTTGCCAAAACATGGGAACTCCAACATAATGGTGACTTCACTCGGGAAATTTGAGTGAAACACACCTTTAAACACTTCCAAGACTCAAAGGAGACCATAGTAGCCTTAGTTTGGTGGTTAATAACTGTGGTGGACAGTATACCTTCTTGAAACATTCTAAACCTTCCACTTGGCAACTCCATAGTTCTTCAATGGTTAAAAGACTCCATTGGTGATCAACAGGCTTGCTGATTATCTTGGTTTACATAAAACTCCATTGGGAGTCCTACCTCCACAACAACATTAGCCATATTAGAAGTAATAAGTAGGATTAATATGCTTTGTTTGAAGACAACATTCTGGCTTCAAGAACCATTCATACAAGAGCTTATCCTAACCCAAACCCACCTGAAATAGTTGACAACCCTGAGAGCATTCTTAGGAAATCTCCTATGCCTAGAAAACCAACTATTTCCAGACACATCCATAGAGCTAACTCTGCACCAGAAGACTTTACAGCTCTATCAGACCCTCTTTTCGACCTAGATTTACTGAGCAATTTACCTAGAACTAGATCATTCAGTGTTCTAGACCAATCAGACCTTGAGCCTCCTGGTTCACCATCTCACCGTGGTTAACACATTAGGGATAGAGAGACTCCCCATCTACACCTCTAGATATTCATTTCATTCAAAACTTGGCGCTTGGTCATCCTAAATCAGCTCAACAGAGTGTTGCTAGTCCTAGTATTCCTGTCATCCACATACTTGCTGCTCAAGCCAATCCTTTACCTCCTCAAAACATCATTATGGCAGCCTGATACGCACCTCTGGTGTTACCACAGCCTTTAGTACCTTTACCCAATGATTATCAATCAAAAATCCCTCACTTCACTGCAAAAGAGTCTACCACATCCCAACACCATGTAGATAGGATGGAAGATTCCTTTGACTATATGGAGATAGATGATGAGACGGTCAAGATGAGAATCTTTGCCTAGAGTTTAGGAGGTGATATGAAGAAGTGGTTTAAAGGCCTACCTCCTAATAGTATCCATGATCTTCCCTCTTTATATCAAACCTTCATAAACAAATGGGAATTCAAGACCAACCCTCTCCAAATCTTAGCAGAATACAAGAATCTTAATAGAAATGTAGGAGAGAGTGTCCATGACTATTCTACAAGGTTTAATAGTGTTTACAACGCTTTTCTTCCACATATGAAACCCCCCCAAGGTATGGCTCTAGTGAAATATCCTGAAGGCTTTGATGTTAACATGGCCTACCAGCTTAGGGAGAGAGATTACAACACATTGGAAGATATGCAAAAAGGAGCAGTGAGTGTAGAGGCTGACCTGATTGAAAAGAAAGCCAGGATGAGGGCTGAGAAAAGAGTAACATATAAGGATGACACATCGGCTTCCGCATCTGATCCCAAGTATGATAGTCTAGCCAAAAACGTGGAAAGGCTACAACAAATGATGGAAAAAATGATTGTCATAGTTAGTAATCAGAATAGAAACCAAAATCATAGCCAGAACAAGAAATTTAGGAGAAACAATCCCCCAAACAGACAGAGAGACTCTAATCAGCAAGTCATACCCCCATTTCAAGAGAATTTCCTTGATGAGGATGAGAGGATAATAGAAGAGTCAGAGGGAAACACAATAAATATGTTTGAAATAAACAACTCAATCCACAACTGTTCTACAGAGGAAGATCAGACCTCACACTCACATTGGGATGAGGAATGATTAGAATCTGAGGATTACAGGCTAGGATTTGAAAATTCCATCATGTAGTTCAGAGAACAGTATGAACTTAGAAGCAAAAAGAGCTTAGAAAATTCCAAACCAAAAGCTTCTAAGATTACCACTAAGAAAAGGCCTGAGAAAACTTCTAAAGTGACTACTGAAAGTAGCAATTCAGCAGTTGAGAGTTCTGGGAAGAACAAAGAAAAAGACAGCCAAAATACTGATAAACAAAGTCAACCAACTAGCAGCACTAGCACTGCAGCTAGTGTTCCTGATAAAACTGTTGCAAACACTGTACATATTGAGAATCAGCATACTGATTCTGCCACTAAAGTATTGGCTAACAAAACAGAGTTGAGTATTACAAAGAGCCAATCTCCCTTCAATTTGGAGAGTGAGATTGCTAAAATTAAAATCTCTATCCCACTCTTTGAGTTGGCTGCTCAGGATGTATATAAAGGCCAAATTTTGAAGGCATTAAATCTAGGTGAAAATAGTGACACTGTCAATCTGAGTGACGATCAACCAGCCCTCCTATTTGGTCCAAAGATAGAAGGTAAGTTTCAGGAAGGGGTAGTACCTCCTTTCTATATCAGCCCTAATATCCATGACAAGATCCTTCACAATGCAATGCATGGCTCTAGGGAATCACACAACCTAATGCCTAAGGTAGTTATGGAGAGGCTAGGCCTAGAGATAACCCGTCCTTATAAAGATTTATATTCCTTTGACTCTAGCAGAGTAAAATGCCTTGGCCTAATCAAAGATATGTGTGTGAACTTGACCCAGATTCCTGCCAAATGTATGGTTATGGATGTTGTAGTGGCAGATGTGCCACCTAAGTATGGCATGTTACTATCGAGGTCATGGGGAGCCAAGCTGCAAGGTACAATGCAGATAGATGGCTCATATGCCACAATCCCTGTCTTTAGCCAGCTTAGGAGACTGTATAGAGAGGCATAAATGAAATTCATGGTTAGCAGCCCTGAAAAGCCTAAAAATTCACCTCTGTACTCTGTACATATAGATCTGGACTCCTTTATCCTTTGCAACAATGAATCCATAGACGAGCCAGAGCTAGAAGACAGAGATGCAAACAATAGGGTAGAGCTCCTAGACTTTAACATAATGGCCACTCTAGACTTAGAATAAAAAGAAGAAGAAACCCTTGGACGGTGCACTGAATCTAAAACTCAGAGTAAACAAGAACAAGACTACAAACAGCCAAGTAGTCGTCTCTCTGAACTCCATACACATCATGAAGAACAAAACACTACGCACCACGATGTAGACCCCATATTACCACATAACAGTGAAACCAGCGTTAGGGAAGAAAATGATGTTAAACCTAACAACAGTCCCTTATGGAGAATTAATTTAGATGGGTCTTGCACTAGAAACACTGTTGGAGCGGGAGTGTGGTTACATAACACAAAGAGTGACTATGCAGAGATTCATGCCTTCAATCTGAACTTCAAATGTACAAACAATATCGTAGAGTATGAGGCTCTCATCCTAGGCTTGAATCTGTTGAAAAAACTTGGAGCCCGAAGGATAGCTATGCATGGAGACTCTGAGTTAATCATAAAACAAGTGAATGGTGAATATACAGCTAAACACCATAGATTGAGAGCGTACAGGAATGATGCTACGGATTTACTGAAAACCTTTGTGGAATACGAACTGGTGTTTGTTCTTAGGAGTCAGAACGTAATTGCAAATGGATTAGCCTGCATAGCTAGTTCTTATCATAAGTCTCCCAGTGACAAACAAATCATCGTTCAAATGAAATATAGACCTGCAGTGCCTGATAATGAGAAATATTGGCAGGTCTTTGAGGGCAACAAGCAGATAGAGGATTTCCTAATTGGCAAGAATGAGTTTGATTTCTCTGATTCAGACTCTAAATCTGATGAAAGCTACCTGAGTGAAGAGCCCCTGGATGAAGAAAAATCACCCCATAGCGTAGAAATAAACACGTTAACTGAGAAACTTGGAAATCCAACCGAAGAATATAAAAACGCAGGAAAAGAGGAAATTGAGGTGTTGCAGTCAAAAGATAAGAATATACCCCGAGGACTGGCACCTTTAGAGGACCTTTTTTATTTTGACAATGTAGCAAAAAAACCCACTATAGAACACTCAGACTCTGATGTCAAGGAATGCAACATAGGCACTGAAGATAAGCCTAAGATGATTAATTTGGCTAAGTCCTTGCCCGCAGACATGAAAAAGAAGTATATTGACTTATTTAAAGAATTCATTGATGTGTTTGTCTGGAGCTACGAGGACTTAAAGGCCTACGATACAGACATTATATAGCACAAAATCCCTTTGAAAGAAAACCAAAAACCCTTCAGACAGAAACTTCGCAGAATTAACCCGAAACAACTACCTCTAGTTGAAAAGGAAATAAAAAAGATGTATGAGGCAGGAATCACAGTTCCTGTGAGGTTTTCCAATTGGGTTTCCAACCTTGTAGCTGTGAGGAAGAAAATAGGCGAGATCAAACTGTGCATTTATTTCAGGAACCTTAACAGAGCTTCACTTAAAGACAATTACCCCTTACCAAATATGGAACACATATTACAGAGGGTAGTTGGCTCAAAAAGGATCTCCCTGTTAGATGGTTTTTTAGGCTATAACCAAGTTTTAGTACTCCCAGAAGACCAACTCAAGACTGCCTTCACCACTCCATGGGGCATGTTTATGTACGTAAAAATTCCTTTTGGACTGATGAACGCCATTGCAACCTTCCAATGAGCAATGGACTTAGCATTTTCGGAGGAAATAGGGCACTTCATTGTCATCTATCTGGATGACATAACAGTCTATTCCAAGACTGATGAGGAATGCCTAAAACATCTGAGAAGAGTTTTTGAAAAATGTAGAAGGTTCGGTCTGTCATTAAATCCCAATAAGACTGTATTCGGGCTTCAAAAGGGAAAGCTTCTTGGCCATATTATATCAGAGAAGGGAATTAAAATAGACCCGCGGAGAGTTGAGGGAAAACTACAGATTACACACCCGAGAAACATAAAAGAGTTACAGTCCTTTATTGGGAATATTAACTTCCTAAGGAGGTTTATTCCTAACTTAGCTGAGCACCTCAGGAATATGACAAACATGCTGAAAAAAGGTGTAGGGGTTAAGTGGACTGTAGAGGCTAAAAAATATTTTGAATCAGTTAAACTTGCACTCACCTGGGCTCCTGTCCTAATTAGTCCAGATTTCTCAAAAGATTTCCTGATATTTTCATTTGCCTCCGAGCATACAGTGGCTGCAGTTTTGCTGTAGAAAAATCTAGAGGGAATGGAACAGCCTATTACTTTCTTCAAAAAAGATCTGAGGGTTGCACCCTTGAAATATAACATAATGGAAAAACAAGTCTATGCCTTGGTAAAGGCCTTGAAATACTTTAGGGTGTATATATTGCATTCTCACATCATTGCCTACGTCCCAAACATAGTGGTTAAAGACATTTTGTCCCAAGATCCGGATGGAAAGAGGGGCAAATGGATTGTTGTGATATTAGAATACGACCTGGAAATAAAACCCACAAAACTGATCAAAGGTCAGGGCTTAGCTCAACTAATGGTTGAATCTAAATTACAAGCCCTTGACATAAACATGGTAGATGCCCTAGATGAATAGGAAGGATTTCCTGATCCTATTGTTGAGGAACAATTTCAAAACTCTCCTTGGTATTCTGACATCTTGTATGTGCTCACAAACCTCAATGCCCCTCTTGAATTATCAAATACCAAGGCCAAATTTCTAAAGTTAAAAGCCAAAAACTTTTTCATATTGAATGAATGTTTATACTAGAAAAATGCAAATGGTCTATTGCTTAAATGTTTCCCTGAAACTGAAGCAGAGAGGATTAAACAGGAGTTCCATGCAGGAGAGTGTGGAGGCCATTTAAGCTAGAAAGCCACTACTAAAAAAATACTCAGAGCTGGCTATTACTGGCCTACACTTTTCAATGAAATCCATAAAATGATAATTTCCTGCCATAAGTGCCAGATTTTGTAGGGCAAAAGAAAGCTCCTCACTTTACCATTACAACCCGTTACTGTTGAGGCTCCCTTCCAACAATGGGGCCTAGATTTCATAGGATAAATACACCCTTCATCCTCTGCTCAACACAAGTGGATCCTTACAGCCACAGACTATTTCACAAAAATGGATAGAGGCCATACCTTCTAGGAATGCCATAGATTCTGTTATCATTAAGTTCCTAGTGTTAGCCACCTATAAATTCTGTCATGTCAAGTGGTGGCTAAATGATTTTGGATAGCCTTCAAGAAACAATTTCATTACTAAAAATTTTGATGCTTAAAGTCTTTTGATAATATCCTATCCTTTGGATAATCGTCATTACTTTTCCCCTTTTCAACTCAGAAATTCTGTTGTCATTACATGAAGAAAAACTGCTACAAAATCCCATTTTCTCCCTTCCTTCCACCACAAAACTAACCTTGTTTTCTCTCCTCTTTTCCCCATAAAGTCCCTCATTTCATGTTTTCCCCCTTTCCCCTCCACCAAAATCCCTTTAATAAGGTTTAAGACTCTTTCTTGCCTTATCGAAATCCTCAAAACTCCTTTGTAAACCATTGGAAATCTATAAAAATCATATTTTTTATATATTATAGACTTAAGCCCCCTTGGGCTAAGTCTTTAACCCCTCCCTTCCATATGCCCTGGTGCTGGAACCAGGCACTGAGCCATTTGGGTGCTTATTGCAATCGGGGGAAAACATAGAATGCAAGCCTTTCCCTTTATTAAAAACCCCGATGCCGATTAGCCCTTCGTTCTATCTCCCTCGGTCATACTATCTTCCATGCGCCCAAAGGCCCTGCAGACGGGCGCCAAGCCATATTGAATATTAATATTTTGCCCCCGAAAGTATAGAATTTCATTTATATAAAATTTTTGATTTTTATTATGTCCTAAAATTTTCCGCCGGTGCAAGGTTCTAATCTCTCTCCACCGTCGATCTGATCTATAGATCGACGACGCGCATTCCATCACCCCGGTGGTCCCCGCCAGCCACTTACTATTGCAAAACCAAGCGGAATCCATCGCACTACTGTTAAGAGCAAGGTGGTTTTCCCCGATCGACAGCGATTCCATTCACCAACCGACACGTGGCTCTGAGCCATTCTGTAATACCGCCCTCATCGCGCGTTAAAGTTTAGACATGGGCCTGGCGTGATATTGACGTACACCGTCCAATTTGAGGCTGCTCATTGGACGATGATCGCTCTTCGAAGACACCCGTGCAATAACCAGGGTACGACGTAGTGTTAAAAGCATCTCTGCCGTCGATCTAATCTATAGATCGATGGCCCACACTTCATCGCCCTGATTCCTCGTCTAGTCAGCTTTTCTGGACTCTGGGTTTTATTTTGCCCTAATTTTATTGAAAAACTGAAGTCTGGGCACGTTTTATAAGGTTTATTGGCACCTATTCTCCACCATTGATTGCGTGGGCTGATCTCATCTGATGGCCCACGTTTTTCGCGATCCCCAAACCAGATTTTGTGATCATTTTTGTCCAAAACAAAGGTTTTTAACCATTTCTCTATTTCACTTTGACTTTTTCCTCCGATCCCGACCGTCGATCTTTGCGCGATCGGCGGCTCCGATTTAATTCCTTCCCCGTTTCCTTTTGACTCCGTCTGATCAATCTCAACTGTTGGATGATGCCATCCAACGTTCACACTCTCTCCATGTGCCTTCCGAAGCAGTAAACCGATACATGCAGGATTTTATAATGTTTTTCGTATTTTGCAGGTTTAAATTTTTTTTTTCTATACCGAAGAAATGTATCAAAGGCAGAGGGTGACGATCCTCTCACCTTCGATTCATCAAGGAGAATCATGCGTAGGGTTTAAACTCCACGTTTCATTGGTGTTTCATAAGGCATTGATGCCATATCACCCTTGCGCAGCCCTGCACACCAATGAACACAATAAGTCAATCACAAATCAAAGAGTATCAGGGTCGAAGACAGAAACGCACCAGCACGAAAGAATGAAGACAGATTTATGAGGGTTATGGCTAAGATTGATTATCAAAAGCCAAACCTTCCCACTTAAAAAACACAGTTAAAAATAAATCAAAGTGTTTTATCAGACAAAAGGCTTCCACCGCCACATCACAGGCTAATTGAATCCCCCAACTACCACAAAGCCACCTACAGCCTCAAAGAAATCAAAAGAAGATCAAAGTTATTACCAGACTAGGAGATATTTTTGCATCAATATCGCTGAACAATTATTTCAACAAAAGGAACTTATTGTAAATTGTCAGCAGAAGTTATTACAAGGATAACCAGGAGCCTTGAAGTCAACAAATTCTTTCCAGGAAGCCTAATAGTTAATGTAAACCAATTAATACAGAGGAAATATCAAGAATCTTCTCCATTAAGCCCCTCATAGGCCGAGGAGACAGTACACTGTATTAATTGAACTTAGAAGATATTTTATCCCATTCAACCTCCTCATTTCTTCTATAAATACTTTTGAAGAAAATGAGGACAGGTTGTTAATTGGTTGGTTGATCACTAGTTGTAATATTGGAACTCTCTGAAATAATACATAGTCTGTTGAAGTTGAAGATGAAATTGAAGTCCTGGAAGCCCTGATGATGTTGTTGCATGCTTGTTACTGAGAAGGCTCTATCATTGGATCCATGAGCTTGGCTGTTGGTGAAGAATTCTAAATTGTTTAATCTTTTCTCCTATTTTCATTCTGTTCCATAATTTCTTACTATAGTAGGTTGAAAGTTTAGGCTAAGAAATGACTCCTGGAAGCACCTTAGACCTGTTCATCCTTCACTGTTTCATGCTTTCCTCTGCTAAGGTATTTTAGAGTCTTTAATCTCTCTCTTTAGTCCTCATTCTTGTTTATTTCTATAATAGTTTGAATAAGATGGTTTCAACATGATTTATGGTTCTCCTTGCTTGTTTGCTGCCACTTAAAAGGTTGTTATTGAAATCTCCCTTTGAAGTATTTATGTTTACAGTAAGCCAAGGAGGTCTATTCTGATCTTGACCTTTGTCCTTACTTAAACAGTTGTCTTAAAGGTCTTTATAGTTGTAATCATAGATGTGTTATGTGTTCCCTCTTCTATGACTGCAATTATCAGTGAATCTTTTATGTTTTCTAAGTCATTCGAAATAAAATCTTTGAGGAAATAGGGTGTTCCCCGAATCTTAGATTTCATGTTAAAAGTTTTTTTGAAATCATTATTTGCTTAAAGGTGTGATTTGTAGAATTCATGGTTAGCCCTGTCTATCAAATGGATCTTTATAGTTCAAATTGTGTTGTCAAATTCCCTTTGTTGAGAATTAAACTTCTCTTTCCAAATCATTGATGTCCATCTCATTCCAAAAACCAAAGGATCCTATGGCCAAGTTAGATTTTCCCTCTGATATCCCATATCCATTGATAAGTTTGTCATGACTTCTTTTTGACTCCATTGCCCAATGAAGCTACTACTTCCTCTTTCTACCTATCTTTCCTAGACCTTTCATATCCTGCTGTATCAATTCAACCAAACAAACAATCAAACACCTGCACTTAATAACTAGTCTAAAACCATGACTCTAAGCACACAAGATAAACCTTTGCAAATAAAAATTTGAGAGATCCCTCTCTGAGAACAGGAGGACTAGATCCTGTAACTCTAAATATTGGTTCTGATGTTGCCTTGTCTTTTGATTTGCCAAACTATCAAAACAAGGAACACCAACATAATGGCGATCACGGTGGGACGCTGAGTAAAAACTTCAAGACAAAACACTCACTGTCCAGTATAACATAAGTAACCTTCTTCAAGCACTACCAAGCAATGGTAATCATGGAAAAACTTGTTTGAATCCGTGACAAACTAAGTAACCCTTAGGATTCTCATAGAACCTTATCAAACCTTGAAGGAATCAGTTACCAATCCATAGGAGTGAACTCTGTATGTTTTGACACCTTAGCTAAATGTAAAATCAGAATTAGAACACTCTCTCAACCTATAAGACCGAAATAATTCAGAAAAACCCAAAAACATTTTAGTTTGGCTTCACAAATAAACATGGTGGTGGAACCATCCAATATCTTACCTTCATAAAAGCTAAAAAGTTTCCACCTGGCGACTCCACTAGCCCCAGTAGGCCTATTAATAATCTAGGTTCCTAGAGCTCTTTAGGACTGTGCTAACCAGCCTGGAAGAAGTTTAGAAGCCTAGTCCCATACTAGATAAGGCATCGTGAGAGGTAAAATTCCCAAAAAATGGTCCTTAAAAATCTCAACCTCTCTCATTTTTGAAAAACAGTCTAGCTTCACATAGGATCAACACTAGATCCCATCCAGACCCAAATCCTCCTTTAATCATTGACAATCCTGAGAGAATTCTGTGGCAGAATTCTAACTCTGGAAAATCAGCTGCTAATAGGAGCCTCTTAAGAACAAATTCTTTCCCTGAAAACCTTATTTCTTTGGATGATTTACACTTTGATTTACATCATACAAAGAACATCTTTAGAACAAGATCTCAAGGTGATTTAAACCAAACTGATCTTGAAATTACATATTTGCAATAGAGCTTCAGTAGAGAAGCCTCACCTTCCACTCCTCCTGATTCCCACCTTCTTCATCACTTTAGCCTTTCCCATAACAAGTCTTCTCAAAATCAGTTTGCTGGCCCAAGTGTTTCTTCCACTCCAATCCATACTACCACTATGAAAAACACACCTGTTCAGCCCACTTTCCCTTTTGCAAAACCACCCCTTGTGAATCCACCCTTATTTCCAGCCATGGAAACATGGTATTCCCCATTAGTGTTACCACAACCCCTACTTCCATTACCAAATGATAACCAAACTAAAATTCCTCATTTCACTGGAAAAGAGTCTACAACAGCTCAAAATCATGTAGATAGGATGGAAGATGCATTTGATTACATGGAGATAGAAGAGGAAACTGTGAAGATGAGAATCTTCGCCCAAAGTTTAGGAGGAGATGTAAAGAAATGGTTTAAAAACTTACCTCCTAACAGCATAAATGGTCTCCCTTCCTTGCATCAAACATTCATCAACAAATGGGAACTCAAAAAGAATCCTCTCCAAATACTAGCAGAGTATAGCAGCCTCAAGAGAAATCAAGGGGAGAGTGTTCATGATTACTCCACTAGGTTCAATAGCGTTTACAATGCTCTTCCACCTCACATAAAACCTCCTAAAGGCATGGCCTTGGTAAGGTATCCCGAAGGCCTTGATGCTGAAATGACTTATCAGTTAAGGGAGAGAGATTACTTAACCTTAGAAGACATGCAGAAAGGAGCTGTGAGCGTAGAAGCAAACATAATTGAGAAAAGAAATAGGTTGAAATTAGAGAAGAGGGTAACTTATAAAGATGACCTACTACCTTCAACCTCAACTTCTGACACAAGAATTGGAAACCTAGTGAAGGTAATGGAGAGGATGCTTGAGAAGATAAATTTAAATGAGAGAGTGCCACCAAGAGAACCTCAAAATAACCAAAACAGAAATAGAAATCATAACTATAAAAGAGAAAACAATCAAGATAAGCAGAAAGAAAGTGACCAACAGATTAGACCTCCCTTCCAACAAAACTATGTAGATCAATATGAGGAAGATAGGGATTTGGAAAGGTTGGGAGAATCTCATGTAAACTTGATTGGATCAGACAGTGGGGATGATGTCTTCCTCACTGAGGAAGAACAAAGTTTCTTTTCTGATCAAAGTACAAACAGCTATGAAGACTCTGATGACTATAGATTGGGGTTTGAAAATGCAATCATGGAGGTACACAAACATTATGATATTAGGAGCAAAGGGAACATAGACAACTTAAAGGATAAGAACACTAATACTGCTATCAAGAAAAACATAGAAACTCAGCCCAAAAAGACAGCAGAAAAAACCAACATTTTGACCAAAAAACCAAACATAAACAAAGACAAAAGTGTCCAGACAAATGTTGAACAGAGTACCCCTATCACTTCAGCTAGTGGTCCTAATAAAACTGTCCCAATTACCAGTCCAAACAAGGTTCAGCAAATCAAAATTGCTGAAAAGAATTCAATTGAAAAGACAGATGTAAACATGAATAAGTCAATTGTTCCTTTCATCCTTGAGGGAGAGATTGCTAAGATAAAAATTACCATTTCCCTAGCTGAACTAGTGACTCAAGAGGTGTACAAAAACCAAGTTTTGAAATCTTTGAACTTAGGAAGTGATACTGACACCTTAAACTTGACAGATGATAAACCTAAGTTTTGTTTGGTCCAGAAGTTGAAGGAAAATATCAAGAAGGAGTTGTCCCTCCCTTCTATGTTAGCTTGAACATACACAAGAAAATTTTACATAATGCCATGTTAGATTCTGGAGCTTCACACAATCTAATGCCCAAGGTAGTGATGGAAAGCTTAGGCTTAGAAATTACTAAACCTTACAAAGATCTATATTCCTTTGACTCAAGCAGAGTCAAATGTTTGGGTTTAATCAAATATTTATGTGTTAATTTAGCTCAAATTCCTGCTAAGAGTCTAGTGATGGACATAGTTGTAGCTGACATTCCCCCTAAGTATGGCATGCTCTTATCGAGATCATGGGGAGCCAAACTTCAGGGAAGCCTTCAAATGGACATGTCTTATGCCACCATTCCCGTTTTCAACCAAAACAGAAGACTATAAAGGGAATCTCACATTAAGTACATGGTGAGCAACATAGACAAACCAAAGAACTCTCCAATCTATTCTATTCAATCAAGTTTAGATTCCTTTATTTTGTGCAATGAAGGTGAAATCACTCAACAAGATAGAGAAAATGTAAACCCAATCAGTTCACTAGAACAATCAGATTTTCCCTCGCATCAAATGCAAAACATTGAAAATCAACAGCAATGAGAGAATGAAAATAAGGATAGCATACTTTGGACAATAAATTTTGATGGATCTTGTAATAAAACAAGTGCAGGAGCAAGTGTGTGGATTCAAAATACAAAACAGAGTTTTTCATATAAATTGGATTTACCATGCACTAATAATATCGCTGAGTATGAAGCACTTCTCCTAGGCTTACAATTGCTTAAGCAATTAGAAGCCCAAAAGATATCAATATTAGGAGATTCTGAACTTATCATAAGACAAATCAAAGGAGAATACTCAGCTAGAAATCCAAGGCTCAGGGAGTATCGAAACGCTGCCCTTGATTTATTAAAAACCTTCGAAAAATGTGAACTTATTTTCATCCCTAGAGCACTGAATCATCTAGCAAATGAACTTGCCTTCAATGCCAGCAACTGCCAAATACCTGAGATAAATGAACAGCTTAGCGTAAAGGTAAAACACATACCTGCTATGTCAGATAACGAAGATAATTGGCAAGTGTTTGACTCTGACAAACACATAGATGATTTCTTAAAATCAGAAAACGATTTCGACATACCAATATCAAAATCCAGCCATAAAGAGAATTGTTTGTAGAAGTTGAAATGACATATTCTGCTGATATAAATCATTATGAGAATCCTTTTGAAGCAGAGATAATTGAAAATGCAGACCAAGAAGACTTGGAATTTTTACAATGTAAAAATGATAAAATTCCAAGAGGTCTCGCACCTTTAGAACACCTTTTTTATTTTAACAATGTAGCCAAAGAACTGAGAATGGAGCCTGTGGAAACGAATGTAGAAGTGCATAACATAGGCAGTCTAGCAGAACCCAAGATGATCAAACTGTCCAGCACTCTCCGAGCTCACATAAAATTGCAATACATAGAGCTTTTCAAAGAATTTAAAGATGTTTTTGCTTGGGGATATAAAGACCTAAAATCGTATGATACCAGCATCATCCAACATAAAATCCCTTTGAAGGAAAATCAAAAGCCTTTTAAACAAAAACTAAGGAGAATAAACCTTGTTTTATTACCTTTAGTTAAGGCAGAGATTGAAAAGATGCATGCTGCTGGGATCATTGTACCGATTAGATATTCAGAGTGGGTATCAAACTTAGTTTCTATTAGAAAGAAAACAGGGGAAATCAGGTTTTGTATTGACTTCAGAAATTTAAACAGAGCCTCTTTAAAAGACAACTACCCCTTACCCAAGATGGACCATATACTTCAAAGGTAGTTGGGTCAAAAATGATCTCTCTTAGATGGGTTCTTGAGTTACAACCTGGTGTTAGTGCTCCCAAGTGATCAAATCAAAACTGCTTTTACCACACCTTGGAGCACTTTTATGTATGTCAAAATGCCTTTCGGATTAATGAATGTAGGGGCTACCTTCCAAAGGGCCATGGACATAGCCTTTTCTAAAGACATTCGCTATTTTATAATCATTTACTTTGATGACATAACCGTTTTCTCAAAAACTGATGAAGAACATTTGATTCACCTAAGAAAAGTTTTTGAGAAGTGTAGGAAATTTGGCTTGTCATTGAATTCCAAGAAGACACTCTTTGGTCTCCAAGAAGGTAAACTTCTTGGCCATATAATCTCGGAAGAGGGAATCAAAATAGACCCTACAAGGATAGATGGCATATTGCAGATCAGCCATCCAAGAAGCCTCAAAGAATTGCAATCATTCATCGGAAAGATTAATTTTCTGAGGAGGTTTATCCCTAATCTTGCTGAGCTATTAAAAAACATTACAAACATGCTTAAGAAAGATGTCGGTGTAAAATGGACTTTACCAGCTAAACAATCATTCGAACTGGTCAAACAAGCTCTCACTCAAACATCAGTCCTGATTAGTCCAGATTTCACCAAAGACTTATATCTTTTCTTTCGCATCTGAGCATACAATAGCTGCGGTATTACTTCAAAAGAATGACTTGGGGCAAGAACAACCAATATCTTTCTTTAGTAGGGCCTTAAGGGATGCTCCTCTCAAATATGACATCATAGAGAAGCAAGCCTTAGCATTAGTGAAAGCTTTAAAAGACTTTAGAGTCTATATTTTACACTCTCACATAATTTATTTTGTTCCACATACTGTTGTCAAGGACATTCTAAGTCAAGACCCTGAGGGTAAAAGGGGAAAATTGATTGCAACTATTATTGAGTATGACTTTTAGAGATCAGGCCCACCAAACTAGTTAAAGGGCAAGGATTAGCAAAACTTATGGTTGAGTCTAACTTCCAAGCACTAGACATGAATGTGGTAGATACGTTGGAAGAAATAGAAGAATCTACTGCTCTTTTTATTGAAGAAACATTTCTAAATTCTCTTTGATATGCTGACATTATTTATGTGATTTTATATTTAAATACCCCTCCTTCTTTGTCTAAAACTAAAGTTAGATTTTTGAAACAAAAAGCTGTGAGTTTTTGCATTTTAGATGGGGTATTATATTAGAAAAATGCTGTCGGAATTTTGCTTAAATGTTTACTTGAAGATGATGCAGGGAAAATCATGCATGAATTGCATGACGGAGAATGTGGAGGACACCTCTACTGGAAGGCCACAACAAACAAAATTCTTAGATCAGGTTACTATTGGCCTACCCTTTTCTCAGACACTCAGAAGTTGGTCATGTCTTGCCATAAGTGTCAAATCTTTGATGGCAAAAGAAAACTTCTTCCCTTACACTTACATCCTATCAGAGTTGAGGCACCTTTTCAACAATGGGGGCTGGACTTCATTGGGGAAATCCACCCATCTTCCTCAGCTCAACATAAGTGGATCTTCACGGCCACTGACTTCTTTACCAAGTGGATAGAAGCTATACCATCCAGAAATGCTAATGACTCTGTCATTATCAAGTTTTTCGAAACAAATATCTTATCTAGATTTGGTTGTCCCAGAAAAATCATAACAGACAATGCTGCTGCTTTTAAATCTAAAAAGTTGATTAAATTATGTTACAAATACCACATAACCTTGGGCCATTCCACTTCTTACTATCCCCAAGGAAATGGATTCGCTGAATATTTCAACAAGAGCCTCATCAATATCATTAAAAAACTATTGGAACAAAATCAGAGATCATGACACAATAAACTGGTTCATGTCTTATGGGCTGATAGGTTAACTACAAAGAAATCAATAAATATGTCTCCCTATCGACTAGTCTATGGTATGGACGCGATTTTTCCCACCTCATTAGGAGTTCCCATCATGAAACTCCTTCAAGAAGTGCAGATTGAAGAAAATGATATGCAGAGAAGAATCAACCAAACAATACATTTACAGCAGACCAGAGAAGAAGTCTATGAAAGAACACAGTTAGTCCAAGAAAATATGAAGAAGATATTTGATAAGAGGACTAAGACAAACAATTTATAAATTGGAAATGTTGTTCTGAAGTGGGATTCAAGAAGAGAAGAGAAGGGAAAACATGGAAAGTTTGAGAACTTGTGGAAAGGGCCATATATTATCCATGATGAGAGGGGTCACAGTGCATTTTTCTTGAAAGAATTGAATGGAGAAGATCTGTATGGAGGTCCTGTCAATGGCAGGATGCTCAAGCATTACTTCTGCCAAGAATCTTGAGTTTCAAATAATTTTATTTTTTATTGTTGTAAATATCATAGTATAACCATTGCATTCAAAGTTAGAAAAATAAAAAATACAAAAACAATGAAAGAAAGAAAAGAGGGCGGATTGTGAAAACAAGAAAGGTATAGCCCCATACCAAAAAGAGAAACAAATTCTGAAAATGTGCAAGCTCAAATACCACTCCTAAAACACACAATTCTAGTTAGTCAAATAGCCTAATCTTAACTAATTAGCTTTAAATTTTCTGCTGATAGGATAGTGAATTCGATTTGCCAAACTATTTAATCTTGGCTTATCAGTATATAGATTAGGATAGAAATTAAAGGTTCAAACATGCTAAAAATATGAACCTAAGTTTCCAAAGAGAATGACTCAAATCTGTTTCAAATTCTGAGTCAAAAAAGATGTAAATCTAGGTTCTAATCAGCTCAAAATCTGAACCAGTCAACAAAGAAAAACATCTCAAACAAGGGTCAAAACAGAGCTAAAGAAAAGATGAAGGAAGTGCTTTGAAATTTCGGATCTTAAACCTTCCATTTTGTTTTAAATTTTCTGCAAAATAAATGTCTATGTGCAGCTTGTCTTTTTATGCCATGGACCAGCTTCAAGTTAGACTGTTTAATCCTGACTTGAATGCTTTTAAATTTCTGTTGTAGGATTTAGAGAATAAAAATCTATTAGACTGTTTAATCCTAACAGATTAGTAGATTAGGTAGAGAATCATATGGAATCAACTGTTTAAACTGAGTCCATGGAGAAATAAGAAGCAGAAATAGATTAGATTTCCTGCTTTCAAAAGAATAAAACGTTGTGCAAAGAGTTTTCCAATCCAAGTGCAATTTAATGAAGAAAAAATGTTAGATCAGTAGGATTGGGTAGGTAGAAATCTTGTTGATGAAAGAACCATTGTTTTTCATGGCTGCTAACATATTGCAGAGCAAAGAAGATCATTCAATCAAAGAAAGGCAGCCTAATGGATAAGGCACTAATCAGCCTCCCAGAGAATTCAAGTCTGAAATTCTTGATGCCTTCAAGAAGGCACCATCCCCAAGTGGAGCCACTGTTAGCCACCTATAAAATTTGTCATATAAAATGGTGGCTAAAACACTTTCGGAGCCTTCAAGGAACAAAATTTTATTACTAAAAAGTGTTATCTCTTGAATACTCTTGAAGACATCATCTCCTCTGTCCAAATCTTCACTTCTGTTTCCATTTCATACTCTAAAATCCTGCTGTTTCCCAAGAGAAAATGATGCTGCAAAGGCCATCTTTCCTTTCCCTCCACCACAAGATTAACCTCATTTTTTACCCCTTTCATTCTCATAAAATCCTTCTATTTTCATGATTCCCCTTCTTCCATTCATGAAAATCATTTTTACATAGTTTAAAACTCATTTTTAAACTATAACGAGACCCCCAAATACATCAAATTTTTTATTACAGACTTAAGCCCCTTGGGCTAAGTCCTAACCACTTCCCCACCGTATGCCCATGGTGCTAAGACCAAGCGCTAAGTCCTTTTCAGCGTTTATCGCATCACACAAATCCAAGCGCACAAGTCTTTATGCCATGCCAAATGGTTTCGATGCGATTAAGCCCTACGCTTATACCTTCCGATCACATTATTATCTCCTAAACCCTTTTTTCTCGTACCTGGCGCTTAAAACTTTGAAATAATCCATCTTCGATGTGTTTTTCCCTTTGCAAAATCAAAAAACCCACTTACCTAAGTTTTTGGTCTAAACCCACCAGAGCCATGTGTCATAATCAAAAAGGGTAAATGGAAAGGTCCCGAAGCGCAATCGCATCGGAGAAATTCACAAATGGGTTGATTGAAAGACAGCATCAAAAGTTCCGATGCGATTGGGTCCTATATATATAAACTCTGTCCCCCGCCTTTCTACTTCATATAACTCATGCCCAGGACCAAGTGTTAAAGTCCCAAGGCGCTTATAAAATTTTTCATATCAAATGGTGGCTAAAACCCTTTCGGAGCCTTCAAGGAACAAAATTTTATTGCTAAAAAGTGTTATCTCTTGAAGACTCTTGAAGACATCATCTCCTCTGTCCAAATCTTCACTGTTGTTTCCATTTCATACTCTAAAATCTTGTTGTTTCCCAAGAGAAAATGTTGTTGCAAAGGCCATCTTTCCTTTCCCTCCACCACAAGACTAACCTCATTTTTTACCCCTTTCATTCTCATAAAATCCTTCTATTTTCATGATTCCCCTTCTTCCATTCATGAAAATCATTTTTACATAGTTTAAAACTCATTTTTAAACTATACCGAGACCCTCAAATACATCAAAAACTATGAAAAAATCATAAAAATACACCTTTTTGTATTACAGACTTAAGCCCCTTGGACTAAGTCCTAACCACTTCCCCACCGTATGCCCATGGTGCTAAGACCAAGCGCTAAGTCCTTTTCGGCGCTTATCGCATCGCACAAATCCAAGCGCACAAGTATTTGTGCCATGCCGAATGGTTCCGATGTGATTAATCCCTACGCTTATACCCTCCGATCACATTATTATCTCATAAACCCTTTTTGCCCGCACCTGGCGCTCAAAACTTTGAAATAATCCGTCTCTGATGTGTTTTTCCCTTTGCAAAATCAAAAAACCCACTTACCTAAGTTTTTGGTCTAACCCGCCAGAGCCATGTGTCATAATCAAAAAGGGTAAATGGAAAGGTCTCGAAGCACAATCGCATCGGAGAAATTCACAAATGGGTTGATTGAAAGACCGCATCAAAAGTTCCGATGCGATTGGGTCCTATATATATAAACTCTGTCCCCCGCCTTTCTACTTCATATAACTCATGCCCAGGACCAAGTGTTAAATTCCCAATACGCTTATAAAATTTTTCATATCAAATGGTGGCTATAACCCTTTCGGAGCCTTCAAGGAAAAAAAATTTATTGCTAAAAAGTGTTATCTCTTGAAGACTCTTGAAGACATCATCTCCTCTGTCCAAATCTTCACTGCTGTTTCCATTTCATACTCTAAAATCCTGTTGTTTCCCAAGAGAAAATGCTGCTGCAAAGGCCATCTTTCCTTTCCCTCCACCACAAGACTAACCTCATTTTTTACCCCTTTCATTCTCATAAAATCCTTCTAATTTCATGATTCCCCTTCTTCCATTCATGAAAATCATTTTTACATAGTTTAAAACTCATTTTTAAACTATACCGAGACCCCAAAATACATCAAAAACTATGAAAAAATCATAAAAATACACCTTTTTGTATTACAGACTTAAGCCCCTTAGGCTAAGTCCTAACCACTTCCCCACCGTATGCCCATGGTGCTAAGACCAAGTGCTAAGTCCTTTTCGGTGCTTATCGCATCACACAAATCCAAGCGCACAAGTCGTTGTGCCATGCCAAATGGTTCCGATGCGATTAAGCCCTACACTTATACCCTTTGATCACATTATTATCTCATAAACCCTTTTTTCCCGCACCTGGCGCTCAAAAATTTAAAATAATCTGTCTCCGATGTGTTTTTCCCTTTGCAAAATTAAAAAACACACTTACCTAAGCTTTTGGTCTAACCTGCCATGGCCATGTGTCATAATAAAAAAGGGTAAATGGAAAGGTCCCGAAGCGCAATCGCATCGGAGAAATTCACAAATGGGTTGATTGAAAGACCGCATCAAAAGTTCCGATGCGATTGGGTCCTATATATATAAACTACGCCCCCCACCTTTCTACTTCATATAACTCATGCCCAGAACCAAGTGTTAAAGTCCCAAGGCACTCAGTCGCATCGAAGGATTCCGAATCGTTAGATTGAAAAGCCTGAGCCCGACCTCCGATTCTGATTAGCCCTCATATGCATCAGCCCCGGGCCCATCATATTCCATACATCCAGTGGCCCCGCAATCGGGTGCCAACCACTTCACATATATATATTTCGCCCCGATCCACCAAAAATTTGTATTATTTGAAATTTTGGGTTTTTCATATGTTTCAAATATTTTCTGCCAGTGCATAAGTTAAAGCAATATCTGCCATTGATCTGGAGCCGATCGAACAGCCCGCGTAGCATCGCAATTTTCATTTGGTGCATTTGTTTGTTTCCCCCAATTAGGCATCCCTCTGATTCATTCCCCACCGTTGATCTGACCCTCAGATCAACGGTTAACACGCAATTGCATCGCCCTCCCCGATCGCGCAATCGCATCGGCAATTTCCATCGCACCCTTATTCTCTCCCCGCCGATTGCGATCATTCGATTGAATCTAGACCGCCCACGTGTCCAGATTGGATGGCCTAGATCATTTCCGCATTACTTCATTTCCCTCCACCTTTGCCAAAGGTTTAAACCTATTTTTTCGCATTCTCTCATTAAATCCGAATAATGTGAATCCCTCACATTATTAGTCTGCCGCTTATCCTGACCATTGATCTTCTTGATCACTCATCAATCAATGGCTCTAACTTAATTATCCCTCTGCTCTCTTTTTAACCTCTTCTATGCAATTCTCCATCGTTGGATGATGCCATCCAACGTCCACGCTCTCTCCTGACGCCCTCTGAAGCATTAAAACGTAAAAAACGCAGGATTTCTTAATAAGTTTCATATTTTGTAGGTGTTTTTTGTTTTACCCATTATAATTAAAGAAAGGCCAAAGGCCGGGAAGGGCGTTTCTTGTTCCTTTGATTCATCAAAGGAAACCATTCATGGGGTTCGAACTCCATGTGTTGTCAATGTTTCATGGGCATTTATGCCTTGAGAGCCCTGCACATCCTACACGTCAACAAGACACTGTGTTATTAAATCACAATTAAAAGAATATCAGTGTTGAAGACAGAATGCAGCAGAATAGAAGATTGAAGACAGATTTTTCAGGGAACACGGCTAAAATTGATTATCAAAAGCCTAATCCCCCAAATTAAAACACAGTTAAAAGAAAAACATAAGTGTTTTATCAGAAAGAAAGGCCTCCACTGCCACATCTGAGGCAAATTTATTCCTCCCACCTATCACAGTGCCACCTATAACCACAAGCATACAAGCAAAGGCCGAAGTTATTGATCAAACGAAGATATTTGCCTTAGTGCAACCAGAGAGTTAATTCTGCCAGAGAATTTAATGCACAAAATAGCAGCAGAGTTACTTTAATATAAACCAGAGCCTCAAAGGTCAACAAAAGCTCCCACCAAGCTTAATTCATAAATGTAAATCAATTAATACAATAACATACCTATAAACTTCTCCATGAAGCCCCTCAAAGGCCGAGAAGTCATTAATCTGTATTAATTGTCCTGAGAGATCTTTTATCAAATCTCACCTCCTCATTCTTCTATAAATATTGTTGTAGAAGATGAGAAATCGTTGGTTGATCACTAGTTGTAATATTGAAACTCTCTGAAATAATACATAGTTTGTTGAAGTTGAGAAGAAGAAGAGCTAAGAATCTTGGAAGCCTTGATGATGTTGTTGCATGCTTGTTCTGAGAAGGCTCTATCATTTGATCCATGAGCTTGTTTGTTGGTAAAGTATTCTAAATTGTTTAATGTTTTCCCCTTGTTTTCATTTTGTTCCATGATTTCTTCACTAGGTAGGTTAGAAAGTTTTAGGCTAAGAAATGACTCTGGAAGCACCTTAGACTTTGTTCATCCTTCATTGTTTCATGTTTTCTTAAATTTGAAGTAGTTTAGAGTCTTTGACCTCTCTCTAGTACGCATGCTTTTTTATTTCCTGCTGAATTGACAGGTTGGTTTCGGCATGATTTATGGTTCTCCACAGCATGCATTTGCCACTTAAAGACTATTATTGAAGTCTCCCTTTGAAGTTGCTTTGTTTACAGTAATTCAAGGAGGTCTGTTCTGATCTTGCCCCTTGTCCTTGCTTGAAAAATTGGCTTAAAGGTCTTTATAGTTGTGATCATGGATGTATTTAAGTGTTCCCTCTTCTATGATCGTAATTATCAGTGAATATTTTATGTTTTCTAAGTCATTTGAAATAAAATCTTTGAGGAAATAGGGTGTTCCCCGAATCTTAGGTTTCATCTCAAAAGTTGTTTTGAAATCATTGTTTGCTTAAAGGTGTTATTTGTAGAATTCATGGTTAGCCCTGTCTATCAAAAATCTCTTTATTGTTCAACCTATTATTTCAAATTCCCTTTGTTGAGAATTAAACTTCTCTTTCCAAATCATTGATGTCCATCTCATTTCAAAAACCAAAGGATCCTGTGGCCAAGTTAGATTTGCCCTCTGATATCCCATATCCATTGATAAGTTTGTCGTGACCTCTTTTTCACTCCATTGCCCAATGAACCAGATGTTTCTCCATTCTATATATATTTCCTAGGCCTTTCATGTTCTGCTGTATCAATCCAACCAAACAAACTCCTGCACTTAATAACTAGTCTAAAATCCATATTCTAAGCACATAAGATAAACCTTTGCAAACAAACATTTGAGAGATCCCTCTTTGAGAACAGGAGAACTAGATCCTGGGACTCTAAAGATTGGTTCCGATGTTGCCTTGTCTTTTGATTTGCCAAACTATCAAAACACGGGACACCAACACCACCAAGATTCCTGGAGATTGTCCCAAGTTCGAATGCAAGTCCAGAGAAGACCCCAAGGTGCATGTTATGACGTACCACCTATGGTGCTCTTCTAACTCCTCGATTGATGATTCTATTTGTTTACGTATTTTCCAAAGGAATCTCACTAGTGCCGCTGCAAAGTGGTACATTGAACTTTCTCGTGGAATCTTCCAATATTTCAATTCCCTTGCAATGGCATTTCTCACACAATTTCAGTTACAGGTTCGCTATGAAACGAGAACGTACCTATTTACGTCCTTGAAACAATATAAGGCCACACATATATTTGATCACATTCATGAATGGAGACGACATCATCGTTTGATCAAGTTTGAAATCCCTGATCAAATTCTGACTGACTAGTTCACTGCCTCTTTTGTCGGTCCGATAGCTAAGTGTAGGAATTTACAGGGTAAGTTCTGTAGATCACAAACATATCACAAATCAATAAACCAGTATAATCACATGGTTAAAACCCTCAAAGAGGGAAACAGTCCGCGGCCTGAGCCAACGTGGCCACTTCAGGCAATTTATTAATATAAAAAGAAAAGTTACATATGTTTATCTCATAAATGGTTACAAGACAAATTACCCTCCATGCTCTTTAAATAGAGATCATGGACCAATCGGGTGTTAAGCCACGGATCATGTGTCATTAATATCGAGGTGAGAGATAACCGTCAGATCACTACAAATCGTGACTATCAGATTATAAGTTACAAATGTACATGGTAAAGAAACACACTTTACCTAACTCTACACTATACTAAGTTATTCTTAACTATTTCCTATGTGTTGGAATATCCTAACACCCCCCCTTAAGAACAACTTGGGATAGGATTGAAGGATTTACAAAGGTGACACAAGAGGAGCCTATTTCCTATGTGTTGAAATATCCTAACATCCCCCCTTAAGAAAAAATTGGGATAGGATTGAAGGATTTACAAAAGTGACACAATAGTAGAAGGAAGGAGGCATTAGAGCCTATCCCCCCTTAATGAAAACTTTCCTGAACTCCAAGCATGGATCAAATTTTAGTAAACTTCGCTTCTGTGAGAGCCTTCATAAATATATCAGCTACTTGATCATTGGTTGGACAGTACTGCACTGCAAGAACACGATCATGAATGAGTTTTCCGATGAAGTGTATGTGGAGTTCAATGTGTTTCATACGCTGATGCTGAACTGGATCTTTACGTAGATGAATGGCACTCTAATTATCACACCAAAGTGTAGTTGGATGCTGCTGATGGAGACCAAATTCAGACAGGATCTGACGAAGCCACATGGCTTCCTTGCTAGCTTCAACTGCACCACGATACTCTGCTTCTCCTGAAGAAAGAGAGATGGCACTTTGTTTTTTACAAGACCAAGTAATAGGTCCTGAACCAAGAGTGAATACATATCCTGCAATAGACTTTCGATCATCAGGGTCACCAGCCCAATCAAAATCAGTGAAACCAATCAACAAGGGAGATGCTCCTGCACTTTAATGAATCTCGGACTGAATTGTACCTCAAATATATTGAAGTATTCTTTTGGTTGCTTTCCAGTGACTTTCATGAGGTTGGTGCATAAAATGAGTGACAAGACCAACGGCAAAGGAGAGGTCATGACGGGTATGGGTTAGATACAAAAGTTTACCAACAAGTTGAGGATATAAGGTAGCATCAACTTCGGGGGTAGTACAATTGACTGAAAGCTTGACTCCAGACTAAAAGGGAGAAGGGGATGGCTTACAGTCTTCCATGTGAAAGTGGTGTAGAAGATCACAGGCATACTTGGACTGAGAGAGGGTAATGCCTTCCTTGGATTGCAAGACTTGAAGACCAAGGAAATAATGCAAGTGTCCTAAGTTTGTCATTTCAAACTTATTTTTGAGGCTAGACTTCACATGGTTTATATGGTTTGGATCACTACCAGTAAGGATAATATCATCAACATAAAGAACAAGGATGGTGAAGGACTTACCCACTTTCTTGGTGTAGACAGTGTTGTCAGAATGACACCTAGAAAAGCCATTATCTAATAAAAATCTATCCATTTTGGCATACCAAGCCCGAGGATCTTGTTTGAGACCATAGAGATACTTCCTAAGGTGAAAAACAAGGCTGGAGTCTTTTTGGATAAAGCCAGGGGGTTGTTCCATGTAGATTTCTTCGTGAAAATTTCCATGTAAGAAGGCGGATTTAACATCCATTTCATGGACTTCCCATTTAAAGGAGGCAGCAAGGGAAAGAACAAGGCAGATATAATTCATTTTGGCAACAAGGGAGAAGGTTTCAGTGTAGTTAATGCCTTCAACTTGTGAAAATCCTTTAGAAACAAGACGAGCTTTATGTCTATCCACTTTTCCATTTGGTCCAAACTTGGTTTTGTAAACCAACACTTGCGAGTTTTGGTGTAACGACAAACCTCTACATGGTATCAGAGCCTGGACCCAGGTTCGATTCCACTGAGCTGCATTTGAGGGGTTTATTGATTCCCTGAGCTACATTTGAGGGGTGGTGTTGGAGTAATCAGCGCACCTCTATGGAATCCATAATTTCCACCCTTCGGATCCTAGTTACCTATTTGGAAGTTTACCAACACTTGCGAGTTTTGGTGTAATGGAAAACCTCTACAATAAGGACATTGCTATGGGGGCATGTATTACTGAAGAGCAGGCCATTGCTTGTGCCCAGTACCTCGATCTGGTTTACTACCAGTCTAGCATGCTTTATGATCTATTGCCTGATGCTCCACGACTTGGAACTTCCAAAGCACTGCCGACACCGCCCGTTGACGGTATCATTGGTTCTGTTTCTCAGACTTCCCATAAGTCTTCTCCTACTCCTGCGAAGCAAAAATTCACTCGGCCTTCTACCAATATTGCTTCTCAGCCACCTTCCAATCCTGGTAAAACCACAAAAGTGAATGTCGTCCTGTCTACCCTAGTGGACAAAACTTCCAAACATAAGAAGAAGGGTAAAGGTAAGGCCAAATTCGATACCTTGAAACAAGATTCTCCTAAAACCAATGTTGATGATGGCTAAAAACGTAAACTGAAGTATCCTTATCTGATATGTGACTATGAGCATTACACCAAGGACTTTCCATGACGGGCCAAAGTGAGTCGACTGCTCAAAGTCACCCAAGGAACTCTAGCTGTTCTTAAGGAACTGTTTCCATCACAAAAAACTCCAATGGTGGAGAAACCCCAATCCTCCTCCCCTTTTGGCTCTCAAGTTTTCATGATGAATGGTGTTGCACCCAAATCTATTGCTACCATATCAAAAGATTATACAGAACCGCGTCAAGCGGCGGGGAAAGAAATTGTATATGCTCCTACTCCTTCTCTCCCACCTACTTCTGGCCCTCTTCATATTGAAAGGCCTAGTTATGAGCCCATTGTATGATCACCTTCCAGAGGCATGCTCTGTAAGTCCTCCTATAACTCGAATGCCCATGTCGCTCGACATTATAGTGTTGTTGAGGATTTGGCTCAAGCGCCATCCGCTATGTCCATGCTGGAGGTACTTCAGAGCTATCTAGCACAATGGAAGGCTTTGTTATCCACTATCAGAGGTGTTGACCCTGCCGATTCGAGCCTTATCACTTTTGATCTGGAAAATTTCGTCCCGCGTCTCCTTCACCAACTTTATTTGATTATCCAAGTTGGGATTAATGGTAATAATATCCGTCGAGTATTCGTAAATGAAGGTGCATCTACTTGAATCATGTTTGTTGCATGCTAGAAATCCATCGACTCTCCAACCCTTAACTAGTCTCCAAACGCTTTGGAGGCCTTCGAGGGAAGGGAATCTTGCCCTCTTGGTATCCTCACCATATTACCTATCACGTTGGAAGGAAAAACAATTAATGTCAAGGTTGAAGTCGTTGACGCCAAACTCAACTATAATCTCCTCCTAGGTTGCAGTTGGAATCACGCCATGCTATGTGTATCGTCCACTCTCTTTCACGTTCTTCGTTTCCCGCACGAAGGAAATATTATCACTGTTGATCAATTATCCTTTTTCACTTCCACTTCTTCAGACAGAAATGTTCCATATGTAGACCACATTCCCACACCTTATGAAAGTGTGGGGACATGAATTTTAAAAGATCCTACCCTCATGGGTCTTTTTTCATTTCCTCTGCCCAAGACTGCTCAGGTCAATATGATCTCCACTTCTTTTGATCCATGGATCGTCCCTTTGCCTGATCAGGTTGATTCGTTTGGTGACGTCATGCCGTTAAGCCCGATAGAAATTGATTATTGTGAGATCATCTTGGCTTCGACTTCTCCTTCTGATCATACTTCTTCAAGTATGACTCTTGACACATATTCCCAATCCCCTTGGCTCGGTGCTTAGGATTCTCCAGATCCCTTGAATGAGACCTTTCCAATTGATGAAGCCATCGTGGAAACCATGTCTCTCGAGGATCCTCCCAGGGATGATAATCATCATCGTTCCTCATTTTTACCTAGTCTTAGGGAAATGTCTACCAGTATTGAGAATTTTTCTTCCCAAGCCCCTTCTCCACCACTTCAAATGCCTATTTTTACACATGAAGTTTTCATGGAAGGAAACATTGGAAATATCACTCAGACGATGCCTATTGACATCTCCGTTAAATCGGGAGTTGTCAGGCACATCCATATTGGGGTGACCTATTCTCCTGATGAGATTGAGGTCTATACTAGCCTCTTCCATGAATTTCAAGAAGTTTTTGCTTGGTACTACGAGGAAATGCCTGGCATTGATCCAAGTATAGTCGTACACGAGATACCCACTTACCCTGATGCGAAACCTGTTCGCCAATGCCTACGTCCCGTGCACCTTAGAAAGGCAGCTGCCATAAAGGGAGAAGTTGAAAAACTTCTCAAAGTAGGCTTCATTTATCCGATCATGTTGACAATTGGGTCTCTAACATTATCCCTGTGGACAAAAAATAGGGCACCATTCTGTTGGGTATGTGTTAGATTCTTTCCACGACTAGTCACGAGCGGGGGGGTCATAGGGGGGGGGGGCGATAACCCCCTCTGTATGTTGTGCTAGGCGCAGCGCCCCGATAAAATTTTTTGGTCCTTATTTTCCGGTGGGCGGACCCGCCCATGGTTTTGTGCATGGGCTTGCACATGGTTTTGGGGCATGATGGTTTTTGGCCCCTGGTATTTTGTAGATCTGGTCAAGGGAACTACGGTTATGTTCTAATCCAGGGTTAATGGATTGGGGTTTATGTATGCTTCGGCATGTATATATATGTGTTGTAACACTAAAAGGAATATAATGAAAAATCAAGTTGGTCATCCCGATTTGGGATCCAAGGGAAAATATCTGTGTTTATATGTTTTATGTTTTATGCTCTCGCTATTGTTTATTTTCTGTTTTAAGATTCGTTTGCAGATAATTTTTGTACAGGGTTAAAACCTACATTTTGTATCGAAGCAGTTTCAGCTTCAAGGGGACACCTTTGCTACTGAGGGGTTTTTTTCTCGGGCTTGAGGTAGACCCTGTTCAGTGGGAGATCTGTAGGATCGATTCTTGTGGTGAAAGAAGATGGCGAGCGGCGGGAAGATAGAGATCGAGAAATTTAATGGTCAGAGTTTTGAGTTGTGGAAACTCAAGATGGAGGATCTACTAGTGGATAAAGATTAGTGGATCGTGGTAGATCCGGGTACTAAACCGACGACAATGTTAAATGAATACTGGAAGAAGCTGGATCGGAAGGCAAAGAGCACAATACAGTTGTGTGTCTCGGATTCAGTATTTTTGAATGTATCTGGGGAAGCTACGGCGAAGACCTTGTGGGACAAGCTAGGGACTTTGTACAAATCTAAGTCTCTGGTGAATAAATTGTTCTTGCGGAAAAAGCTGTATAACCTGCGGATGAAGGATGGAGACTCGGTGACAGAGCATCTGAACGCCTTCAATACTGTGGTAATTCAACTTTCATATGTTGATATTAAAATATCAGATGAAGATAAGTGCATTAGTTTGTTGTGTTCTCTACCAGACTTGTGGGACAATCTGGTTATTGCAATAGGTAGCAATACAACTACCTTGAATTTTGATGACATTGTCTCAGCCTTACAGTTAGAGGAAATGAGACGGAGAAATATGGAGGGTCGGAATGGAGATGCCTTATCTGTACGAAGAAGATCCCAGAACATAAACAAGAATAAGGTTTCGAGTGGGAGATCTAAATCTAGAGGGAGATCTAAATCTCCTGGAAAGTTTGTAAAGGTGTGCTAGAAATGCGGAAAGGAAGGGCACTACAAGAAGGATTGTAGATATAAAGTTCTTGAGAAAGGAAAGGGATCTGATGATGCTCCTTCTGCAGAGGCAAAAACCACCTCAGATGAAGGTGGGGATGTGTATTTGGCTTCTTCTTCAAATACACATGTAGATCATGAGTCATGGTTGATTGACTCGAGTGCATCCTTTCACTTCACTCCTCATAGGGAGTGGTTCTGCGAGTATGAGAAATATGATGGTGGTGGTGTCTTCTTAGGTGATGATAGGAAGGCCAGAATCGTCGGACGTGGAAAATTCAAGCTGAAGCTGCAAAGTGGAAGGATTAGAACACTTCCTGGTGTTCTGCACATTCCTACATTGGCGAGAAATCTTATTTCTGTAAGCAAGATGGATGCTACAGGTGTAAAAACAATGTTCAAGAAAGATGCCTGTAAGATGGTTTGGGGAGCACTGGTATTAATGCAGGGATTTCGGATTGGAACTCTGTACAAGCTTCAGGGAAGCACTATTATTGATGGGTGTAATAGTTCTGTGGTTCCTTAAAGTGGAGAGGAAAGCCTAGCCTTTGTTATGGCATCAAAGGCTTGGACATATCAGAGAGAAGGGCCTTCGGATACTACATGGAAATGGTATGGTAGAAGGTATGTCTAATAGCTCTCTAGATTTTGATTTCTGTGAACATTGTGTATATGGGAAGCAGAATCGGGTGAGTTTTCATTCTGGTGCTAAGAGGGCAAACAAGATATTAGAGCTTGTGCACAGTGATGTGTTTGGACCTGTGTCGGCTCCATCACTGGGTAAGTCTGTGTACTATGTTTCATTCATAAATGACTTCTCAAGGAATACATGGATATATTTCTTGAGGAAGAAATCCAAAGTCTTTGATAGATTTAAAGAATTTAAGGCTCTGGTGGAAAACCAGACAGAGAAGAAGATAAAGATGTTGAAGACAGATAACGGTGGGGAGTTCTGCAAGAAGGAATTTGAAGAGTTCTGTAAGAATTGTGGTATAGCACGATAGAAGACTACTCCATACACACCTCAACAAAACGAAGTTGCGTGTAAAGAAGGAACATGGCTAATTTGATGGAAAAAGGAAGAATCATGCTCTCGCGGGTACCGGTTAGGACAAGAATTCTCAAGTAGTGCTTGGAGACCGCATGTTACTTGGTTAACAGATAACCTTCATCAGCGTTGGAGGATAAGACTCCACATGAGGTATGGACTGGTAAGAAACCCTCTCTTTCACATCTGAGGGTATTTGGATGTGATGCATATGTACATGTTCCAAAGGAGAAAAGGACCAAGTTGGATAATAAATGTGAAAGGTGTATATTTATTGGGTATAAGGATGGTTTAAAGGGTTACAGGCTTTGGAACCTGGAAACAAGGTGTGGTGTTTAGAGAGGTGAAAGATGTTGTTAAACATGAGGTCCTACCAAAGGAACCTGATAAGATAGAGTTTGAGCTAAAGGAGGATGAATCAGACTCTACAACAGAAGAAGACTCAGAAGAGGACGAGCCACAAACTCCAGTTGTGAGAAGATCAGTTCAGGAAAGAAGACAACCAGAAAGGTATAGTCCATCTACTTTCTATTCAAATTTTGCTTTAACTATAACTGATGATGATCCTAGAACTGTCAGGGAGGTAGTAGATTCTGAGGATGGAAATCTCTGGAAGGAGGCCATGGTTGATGAAATGGCATCCTTGCACAAAAATGAGGCATGGGATTTGGTGGAGTTGTCGGCTAGAAGGAAGCCCATCAGAAGAAAATGGGTGATTAAGAAGAAGATGAATGTAGAAGGCAAGGTGGAGAAATACAAAGCTCGATTAGTAGCAAAAGGTTATTCCCAGGTGCTGGGAATTGATTTTGGTGATATTTTTTCTCCTGTTGCCAAGGTTACTTCTAGTAGACTACTTTTATCTGTTGCTGCTGCATTTAATTTTGAGGTAGAATAGATGGATGTGAAGACAACATTTCTTCACGAGGATCTGGAAGAGGAGATCTACATGAAGCAACCTGAAAGCTTAAGGGTGAATGCTAAGAAATAACTGGTATGTAGGTTAAATAAGTCTCTGTATGGGTTAAAACAGTCACCGAGGATGTGGTATCAGAAATTTGATACCTATATACAGGGACTTGGCTTCACCAGAAGCAAGGAGGAGCACTGTGTTTATTTTAAATTAATTGGTGACCATGTTATTTATTTAGTCTTGTATGTGGATGATATGTTGTTGATTGGAAACGACAAAGAAATTATCGAAGATTTGAAGACCCAACTGTTCTCCAAATTCGACATGAAGGATCTTGGTGCTGCAAACTATATTTTGGGCATGGAAATTAAAAGAGATCGAGCAAAGAGAAAGCTCTAGTTAAACCAGAGGAAGTATGTCGAGACTATATTGCAGAAGTTCAATATGCAGGATAGTAAACCGATGAATTTTTCGATTCCTGTAGGTACAAAGTTGTCTGTTGAACAGTGTCCCAAGACACGAGAAGAAGATGAGGATATGTCCCATGTTCCATATGCAAGTGCAGTGGGTAGCCTGATGTATGCAATGGTCTGTACTGGACCAAACATTGCACATGTAGTGGGAGTATTGATTAGGTTTATGTCAAACCCAGGGAAGGAGCATTGGACAACAGTGAAGTGGGTTTTCAGATATTTGCGTGGCACTAGTGATTATGTCTTGTGCTACCAGGGAAGACTAGGATTGGAAAGAGTGTTGGAAATTCTTGGTTTTGTTGATGCGGACTGGGCTGGAGATCTAGACCAAAGAAGATCTACAAGTAAGTATGTGTTTAGCCTATTTGGAGGTGCAGTCAGTTGGATGAGTAAAAGACAGTCTGTAGTGGCGCTTTCAAATACAGAGGCAGAATACATGGCAACCACTCATGCAAGCAAGGAAGCAGTTTGGTTGCAGAGATTGTGTTCAAGTATGGGGTTGGTGCAGCAAGCTATAAGGATAGACTGTGATAGCCAAAGTGAAATTTTCTTAGCTAAGAACCCTGCTTATCATTCAAAGATAAAGAACATTGATGTTCAATATCACTTTGTGATATATATGGTTGTGGAAAAAAAGGTGTTTATGGTAAAGGTGGACACCTTGCAGAATGTTGCAAATGCATTGATGAAGTCTATGATCACTTAGAAGTTCTCTTGGTGTAGAGAAACAATGGGTGTTGCAAAGTTGGGCTAATGACTCAGCTCTCCTGTGACCCCCTGCAAAAAGAAAACAATAAGTGGGAGAATGTTGTGTATGTGTTATACTGTTTCCACGACTAGCCACATGTGGGGGGGCAAAAGCCTGTCCTGTATGTTGCGTCGAGTGCAGCAGGGGGGTCACAGGGGGGGCAGTAGCCCCCCTTGTTAGGGTCTAGGGCAGCGCCCAGGAAAATTTTTTTGGTCCTTATTTTCCGGTGGGCGGACCTACCCATGGTTTTGTGCATGGGTTTTCACATGGTTTTGGGGCATGATGGTTTTCGGCCCCTCGTATTTTGTAGATCCGGTCAATGGAACTACGGTTGTGTTCTAATCCAAGGTTAATGGATTGGGGTTTATGTATGTTTCGACATGTATATATATATGTGTTGTAACACTAAAAGGAATATAATGAAAAATCAAGCTGGTCGTTCCGATTTGGGATCCAGGGGAAAATCTTTGTGTTTATCTGTTTTATGTTTTATGCTCTTGCTATTGTTTATTTTTTGTTTTAAGATTCATTTGTAGATAATTTTTGTACAGGGTTCAAACCTACACATTCGAGTTTGTGTGGGTTACCATGATATCAATCGTGCTTGTCCTAAGGATAACTATCCCACTCCCTTCATCGACCTGACGAGTGTTATGGGAGTGAGATTTTCTCCCTTATGGATGGGTTCTTTAGCTATAACTAGATTAATATACTACCAGCTCATCAACATAAAATCACCTTCATCTGTCCATGGGGAACTTTCGCGTATAAAAATCTCCCTTTTGGCCTCAAAAATGCTGGTGCCACGTTCCAACGAGAAATTTTGTATGCTTTTCACGATATTAAGCACATTGTTCAGCCTTACCTGGATGACCTTTTGGCTCATTCCGCTAAGCGTCAGGACCACCCGAAACACCTCCATCAAATTTTTCTTCGTTGCAGACGTTACAACATTTGGCTTAACCCACACAAATGTGTCTTCTGTGTCAACTCTGGCAGACTCCTTGGGTTTGTTGTTTCCAAATATGGTATCTGTCTCGATCCTCTTAAGGTCAAAGCTATCATTAATGTCCCCTCCCCTTCCTATTTACACAAGTTGTAGAGTTTGCAAGGGAAAGCTAATTTCCTTCGTCATTTCATACCGAACTATGCCGAGGTAGCCAAAGGTTTTACGCGATTGCTCAATAAAGGGGTCTCGTTCCTATGGGATGAGATTGCCCAAAAATATTTCGATGCACTGAAGACCATTCTCATCAATTGTCCTCTTTTGCGTCCCCCAAATTATCATCGCGATTATTCACTCTATCTAGCTGTCGCTTTTAGCACTATCTCCATGGTTCTGGTGTAGGACAATGACGATGATAAGAAGCATGTCATCTATTTTCTTAGCCGCAATCTTCTCAACACTAAAATATGTTACGCTCATGTCGAAAAATTGGCGTTGGCAGGCATTCAAGCTGTACAAGGTTTTCGCCATTATATTTTACTCTGCACTACGACCGTGATTTCTGATTGCAACACCATGACTTATACTTTAACTCGACAGTTGTTGGGGGGCAAGTATTCTAAGTGGATAGTTATCCTCCAAGAGTTCGATTTGGAGTTCACTGCCGCAAAATCAAAGAAATCATTGGTTTTTTCTAGTTGATCTTCTCCTTACCCTCTTCCTCTGCTCCTTCTAGTTCTAAGGAATATATTCCAGATGATACTCTTTTTCTGATTAGCACCCTGGATCCATGGTATGGTGATATCATTATTTATCTCCATACTTCTAATTTATGGTCCGAGTTGACGAAAGATGCTCGTCAATGTATCCGTCATCATTTGCAACCCTATCGCATAGTCGAAGATACTTTATATCGCATCGGAGCAGATTTTGTTCTCCATCGGTGTGTAATCCTCAAGGAAGCTAAAAAAGTCCTTAATGATTGTCGTTCTGGCGTGTGTGGTGGTTGCATGTCTGTGTATGCTACTACTCAAAAAATTATTCGTGTCGGGTATTTTTGGCCTACGATTTTCAAATATTGTATCCTCTGTCGGTAAATGTCACGAGTGCCAAATCTACTAGTGCAAGATGCACTCACCACCTGCTCACCTCCATCCTGTCATTACCGTTGGTCCTTTTGAAAAGTGGGTTATCGATTTTATGATGTGTAACCTTCGCTCGTCCAGGGGGGGGGCATGCTTATATTATTGTTGCCGTAGACTACTTCACCAAATGGGCCGAAGCAATGCCTAGACTCATAACTGATGGTAAGATGACTGCCCAATTTCTCTTCAATCAGGTGATTTCCAGGTTTGGAGTCCCTCAAGCCATTGTCACCAACCATGGCTCCCATTTTTCTATTATATGATGGCTGAGCTAACTACTCAGTTGGGTCTACATCACAACATCTCAACGTCATACTACCCTCAGGCTAATGGGCACGTCGAAGCCGTTAACAAAGTTTTAGTCACTATGCTTCAACGTATTATTGGGATGCACAAGTCCAAATGGCATCTCATTTTGTTCTCAGCTCTCTGAGCTTACCGAACCTTGGTGAAGGATGCAACCGGATTCACACCATTTCAACTTGTTTATGGTCTGGAAGCTACCCTTCCGATTGAATGAGAAATTCCTTCACTCAAGCTAGTTGTCGAATTACTATCGAATACCTTTCCATAGGAATAACGTTTTCTATATTTGGAGAGGCTTGATGAAACTCGCTGCTTCGCTGCTCTAGTCATAGAAGCACATAAAAATCAGGTCAAAGCCCACTTTGACCAGACCGTTTCACCTCGTAGCTTCGTAGAAGGAGACTTAGTCCTCTTGTATGACCAAGTCCATGATAAGCTGGGGGCAGGGAAATTTGAACCCATGTGGCATGGGCCCTACATTGTTAAACGTGTTTTGCAAAAAGGGGCCTATGAGCTTATTGATTATGAAGGTTATTCCCTGGATCAGCCCCGAAATGGGCTGTATCTCAAAAAATATTATGCATCAGTTTTCTCGTGCATTTCTTCTATACATAAGTGTGTTTTTCATTTTTGTACATTTTTGCCTTGGTGTGCTTTACGATTAGTTCTTTCCTGCTTATTATGTCTTTGCTTACTGTGCAGATGTTTGTCACTCCTTATGTTGTTTTCGCTGACGGTGCCTCCCGCAGTACCCAAAACCTATCCTCCGCGACTTGGGTAATTTATGATCCTAACTGTGAGTTAGTAGACCTTCAAGGCATTTGTGTAGGACGTACAACTAACAATGTCGTTGAATACATTACAGTTATCGAACTTCTAATCGAAGCTATTACCCTTGACATTTGTGAATTAATTGTAAACCTAAACTCTCAGCTTATTGTTCTCCATCTCAATGGGCGTTATTATGTCAGAAACCATCAGATTTTAAGGATGTATTTACGTGTTCATTTGTTAGAAAGGAATTTTGATTATATTAGATATCAACATATTTCCAGAAGGATGAATACGTTAACTGATGTAGTAGCTAATATTGTATTAGATAGAAATTTGCGAAATTTGTAAAAAGTAGTCATCATCATATGGTAAGATTTAGACGGGAAAATAAGCACATATATATGTGCGTGTGTGTGTGTGTGTGTGTGTGTGTGTGTGTGTGTGTGTGTGTGTGTGTTCCATTTACATCCTAAGACGCCATGTCTTGTAGAAATTTGAATAACTATTAAATTATTCACCGAGATTATCCTGATCACACACTATTTGAGCTTCATGCATAATACATAACCTCTTCTACTATTGATCATCAATTTGTGGAAATATAAACAATCGCATGCGCACATTAAAACCATAAACAATCATACATAAACACAATATTTATGGGAAAGCTTAAAGCTGAAAACCCCCAACTATCTGTATATTATAATGATAGAGATCATGTAACAATCATTGTACAAACTCCTCACAAGCTCTCAATACAATCTCCAATTGTTACACACTACACAAGCTCAGATCATACAAAACACATGCTCCAATCTGCTCCACCTGTTAGCCTGCCTCTACTGCGCAATCCAAGATGAATAATAGCCCAATCTGAGTTCGAATCCCTCTGGTATGCACTGCGCAATCCTCATTGGCATCTCCATCAATGTGTGGTGCAAACTCATGCACCAATATAGTCACAACTGATAGTCACACTGCTCTTTCACCTACCTCTTCACTGGTCTCCACTGAAACTGTCCATGCACTTGAAGTTAATTGATCTATTCTTTAGTTGATTTATGAGTTAATAATTAGTGAATTAATTAATAATTAATTCACACCACTCTCACTAGTGTATCAATCAGTTAGACTAGATACAACTAGCTCAACTATGTTTAACTGAGTTAAACTGAACACAACTCCACTAACTTCCTCAATCAACTCCACCAAACTCTGTCACATGAGTTCTAACTAAAGTCTCCATGCAATAGCTCCACTTAACCCTCAGGAATAGCGTAATTCCTTCTGTCAGCTGCATGTGCCACTTTTGTGCACTTAACTGAAGTGCTCCAAGAGGATAAGATAATGTTTAGAGTCCAAATATTATTAAGAGCTAATAATATTCGACATATCTATTTTTAGACCGGCAATCTAAAAATAGATTCCGCCCAGTATGTCTAAAAATATAAGTCCATCTATTTTTTTCCGACTTGACCAACCATCCAAAAATAGCATCTTGCAACTCATAGAACATGATCCATATGTCTAAAAATAGACATAGTCTAAAAATAGACTTTGCGCCAAAAATAGCCTGCGGGCCCACTTAGTGAAGGCGACTCCTTTCCACTAAGCTCATCATCTTGTTGCAATGTCAACACTCCCTCTCAACAAGATATGGATTATCTGCAACCCCTATCCTGCCTCTGTGGTATTCGAATTTGCTTTTGGTGAGCGCCTTCGTCAAGATATCAGCATCTTGATCCTCCGTAGGAATGTATGAAAGTAACATGATCTTCCCCTGCACACAATCTCTGATATGATGATACCGGTCCGTGAAGCCATGCCGCCTCAACTCATCCTCCTGTCTGTACCATGATCCATATCCCGATGTGCCTCTGAGATATCTCACTACATGCTTGCCTGCCTCCCAGAAGAGCTTGGTTGGCTTAACCATAGCTTGTGAAAGCTGGTTAACTGCATAGCATATATCGGGTCGTGTATTGACCAGATACATGAGTAACCCCACCAACTGTCGATAAACAGTGGTATCCACTACCTCCGCCGAAGTAGCATCCTCCTTCCTCCAGACAGCAGGAAGAGGAGTATCAACAGGCTTGCAGCCATGCATGTTGAACTTCTTCAGTATCTCTCGGGCATACTTACCCTGAGAAACAAACAGTCCACCACTGCGTTGCCAAATTTCCAATCCCAGGAGGCCCAAGTCCTTCATCTCAAAATCTTTTGCAGGATCCTCCTTGCATGAGAGTATCAAGAGCTCATCACCTGTCAAAATCAAATCATCTACATAAAGTACAATGATCAGCAACTTACCCTCCACCACAATCTGGTATAGGTTAGGATCCGCCTCACTCTTGGAGAATCCAAGTCCGGTGAAATAACTATCTATCCATGTGTACCAAGCATGAGGTGCTTGTTTCAACCCATACATCGCTCTCTTGAGCCTGCACACATGCGACTTGCTGCTGAAGATCTCGAAACCTTCGGGCTGCTCTATGTACACCTCCTCCTCAATGACTTCGTTGAGGAACACAGTCTTCACATCCATCTGATGAATGTGCCACCCCATCTGCGCTGAGAGAGAAAGAATCATCCGTATGGAAGAATACTTTGCGACAAGTGCAAAGGTCTCCTCATAATCGATCCCCTCTATATGTGAGAAGCCTCGGTCCACAAATCTTGCCTTGTACTTCTCCACACTTCCGTCAACTGCCTGCTTCACTTTGTAGATCCATCTCGAACCCACCACTGATTTCCCCTCCAGCCTCGGGACAATCTCCCATGCACTGTTTCTGACAATCGAATCATACTCTTCCACCATGGCATCTACCCATGTAGGATCCTCCACAGCTTCTGTAGTGCGCTTCCGCCCTCTGATGGTTGGCGATGCTTGAGTGGTCTCTTCCACTCCATGAACCTCCTCTTGTGGTTGATCCACATCTTGAGGCTCATCCTTAGGAACTAATATCTCCTCATCTGCATGCAAGTGTGGCTCCCTCTCAAGCGAACACTTCATGGCTTTCTCCTCCTGAAATTTGATATCCCGTCGCACAACAGTCTTACGACTGTCTGGAAAATACACATGATAGTTGTGGGGTGTATCAGTGTACCCCACAAATATCCCAACCTCCGCATTTGGCTCCAGCTTCTTCCTGGCATCCTTCGTCACATGAATGTAAACAGGTGAACCAAAAATCCTCAAATGGGAAATATCAGGCTTCTTACCAGAAAACGCCTCCTCGGGTGTACTCATGCCAAGTATCCTGTGAGGACAATGGTTCTGCACATATACTACAATATTGCATGCCTCCGCCCACAAGTGAATGGGTAGGCCCTGATCATGCAACATCGCCCGTGCAGCACCCACGATCTTTCTGTTCTTCCGCTTATCCACCCCGTTCTGCTGTGGGTTATGGGGTGCGATGAGCTCTCTCCAAATCCCTTCTGCTCTGAAGAACTCCTTGAATTCAGCCGAGATGAATTCACCACCATCGTCGCTCCTAAGAGCCTTCACCTCGTTTCCCTCGATTCTTTCTCAACCACGTTGCCTTGAACTCACATAACCGAGTATGTCTCGCTCTTCCTCTCGCATGAAGAAGATCCAACACTTACGAGAAAAAATCATCAACAAATATCACATAATACCTGTGCTTTGCTGTCGAAGCTACTGAGAAAGGTCCACACACATCTGTGTGAATTCTCTCAAGGATTGTCGTGGCACGACTATCCTTCTCGTGAAAGGTGGCTTTCACAAATTGTCCTAAGGTACATCCCTTGCACTGATCTGACTGCACAAGAGTACCCTTAGGAAGCCCAGTAGAAATCTGTTGCAGTATCTTCAAGGCTCCATGGTGAAGGTGGCCCAATCTCCGGTGCCAAAAATTGCCATCATCCCGGCTCACCACTCCTTCTGCCTTGCCTGCCATTGCTGCGCAGCCATCTACCTGCAATTGATAAAGGTTCTTAACTCGAACCCCTATCCTCCGGGACTCACCAGTTGCCTTACTGCGTAGGAAAGACTTTCCCTCTCTAAAGACAACATCATATCCCTTGTCTTCTAACATTGCCACAGAGATAAGATTCTTCTTCAATCCTAGAACATGCATCACATCCTTCAATACGAAGGGTTTACTAGACTCCCTCTTAAAGGAAATGGTACCGATACCAGTCGCACTGTATCTACCATCATCGCCCATCTCGATGTGCACTCCAAGATCTTTCTCATCCATATCAGTACACAAATCTCGATCTCTTGTCATGTGAAAAGACGCACCACTGTCCATAAACCACACTGAACCCATCACACTTGAGACCAAGCATGCGATCAGCGAAAAAACCAGCTCAAACTGCGAGGCTAAGGCCTCTCCAGCTGCAGATCCAGCAGCCTGCTTATTTTTCTTTTTCTGTGGACAATTTGTGGTATAATGTCCATGTTGGTGACAGTGAAAGCACTTCACCTTGGACATGTCCTGCTTCTTGCCTTTCACACCAGAATGAGAAGCTTTCTTTCTCTTCCCCTTCTTTTCTTTGGCAGCCAAAGTGCAATTCTATTCATCAGAGTTCCTTGATGAAGATCCGTCCCTGGTACTCTGCCTTATCTCCTCTTGCACAAGATCCGACCAAAGTCGCTCCCATCTTGGCAATTTCTCCCGACCATTGACAGAGTCCTTATAGGAATGCCAACTCTTCGGAAGCCCAAGGAGAGCCAAGCTCACCAAGTCCTCATCATCTACAGTCACCCCCACACTTCCCAGCTCATCCTTGCATTGGATGAACTTTGTGAGGTACTTGGGCATACTGTTGCCTTTCTCCATCTTTATGTTTCTGAGTTTATCCCCGAGCTAACCTCCGGCCGCGCTCTTGCTTCGGAACACATCCACTGCGGCTTTCCACACTGGCATAGTCGGAGAAGCCTTACCTATGGGCCGGACACTATGTGATCCTTCACACCCTCCAACAGAATCCTTCGACACTTTGCTGTCTTATTTTGCCATGCGTCAAGTATGGCAGCATCACTAGAAGTAGGCTTTGGGACTTCAGCATCTATGAACTCCTTCAACCCATTGTCATCTAGCACTGCCTCCATCTTGTCCTTCCATGCAATATAATTCGAGTTGCCCTCAAGGGCATACTCCAATCGCAATCCGTTGAAATACATATCAACTTCGACACCAAGAAAACACTGCTGCAAATTCAAATTCCACCAGCACAAAACTCAACCGCTTCAATGTTTTGCAATTGCTCCAATGATCAATACTGCTCTAATACCATGTAGAAATTTGAATAACTGTTAAATTATTCACCGAGATTATCCTAATCACACACTATTTGAGCTTCATTCATAATACATAACCTCTTCTACTATTGATCATCAATTTGCGGAGATATAAACAATCGCATGCGCACATTAAAACCATAAACAATCACACATATAAAAACAGTATTTATGGGAAAGCTTAAAGCTAAAAACCCCCAACTAGCTGTATATTATAATGACAGAGATCATGTAACAATCATTGTACAAACTCCTCACAAGCTCTCAATACAATCTCCAATTGTTACACACTACACAAGCTCAGATCATACAAAACACACGCTCCAATCTGCTCCACCTGTTAGCCTGCCTCTACTGCGCAATCCAAGATGAATAATAGCCCAATCTGAGTTTGAATCCCTCTGGTATGCACTGCGCAATCCTCATTGGCATCTCCATCAATGTGTGGTGCAAACTCATGCACCAGTATAGCCACAACTGATAGTCACACTGCTCTTTCACCTACCTCTTCACTGGTCTCCACTGAAACTGTCCATGCACTTGAAGTTAATTGATCTATTCTTTAGTTGATTTATGAGTTAATAATTAGTGAATTAATTAATAATTAATTCACCACTCTCACTAGTGTATCAATCAGTTAGACTAGATACAACTAGCTCAACTATGTTTAATTGAGTTAAACTGAATACAACTCCACTAACTTCCTCAATCAACTCCACCAAAATCTGTCACCTGAGTTCTAACTGAAGTCAACATGCAATAGCTCCACTAAACCCTAGGAATAACGTAATTCCTTCTGTCAGCTGCATGTGCCACTTCTGTGCACTCAACTGAAGTGCTCCAAGAGAATAAGATAATGTTTAGAGTCCAAATATTATTAAGAGCTAATAATATTCGACATATCTATTTTTAGATTGGCAATCTAAAAATAGATTCAACCCAATATGTCTAAAAATAGAAGTCCATCTATTTTTCCAACTTGACCAACCATCCACAAATAGCATCCCGCAACTCATAGAATATGATCGACATGTCTAAAAATAGACATAGTCTAAAAATAGACTTTGCACCAAAAACAGCCTGCGGGCCCACTTAGTGAAGGTGACTCCTTTCCACTAAGCTCATCATCTTGTTGCAATCTCAACATGTCTCTCAAAAAATGCAGAAATGAAACCTAGGAGTCTAATCAACATGGTGCTCATGATAGCACGTCACTTCCCGTACGACACGTCTCAGTAGTCGATGAATGCGGTTGTAAACTCCCGCAGTGTGCCATTGGTAAGCACGAGGAATATCCTCAAATATCATGTACTCTGGGATCCTGCTCGTGAGTCCCTCCAAGTTATGTGCAATTTCTTCCTCGTCATCACCTCCCTCGCTATAAGGGGCCAATTTGAAATCTCTTGGGACCCTCCGAGCTATCGGAGACATCCCCACGGGTCTCTCTAGTCCAACATCCGCAACATATGAGAAAACATCAGAATGCACCCAAAAAAAAAAAAAAAAAAAAATGTAATACTCATAAAAATCCAAAAAATGAGTTTTTACCTTTGTCCTCGTCCCAGTTGTCCCTTTCCGGAAGTGGAAGATCTGGATCACCCCTGAAATCAATACCAGTATATAGCCAATCCTCTACCATGATGAGTTGTTTGCTCAACCAGTTAAAGAACTGTGGTCCCCACGACATATGCTGCCCACCTCCTGATCGAGGCATCAGCTCAGCCCAATGGACCATACGCGACTCTCGTGTTGGTGGCATAGGTACAATCACCTCCAGACGTTGGAAGATTGGTAACCATTCCAGGATGAACGGTATCAAAATGGACCCATACCCAAAATGCTTTAGATTCCCATTTTTACACTTGTTCAGCTGACGTTTCATGTCGATTGTCACCACTTCTGCCCAATTGAAAATTGTCGGAGACATGCAATCTATGGCTAATTGGAGCTAAGACTTTGTGGCTTCATGGGGAGCCTGAGATCCGGCAGCTCGAGTAATGGTATGTAGCATTACCCTCAAAGGTAGTGTTGGGTCAATATACTATTGCAAAATAACGCAAGTATTTAATATCAATTTGGGTTGGTGATCTTAGAAGCATCCCCAAAGTATATGGGTTTCAATCACAATCAAATTTAAAAGATGAACTATTGATGGTTAGTGAAATGCATATTACAAATATACAAACTAACTTAATTAATTTCCAAATAATAGATTAATATATATGAAATAATAATCAAGAGGCTCTATGTTCAGAGATCTTGGTTGTCCTTAATTACTGGTTTCATTATATCATCAATACCATTGTGAAAACATGAAAGCAGGAAATCTAACACTAAACAATAGATTAAGATATATGAAATAATAATAAAGAGGCTCTATGTTCAGAGATCTTGGTTGTCCTTAATTACTGGTTTCATTATATCATCGATACCATTGTGAAAACATGAAAGCGGGAAATCTAACACTAAACAATAGATTAAGATATATGAAATAATAATCAAGAGTCTTTATGTTCAGAGATCCCGGTTGTCCTTAATTACTGGTTTCATTATATCTTTAACACTATTGTGAAATCATGAAAGAAGGAAATTTAACTTCTAAACAATGGATTAATATATATGAAATAATAATCAAGAGGCTCTATGTTCAGAGATCCTGGTTGTCCTTAATTACTGGTTTCATTATATCATCAATACCATTGTGAAAACATGAAAGAAGGAAATAATAATTCTAAGCAAACTAATTCACAAATTACAGTTATGAAAATTAAGAAGTGCACTTAGCTCGGTGTGGGGGCCCTTCCACCCTTGCCTTGGGAACTGTAGGTAAACTCAGCTACTCAAAACTTCAAGCAATCAATCAACATGTAACAACATCAAAATATGGTAGAAAAGATCTTCTATTATGTCTTCAAGTCTCAAAGATAATAATAATAAGTCATACAAGTTCCCATTGTCAAAGCCTTCAAAGTGTGAGGCTTAAATAGATGAAATATCTAACAAAATGATCTAAAATATCTCAAGTAATCATAAATATCCTTATCCTATCATATCAAGTCGAATCCATCTATCATATCCATCACAATTTGGAAAAATCCCATGTTGACCTAGTTTCTAGGGATCCTCCATAAAGACTGGTCATGTTTGACCGCCTTTGACTGAGCCTATTAAAGCTCAATCTGACTGTACCAACAGGTGTACTGCTACTCCTAGTTCCCGAGCTTTCTAGAAACATATCCATCTCGAGCCCAAGTGTCCTGCACATATGCAAACCATCATGCTATTACATGAATTTCTGTTGTTGTCCAAAATTTCACTTAAATTCCAATTTTCACAAAAAAAATCTAATAATTGAAAAACATAAATTAAATATCTATATATGCATATTTAGGTCATTGCAGGATGAATATGATGGTTAATGTATGGATAATGTGGCAAAATAAAATGTATTTCTTGAGCAAAAAGAGATAAAAAAACAAGGCCCAACATCTCCCCCAAACTGAAGATCAAGCATGCCCTCATGCTTGTTGTTTCCTCTTTGACCTTCGGAGTCCTGATGCTGATCCTATCCCTGATCCTGCAACCTCTGTGTGCAAAATAGAATCCATTTCCTTACCCTGTTCTTCTTTATAGATGGAATTTTTTACTTTCTGCTTCTCATGCTTAGCTTTCCAGGAGTTTTTCTCCTGAAGCCACTTGAAAGCCTATGTGTAGAGAAGATTTTTTTTTTTTTTTTTTATTTTTTATCTTCTCCATCTCCTCACTAATCTTCTCATTCTCTTTAACCAATTTTTCATTGGTTAGTTTATAATTTTCATTCTCCTCTTTCAAGTGTCTTTCTATGATTTTGCTTATTTCTAAGCTTTCAGTAAGCTCTTTAACTTTGAAAAGATTCTGATCTTCCTCTTTTGAATCTTTTGAAACTTAAATAGCTTCTACTTCATTGTTCTCAAATCAGGAATCTTTATCTAAAGCATCCTGATAGACTTGTTGTTCCTGTTAGCCCCCCTATGAAATTTTTGACAAGCAAATAGGGGGCTAAATTGTTGTTGACTCTTCAAGGAATGCATTTCCCCTGAAAACACATCATCCTTGAAGTCTCCTTGTGCCTTATCCTTTGATGAAATCCCCTCTGCTGATTTCCCTTATAAAGCCTCTCTGTTGTGAAGAAGAATGCCCAAAAGGCTCTTTTCCCTCTTTTTCCCCCCCACTTAGCTTCTTTTTTGGTCTCCCCTTCTTTTTCCCTTCTTACCTTTCAAACCCCCTCAAGATCCCCTCTAAATTCTTCCCCTTCCCTTTGTTAGCCCTTTTTTCCCCTTTATCCCTCTATCGTTCTTCTTCCTAACCTTTAAATCACATAAAATGGGTTAGAAACCCACTTTCCTACCTTATAATAAGGCTTAGCCCCTTTCCGCCAGCCCCGTCCCCATGTAACCGGGCGCTGTGACTGAGCATTTTCCCTTAAGGCGCTCATCGCATATCGCATCCATCGCAGATCGCATTTTTGTGTGTTATGTTCATTAGATCCATCGCAAATATTTGCGATGCGATCGTCCGATCGCGCCGTCGCATTTTCCACCCGTCGCACTTATCGCTCCATCGCATTCTCCCTCTGATCGCATTTTCCTTCCCATCACAAGTCTGCCCCATCGCAGTATCGCAAAGCGCAGATTTCTGTTGAACGCCCAGATCACCCATCGCAAATATTTGCGATTGCACTAACCTTCCCGCCGTCACGTCACCCTCCACCTCCATTGGGTCCCACCTCGTACGATCGTTCCCTTGCATTTCATTTCTTTTCCTTCATTCCCTTTGTATTTCCTCCGTTAATCAAATCTTTGCATTTTACATTAAAGTTTAATGAATCACCCTCCGCCATGACCGGGTCCCGCCATTTTGAATTCCTTTCATATGTTTTGACCTTTCCCCTTGGTATCTCGGCCAACGATTAAACCTTAGTGTTTAGCGCTAAAGGCATTCTCTGCCATTATTCCATTGTGTCCGCCGTTTCCACAGTCGTCACCGCCTTTCCTCCACAGGCCTCCGAAGCATTTCTCCGCCACCACTGCCCGGACTCACAACAGGGTAATTTATTGTGCAGATAGCACAGAGAAGCCATTACATCTGCCAGTGAAGCAGCAGAGACAGTTTTCGAAGGGATTCAAGCCGGTTAATTGAAGATTAAAAATTATGATCCCGTGGTCAAAGAATCGAGGCACAGTTTGAAGATTTAAGCGCACCGTCGAAGTCTTATCTGTGTTTAATATCAGTAGAGTACTCTTCTCCAGACAGGACACCTTCCTACAAGAAATCTCCATCCCTCCTCGAAGCCCTGAAACGATTAATTACACTGACTTAAGCTCATTTAAGATAGTCACGCAGCAGTTATGGAGGTATGGAGCAGCCTTGCAGATTTTCCACCCAGTCCATTTATTCCACAAGGCTACCACAGTTCCAGACTGCTGTAAGGACTTAAAGAACATATCAGAGGTCAATCTCGACCTGACAGACACCTCCAAACAGTCTACAGAGTACAGCAGTGCCATTAAGCAGTATGGGCGTGAACACTTTCGCCGTTCTGTCTTAATGAGATCAATTCAATGTTCATCTACCTTTGTTCCTCTCTTCTCCTATAAGAACCCCTAAGAACATATTGTAAAGGTGGTTGTTGCCTTGCTGTGGCAGTTGCTGTTAGAGGGATTCATTCTTGACTGTTAGAACAGTCTTGGGAGGGAGTAGCAGAGTAGTTGTATGTAATAGGCTGGGAGGAGAAGTCTGGATTGTATTAGCCATTGAGCTTATTGTACATGACTGGTTTTGCATCAATTAATCAAAGCACATTTCACAGGATCCTGGTCTATTACTATTGGTGATGTCTTTCTTAACTCTGTTATTTACATTTTCATATTGTTTCATGTTCTTCTGGTAGGCAACAGAAGTATAGCATAGGATTCACCCTCACTAGGTGCCCTATGTTTCCTGCTCTCCCTACCTTTAATGTTTTCTACTTTATGTGTTATCTAAGAGTAAATTCATGTGGTTTAACCAGCGCAGTGGATGTTATTGCCTGCTGGCTGATGTATGAACTTAGGGGTTTGCTGCTTGGATGTTTCTTTGTCAAATCTATCTCTGTTTTTTCCCTTGGAGTTGCTAAAGCAGACCTGGAGTTAAATGACCTCTGGTCTGATCTATGAGCTGCCCCTTTGTCCACCTTTGAGAGTTGCCTTTGAGTATGTCCAAGCAGGTCTGGAGTTAAATGACCTCTGACCTGATCTATAGATAGAAATTGGGTGCCTCTCCTTCTTCCACTTTCTCTCCTTAATGTTCCATTCCATCATCTGCCTAAAAGATCCGTTAGTGTAGATGACTTGCCCTTTGAAAGCCTTTGCTAGTTGTTGCATTTAATTTCCTTTCATGACTCCATAGCCCAATGGATGGCACTTTCTCGGCCTATCCTCTTAGCTGAAACTTCCTGCTGCTTTGTTTCTTCCCTCCCTTTGCTTTCTCAGTCTATGATCTCGTGACCAATCCAGCAACCAACCAACCAAATCATTTAAAACCCCCCTTTGCACTTCATACCTAGCCTAATATCTCATCTCGAGCTTCAAAGACATACCATTCTTTGCTTTATTGGAGAGATCCCTCTCCGGGTCCAGGAGGGCTAGATCCTAGGGCCCAAAAGTGGTTCTGATGTTGTCTCATCTTTTGGTCTTGCCAATCTGGCCAAATCACGGGAACCCCAACAGTTCCAATCTTTCAAGAATTTCAGTGGCCTGTTTTCTAATAGGAGAAGTTTCCATGATTTGTATCTCTATTTCTACTAAATGTTTCCCTTTTTGCCTCCTGGGAATAGTCAAGAAAGATGTTTCTTTTTCTAACACCATTGCTCCCTGTTGTTTCTTTGATCTTGTAGATGGATAAAGAGACGTATGCATGATGTTTCTTGTTTCTTCTATGGGTTTAATTTTGTTTTCCACAATTTGTTCTACAAACCCATTTTTTGCTAGGGAATCCTCCCAAACCATCCCTTTAATCTTCAATTGATGATCTACAAGAATTTTAATGAGTCCCTGGTGAATGAATTGAACTTCTTTTGGTTTGGCTTATGATTTAATGCTTTCTATCATTTTCATCAAACTCCTGTAGAAGAAATATGGCAAATTTATCCTTATGTCTCCCTTTATGTGTTGTAGTATCCTTACATGGTAAAGATGTACTACATTGAATCTAGTATCACAAGTGAAATATTTCTAAATTATTAACACCAATTCTGCCCATGGTTCATTAAACCATTCCCTCGAAATACCTTTTGATCTGTCAAAGGAGTTTTTCCTATTTTTATCTAGGAAAAATGTCCAGCTTTTGTCTCTAAAATGTAAGCCTTTATGATATAACTCTCCTGAAAATGATAAATCTAATGATTCAGAGATATATTCAGGACTTAAAGAGACATGCATATTTCCCACCATGGTTTCATTATGTGTGAAGTTATTTACAAATTCTTTTGTAACCCTCTCATTATGACCTTTGAATTTTTGTAAAAACCCTATCAACCCTGATTGATAAAGTTTTTCCATAGTCTCCCTACTCCAGTGTTCTATTTGAAAGTCCTTTGGCTTTGCTCTGGAGGCCATTTGTTCTGAAAACCATTTTATGTGACCATCTCTTGTCATTAATTTCATTTTGCAAATAAAAATTAAACACTTAGTGTGACTGTGGTAGTAGGCTTACCTTTCTGCTTCACTGCTTTTGACAACCAACCAATTCTCTTTCTCTTTTCTTTTGAAGAATATACTCTTACTGTAATTAAACAAAATAATTTGGTAGAAAAGGTTGCAAGAAAACATAAATTTATGTTTCTAATATTACACCTTCTATTAATTCTCTGTTTTCTCTTTAAAATCAATCTATGTTTTGCAAAAGAATTGGACTGTGTGAAAAAAAATTGAATTTTTTTACACACAACAATATTTTCACTCCTTATTTCCTATAAAATTTTCAAAAACATTGCATCCAAATTCAATTTACATTTATCAAAAGAAACTTCAATCATTTGCATCAAAAATTCAAGGTAAAATGTCGTACTTCATTGCTCCTTAATTATGTCTTTTGTCAAAAACACATCTATCTATCCTCCATTTGCTTCGTATGCTGTGTTCTAAATTTGTAGATTGAGTGTGTTTTTAAAACAATTCTATAACTGAACTAACAATTTTTTCATGCATTCGAATTGTAGTTCCACTTCTCTATTTCTATTTGAATTAAAACACTGTGGAGGAGGATGTGTCGACCTTACCTTCTTCTATGTACTTGCTCTTTATGAATTTTCTCTGACCTTGTGGTCTTCTTCAGTTGAATTGGAGTTTTAAATCTATAACAAATCCATTAATATCTTCTTTTTACAAATTCATTCAAAAAAATAAATCGTGATTGACTGATGGAAAAGTATTTTTTAAAACTTGTCAACATGTTTTTAGATAGTTTGAATGTGGAATTTGTTACATGACAAACTTGTATATTGAAATAAATTCACTCCCTCTTTAACTCAGAGCTTGATTGATTGATACAATCCCGAAATTCATTAAAACAATCAGATCTTACCTCACTTCAAATAATTTTGCTTTCTATTGGATGGCACCATTAATTTTTCAATAATTTTAGCCATGAATGCTTCTTATCACTCCAATTTTCTCTTGCTCACTATATCTTTTGCTTCTCCTTTTGTATTTTCTCCTCTCGGCCTTCTCAAAACTTATCTTCCCCTTATGTTTTTCACAGTGGTCACAGATACCAGGACGTGCTTGAATACACACTCCTTTTCCTCACTGAGCCTTCCAATGGCGATGATGGTGACAACCTTTCTCCGGTACTGTCTCTGAGTTTTAAAATGGCTGAAATGGCTTCCTACAAGAGCGAAAATGGCTTACAACAGAGCGGTAATGGTTTAGCAGAGACGAAAATGAGTTTGTTTTGTTTTAAACAGTGTTTTGTTTTTTAATCTTCTATCCGTTCACTAAATCTTTGACCGACCATGCACGTCCCTCTCTTTGACTGTTGTGCCTGTCCTTCTACATATCGTTCACATTTTGCATTCATGGTATGTACATCTGATTACTTGTAATGTCATCCTGCTCTGATTTCATCATCAGTATAAATATGACGAATGCATGTTTTTGGATGAATTCCAGGCATGTCTTTATAATCCCAGGCAAAATCTTTTGAATATTTTTGCAATAAAGTTATTAACTTTCCCTCTTGTGATGATTGTAAGTTGTTACCAATATTCAAATATCTTTGAGGACTAATTTCAATGATTTTTCTATTTTAATTGGTAATTGAATTTATAGGAAAAATGCTTTCAAATGTATTTTGCAATGATTGTATTGTGCAATTTTCTAGAAAACATTCATTTAAAAGATAACTAGCAGCTTCATATTGAGTCACCCTAAGCTGCTCTGAAAGATTTGGTCCTGAGATGAATAGATCTAATAAGTCCTCATTTTCTTGCTTCGCTCTAAAATTATAAACTTGATTAAGACTAAGAATAGGTTTAAATGTTTGATGTTCATCTTCTTCAAGTAATGAAAATAGAGAAGGAGATTGAGCAGGAGGATATAATGTGATATGCTTCCTTTCATCTCCATGTGCAATAATCATGCTTCCTGATCTACATCCAATGTAAGCATCTGCAGTGGCCAACCAAGGCCGGCCTAAAATTAAGGGATGTCCTCCCAAGTTTGTTTTTGGCTGCAAAATCAAGAAGTCTACAAGATATTCCCAAGAATCCAGTGAGATGATGATATCCTCTAGTATACCTTCTGGAACAACTTTTGATCTGTCTGCAAGTTCTAAGACTGTAGTAGTAGGTCTAATGTTGTTCAGATTCAAATGTTTCATAACCTCTGTTGTCATAACATTGATAGCTACTCCCAAATCTATTAAAGTGTTTGGTACTGAAAATTTGTTAATCGATATAGTAACCATAGGAATTCCTGGATCAACATATTTTTCAATAGCTGTATTCTTAGACATGACAGTTGAAAGACTTCCAATTACCTAGATTGTTGGTGGATATTTTTTTCATCTACCAGATTTTTCAATGCATAATTCCTTTATTGTTTTTGCATATATTGGAATGTCTTTAATTTCCTGCAATAAAGGAATTTTAACATATGTGTTTTTCAATTCATCCATAATACTAAATTTAGAGAAAGATATTGGAATGTTCTGTTGTATTAGTCTTTCTGGATATGGTGGAGGTTGTTTCATAATAGCCTTACCTTTTTTCTTTTTTTTTTCTTTGGTTGAGATTGTTCACTTTGTTCTCCTTTTTGTGTTTGTTCTTCAATTATTGGAGGAGAATATTTTTGTAATCCCTTCCCATACCTTAGGTGGACTTCTTCTATAGGAAGAATTGAATATGTAGGATAACATGTTGCTTCTTCCACGTGATATGTTGGTTTCTCCACCTTATTGCTTGGATTAGCTACTGGCTGAGCTGGTAATTGTGTTGGTCTAGGAGGTTGTTGGTTAGTTGGCAGCTGAAGTTGTTGCGGTTGAGCTAACATTGGCGGATTTTGAGTTGGATATGGCATGGGTTGTTGTTGCTGGAATTGTTGATATTAAGGGAATGATTGTGGAGGATATGGATGTTCATATTGATATTGTTGGTTATACATTTGTTGTGGTGGTTGGTTTCCATAACCATATCCCCTCCAACCTTGTGAAGGTTGGTTTTGATATTGTAGTGGTGGCCAATCCTGCCATGGCATTGGTGTATTCCATATGTTTTGAGGATATTGAAAGTTTTGTTGAGGGAACTGTTGAGGCATTCTTGGCTGCCAAGGTCTTCTCGGTGCCATATAATAGAGGGAATCTACTCCTTGTACTTCTTCCCCTTGCAATTCTTTTAACTTTGGACATTTCTCTGTTGTATGATTTTATGTGCATAGTCCACATACTTGTATATTTTGCAAAGGACATTCTCTGAGTGGATGTTTTTGTCTACACTTTCGACAGAAAATTGCTAAAGCTTCATCTTGCTCTTCTTTCCTCTTCTTAGCTTTTAAAACATCTACTTGTGTACCCAAAGTGCTTAAGAGATACGTTTTAAAATTTTCCAACAGCCTTCCTATCTCTGCTCTTGTTACTGCACTTGCTGCTTATTTGGAAGCTTTTGATGAAACATCTCTTTTCCCACTCTTAGCTCTTCCTCTAGAGTATTTTTGACATAATTTAGAAATTTCTTCAAATGGTAAATTAGAAATATCTCCTTTTTCCATTACATTAAGAATATCTAAATACTCATATCTAATACCCTTTAGAAAAATAGTGCGGATAGTATCTGGACTAAGAGAATGATGTTTGGATTTTTGTAAATTACAAGAATCTTTCCAAATATTCTTCCAAACTTTCATCTTCCTGTTGGGATGTTCTGAAAATGTCTTCTTTCGAGTCTCTAGCCCTGCAGTAAGCTTGATAATTTTTAAGAAATATTTTCTTCATGTCTTCCCAAGAAGCTATAGTGTGTTATCCTAATCCCATAAACCATTTTAAGGCTGCAGCTTTTAAAGTAGCAAGAGAAAGTTGAAGTTTATGTGTATCATCAGTATATCCATATGTTCTACACAAGATATCAAACTCAAACATAAATGCATCAGGATCTTCAGGATCTTCTGTTGACATTCCATAGAAATTCAACAATACAGATGGTGGAATATTTTTCATTTTTATTTCTTCTCCTAGTATTGCTCTTGCATCTAAAATAGGAAAACCAAAAGTAGTCTCCTTGTCATTATTGTCTTCTTGCTCATTTTCTTGTGTTCTTCGAGTTTGGTTTTCTCTTCTTACTTCTTTCCCTGTTTTTCGAAGTGCTTCTATTCTTCTGTCTTCTTCAGCCTTTCTTTCTGGTTAATTCTTATTCTCTTTGTCTTCGTCATTCCCTTTGTTGTCTTTCATACTCTAATTTTGTTCAGGAGTCATGTTTATTCTAGTTGATCCTTCTCCTTCTTTAGCCATTTTGTGTTCAGAGATTTGTAGTGTTTCAATAGGTTGATTTTGTATTTCTTCCACTATGATTTTCTCAAGGACAGGTTGTTCTAGCTGTTCGATAGTTGGTTTTGTTGTTTCTTTTTGTTTCCAAACAGAAGGAGGTTCTTTAGGTGATTGCTTTTTCTTTACCTCAAATGCTAACAAAATTTTTCTTTCAACTAAAGTTAATCTATGTCCTGATCTTTGTTTCTCCTCTAACTCTTCTATAGTAGGTTTTCTAGCAACTGGTGTTGTTAATCATGTGGATGAATGTGTTGTTGGGGGGTTTGTTTCACAAATCTACCTTTTTGATCTCTATCTCTAGGCATAAGAAAACATTAAAAATGAAACCTATGGATTTATTTTTTTATTTTTTTGGAAATATGCTTCCTTGGCAACGACGCCAAAATGTTGGGTAAATTTACAGTTGCAAATTAACGCAAGTATTTAATATCAATCCAGGTTGGTGAACTTAGAAGCATCCCCAAAGTATATGGGTTTCAATCACAATCAAATTTAGAAGATGAACTATTGATGGTTAGTGAAATGCATATTACAAATATAAAAACTAACTAAATTAATTTCTAAACAATAGATTAAGTTATATGAAATAATAATCAAGAGGCTCTATGTTCAGAGATCCTGGTTGTCCTTAATTACTGGTTTCATTATATCATCAATACCATTGTGAAAACATGAAAGCAAAAAGTCTAATACTAAACAATAGATTAAGATATATGAAATAATAATCAAGAGGCTCTATGTTCAAAGATCCTGGTTGTCCTTAATTACTGGTTTCATTATATCTTTAACACTATTGTGAAATCATCAAAGCAGAAAATTTAACTTCTAAGCAATGGATTAAGATATATGAAATAATAATCAAGAGGCTCTATGTTAAGAGATCCTGGTTTTCCTTAATTACTGGTTTCATTATATCAACAATACCATTGTGAAAACATGAAAGCAGGAAATAATAAATCTAGGCAAACTAATTCACAAATTACAGTTATGAAAATTAAGAAGTGCACTTAGCTCGGTGTGGGGGCCCTTCCACCCTTGCTTTGCGCACTGTAGGTAAACTCAGTTACTCAAGACTTCAAGCAATCAATCAGCAAGTAACAACATCAAAATATGGTAGAACAGATCTTCTATTATGTCTTCAAGTCTCAAAGATAATAATAATAATAAGTCATACAAGTTTCCATTGTCAAAGCCTTCAAAGTGTGAGGCTTAAATAGATGAAATATCTAACAAACTGATCTAAAATATCTCAAGTAATCATAAATATCCTTATCCTATCATATCAAGTCGAATCCATCTATCATATCCATCATAATCTGGAAAAATCCCATAAAATAAGAGTGTTGACCTAGTTTCTAGGGATCCTCCATAAAGACTGGTCCTGTTTGACCGCCTTTAACTGAGCCTACTAACGCTCAATCTGACTGTACCAATAGGTGTACTGTTACTCCTAGTTCCCAAGCTTTCTAGAAACATATCCAGCTCGAGCCCAAGTGTCCTGCACATATGCAAACCATCATGCTATTACCGGAATTTCTGCTACTGTCCAAAATTGCACTTAAATTCCAATTTTCACAAAAACATCTAATAATTGAAAAACGTAAATTAAATACCTGTATATTCATCTTTAGGTCATTGTAGGATGAATATGATGGTAAATGGGTGGATAATGTGGCAAAATAAAATGTATTTCTTTAGTAAAAAGAGATAAAAAACAAGGCCCAATAGGTAGGTTGGGCATTGTCTGGATGTCTAGTTTACCACTCTTGTGTGCTTTCCTTGCTTCAAGATAAGCTCTATCTATCAACATGCCCATGCTCTCTCCAAAGATCCGAGTTCCTATCGTTAGTGATCACTCTCCCCTCTGTGACAACAATCTTGTCAAGAAGTAGATATCGGAGACTTCTCTCTCCAATTCCTGGTCATGGATGATGAATATCTCTTGGTCAATGTCCCATACATTGATCAAGTATTGTAGCAGCTCCAACTTGGCTCTCAGACACGAGGTCATGAAAAACTTAAGGAGCCCACAGTTCCTCAGAGCATTTAAGCATGCATCGTTCTCTAGGGCCTGTGCATCTTCTGCCCCATGCTCCCACTCTTTCCATTCTAATGGCATTGAAACTGTTGATTATTCCTGCAAAACCAAATACACATATTCTATTAGCCATATGTTAAAAATTGAATCGATCTTGATAAGCATTTGTGGAGAAAAATTTGAAATTTGTTGGCGCGGCGTTCAGCATAGTTGTTTTTCAAACGACAGCGTTGAGTGGCGCTTTCCCTGTAGAAAAATCGTGGAGGTCAATGTGGCTCCGTATTGAGAACCAGCGTCGACCGCCGCAGGCATGAATTTTTCAAACTCTTCCACAGAATGCATAAAGACATAAAAACACATGAAAAATGGATGAAATTGCAGGGGAAGTTCATGGCTCTTACCTGGAAGAAGCAGATTCGTCAATGACCTCCTGGATTGCCTGCAGTTAGCTCTTCAAATTCGTAGTAAAAACCGGTGAAAGTGCTCACAAGAAGGTGAAAAGGTAAAAGTAAATCGTTTTTAATATTGAGTTGTTTTATAACCTTTTCTAACCCTAATTAGGTTTTTGGACACATTTTTGGTTATTTTTTCTCGAAAATGGGTTTTACGTTTGTTTCTTGTGCAGAGATAGGTCCTGAAACTAGTGAAGATGAGGAAACGAGTTGTATTTTATTACTTTTTCAGAATCAATAAAAGCACAAAAAGTCACCCCTCAAAGTTATCTTTCAGCTCTTTTATGACTCAAAATATGAAAAAATTGTCGATACTCTTATCGTTTTGAACTCCCTAAAGGTTGTGAAACATCATCTGCCTAGTATATGTTTACCCATTTTTCGGGCTAGGAAAGATTATTTACAAAAAGGAATACCTTAGTCGAACATGGCTAAGAGGTTTTCTCAGATATTGTTTTCTACCTTTTCGGATTTGAGAGACGACCTATGAAAAGGGACCTTCTGGAGTTTTATTTTCCTCCTCTTTTCAAACTCTCTAAACATGAAAAGGCGTTGAGTTTTCCCTTTGTCAGACTTGTTAAATCTAAATTACATCGGAGCCGTCGCTATGACGTTACCGAGTTCCTCCTATCTAGGGCTCGTAAAATGTACTAGGATGGAATTTTCTGAAGGAAAAACTTACATAACAAGCATATGCTATCCCCTTCAAGCTTGTTTCCATAAATAATTGGGGTACTTGCCATAAATGGTGGGGGAAAATGGAACTAGTTTTCAGTCGCGTCGGCAGTATGTTGCTCTTGAACATGACACTTGTTTGCAGTTCATGTCAGGTTGGGGACATCCCACATTCATCATTTTTCCTCCATGGGTTTGGGTTATCCGTTTTGACCTCTCATCTACTTTTTGCCTCACCACCATGACCTTAGATCCCTTGATGTCAAATGTTTCCAGATTATGGAGTCGTGTCACCAATATGTTCAAGAGAAGTCCTTCTGCAGTTTTAAACTCCTAATCCTCTGTTCAATATTGATTCACTATCATCTTATTCCTCTGTCTCGTGTCGATGATGTGGGAAACATTATGGCCCTCCTTCGACTGATCACTTCCTGTCGACTTCAACTCATTATCCAGGAAGCTAATCCAAAGACTCCCTTTTGGTACCTTAGAGCTTGCATGCCTCAATGGAAAGTTCTTCACATTTGAAGACATGTTTTCATCATTGGCCTCCGATTGGGTGATTTTGCAGATGTTTGACTCTAGTTCATTGTTCACATTCTGTGGATTGTACTAGTAGTACCTTGAGAACCATTGTCATTATTGGTGGTTTCTCTTGCTTCTGTTAACAACTTCCATCATTGGTTGGTAATTAGGCAACTTTCTTGCATGTTCGACTTCAGCTTATTCATTCAGATGCCTGAATTTGTACTTGTTCGGGTCGGGATGGAGCACAAGACCCTGGGTTTTGTTTGATGAGATCCAAGTTGCAGGACGATTCGGTTTATCATGGATGTATGCATGAATCTTCTAATTGGATGGTTGCGAGCATACCCGAGTCTATTTTATGATCCTTTTCATTGGATTCCTGTGTCCACACCTTGGATCTTATTACATGTTCTCTATTATGGATGGATGAGCCCATACCTTGTATTCATGTATCAGAGATATCAGTCGTACTTGATCTTGCAAGTCCTCCGATGGCGACACTTTGGTTTGGGAATGTTGTCATAAAGCATTTCACCCCTCCCTCTCTCTCGGACTTCATGCTTTAGGGGGCATCTGTTACACAACATTTTGTCATTGTCCCTGCATTCCCTATTTCGAATACTGGAGGACCATCATAATGACCCCCGTGTAATTTCACAAATCATAATGAATGTCAGAGCATCCCTTAACATGCCAGGAAAAAATATATATGTAGACCGTTCCTGAGGTAGACCCTTGAAAACATTAAATTTTGGATCGGCGCTGTGGTGTAGTTCTATCCTTGCGCCAATGGCCAGATTTGCACTAGGCCTCGCGCCATGGTCGCTCTGTCTCTGAAGAGCCCCCACACCGAGCTACTTTTGGAAGGTTTTTTAATATGGAAACGAAGCGTCTAAGATCTAACAACTTCGTGAGCGGAATCATGGATATTTGTTCGACTGGATGTGGTCAAGTTTCTCCCTTTGGCCTTCTAGTTCCTAAAAAAATGCAACTTCCCAAAGGGATAGACCTTTCCTCCACCATAAGTGGATCCCAAAGATCTCCCTCCACTCCTATAAATTCCTCTTCATCCCATTGATTCTGCTAGCTAGAATAGACCAAGAGCTGGTGTGCAAAATATAGCAGAGAATAGCCCATAGTTGTGAGAGAGAGTTTCAGCCTTTCGCCTCTTTAAGTCAAATCAACGAACGAATGCTTTGAGACGTGGCCGACTAAACTCGTCAAAGGAGGTCTACAACGTCAATGCACAGGTTGTAAACTCCCTTTTATATATTAATATGACATGGCTGATTTCTAGTTCCCTCTTTGTCTATGTTAATATTCAAATTTTATGACACTCCTTGACTAGTTAGATAGTTGTAAATGAATTATGTATGCTTGTATGCTTTTAGTGTTTTCTTGATCTTTTTTCAGGTGTGTAAAAATCGCTACCAATGGAGAGCAAGGCTTGAAGAACAAAGATCGAGGGATCACTGCAACATACTACATCAAGAGCATTAGATTGAGGTTGGACATCTATTCTAATCCACATTCCGTTTATGAACTAGGAATTTAGGAACCAACATGTTCCCTTGTTCCTAAACCCACCCTAGGGCTAGAGGGATCGCCTCTGTCCACAGAGGGGATTTTCCTGTACAACAGTCGTGAAGCGGCTTGGCCCGTCACCCACAGCAGACCCGCAACTGTATACCATTGGGTGGCTTCACCAAGGAAGAGATCTTCGCGTCCGCCAGCAATGCCGCCTTTTGTACAACATCCATCCATTCATAGATGAGGTATTGTGTGATGTTGCTCCTCTTGATGTGTCTGCTGTATTATTGGGACAACCATACTTGTGGAAGAGACAATATGTGTGTGAGTCAAGGCCTCGTTCTGTTGTTATTACTTTGGGAAAAAAATTGTACAGGATACTAGAGGTAGTACTGTGTCCTGCCATCTCCTTGACTATCGTAAAACAACGCAGTAAGATTGTTTCCCAAACCAGGAAATTTATTTTCATTACAATTCGCCCACAGGGAAAGAAGAATATTGTGGCCACAACCTCGAAACAAGGCTCCCCTGCACGGCAACAACAGATGGACAAAGTTGTGAAGGAATACGAGGACATTTTCTCCTCACAAAGGTTCCTCTACATTGTCAAGTCAAGCACTCCATTGATCTAACCCTAGGTGCGCCACCGCCTGATGTTGCCATTCCTCATGCGACCACACAGAAAAAATCCACACATGTACTATATGAGGTTGATAAAACAACCAAATTTATTGAACACGTCCAACACATCCGCCAGTAGGTCCATGACATCTTCAACAAATCCAATACCAAGTTCAACAACATTTGCCTCATCTCATGGAGGAACTCAATGTAATGGGGACCATTGCTTCCTAAGGGGGGAGGAATGATCTAGGTGGATATTAGTGGCCATCCACCTAATGAAAGTTCCTTTGATGTTTCTCACATCAAAAGTTGTAGTCCTTGGATATATCGTTCTAACGAGGTACTGAGCGCGTCAAACGAAGATCACATGCCAAAGTTACGTCCCCGAGAAGTGATGTACCAATTTACCCAAATGGGGCCCATAATTTTGGCGCTTCATCTCCTAGGGTTAAGTTTTTGGATGTTTAGGGTTTTCCATTGTTTCTCAACAATAAATAGGCCTTTGAGCCTCATTGTAACACATTTCAGAGGCCTGTAGCCACCACCTCTCTTCTCATAGATAAGCTACCGATGCCCTAGCTAGTTTATTTCCATTATGTCTGTAAGCATATTTTAGTCATTTGACTTTAATGAAATGAAGTTTTATTTCTGTCGCATCTCTGTTTTTATGTCCATTTCTTTATTTTATTGTATTCCTACATAAATCCAAATTAGTGGTATCAAAGTGGTCTACTCTTTCTATATTTTTCTTTACATTTCCCCAATGAGGTCAAGGTATAAGGTTAGGGCACGATCTGGTTGAACCCTTGCAAGATCAGCCTCGCAAACCCTGACGACCTCCCATGGCAGAAGAAAAGAGAGACGAGGGAGCAAGAGATCCTATCTAAATATTTCTCAAGGAGGCCCTCGAGAAACAAAGGAATGCGATGATGGATAACTTTGCCCAGATCCTTTAATGGATGCCCACCGACGACGCATCTACATCCAACAACCACTCTAAAGGCACCACTCATTTCAAGGTACAATTCAACTTTGAAATTCATGTATTTGAAGGCCAGATAGATGCAGATGTTGTAGATAGATGGTTGAATTTGTTGGAAGGGTATTTCTCAGTCCATGATTTCTTCGACTGAGAAAATATTATTTTTGCACTCCTCAAAGCCAACCCCCCCCCCCATGTCAAAGACTCGTGGGAAACCTACTGCAAGCAAAAGGATGAGAGGGAACCCTCTCTGTTCTCGGCCACACCCACTTGGAGTTCGTTCCGAGATGGCATCAAGGAACAATATTACCCTGTGAGGAGTTATGAGGACAAGTACATCGAATGGACCATGCTGTGGCAACAAAGGGATCAAGATGTGCATGAACTAATGAATCTGTTCCACACCCTATGCACAAATTTGGGTATTAAATATTCATAGAGACATTTGGTGCTCAAGTATCACAACTATTTGCACAAATAAATTCACGAGTAAATGGAGTTCCTCGATATTACCTCACTTGGCACAACATATCGCTACGCTGCTAAGATCGAGCAAAAATTTAAGTAGAAGAAGCGAGACTTTGGATCTGCGAATCTTAAGCTAGGGAAAGGCGTCCCTGAACTGCAGAACAAGGGGCAAAGCCAAAGAGGGGCGACTCAGGCAAAAAAAAAAAAAAAACAAAAAAAAACAAAACAAAACAAAAAACAAAAAAAACAAACCACAAATACAAAGAAGGACACGGGGAAATGGTGTGAATTTCATAACAACCTCACTCACGCCACAAACGAGTGTCAGGCCAAACAGTCGTTAGTGGCCGAACTGAAGGCACCCGAATAAGATGCATGTCATGATCCCGAGTCAGAACCAGACAAGGGTGATGACCAAGGGGACTAGATCATTGATGCAAATTAATCTTAGTGCCATTATTTCCACCACCAAGCTCCAGGGGGAGGATCTCGAGGATCCAAAGGAGGGGGAGCGCCTCTTCCATTCACAGATGTGGGTGAAAGGTTATCTTTGATAGCGAAAGCCGAAAGAACCTCATTTCAGAAGATGTCATGAAGCGGCTCGCCCTATCGACCACAACACACCTGCAACTATATACCATTGGGTGGCTTCACCAAGAAAGAGATCTTCGCATCTGCCAGTAGTGCTGCCTTCCGTACAACATTAAGCCATTCACGGATGAGGTGTTGTGCGATGTTGCTCCTCTTGATGTGTTTGATGTATTATTGGGCCAACCATACTATGAGTCTAGGCCTTGTTCTGTTGTTATTACTTTGGGAAACAAAATGTACAAGATACCAGAGGTAGTACAACCTCCCGCCATCTCTTTGACTACTGCAAAAAAACGCAGTAAGATTGTTTCCCAAACTAGGAAATTTATTTTCATTACAATTCGCCCACATGGCAAGAAGAATATTGTGGCCACAACCTCGAAACAAGGCTCCCATTTACGGCAACAACAGATGGACAAATTCGTGGAGGAATACGAGCACATTTTCTCCTCACCCACAGAGGTTCCTCTACACTGTCAGATCAAGCACTCCATTGATTTGACCCCAGGCGCGTCGCCGCCTGATGTTGCCATACCTCATGCGAACACACAGACATAATCCACACATGTATTGTCTGACGTTTATAAAACAACCAAATTTATTGAACGCATCTAGCACATCTGCCAACAGGTCCATGACATCTTCGACAAATCCAATACCAAGTTCAACAACATTTGCCTCATCTCATGGAGGAACACAATGCAATGGGGACCATTGCTTCCTAAGGGGGGAGGAATTATCCAGGTGGATATTAGTGGCCACCCACCTATTCCATTTTTACCCCCACCATCGGTTCTTTCATTTTTTGCAATTTCAACACAACTTACTATTTTTAGCAGTTTTTTTCGGGTCATGAACTTCCAGAGCCGTTTTGAGGCCCTAAATGACATTTTTTGGGAAAACTAGGAGAAACATGGAAGTTCCTTCGATGTTTCTCACGTCAAAATTTGTAGTCCTCGGATAGATATTTCTAACGAGGTATTGAGCGCGTCAAACTGAGATCATATGCCAAAGTTACGTCTCCGGGAAGTTGATGTACCAATTTACCCAAATGGGGACCATAGTTTTGGCGCTTCATCTCCTTGGGTCAAGTTTTTGGATGTTTAGGGTTTTCCATTGTTTCTCAACAATAAATAGGCCTTCAAGCCTCATTGTAACACAGTCAGAGGCCTGTAGCTGCCACATCCCTTCTCAGAGATAAGCTACCGATGCCCTAGCTAGTTTATTTCCATTATGTTTGTACGCATATTTCAATCATTTGATTTTAATGATATGAAGTTTTATTTCCACTGCATCTTTGTGTTTATGTCCATTTCTGTATTTTATTTCGTTCCTGCATAAATCTGGATCACTGTACTTTTCCATGACCTGGTGCATGGAGTAACTCTTTCTGGGGGCCATGGATGTGGCCATGATCTTTCCCTTTCTTTGAGAGTGAATCAGGAAGAAAACACATTTCCCAGTCTAGGAGATGATCTTACTGCATTGCTCAACAGAGATAAAAAAAATGGTAGTAGTTGGGACTACCTCCAGTATCCTGCATAGTTTTATGCCCAAAGTAATAATAACAATACGAGGTCTCGATTCATACACAACATGATGCCTCGATAAGTATGGTTAGCCTAATAAGACATCACAAAATTCAAGTGGAGCAACATCACACAATACCTCGTCCACGAAAGGCTTGATGTTGTAGGGAAGGCAACACTACTGGCTAACAAAAATATCTCGCCCTTGATGGAGCCTCCCGATGGTGTATGGTCGCGGGTGTTGTTGGCAGATACAACTCCTTAATGATATCTGTTGAATGAGGTTCTTTTGAATCTTGCTATTGACAGTGAATTGCAACGAAGAACCCTTCACCCACATATGTCAGTGGAAGAGATGCTCACCCTCCTCCAGATATTTGGGGTCACTCTTCTTGACCTTGGTGGTGGAAATAATAGAACTGGGTCCTACATCAATGATTTGTTTCCCCTTATCAGGTTCTAGCTTAAATTCATAACATGCATATGACTTTAAAGCTTTTAGCTCAGCCACCAGTGACTGCTTTGCACAACATTCATTTGTGTTGTGAGTGGGACTCTTGTGGAACTCACACCACTTCCCTGTGTCCTTCTACATATTCCCATTGCTATTCTTTACTTGTGGCTTTGATGGGTTGTCCTGGATCATTCAACCTTGGCTATGTCCTTTGTTTTGTAGTTTGGAGGTGCCTTTTGTTGTGCTTTGGATTCTCAAATCCAAAGTGTCGCTTCTTTTGTTTAAACTTCTGCTCGATCTTGACAACATATTGATATGTTGTGCCACATGATGAGATGTCCAAGAACTCCATTTATGCCTAGATGTATTTGTGAAAACAACCGCAATACTTGAGCACCAAATGTCACTCAGAGTCCTTGATACCCAACTTCATGCGTAGGGTATGGAAGATATTCATGAAGTTTGACACTTCTTGGTCCCTTTCCTACCGTAGTGTGGTCCATTTTATGTACTTGTTTTCATAACTCCCAACACGGTAATATTGTTCCTGATGACATCTTGGAAAGAATCCTAAAAGGGTGTGACTAAAAATAGTGACGATTCTTCCTCATTCCTTTACTCACAATAAGTTTCCCATCGGTCCTTAACATGGGGGGAAACCTTGAGGAGTGCAAAAGTAATATTTTCTCCATCAGAAGAATTATGGATCGAAAAATATCCTTCAACAGATTTAACCACCTATATAGAGAATCTACGTCTATTTGGATTTCAAATATAGGAATGTCAAAGTTAACTTGTACCTTAAAGGGAGCGATGCCTTCAAAGTGATTGCTAGATGAAGATGTTTCACCAACTGGTAACCATTGAAATATATGGGAAAAATTATCCATCATTTTGTTCCTTTGTCTCTCAAGGGCTTCTTCAAGCAACAATTTGAAAGGATCTCTTGCTCCCTAATCTTTCTTCTCTTCTACCATGGGAGGTTGTCAGGGTTGGTCAAACCGGTCTTGCAAGGGCTCAACTAATTCAAGTCCCAACTCCTTATACCTCGACCTCATTGGGGATATGCACAAGGAAAATAGAGAAAGAGCAGGCCACTTTGATACCACTGATCTAGATTTATGAAGGAATGGAATGAAAGACAAATTTAAACAACACAAAGATATAACCAAACACAACTTCAATTGATAAATAGAAAGCACTGAAAACTGTTTACATCCAAAATGAAAACAAACTAGCTCAGGCGATGGTAGCTTATCTTTGAGAAGAGATGTAATGAACACATGAATTTTGAACTGAGTTACAATGAGGCTCTGAGGCCTTTTATCATGTAGAAATAATGAGAAACCCTAAACATCCAAAACCCCAGGAGATGAAGCACCAAAAGCTTATGGGCCCCGATGGGGTTTGTTGGAACATCAATTTCCCCGGGTTGTAACTTTGGTATACAATCTCCAATTGGCGCGCATGATAGCCCGTTAAAATGGTCTATTCGAGGCTGAAAACTTCCGTCTACAAAATTTTATCCATGTGTTGTCTGTTTCCCCCAAAAAAACCATTTAGGGCCACAAAATGATTCCGAAAGTTCAGGACCTGAAAAATTGCAAAAAATAAAAAACTGCTGAAATAGCAAATTGTGGTGGAAAATAGGAAACTAAAAGGAAATGATGTTTGGAGTCCAAGTGGAATAGGGGGGTGGCCACCAATATCCACTTGGATCAAAGACATATTTAAATGGCATTGTCTAACTATGATACATTCTCGAGTTTTTTCGTTGGAATATGACAAACATTTTTTGGTCAAATCATGATCCTTTGTTGTTTAAAATGTGTTTTTGATTGTATATATGTATTTAGCACCTTAAAAAACCTCTAGGGTACTCAGATTGTGGAAAGGTCATAACTCAAACTTGTGATTTCAACTAATCCTTGCTAGATTATGAGCAAATTAGACCATAAAATATGCCTCAGAAAACTCCAAAATGGGTAGACTATGGCTATTTAAACAAATGAATTTATAAATCTCAAATTTGTGGTAACAACCACACATCATCTCAATCTTGACTCACAATACATTTATAATTTACGAAATAATTAGAAATTTCAATTGTATAACTTGTATTAAGTTGTGTAAATGGCTAGATGTAAAAGAAGAAAATAAGTGTAAATGAAATTCATACTATTTTCAACAAATTCCATAGAGTTTCGAATGATACTTAAGATGACTCATAAGAATACCACACGGAAGGCTATGCCCATATAATCTATAAACCTTAAAGAGTGCATGTAAAATAAAAGTTCATAAAAAAGAAGATGAATATCTACACACAAAAAACACTCTCGTGTATTTTTGGAAACACATCCATCTTTATTCTCATTGACGTTCCTTCCCTCACTCTAACATATAATAGTTATGGTCTTGATATCTAACGAGGAAAACCTAACCACCTAATATAATCATGAGTGAGGGTATGGTCTTAATATCTAAACAGAAAAACCTAACCACCTAATATAATCATGAGTAAGGGTATTTGATGGAGTAATCATTACTTATTCATTACTACACCACACATAAGGTTTCATTGCTCTATAAGACTTGACTATGACAATGTTTATGTAGTTATTAACACTATAAGAAATCTAAACATTATATGATATGGACTTTTTCTAACCATCAACACTAAAATACAACTATATAATTTTTTGAAAAAATTATAATTTCTCATGGTTAAAATTACATTTTTTTAATGCACAAATATATTAATGTTATGAAAAACTCCTTTTTTAAACCATATTGTGAAATAAAAAACCATTTATGACTATAATTCCAACCATTTTTGACCCAAATATATATATACACACTAGAAAACATTCAAATGGAGGCATATTTAATTTACGCTTTAATATAAAAACATGTCATTAGAAACTCAAATCAAAACATATTTAAATTACGTTTTAACACCAAAATGTCATTAGAAAAGGTTCAAACCGGAGCATGTTTAGAGTACGCTTTAACACCCACACCGCACCCGAGATCTAGGGTTAGGGCATGGGAGTTTCAGGGTTAGGGTTTAGGATGATAACCACTTGAGTATCATTCATAGCTATCTAGACCTCGGCAACGGAAGCATATTTAGAATGCAGGCTTAAACACCGCAACCGAGATCTAGGGTTAGGGAATGGGAGTTTTAGGGTTAGGGAATGTGAGTTTTAGGGTTAGGGTTTAGGATGATAGCAACTATGAGCATCATTCATAGGCTATATAGGCCTCGGCAACGGCGTTGTTTAACAGATCGCGTTGCAGGGATAGGAGGTCTCTCAGTCGATCTATATCTGTATAGGACTAATAAGTTCAGACATTGAAGGTATTCCCTGATTGTTATGATTATACCTTTGTTATTTTGCATTTTTATGCCCAAGTAGTGATTAAACAGTCGTATTGAATCCTGTATTAATGGCGGAGTGACAGCTTCAACCGCGACGCCCTCTTTTGATGGCAAAGCGGTGTCTGAACTCCGAACAAGGATGAGGTGTCTAAAAGCCCTGTGCTTATTCAATATAGATAGCATCAGGGTTACGCTCACCTCTATATTCATTGGTTACTTGAATCTTTTGTAGGGTTAATGCATCTGTTTATATTGTTTATTCCCTTTATGATTTGTGTGTAAAATGGGACTAGGTTACTTAAGTTGTCTTTTATTGTATGTTAGCCCTTAGAGATCGGTGCAATGATTACAATGAAATTCCTCGTACTGAGAGCAAACGCATGACAGACTTCAATCACCCATAGAATATGAGCACCGACTCTTTATTGCATTTCTAGATCTCGTTTTTGGATGCAAATAAGCTAGTTTGTTTTGCGCGGCATTTTTTCCTCTTTCCATTTTTTTTTTGTCATGTGATTGCTTTTTTTAATTTTATTTATTTTTTGGTCATTTTTATTTTATTTTAGTATTTTGAAATGATCTTTGAGGTTTTATTTTTTGTAATGTCATCGAGATTAAAAATGGAAAATTTAAGGGATCATTTTAACTTTTCAAAGTTTTTTTTCCTATTACAGTTAATTGGAATGCTGGTATTTGCTGTTAAAACATCCAACTCGTTGGTAATGTTGTTCTGTTGCTGGATAGATTCAGTCCCTATTCAGCTGTGGGGTAGATCACAGAGCGAGCTTTCCAAGCTTTGGGTACTATATGAGAGGGAAAGATGGTGCAGAGACTAACTTACCGCAAGCGCCATAGTTATGCGACGAAATCTAACCAGACTAGGGTTTTAAAAACTCCAGGTGGTAGGTTAATCTACCAGACTGCTAAGAAGAGGGCCAGTGGACCTAAATGCCCGGTTACAGGCAAGAGAATTCATGGGATTCCCCATCTGAGACCTGCTGAGTACAAGAGATCGAGGCTTAGCAGGAATAGGAGAACAGTTAACAGAGCCTATGGAGGTGTTTTATCTGGTTCAGCTGTCCGTGAACGAATTATTAGAGCGTTTTTGGTGGAAGAACAGAAGATTGTCAAGAAGGTTTTAAAGATTCAAAAGTCGAAGGAGAAGCAGACTGCTAGGAGCTAGGGTTAAAATGTTTCATTTTCTTCATTTTCATGATGGTGATCGAAGGTTGCAACATCAAGGGTTTTGTTGATTGAATTAAAAACCAAGATCAGTATCAAATGCTACTGATACATATGGGCAGCCTCGTGGATTGTTCAATAAAAATGTGCTATTTTATTTTAACATGGATTTGTTGTGTTTTAGTTGATGCTCGGTCATGGCTTAATGGTGCTGTTTGAAGGTTGTATCAGGATGTTTATTTATTTATATTAAAAGTTATCTTCTTGTCCTACAAAATCTGTTGTGCCGAGGCACCTGATTTTGTATAAACTGTTCTATCTGATTCATAAATTATGGCAAAAAGTTCCTCCGCATTTACAGCAAAAGATGTCCTTTACAGTCAGCCAAATTTTTTACTTTCATGCACCTGCAGAGTTTTAACATGGTCGCAATAAAAAAGAGATGCACTGTACATGAAAGTAAATTTTATGATTCATATTTGTAGACTGTCTGAGTTGTGGAAATAATCTGGATAGCCCGTTTGATTTATTTTTCAAGTTTTTTGATGTGCCTCTTGTCATCTTTACTCCACCCTTTGAAAACGACTACGTCTCTAGGTTCTTATCCCTGTACACATTAAAGAGAGATTGAAAGAGAGCTGAAAAAATATGTTGTGATTGTTTTGATATCCTGTGAAAGATGCACACATGTCTGATTTTCCAGAAAAAGTCTATTCAGTCAGTTGACTATCAAGGACAAGTCATGTAGGTGTACAAGTTGGTTACTACTCATTGTAGTTGTGTGAGATTCTATTTACCCTAGCAAGGTGCCCGAACACATTAAAGAGAGATTGAAAGAGCTGAAAAAATATGTTGCGATTGTTTTGATATCCTGGGAAAGATGCACACGTGTCTAAATTTCCAGAAAAAAATCTCTATTCAGTCAGTTGACTATCAAGAACAAGGTGTGCAAGTGTTGGTTACTACTCATTGTAGATGCGTGAGATTCCATTTACCCTAGCAAGGTTATGCACACGTCTAATTTTCCAGAAAAGTCTCTATTCAGTCACTTGACTATCAAGAACAAGTCATTGTAGGTGTTCAAGTGTTAAGTTACTAATTGTAGATGTGTGAGATTACTTTTACCCTAGCAAGGTGACCTTTTGAAAGGTGGGTTGTAATATGGTTTTTTACTTTCAACGAGAATTTTGTATTAAATTAAAATTTGATATTAAACCATTTTTGTTCTTTAAACCATAATGAGAATTTAGTATTAAATCATTTTTTTTTCTTTAGACCATGATTAGAATTTTGTATTAAATCAAAATTTGCTGGTTGGATTTCTGTTTTTTTTTTGAGCTTGTATTTAGTAGCTTTAATTTTGTATTAAATCAAAATTTGCTGGTTGGAATTCAGCTTGTATAGTAGGTTTTTGAGAATGTATAATTCAAATTACATTGCATATACAAAATCAAAATTTGCAATTTTACATTACGTATACAAAATCAAAATCAAAATTTGCAATTTGCTGGTTGTATTTCAGCTTTTGTATAGTATGTTTTTTGAGAATGTGGGTTCTCAAATTACATTGCATATACAAAATCAAAATTTGCTGGTTGGATTTCAGTATGTATAGTAGGTTTTGGAGAATGTAGATTTTCAAATTACATTGCATATCGTTGTGAGGGAATGTATGCAATGAATAGTTGAGTTGAGGGAATGTTAAGGAATAGTTGAGGGATTCACATACAAATTACATTACATATTAAATGTTAGGAGAATGTAGATTTTCAAATTACATTGCATATCGTTGTGAGCTAATGTATGCAATGAATAGTTGAGTTGTGAGGGAATGTTAATGAATAGTTGAGTTGTGAGGGAATGTTAAGGAATAGTTGAGGGATTCAGATACAAATTACATTACATATTAAATGTTAGGAATAATAGGTGACGGATTTACATACAAATTACGTTGCATATCAAACCCATTTTTTAATGAATAGTTGAGTTGAGGGAATGTTAAGGAATAGTTGAGGGATTCACATACAAATTACATTACATATTAAATGTTAGGAGAATGTAGATTTTCAAATTACATTGCATATCGTTGTGAGCTAATGTATGCAATGAATAGTTGAGTTGTGAGGGAATGTTAATGAATAGTTGAGTTGTGAGGGAATGTTAAGGAATAGTTGAGGGATTCAGATACAAATTACATTACATATTAAATGTTAGGAATAATAGGTGACAGATTTACATACAAATTACGTTGCATATCAAACCCATTTTTTAATGAATAGTTGCGGGGAATGAATGCCACTAGGAATTTTGCATTCAGGTTTTTATTTCTACATTTGAATATATAAAACATATCAAACCCATTCTTAAAGAATAGCTGTGAGGGAATGTTAAAGAATAGTTTTGTTTTTGGGTTGTAATTTTGTGTAAAATTACATGAATTGTCAATTGAGACAGGATATGAAATTGCAAATAAGAATTGAAAATTAATATTTTCCTTTTTTATTCAACCTCACGGGGCGAATTTGGTTTCTTCTATGATATTCCATTGTCTTTGTCTGAATTTCAAGTGTTTTGAGGTTTGTTGTTTGAGGTTTGTTTTCTTTTATTTTCTTCTATGATACTCCATAGTCTTTCTTTGAATTTGAGGTTTGTTGTCTTCTATTTTCTTCTATGATACTCCATTGTTTTTGGCTAAATTTTTGTTTAAATTTGAGGTGTTTGAGTTTTGTTGTCTTTTATTTTCTCTTCTGTGTGGTGCCCTAGGGTCATTTGCCTTCGTCACTTATCTGAATTTGAGGTGTTTGAGTTTTGTTGTCTTTTATTTTCTTCATTGTTCGGTGCCCTAGGGTCCTTTGTTGGCTGAATTGTGGAGGTAAGGTCAATAGGGTCTTGTATTTCTTGTTCTTGTGTCTCCAAATTTGTTGCTGTCTCTTGTTATTCTCATTTGGGTTGTGGACATCTTTTTATCTCTTGTTTTGGTTCACTTGAAAGAAATTGCCATCTTTTGAGTGTTTTCCCTACAATTGTGTATATTTAAGTTGTAGTTAAAAAGCTCGTAGTTGGAAAATATCTGGTTGATCTTGCTATAGTGGTCATATATATATATTTTTTATTTCTATTTTTACTTTTGGTCATGTATTTTGCAAATGACTTGTTTTTGCATATTGTGCATTTGAATGCAGTGTTTTAGTAGTCTAGATGTTGAGTCCATTTCTGCTGTTTTTTTCTTTATAAAATTGTATGCTTTCTAGTAGCTCTTACTTCCACACAGATTCATGTGAAGGTGTAGATCCGCTCCTCCAAGCGTTGATTCTCTGTTTTTATGTATCTTTCAATGATGTTTCCTATGCTTTCTAAACCATATTTATTCCAAAAATGAAGAGGAAGGTTGTATAGCCGAATCGAGGCATTTTGGTTACTTCCATAGTGTTTGCATAAATTTTGGGAACCATGGTGTGATGAAAAGCGTGATGGATCTCCAAAACCAGGGTCCCTCCATAAAGATGATGTGTATGGGTTTTGAGGATGGAAACTTAACAATGAAAAACCCTTTTGAACAAAGGTGGATTTCACAGTGCATGGTCCATTTGGTGAGTATCTAGTGAAAGAGCTCTATTGGTAAATATGTAGATTCAAATGTGGTTCGATGTTTGTCAATCTTTGGAATATCTATATTCAGTGTTGGTAAACAATTTCGCTGCTCCACAGTGTAGGGTTTGGGGGAATTCTTGACTGGTTGAGTCGGTGACGCTGCTTTGTTTTTCCCCTATAAAGTTCTTGTATGAGGGATTGACCTTTTGGGATGTATGTTTTTGAAGTGTTGGTTCCCTTTATGGGTCCCTTAAGTTTTGCGTTTTCTTGTGCCTCCTCTCAATCTCAGGTTGAGATATATGGTGGATCTTGGACCAATGAAGTAATCTTTTATTGAGCATGAGTCTTGTAGGGACCTCCCACTGTATATCAAGGATTGTAGATGGCATTGGTAGCTCGAAGATATATTGATATTTTGTTTCAGTGTTACAATGTTAAAAAACTATTTCCCATAGGGGGTTTTATGAAAGTTCGAAATCGAATAGAGCATACCTCTTTGTTTGTGATTCTTGTGTAATCTCCCATGGGGTTTTGCTCGAGCATTGTAGACAGGGTCCGATGGATTCCAGTTAAATTTGTGCAATAATGATTGACGGCAAGAGGCAGGACATTACAAATTGGCAAATAGCACAAGAAAATGTGGGCTCTGCTCTGTCGTTGCGATGTTGCTGTGCACAAACAGTTCCTAGTGGTAGCATATAGTCCCAGCGTTGCCATGTATTCGTTGATGCCCTCTTGTCGTTTTCCTGTGTCCATATTAAGGAACTATTCCCCACAGGGGGTTTTATAAAAATTTGAAATCGAACAAAGCATACCTCTTTCTCTGTGATTCTTGTGTAATCTCCTATGGGGTTTTGCTCTGGCATCATAGACAGGGTTCGATGGGTTCCAAGTAAATTTGTGCAATTATGATCGGCGACGAGAGGTATGACATTATAGATTGGCGAATAGCATAGGAAAATGTGGGCTCTGCTGTTGTGATGCTGTTGTTCACACAATGCCCAGTGGTACCATATAGTCCCATTCTCGCCATGTATTTGTTGGTGCCGTCCTTGCTCTGATCTTCAGGGATAAGTGGCCACTCCTCAAATGCGCACCCTCGCCTTTGGGTACAGGCGTCCAACAGAAGTTTCGAAGCTTGAGTGAAGTAGTTAGGCACGAAAGTGTGGGAGATGACCATCGCTGAAGGTTGAAGAGAGCACATGGGATTCAGTGGACGTCAACGGAGGGGTTTGTGGAGCCACATAAACCGTCTTCAAGCTAGTGCGGCAAAATTGTAGGGTGAGGGTGCTTCCAAGTCTTATGGTATCTAGACCTTAAAACCCTAGCCGCTGACAAGTGACCTTGGTATCTAGACTTGAAAACCCTAGCCGCCGACAAGCGATCTTGGTATCTAGACCTGAAAACCCTAGCCGCCGACAAGTGACCTTGGTATCTAGACCTAAAAACCCTAGCCACCAACAAGCGATCTTGGTATCTAGACCTGAAAACCCTAGCCACCATGGTTTCAAAGGTCTTTTTCTGAATGTTAAAGAATAGTTGTAAGGGAGTGAATGCCATTTGTTTAGTTGTGAGGGAATGTTAAATAATAGTTGTGAGGGGATGAATGCCATTTGTTATTAAGAATTTTGCATTCAAGTTTACATTTCAAGTTAAAATTTCTACATTTGAATACATACAAATTACATTGCATATTAAACCCTTTCTTAAGGAATAGATGTGAAGTAACGTTAAGGAATAGTTTTGAGGCAATGAATGGCATTTGTGGTTTTTAAGGAATAGTTGTGAGGGAATCTTAAGGAATAATTGTGATGGAATGAATGCCATTTGTTATTAGGAATCTTGCATTCAAATTTACATTTCTACTTGTAAGATCATAGAATTGTTCATTCTCATCACATGATAGAAGCTTAAGATTTATGAACAAAAAGAGATAGATAACCAATTGTGAATCTTACGTTTTACTTGTAAGATCATTTGTACTAGAATTCTTCATTCTCATCACATGATAGAAGCTAAGATCCATGAACAAAAAGAGATGGATAACCAATTGTGAATCTCCCAATCTTTGATGTTTGCTTTTTGCTTTCTTCACCCCCTTTAGCAATCCATGTGCTTTTGTCACATCTTATAGTTGTGAAACTCTTAGCTATGCTCAATTTCAAATTTTCCATTTGGGTTGAGAATAAAATTGGGATGTGCTTTGAGATGCTATCGATGTCTAGGGTTTTCTCCATTTCTTTATTTCATCTTGATCTCAACTTCAACATTTTGTAGGTCTTGAGTGAGTTTCCTTGCTCCTTGGCAAACTAGAAAGGAGGTTAAGAAGCCATTTTTTTCCTTGCACAACCACATTTTCATACGAGCAATGCAGGTAGAATTCTTCCATTATTCAACACATAGTACTCGAACTCTGAAGGCTACATAGTGATCTTAAGCCTTAAGTGAGTTTTCTTGCTCCTTGCAAACTAGGAAGGAGGTGCAACTATTATCTAGGAATTCATGTGCAATTTCTGTTATGGTATTTATTGAATGATATATAGCTCCTCTTTCATATCTTGCATCTTTAGTGGCTTTCCTTACAGTTCATAGGCATAATTCTATCAATTTAGCGCTGTTTACATGGAAATGTCATTTTTTATTTCATGCTTCCCGTTTAATGAATTCATGAATGAATATGCTCATTAAATCCCTCTACCTTTTTAGACTCACCACTATATCTACAAAACCCTAAAGCCATCATAGATCCACTTCTACTTTGACCCTTTATATCTTTGCAGCGATAAACCGTTTGATCCTAGACCTATCTACTTGGTTTCATCTTTGATCCAACATCAAACCCTAAAACATTTAAAGCCTACATGAGCCTATCATATCTAGCATAATATTTTTCATGTCATGATCAATTCTTGGCTGTGATCTCATTGAGAGAGCTCTCTCAGCCTGGTAGGGCTAGCTACTAGATCAAAGTGGTTTGTGGTTACCTTTGTCAATCTCCTTTTCAGCGTTCAGAGCACTGGTGGAGTGCTAACACAATGCACTCCACTCAAAATGTTGACTCTTTTACAAAAGCTTTGATCTAGGAGTACTCTGTCCAACAAGGATTGACCTGGGTGGATATTGGCGGCCACCTGTCTATTCCACTTGGACCCCACCATTATTTCTTTCAATTTCCTTAATTGTAGCATAATTTACTATTTTTGGCAGCTTTTCGGGTCCTAATTTTTTGGAGCCATTTTGAGGTGCTAAACGATGTTTTTTTGGAAAACAAGAAAACCCAAGTCTTTTTTTTTTTTTTTTGTTCGGGTTTTTAGTTGAAAGTTGATTCCTCGGATATATATTTCTAATGAGGTATCATGTGTGTCAAACAAACGCTGTATGCGAAAGTCACAACCCCGAGAAGTTGATGTACCAATTTACCCCAACGAGGCCCACAAATTTTTGGTGCTTCATCTTTTAGGGTTAGGTTTTTGGATGTTTATGGTTTTCCATTATTTTTCAATAATAAATAGGCCTTCGAGCCACATTGTAACATAGTTCAAAGTGCATGTATCCACCACATCTCTTCTCAGAGATAAACTACCATCGCCTAAGCTAGTTTATTTCCATTCTTCATGTAAACAACTTTCAATACTTTGTTTTTAATGAATTGAAGTTTTGTTTTCACTATATCTCTATGTTCTTGTTTATATATGTATTTCATTCCTTCAAAAATCTAGGTCACAATCATAGGTAGACACATGGCACATGTCACATCATCCCCTTGGCGAGTTTCCGAAAGAAACAAGCGGAGCACTTAAAGAAATAGGCGGGTTGACTAGTTGTAGGATGACGTGGGTAGTGTCAGAGACAAATCAACTTAGGTGTGTAGCTATTGGTTACTAGGTGCAGCAACATACCCCACTTGACAACGCAACCCGCAAGAAAAAGTCGACCATTTTTAATAGACGCAGAAAAGAAAGGGTCGGGAAGCAAGTGCGAGGATAGAGGGATATGGGCTAAAGCACCAACACAAGGTTATACCTGCAGTAGAGAACCTATGGCATAGAGAAGTTTATAAAGGGAATCAAGCCCTCATAGGCTAGAAAATAAGTTTAACATTTAGATTCCTAGCGGGAGGTTACAACACCTAATCCTATGATGGAAAAGAAGGCTAGGTGCCAACAATGAAGGAGCTAAAACAATTTTAGCGGAATTGGCAGAATGTTTAATAAATTTAAGAAGGGGACACAGAGGTTATGTGTTGTAGCAATGGAATTAAAAAGGCTTTGGGTCGTTAATAAAGTGCTTGTGCACTTGAATGGATGAGTCAACAACCTTTGAGAAAAGTCCTCCATTTTTTGTAGGGGGTGCTAAATGTGGCATTGATCCATATTCATGCGTCCATGGATTTTGAATGTGTCAGCGACTTTTGGGTATTGTGTGCCATATTTGGAAAGTACGTGACACTGGTTATTCACCATAAGTTGGTTATGCAGCGATGGATGAGTTGGCAACTACTTTGTCAAGATTCAACCATATTTGGCTATTGTGTGGTAATTGGCCATGTCCATAATTGGAATTTGCAGAGCCTAGGCAACCAGGTAAATGTGCATAGTAAGGTTGCTGCTGCTGGTCTAATGGCGACTCCAGAGATTGATGGTTTGACATAGTAAGGACCACGATTTTCAAGAGTAGCAGATGACTCCAAAACAACCATGTTTAAGCTTTCTTGCATGTTGAGAAGAATTAAATGGTAAAGAGGGTTGGGTAGAAAAGTGCTGATCTCAAAACAAGAGAGCCATGCTTGAGGTTTATGCTGAACCTTGTGATCAATTAATAAGCATGGAGGAGCCTCGCTGAAGTGTGCAGTCTGATAGAGAATTAATTTTGAGTATGAAAAAATCTCAGAAACCATTCGGTGATTAATGTTGTCGTAATGCGCATTGTGACTAAGATTTAATTATTAGCATAAGAAAATACTCAGAATATCATTCCCTATATTAAATCAACTGTTGTGACTGAGAACAGAATTAACGATAGAATGGGAAGCCATGTTGAAATATGCACGACAGATCTATCATCATTTATTGTGCAGTAGAGAAACAAAATTCGACATTGCAATTGTGCATGTGGGGGATGCAAAGTATTAGAGTGAGCAGTGTGGAGAGGTTTGTGTGAGTGATTGTTTTTGTGAGAGGTTGAGAGTGCCTATGCAAAGGAGAAAGGCCAATAGTTCTTGTGAAGAAGAAGTGGCCAAGAGCGGAGAACAAAATGTTGAGCATGTTGCGGTAGTGTTAAAGGCTAAGAACTAAATTAGTGTGGCGTTGAGTTATCTAGTGTAGAGGGCCCGAGAGTAGGAAATGATATGTTATTGTGGGGTATGCAGAGAGTAGAAAACAGAGTGTTGCACGAGATATGTAAAGTAAATGCTAAGGAGGAGAAAAAAGAGATGAAAACAGGCAAAGAGGCTCTCATTTACAATTTGTATTCATTTCCTTTTGAATGTGGGTTGGATCCTACAAACTAGGGAGTTGGTGCTTCCATCGAGTGGGTATCTGAGGAGATCGTGGAGGTTGGTGCTTCTTGCAAGTGGGTGCTTGCATAAATCCATGGAGTTGGTGCTTCATGGTAAGCTGATCAGGGGTCTGCAGAAGAAGGGAGTTGGTGCTTCTTATGAGTGGTGGATCACAAACAATTTGATGTAATGTAGTAGGAGCTCATTTTCACAACAAATATAGACAAGATATGGTGGTTTTTCTCCTGGAAGTGTTTCCATGTTAAACCTCGGTGTCTAATGTATATTTTGCTCTTGGTGTGTATTTATGTGTTGACTCATTCATTTGTTACACATGTTATGATAGTGGTTGTGTTGTAGCCGCTACAACCCCCTCCAAAATTTTGGCCTATACCAAATTGCAGATCCTTCCTTGGTCTTGTTTACGGCGATCTCAAACCTTTTTGTTCATTTCATTGCTTTTATTAGTGTTGTGATCTCTTTCACAAGATAGGAAAAGTGTCGCCTTTTAGCATGTTGGTTGTTGCAGTGAATGTATAAGCTTGTTCCAGTGATTTAAAGAGGTCATTTTTGTGTAAATGAGTTGTTTTAACCCTGTAAGTATCTTCCGCACTCATTTCCAAAGTTTTGAGCACAAGTGTCGTCACAGTGGTTGTAAAGTGTATCTTTGGTGTTGCACTTGTCGTCGCTGGTCATAAATCTGTCAGACGGAGGATAAAGCTTTGTATGTATGTCTCAGATGATGTATGTTTTTTAAGTCTTCAAGTACGCTGAGTGTGTGATCACAGTCAAAATCCATCAATGTTCACATAAATCTCACTTGTCCCACACAGTGATTTTTTTGGAAAACTTCTTGACCAAGCTATCAACACAGTTCTATGCTAAGTCATGAGTGTTTTATTTTTATTTTTATCTTTAGGATAAAAATTTGTAAATTAAAAAAAAAAAATAGAATGCTACCAAAAATTTTGGGAGCCTCTGTTTTAGCTTTGTCGGACAATCTGTTTTAATTATGTTTTATGTTTGTTTTTGCTTTATCTGATGCTACTGGAAATTCTGGTAACCTCCACTATTAAAAACACATATGCTTTTGTGTTAGGCATGTGTTCCCGTTATCAACTATGGTTTAAACTTTTTATCATGAGATATTTCACGTGATTATCATGAGCTATGTGACGTGATAGGAAATGTTTACATTGAGTGATGTTGAGTCATGGTTATACGTGGAGCAAGCTAAGTGTCAATCCACAGTTAAGAAAAGCCAACCGTTGTTCGTCTTGTCTGTCAGTTGAGTGATTATATCTACATGTCGAGGTACGTATTGAGTGTCAAGGTAGATCGTGGATCTGCAATTTTAAAGTGATGACTGTTTGGTTTGATTAGGCATGAACGCTGCCGAAATTTTAGGCCTGTCATAAAGATACAATGGAGGTGGCTGCCAGCTCCAACCACTTGTAGCATATAATCTGAAACATCACAACCAGTTAAAGTTAATCATGACTACCACAAGGTGTGTTTTACAACTCAAGATATTTCCCATTATGAAAACTCTCGTGCATGGAAAGGTGAATCAACATATATTTTTAAACCACCGAAAGAAAGGGAAAACCATTAGTTTCAAATTTAACTGTTGGTGAATGTGCAGCTCCAGTTAGCATCTTGAGGAAGGAGACCCAGATTTCAGACAAATTGTATTGAAGACACAACAACTCCTGTTAGGTGAGCTCTCCTATTGTTGACACCAATCAAATTATAGTAGACAACCTTCTTTATTACTGAAGATTACTAAGAAAGGAGGAAATCTAAAACACATTAACCCCGAGGAGTTGATTTAGTTGATGCTAATTTGATTGTGAGGAGGTTCTTTGTTCAGGGAGGGTGGTATCCATTGTGTTCAAGACTAGGAAGCTCTCATTTAGTAGTAGCCAAGAAATTTTCACTTTCTTTTGATGGGCAAGAAGTAAATATCTATGGCCTCAGATTGCAGGAATCAGCAGAGTCTATTGCTGAAGCTTTCCACCTTCCACAGGAAGGAGAAAAATGGTTCAAAGACCAAGTCATCACTAGAGGAGACCTCAACAGTTTCATCAAAGATGAACACAGAGATCCTAACTGGGCTAATGGGATTCCTAACAGTTATTTCAAGAATGAATGGGTCGAGACTATCAATCTCGTCAATATTTACCTTACCTGTGAGAGGAGGTATACTGTTGTTTTTATTTATCACACGAGGTTTTTGTTTCACTTCGCAGGTATGAAGACCCTCATACTACCATTATTTCTGCTGAAGAGCTTGACTAAGATGTCATCTAGGATACAAACTCATGCAACAACATCAGAGTATAGCTTATATCATCAGGTTCTTATCAAGGTATTGGTTATTGAAGAACTAAGGAAAATAAACTAGTCATGGGAGTACTTTCTGTTTTACAGGGCAGGCCAACCTGCACCTACACAAAATATTCCTGCTCAGCGATCTCCAGTTTCACAACAACATCCTCAACCTGCGAAGCAGAAATGGAACAATTAGAAGCCAACTAATTTATCAGTTAGTAAGAGGACTAAGAGAAAAGCTAAGAAGGAAACATTTTGTTGGGAAAAAAACTGAGAAGGGGGAAGGGGGGGAGGGGGTGAATTAGTATTTTAAAACTCACAATAATTTTTCCTTACTTTTACTGATTTCTATATGCGACTTTAATTAATCCAACTTGTATATGCACACAACTTTATTAAAAGAAACTTGTGTATTTCAGTGAGCTTATTAGACAAATAAATCTTCAGAAACTTTACTTAGCCTAATGCATCATTTATTCATCAGAAATTTAGTAAGTAATAGCCATGCGCAGTGAGAACATAATAAATCATCACACATAAGCAACACACATGAACACCAGGATTTATGGTGGAAACCCAAGTCGGGAGAAAACCACCATTGTTATTGTCTTTGTCTTCAATATTTATTATAAAGAAAAATTGCTTACAATGTTGCACTAGTGCATACTCATACCAGCACACAGGCACCCACCTGCAGAAGGCTGCAACCTTCTCTCGTTTTCCAGCTGCCACTGGAAGAGAGCTTCAATCCCTTGATCTTGTTTACCAACTACTACTAGAAAGGAGCTACAACCCCTTGAACTGATCACCAGCTTCTACTGGTAGGAAGCTTAGACTTTCACACTTAAGGCTTCAACTCTCAGAACCACTGCAGACCACGTTTCGTAAATTTTCACTTTGGATCCAACAACTTCAACACAACACCATTTATAGATCAACACTAATAGTCATCAATCAATCTTCAAATAGAACAGTGAGATCACTATAAATAGATCACATCATTAAACCCAAACCTCTGTATTAACATGCAAAATCAACTTCAACCCCGATCATTCATAAAACAAACTATATACGCTACTTCACTTATGGTAACCTGCATGTATACACGTTGTTTTGTGTGGAGAAACTTGCGTATAGATATTTATACACTGAAATTAGAGATCTGACTCAAAATAGATCAGAGACATTCAAACACATTTTGTCAGATTTACAGAACCTTTATTTAGTAGGTGACATCTATCATATTCAATCACCCAGTCACTGATCATATTTATACATAATCAATTAGGAGTATAAACTGTATTCAAACAATCCAGATCTACATGAAGACTTCATTGATAGACAACATAAACACAATATAAATGATCAGACATTTTCTTTAGCATTCTTCAGGAAAACCCTAACTTCCATACGTGCCTTTTTTGAAATGAACCCGCCGGTATACATGCTTTCACTGTGACGAACCAACGTATAGATCTGTAAATATTACAAGACTGCACAATACTTCAAAGCAACAAAATTGCTCAGATCATATCATTTACTTACGCAATTATGCGTTGAACCACCGATCTAAACAACTCATAAACATATCATGCAAATATATAGTCATTTTAGGGCTAAAGATCCTGATCCATTATTGTATTCATGAGTGCATCAAAATATCAGATCTATCTATTGAATATAGCCCAACCCATGCAAATATACTTCAGACGTAAGCATTTATTCAATTCTCATTCACATCACCCCATTGCACTATGATCTTCTCCTCCATATATATGTTGAGCCTTAGCCAATACTGTTGGACACCTAATCCTAAATGGGTAGGTGTAAAAGACGAATGGACAAAAGAAGTCCAAGAGACCACTTGGAATGTGAAACCAAGGGTCATCTAATGTATTATATATACGCATCTTTGTGAATAATAATGCAACTCATGCTTATCTTGTCTATTCTTATCTCCTTGTGTGTGTTCACCATAGCTGAGTTCAACATGGTATCAGAGGAGACGATCTCCTACCCCGCTCATACGAGCCACTTGTTTTCATAGCCATTTTAAACCTACCCTCTCTTCCTTGAGGGTTTTATTACATCTGATAAAAAAATATTATCAAAACTCGACACTGCTTCCACTCCCGCACTTGTTTCGAATTCTTGGTGCATTGGTTCATTTCTGTTCGAGTCATCTGCTCCGACCATAATTTTGTGCGTCTTGAAGTCTGAGTGAATTCATATCTGCCTTGTAACTCCCACATATAACTGTCATTTCTGCGTATAAAATTGTAGAGAAGTTGGACAGTCACGCGACTCACTACTTCACAACTGCAGTCATTTGGTATATTCTGCAGCAATTTGCATCTTGTGGGTGCATTTATTAATGTGGGTATAGGAGGAAGCTACGTGCAATTTACAATCTTCTAGAGAATCCCTTGCCTGATTTCCTTGTGCATTAACTGTGCTGGCATTGCTCATTCTCTCAAGAGTAAAAATAATTGCCAATTCAAAGGTATCAGAGAAGCACAAAATGAAGGAGAAACAGGAGAAGGAGGGCTTCTAACGTGTCATTTCTGCCACACCTCCGTCGTGGCCTCCCTCTCCTTGGCATACTCACTGCTCAAAGAGTCTCTACATATTGCTGCTCGGCCATCACCCACATAGCCTCCCTCTCGGCCTCCATTGGCCCTCACTGCTGCTTGACTTCTCGTGGCCTCCCTCGCCCCTGGGTTGGCTCCCTATCTGCCAAGCTCCCCTCATCGGTGCTCGATTCTCGGCTTGAATTGGCTCCCACATGCGCTCTTTCCCATCTCACGCTTATCTTTCCCTCACCGTATCGCTCCTCCCTCATCTCCCACCACCTTCCACCTTCATCGACCCCGCCACCTCCACCTCCCTCCCACTACGCCATCCCTCCACACCGCAGGCATTGGAGGTAATGCACGGAAAATGGAAATAACATTCCGTTGTAAAAAATCGCATGTCTATGGCCGAGCTTCATCATCTCCAAGCATATTTCTTAATAGCCTTTAGGTGTTCGAATCCTATTGCGAATCAAATTTTTCCGCGAGGGTGAGCGTGGCAACTTGAAATTCTCTCGGAGACTTGAAATTAGTTGCCTGCGAGGACCACTCTCTTTGTGCATAGCTGGACAACGTCTCTTTGTGCATTGTTGGAAAACGTATTTCACTAGGAATTGAATGGTTGGCTGTCAACATTTATCGTCAGACAGATTTTGAGACTCTTTTAATTGCTGTCACCATGATGGATTTGTTCATGAGAAAAGGGAACGTCCTCCTTTAAACTTGTCATTGGAAGACACATTTCAATGTCTATAGTAGCACATCCACCAAGGATGAGTTTGATATCAGTCCTGTAGCGGTTTTTATGACGAGGACGAGCTCATGAAATGCACGCAGAGGTGAATTTGTTATCAGTTTGAGGGCATCATTTTTTAGTGTCATTCCAGGCTTGAGGAAGACCGAGTTTATAGTCCCTTGGCTAGATGAATACAATCCCCTCTCTCAAGTTGTGTTGTCTTCATTTCCTTAGACAAGATTTCTGTGGAGGAGAAAGACAATATTTATGTTAGCAACCATTTTTTTTCCAGGTATCATGAGTGGAGGCCATTAAAGGCTGATTTAGTGTTGAATTGGGTGGAGCAGACTCCAGCGCTGGAGATTGTAATGAATCTCATCTAGATGATTAATCAAAGACCGAATTTTCCTTTTTTTGTGCGTATTACCCATGCTTCCAAGTGGTTTCCGCAATGAGAAATCTGAACGCAAAATTGTACTGACATTGTGAGTGGGTATTGCTTCTTAGTTCATAATTGCAGTTAGTGTTTGAAGTGTAACTTTGAGTTGTTGAGAAAAATGGGTAAAATCAATGATGCATTAGAGTTGTTGAATAACCTCATTCATTCCACTATTCATGATATGGTAAAAATGAGCAAGAACACTCTCTTTAATATTCAAACTTGTTTGCAAGATGCATAAGACAAGATTGAATTTTTGCAGCTTGAGTCAGAGCTTTAGCAAAAGAGTTGTCATTCTGAACTTGTTCTTGTTCAGAACATTGAGACAAACTCTCATCAGCAACAAGAAACTGGTCAGATCATTGAGCCCAATACAAGAGCAGATTTATATGCAGATGCAGAAGCTCATGCTTCACTTCCAAAGTCCATCATCAGACCTTGGGAAGATCTTGTCCACAACAAGCACAAAACGGGTCTTGGATATGACAAGGAGGTGTCATTTCATATTCTAGACTACTCCAAACCTATCAAATTTCGGACTGCTGGATTTCTTCATGATAGCTCACCTACAGCTGTTCTAGATTCTGCTCATCTTCTACAGGAGCAACAATAGATTGTAAAATGCCAACATTGTAATTGAGTTGGCCATATGAAAGATCATTGTTTCGATCTTCACCCATGCAAACATTGTGGTCGTCACACCCATTCTTCACACACATGCTTCAGAAACAAGCCTCCTACAAGAACAAAGATTCATCTTGGATGGATCGCTTCTTGGCAATGGGCATCAACAACCAAGAAGATGTTTAAGTTATATGACAAAATTTCTTCTAGAATATTAAAAAGTTTTGCAGTGGATTTTTCACCATTATCTCAACTTGTTTCTGACATGGGGGGAAATGATGGTCATATACAAGCTTCGAAGCCACATAAGGTGAGCCTGAGCCACAACCTCTCATTCCAGATTCAGAGTTGTACCCAGAGACACAACAATTCAAGCGAGCTTGAGACACAATCCGTCATTCCAGATTCAGAGTTGTAGGCAGAGACACAGATGCCCATGATAATTCCTTTGGTTGGTGGTAAGCCTTAAACCATCTATGTGAGGTTGATATTATTCCTCTTTAAAGAATTCAGGACACTGCCTCTAGTAGAAGAATTCAGCTTCTTGCCAGTTTTGGAGAGTTTCAGGAAATGCATCAAGCATTCTAGAGTTGGGGGTCATCCTTAAACCATCGCAGGTTGTCGATCTCCCTTCTTTCAGGTTGAAGGTCTCCCTCTTCAAAATATGAGGAGCACTTTCTCTAGCGCAAGACCTCAGCGTATTTCCAGATTTGGAAGAGTTCCGGGAACTGCAATAAGCGTTCCAGTGTTGGTAGTCATATTTAAACCATCTCTTCATGCCAACATTTTAGAGAGCTCATTTAGCCTAAGTTCTGACATGAATACTTTGCCATTGTGTATTACAACTCCCTTCTTGAACTCACACATACCCCTTCAGATTAAGGGGGTGAATGTTAGACACCTAATCCTCAATGGGTAGATGTAAAAGGAGAATGGACAAAAGGAGTCCAAAAGACAACTTGGAATGTGAAACCAAGGGTAATCTAATGTATTATATATATACATATTTGTGAATAATAATGCAACTCATGCTTATATTTGTTGGAATCATGATTTCTGTTAAACCAAAACCCGCAGTTATTAGTCTTTGCTGCAATCACCAGAGTTAGGATCCACGAGAGGCGTTATTCCATGTCGCGAAACACACGGGGAGTGTGAAATCCAATGTTCAACAATCTCCCCCCCAATGCGAGAAAAGTGAGTTTTAAACTCGAGACTTGTTGCTCTGATACCACTTGTTGGAATCACGATTGCTGTTAGACCAAAACCCGCAGACATTAGTCTCTGCTACAATCGCCAGAGTTAGGATCCACGAGAGGCGGTTATTCCATGTCGTGAAACACACAGGGAGCGTTGAACCCAATGTTCAACAATCTTGTCTATTCTTATCTCTTTATGTGTGTTCACCATAACTGAGTTCAACAAATACCATGAGCCAAAAACCACACAAGTGCCAATGGTATTCTTGGACAGGATCAAATAACCGTTACTGCGCTAAATATTGTGGGCTAATACCATGGTAAAGACCCTTGGTATTGTTAAAATTAGTGCGCCAACTCATGCACGACTTTGCTTCTTTGTACCCGCATGTACACGCGACTTTTCTTCACAAAAACTGCGTATACACTAATTTTGGATGTATACTCGACTTGGATTCATTGAACCTGCAGGTATACATGGGTTCTCTTCATAAAATTTGCGTATACTTCTTGAAACTTTACCTTCATCATTCCTCTGTCACTGGCTAGAACTCCTTTCTCTGTCACATTTGAACTGACCTGCAGATACATCAATTTTACATTTTCAACAAATAGGTTGCTATGAGAAGGCAACTCATCGAGTAGGTTTCCATCAAGGACAACATATTACATCATAATGCCAACAATCTCACCCTTTGGACTTGATGGCAACCATGTTGGTGTAGATACCTAATAGACACATCAATCATAAGCGTTATTCAAACACCAAGTTACTCTCCCCCTTTGACATCAAGAACAAAGGGCGAACCAATACAACAATGCCGATATCTGCACTGCACTATACAGACCATACACCCCCTGAACACATGCTGCAACTTCAAAAACAAATTTGCAAGACTTTATAACCTTTCTTATCACCAAGGACACATACATACATCAATTACCTAAACAAGTGGGGTTACATATTTGACTCAATTACCCAACCAAGTGGGTTTACATTTTTTACTCAAGCACCAAACCAAATGGGTTTATAAATTTGAAAAAGTCCCTACATGACGGAATATGACAATATTTACATCATAGGTTTCAACATGACCCTTACTTCAAATTAATTTATAAACAAGTCCAAAGGACCTCAATAGAGAGAGATCATTGAACATATTTCAATAACCAACAAAATGCGAACAATGAATTATAGCCGGCAAGGCTAATGCTCCCCTTAAACCTGTGCATCCTGAAAATTTTCAACAACCAATTCATCAAAGCATCTTCATCAAGCATATAAATATCAAGGACAAGAAATGTAAGTTGAAAATTAGAATCGCAGACTGTACCCATCAACCCCTGAACAACAGAGCCAAACCATATATGTCAGCAACATGAAAAAGATTGTTCCAAAGGCTGACCCATAGATTTTATGATAGAAGGATCCATACATGACTGTATAGAGAGAAACTCGCGTATATACGCCACTATGTGCCATGAAACCTGCGTACCAAATTCAATCTTCTGAAATCAAACAGATTAGATAAGTGAGGCGGAGTCAAATCCCAGCGTCTGTTTGAGATATTCAAATGATTCTTTGGTAAGAGGTTTAGTAAATATGTTAGCAACTTGTTCTTTGGAGGGAACATAGTCCAATTTAACCTTTTGCTCAAGCACTTGTTTTCGTAAAAAATGATACTTGATAGGAATGTGCTTGGTTTTGGAATGCATAACAAGATTTTTCGAGATACTGACGTCACTTGTATTATCACATAGGATGGAGATGGGAGGAGAACATTTAATTTAAATATCTTGTAATGTCTGCATCATCCAAAGAAATTGTGTGCAACATGATGCAACAACCACATATTCTGCTTCTGCTGTAGATAAGGAAATGGAAATTTGTTTCTTGCTGAACCAGGATACTTATCAGGGCCCCATATAAAATGCACCTCCACTAGTGCTTTTTCGGTCATCAACATTTCCAGTCTAGTTTGCATCTGTGTAAGCATGAAGATTAAAATCAACATTATTGGGATACCATAAACAAAATCTTTAGTTCCTTGTAGATATTTGAATATTATTTTTACGGCCTGAAGATGTGACTCCTTTGGATTGGCTTGGAATATTCCAACAATCCCAATGGCATGCATGATATCCAGTCTATTCCCTGTTAGATAAAGCAAACTTCCAATCATAGATCTATACTCGGGTTGGTTTACCATAGGAGAATCATCATGAAAACTGAGGTTACATCCAATCACCATTGGAGTGCTCACAGGTTTGCATTATTCCATCCCATACTTCTTCAGAATCTGCTTAAGATATTTTTCTTGTGAGAGAAAGATGCCATCTTTTGCTTGTTGCACTTGTAAGCTAAGAAAATCTATCAGTTCCCCAAGTAAATACATTTAAAATTCCTGCTGCATAACTGAAGCAAATTTCTGACTCATGGATTCTTCATTACCCCCAAAAATGATGCATCAACATCAAAAACAATAATTAACAATTTATCATCTTCAATTTTTGTGTATAAGTTACTATATGCAGATCCTTTTGTGAGACCTTGTTGTTGAATATATTTGTCAAGACGATAGTACCATGCCCGTGGGGCTTGCTTTAGACCATATAGGGATTTTTAAAGTTTGCAAACAAGTTTTTCATCATTTTCCAGAATGAATCCTTCCAGTTGTTCTATATAAACTTCTTTTTTCAGATCACCATTAAGGAAAGCATATTTTATATCCATTTGATAAACTTTGAATTGTTGAAAACTTGAAAATTCAAGAAACATTCTTATGGATTCAAGTCTAGATACTAGTGCAAATGTTTCTTCAAAGTCTATACCTTCTTGTTGAGCATACCCTTTGCAAACAAGTCTAGATTTGTTTTTAATAACATCTCAATTTTAATCTAACTTATTCTTTAATATTCGCTTTGTTTCAATAAATTTTTTATCATGAGGTTTTGTAACCAATTCCCAAGTATTATTCTTTTCAATTTGATCTAGTTCTTCATTGATGGCCTTAATCTAACATTAATCTTTACTAGCTTGATTTACATTTTGTGGTTCAATTGTGGATAATAGTGCTAGATAACTAGGAGATCCTACAAGTGTTCTTCTTGTTTGTACCCCTGATTCATTTTCTCCCAAAATTTGAGTTTTTGGATGATTCTTTTGGACATACGTGGATGGAGCCTTTTTTCTTTCTGATGTATCTTATTTTGATGCTTCATTAGGTTCTTCTTCTATATTATTGTGATTTATGAAGGAAAACATTCATCATCATCATCCTCGTTTGTTGTTATTTCCATTTTCGGAGATGTGTGAGATTCATCAATCACAACATCAATACATTCAAAAATCTTCCAAAGTCTCTTATTGTAGCATTTGTATGCTTCACTTCTAAAAGAGTAACCAAGAAATATTCCTTCATCTGTTGTAGGTTCAAACTTACCAAGTTTTTCGTCATTATTTTTGATATAGCATTTTCTTCCAAAGAATCTAAAGTGTTTCATAGTGGGAGTATTACCATACCAGAGTTCATAAGGAGTTTTATCACTATTTACATGAACATGAGCCTTGTTGAGAATATTTACTACAGTATGAGAAACTTCACCCCAAAATGTGTCAGGAGTACGAGATTCATTAGGCATAGCACAAACCATTTGCTGAATTGTTCTATTCATTCTTTCTGCCATGCCATTTTGTTGGGGAGTTCCAGTTACAGAAAACTATCTTTTTATGCCATATTGTTCACAAAAATAAAAGAATTCATTTGATATGTATTCTCCTCCTCAGTCAGATCTAAGACATTTGAATTTTAGATCTAATTCATTTTCAACTAGAGCTTTGAAACCTTAAATTTTTCAAATTCTTCATCTTTATGTTTCAATAAACCAATCCAACACATTCTAGAAAAGTCATTTTAAATTAATAAGATATAGTATTGTTCTCCACGAGGTGAATTTTACCTTATGGGTCCACACAAATCAGTATATATAAGTTCAAGAGGCTTACTTGCTGATCCTTCTTTGGCATTAAATTGAACCCTGGTTTGCTTACCGAATTGGCATGACTTGCATATGGTACTTTCTAGTAAATTAATGTTGGGTAGATTACGAACAACTTTGAGCTTGCTTGGTTTTCTTATTTGAGAAAAGCTTATATGTCCCAATCCTCTATGCCATAACCAATTTTCTGCAGATTTTCCTAAATAGCATTGTTCTTGGCCACCTTTCAATATATACAATTTTTTTGGTGTTCTTGTTCCTTTTATTACAGTTTTTCCAGTGTCAAGTTCACATACCATACACTCCTTTGATCGGAAGACAACTTCATTTCCTTGGTCAGACATTTGACTAACACTCAACAAGTTATGCTTTAATCCATCAACATACATAACATTGTTAACTTAAACCTTTTCTTTTAGAAAAACAAATCCTTTTCCCTTAATGATAGCAGGAGAGTCATTTCCAAAAGTAACATCCTTTTCCTTTTCTAATGCATTGTAGGAAATCCATTTATCTTTATCACCTGTCATGTGTTTTGAACATCTGCTATCAATGTACCATTGATTTTCTTCTCCTTATGCAAATAAATCTATGCCGCAACTTTCGAACTGTAAATCCTTCCTTCTCCATACCCTAGAACTTGTGGATATTTGTTCTTTTGGTTGTAGTTTGATCCTGCATTCAGATTCTTCATGTCCAAAGCTATTGAAAAATGAAAATTCAATCTCTTCTTGAAGAGGAGGAAAATTGTTATAGGTATTCTTCTTTATTCCCGTTTCATTTCTTTACTTTCTTGCTTATCTGTTCATGATGGTTTTGTAAGCAACACATTGAACAACTTTGTGACCAAATTATGACATGAGAAAAAATTTCCATTAAAGAAGAATTTTTTGCAATCATAGAACCCTCTAGTGTTGTTTACCTTTTGACTGATACTTCTGTTATTGTTCATCCTTGAATTCAAATGATTATGATTTACCTGGGTATTGTCTTTGTTCTTTTGCTGAGTGATGAAACTTTGCTGGTTGGCTTTTTCTGCATTTAGATAGCTTGTAGCTGAGGATTTTTCTGACTGATAAGATTCACCAATATATCCAAGACCTGTTTTCACAAGAGGAGACCATTGAACCTTGATAATTTCATCGAAGGTTTTAGATCCTTTAGCAAATCTAAGATTTAGAGATTTTACTTTCTCAAGTTCCTTTATTAGACTTACTGTTTCACATTCTAATTTCTCATTGTGCTGCTCCTTTTCTATGAGTTTATTTTTTAGAGTATCTATGGCTATTTTGTTCTCTTTCAAGCATATTCTGAGTTGAGTGATTTATTCAAGAAAATCATTTTCTTCTAAAGCATCCATAAATTTTTCTTTAGCCTCAATAGTGTCCTTTTCAAATGCCATGAGCAGTATAATATCTTGATTAGATTCTCATTCTTCACTATTTGACAAGCCATCAATATCTTCATGAGTATAGTAAATTTTTTTATTGACAAACCGTCTCCTATTTCCTTTTGCTAATTCCTTTCCCTTATCATGATTATCTTTATGAAGACATTTAACATCATAATGAACAATTTTAGTGCTAAGTTGAAGTTTCTTTACAAAATTTACCTCATCGTCTTCTGATACATACCCTGATTATTTTTATTCTTATTTTTTCTTCCTTGTCCTTTCCTTTTGCAGTAGCTCTAAAAGCAGCCTCTTTGACTTCAGGCGGACCTCCTTTTCTCATTTCAAAAGCAATTAGGATCCCATCAAGTTGAAAAATAGTAAGAGTCTGTAGATCCCGCTTCTCTTCAATAGCAGACACTTTTGACTTGAATTTATGAGTTAAAGATCTTAATATGTTCTCTACTAAAGTTGTGTCTCTTATGTATTCACCCAAATTGCTCATACGATTTACGATCTCATCTAGACACAAAAAGAAACTAGCAATACTTTCATCATTATGAATTATGAGATTTTTATATTGAATTATGAGAGATTGGAGTTTAACACTTTTTACCTTGGCATCACCTTCATAGCTTAGAATGATTTTGTCCCATATCTCCTTTGTTGTATTTAACCGCATAACCTTGAAAAATTCTGATTCGGTCAGACTTCCCAATAATGCATTTCCAACTTTGCATTAGTTTCATAGTTCTTCCTTGCTGCTGATCTATGGGAACTATAGCTGGATATTGTTAACCGCCTTCAACAATTCTCCAAAAATTTGCTCCAAGAGACTAAAGATACGATCTTGTTCTTGTCTTCTAGAAGATTAAATTGTTTTTGTTGAAGAGTGGTGGTCTGATAGATGTTGTTCCATTTTGATTGCTTATTTTGGATGATCTTCCTTCTAGCGATTAAGATTCTTCAGAAGGACTTGCTCTGATACCAGTTGTTTGGAAAAATATTAAGAGGGAGGGGAGGGGGGCGGGGGGGGGGGGGGGGGGGGAAGGGGGGGCGGTGGGGGGTGAATCAGTATTTTAAAACTCACAATATTTTTTCCATAATTTTACTGATTTCTATACGCGACTTTAATTAATCCAACTTGCGTATGCACACAATTTTCTTAAAATAAACTTGCGTATTCCAGTGAAATTCTTAGACATATAAATCTCCAGAAACTTTAATTAGCCTAGTGCATCATTTATTCATCAGGAATTTAGTAATCAGTAGCCATGTTTAGTAAGAAAAAAATAAATCATCACACATAATAAACACACATGAAAACCAGGATTTAAGGTGGAAACCCAAGTCATGAGAAAACCATCGCTGTTGTTGTTTATGTCTTCAATATTTATTATAAATAAAAACTGCTTACGACTTTTTACTGGTGCAGACTCATACTAGCATGAAGGCACCCACCTGCGCAAGGCTGCAACATTCTCTCATTCTCCAAATACTACTAGAAGGGAGCTTCAACCCCCTGATCTTGTTTACCAGCGACTAATGGAAGGGAGCTACAACCCCCTAAAATTATCATCATCTTCTACTGGCAGGGAGAATTAGGGGAATTTTGAGGTCTAAAATGGGCCTCCTAAGAAAAATTTACAACCAAAATAAACTTTATAAGAACCAATAAGATTCAAGATGATGATGTCAACCATGGAGGATGATTCACCATTTTTTAAGTACAAGGGTACAAAGATTAAAAAATAATAAAACTACTTTTTCAACTTATCTCCCAAAGTTTTTACTCAAATTTCGAGCGGGAGTACTCGTTGGATACAAAATTTAATTCCTCATCCAAGAAGTACCCATGTTGCATACTTTCGATGGACCCTGCTACACGAAAAACGATAAATACATGAAAAACATGATTAAATTTCGAGCATGAGTACTCGTTGGATGCAAAATTTAATTCCTCGTCCGAGGAGTACCCATGTTGCATACTTTCGATGGACCCTGCTACATGAAAAGTGATAAATACATGAAAAATGTGATTACAATCACGTTTTTCATGTATTTATTGCTTTTCATGTAGCAGGGTCCATCGAAAGTATGCAACATGGGTACTCCTCGGACGATGAATTAAATTTTGCATCCAACGAGTACTCCCACTCGAAATTTGAATAAAAACTTTGGAAGATAAGTTGAAAATACTAGTTGAAAAAGTAGTTTTTTCTTTTTTCCCTCTAAAATTTGATGATGTAATCAAATCTTATTTTATTATTTCCACTATTATTTTATAATTTCCTTAGGAGGCCCATTTTAGACCTCAAAATTCCCCTAATGCTTCGACTTCCACACTGAAGGCTTCAACCCTCAAAACCATTGCAAACCACATTTCATAAATTTTCACACTGGATCCAACAACTTCAACGCAACACAATTTGTAGATCAACACGAATATTCATCAACCAATATTCAAACATAACAGTGAGATCACTGTAACCAAATCACATCATTAAACCCAGACTTTAGTATTAACACACATAATCAACTTCAACACTGACCATTCATGAAACAAACTATATATGCTACTTCACTTACGGTAACCTGCGTGTATACATGTTTTTCTGTGGAGAAACATGCGTATAGATCTTTATACACTGAAGTTAGAAATATGACTAGAATCAAAATAGATCAGAGACATTCAGGCACACTTTTTCAGATTTACAGAACTCTTATTCAGTAGGCGCCATTCATCATATTCAATCACCCAGTCACTAATCATCTTTATACATAATCAATTATCAGTATAAACAATATTCAAACAATCCAGATCTATATGAAGACTTCATTGACATAAATGATCATACATTTTCTTTAGCAATCTTAAAAAAAAACCCTAACTTCCATACACGCCTTTGCAGAAACGAACCCGCGGATATACGTGCTTTCACCGTGACGAACCAACGTATAGATCTATAAATATTACATGACTACGCAATACTTCAAAGTACCAAAATTTATTAGATCATATCATTTACTTCAACAATTATGCACCATACCACAAATCTAAACAACTCATAAACATATCGTGCAAATACATAGTCATTTCAGGTCTAAAGATCTTGATTCATTATTGTAATCATGAGTGCATAAAGATATCAGATATATCTATTGAATATAGCCCAATCCATGCAAATATACTTCAAACTGAAGTATTCATTCAATTCTCATTCACATCACCCCATTTCACTATGATCTTCTCCTCTTTATATAGGTTGAGCTTTAGCCAATACCATGAACCAAAAACCACACAAGTGTTGGTGGTAATCTTGGATAAGATCAAATAATCGTTACTGTGCTCAATATTGTGGGCTAATACTGTTACACCAATTTTTGGTCATCTAACCATTTATAATTAGATGGATCGAAATACACCATGTAAGACCAATTTTACCATAGTAAAATTGCTTTCACTATAAGAAATAATTTAATAAACCATAGTTTATTAAGTTATTTCTGGTCCAAATAGAAAATCCCATGAGGAACAATAAAATAAATCCTTATTTATTTGATTTTTCTCTAGGAATAATTTTTTAAACCACTATTTACTAATATTCCTTGTCATATTTAACCCAATTAATGAGAAATAGTTAGATAATTCATTATTTATCTTATTGTTCTCTAGGAATAATTGATAAAATCATTATTTAATTAATATTCATTGTTAAATTTGACTAAATTATTTAGGAATAATAAAATAAATCATTATTTGTTAAATTATTCCTTGATCCCATCCTTGAAATGATAAATAAATATTCTATTTGTTTATTATTTTTAAATAAAGGGATTTAACCAATTTAAATTCCTTTTCCCTCTAACAAAATATAATAAAATATTCCAAGTAGTTAGATCTATATCTTGGTCAGTAATATTTTATTATGCACCATTACCAAAGATAACTCAATATTTTGTTATAAATAGGAGGGTTTTACATTCATGTCTTACCTTTGATCATTTTTTCATGGTCGGACTTTGATCCTATTATCATTTTCATACTTTGATTAATTTTATTTTCTTTTTGATTATTGAGCTCCATTTGAGTTCTACACGTCTTGGGTATTCTACACCATCGAGAGAGAAAATTTGAAGCTAAAGCATTTCAGGACAACCAAGAATCCATCCCATTGAGGGGGAATGTTATCATCATTCTTAGTTCCCTTCCTAGGTGTTAATATAATACAAGAAATTATTTATAATTCTTGTCTTGTCCATTGGACATTTTGGAGAAACTCTTATTTCATTTTACTGTTTAGCTACTTTATTTTCATAGATCTGAGTTTGTTTTGAATTTGTTTCTACCATTTATTGCAGATCTAAGAAGTTAGACAACCATATTTTTTGTTAGGGTTGTTTGTCATGTGTAGCTAAAGTGATCTCTTTTCGTACACTTGCGTTAAGAATTCATTCTAACAAATACCATGGTAAAGACCTTTGGTATTGTTAAAATTAGTGTGCCAACTCATACACGACTTTGCTTCTTTGTACCCGCGTGTACACATGACTTTTATTCACAAAAATTGCGTATACACCTGGACGTATACTCAACTTGGCTTCATTGAACCCGCGGGTATACGAGGGTACCCTTCATCAAACCTGTGTATACTTCTTGAAACTTTACCTGCATCATTCCTCTGTCACTGACTATAATTCCTTTCTCTGTCACATCTAAACTGACCTGTAGATACATCAATTTTATATCTTCAACAAATATGTTGCTATCAAAAGGAAACTCATCGAGTAGGTTTCCATCAAGGACAAAATATTACATCATAATGCCAACACATCCACAAGAAGGCTAAAGTTAGAAATGAAAAGGTTCCTTCAACCAAGGTTGAAAATAAGTTAGATAAACGAGAAGGTTCATCGACCAGAAAACCCAAATCAATGAAGATGGTGCCTCTTATTTCTCCTTTTCCCAAGGTTTATAACAAAGCATAGAGGGGAAAGTCTGTAGCTGCACAAAAATCTAAAGAACAGGTGCTACCGGAAGTTTCAGAATCATACATTCAACAAAAGACTCAGAAGGAATATCAGCCCACCAAGTCAGATGAGGAGCTCCTAAAATATGCAGGGTATGATATTAGCAGCAAGAGAAGGCAAAAATATGTAAAACTATTTGATGGTAGCAAGAAAAGACACACAAGAGACAACAACAAATTTAGGTTGAAATCTAAAGCCATGCATAATCCAAGTTTGCTGACAGAAGTCATAGATGTAGAGAGGCAATCTAAAGGGTTACAAATTACAAATCCTTCAATTGCAGAGTCTAGTGGGTCCAAAAATAAAGATAAGGGCAAAGCCCCTTTAGACGAGAAAATAGGATCCTCAAAAATAAGAAAAATCCAGAAGAGTTCAGAAGAGAAAAGGACCATTTCCAAAGAGACAGCCACCAGGACCACAAGGTCAAAATCAGTTGTTGACAAATAAATAGACTTGGACAAGCTTGCAAAAGTTTCAGCCCATATGGAGGAGATGCAAAGGGATGTCCTAGTGAAATAATTTTTTTCCTGCTAGTTACATTTTTGAACAACAACTCAATTTTCAGAATGTATAAGTCTGCACAAGATTTTTCAAGTATTTGTTGTGCATTTTTTTAAAAAAGAAATAGATCGCTACCGGAAATTCTGGTATCATCACAATTTTTGCATAGTTACTGGTTTTTACTGGAAGTTCTGGTAGCGCATGTTTTAAATGATTTTTGACGGCTGTCAACAGAAATTCTGAGCCAGTCCAAAGATGATAAGGACTCATAATGATATGGATATGTCAAGTGATGGTTGATAAGTGGTTTTGAGGTTGTTAAAAATCACATTTAATGAATACACATGGTTGTTTAAGAACTAAGGTCATGGAGAGACAAATCATTAGAAAAAGGTGTAGCATGTGAGCACACTCAACAACACAGTCCAAACTGTGTAATATTCAAAAATGGAAAAGACAGGAATATAGAACATAAACTGGAAAATGCAGTGATACATCAACACATAAATATGAGATCAGATCACATAGCCTTCTTATTAAACAATATAGCAGAAAATTTGTACAAGATCTTAAGGAAAGAGACACTCAAGTTAGGTAAAACAAGCCTCTAGAAACCCAGTACATAAAATATGAAGAACAACTGCTATAAAAGAATTTTGGAGGCTAAGACAACAAAGTTTATGATGGGGTTTAATTCTGTTTTAAATGTAAACAAATATATCTGCTGATAGGGTGATTAATGTCAGGATTAAAGATATAGGTTTTCTAGCACTATTCCAAGACAACCCAAGAAGGGTTTCCGGAAATACTGAAAATGCTGAATATACAAATGTGGCCCTAGGGATGAATAACTCTCTACAATTGGAACACTGGTGGGAGGTGGCTGATATAATATGAAAATGGCTGATATCCATCCTCACAATATTTCCGAATGAAGGGCTGATCCCCTCACTGGAAAAAAAGGTTAAGAACTTTGGTACCTGAATTCTCACTGCAACTGCACTGCAAAATAACGTAATTCCTGGAGGATACTATGTTGTGGGTGAATGCTGCTACTTTTCCTGATTCCAGATGGTGCAATAAAGTGTCATATGAAATGCTGGATGGTGACAATATTTCCCGAAGTGGGCACAACACAGTTTTGCTACCTGCTCCCCCTGAACGTAATGTGGCAAGTTGTCTCCCAACCACTTGCTAGTTGTGCATGTTTGCTCTTCTACTGGAAAGTAGTAAATGGCATTGTGTGTCAACTGAGCATAGAAAGAATAGAACAATAATTTCCCAAAGCCATACAATAAATGGCTATCTCCATCACTAATGTTGGTCATAAGAAGACCATGAAGTCCAAAGAGAGGCTTGCCCTCTTGTGGAGAAATGCACTATATATAAATGGCAAGAGAATTAAAATACTTTGTTAGATGTTCAATAAGTACAAAGATACAACTCTTACCATGTACTGTGAGTAAGCTGGTGATGAGGTCCATGGAGGAGCCCTCCCATGGGAATCTCTCCATATTGGTATGATATGCCTCCATGAGATCTTGGTGACTGGAAAGGAATGAATCAGGTGCTGCATGAAGATACTTCTTCTTGAGCTTGGAATTCCCTTTCAATAAGATCATGTCCTGGTATTAGATGACTCCATCCACCACTCTATACTTCTCATCTTCTACTTTCCCATAAAGTACCTCATATGTGAAGTGATCCTTGGAACACTCCATCAATTTCTGGGACTCCCAATATGGATCTATACTCCCAAGTGACAACATTGTTGGCCTTTGTGTTAAGGCACCTGTCATCTCATAGCTCCCCTCTTTGATATGCCCAATGAAAAAGTCATATGCTAGAATGTTGCCATCCCACTATTGCTGCCTCCCTTGCAGCTGCTTCTGCTTAGAAAAAGATTGAATTTTTTGGAGGTCAAAGCCTTTTTCCATCCAAAACTATCCAAATTTGACCAAAGCATGTATGAGTGCCAACAAACCTCTGCTATATATGGAATAATCCTTCATATGTGGAAGTATCTTCTGATCCTTAATGTCTATGGAGTAGCCCCTTTGCACTATGATTGTGCCCCCATATACTTCTGAAACATCATGCAAGGTATGGAAGAAAGTCAACCCATACTCTCCTAAGAGTAACCAAAGAAAAAATGAATCTTTATGCCTCCTCATCTCATCATCATACAAGTCATGGAGTAACATCAAGATGATTGACTTGTATAATGTCCCATAAAACCAAACTCTCTGCTGCCATATCATATGAGTGCCATGAAATGTCCCAAACCATAACACACCCTTTGACATAGTATATGTCATGTGATGGAAAAACTCTCTCAAGAGTAGCCGACGTAGCCATGCCTCCCGCTGCCCTATGTCATAGATCTGCAAGTGGCTCAACAACCCCTTGCTCATCATACTCACCCATCCATCCAACTGTGGGTGTCTCATATCATGCTCCAATTTGGTATCCATCTAATGGAGAATACCATCCTCCCAAATCCTATGACTATATTTGCACTCCATGATATGCTGAAGTGCAACCTCCTGGAGATCTCTACATAAAGACCACTCATCAATGACCTAGTAGAACCCATAAGGTTCCAAATATGCTATAGGAAAAATATTCTCCTTGAGCTGTGAGGTGCTCATTAAGAAGGATCTCTCATAATAATGGGAGATGTTATCCATCATAAGATGTCTCTCATCAACCATCTGCCTATCCAAGGCTACATAAGTGGAATAGTCATCAGAATGCTTCAATAATAGTTGGGCCCCCAACTCATCATTGCTGCTTAGTGACAGCGCTGCGGATCCCCATGATGGTGTATCTGATGTCTCAGGATCATACACTATGTTGAACACACAGTTTTGCATTGGACTGATTAGGATTATGCTTATACTATCCCCCAAAACTCTACAATCCAACCCAAAGTGTTGTGTGCAACTCAACAATGAGAAACTAGGATGGCTATTCATCTCTTCCTTGAACCAGTCAAGGGTCCTCTGCGCAGTGATAGCCTGCTGCTCCAAATCAACAATGTGCTTCAACCCTTGGTCATGTAATTTTCCTGATGGCATGTCCCCACAACTCTCCATATGACGTGCTAAAATAATATGGAGTGTAAATGTTTGCATATCTTGGTTAAGATGATCCTTGGGAACATCTTGTACATCTGCAAGGGTTCCTCCTACCGGTGTAATGACTTCTTCAACTCCTGGTGATAGTGATGACTGCTCCTCTACTGTTGCACCAACACTGGTATATGTCTCCTCTTCCTCGTGCATCTCCTGGATCATGCATGGGGCTCCCAATGTCAAGAGATCAAGACCATATTGAAAATATGCAAGTGTTCCTTCTCTTGATGCAAGTACTCTTGCAAATGATGGTGGTGGAAGTTGATCCTCTTCCGGAGTGATATTGCTGACATCATCCATTGGCTCCTCATGTGCTCTCTCATTAATTTTGGGAAATGTCTCAATAGGAATTACCCCCAATTTTCTTCTATCAAAATTCTTGATCAACATTTGAGTAAAATCTACATAAGAAAATACTCTTGCATGTTTCAAATGGCTGAACAATCAAATCCTTTGCTTCACCCTCAAGGTGCAGTGTTGTAATATCAACAACTTCTCTTTATGCTACTGGATATAGCAGGAAGAATGCATCTAAATTATTCCTCCAAGCCTTTTCTGTGCTTGTGGATGACCCATCTATTACACCATTTTTTGGTCATCTAACCTACTATCATTAGATGAACCCAAGTACACCATGTAAGACCAATTTTACCCTAAGTAAAATTGCTTTCACTATGTGAAATAACTTAGTAAAACACCTTTATTAAGTTGTTTATGGTCTAAACAAGAAACCCCAAAAGGAAATAATAAACAAATCTATATTTGTTTATATTTCTTGGTCATATTTAACCCAAAACAAGGAAATCAATTAAATAAATCCTTATTTATTTGATTATTTCCTAGGAATAAGTTATTTAAATCCTATTTAAATAATATTCCTAGTTAAATTCGACTAAATCATTTATAAATAATTAAATAAATCATTATTTATTTAATTATATTCCCACCATTTCCTTAAAATAGTAAATAAATCATTTATTTATTTATTATTTATAAATAAAGGAATTGACCCAAGTCAAAAATCCTTTTCCCTCCAACAAATATAATAAAATATTCCTAAAGGGTGGTTCTAGAATTTGATTAATAATATTTTATTCATGCACCAAGTTTCTAGATCGCCCTAATATTTGGTTATAAATAGAAGGGTTTTCCCCATTCATTAGTCACCTTTTTTTGCCTATTAGATCACTCTGGATCTATACACTTGGTCACATTTTCTCCATTTTTGTCTTGTGAGCTCCCATTGAGTTCTATGTTTGTCTGGGTTTTCTACACCAACAAGAGAGAGAGATTCTAGATCTGAAGTGCTAAGGACTGTCAAGAACCCATCCCATTGAGGAGAACTGGAAAAAACCTTTCTTGTTTTCCTCTCAGGTGCCCCCTTTCAATATAATATAAAAAATTCTTTCAAATACATCATTCTTGTCTTGTCTATTGGATGCATGGAGCCACATTTCACTTTATCTGCTTAATGTCTTTTATGCTTAGATATGGATTTGTGCAGCGTTATTTGGATCACCTAATTACAAATTTAAAGGTATTTGGCAGCCATAATCGATGTTAGGGCTATTTTTTATGCGTAGCTAAAGTGATCTTTTACGACGAAAGATTCATACTAACAATTGGCGACTCCACATGGGTTTTCTTTTGCGATCGTTGTCGTTTTATATATTCCTGCATATCCAGCTATTTCAGACCCTAGGGTTTCTCTTCAGTTTTTTGTTTTTCCTATTTTTATGGTGATTTTCACCTATAAAACCCTCAAACATTAAAATTTTTAACTTCCGTGTGTTTCTGGCCCTATTGCGCAGGTGACAGACATCAGCTGCAGCTGAGACGACAATTTTTTCTGAAATCTGCCACCGCGAGACCCGGATCTGCAGGTCGCACTTCTCGGCCCAAAAACTGCGACCTGGACCTGAGGACGCACTTTTCTGCCCCAAACCTGCAACCTGGACTGAAAACAGGTCAGAACCTGCGACCTGCACTTTTTTCTGCAATTTTCCAGCAATTTTTCTGGGTTTGTCTGAAGCTTCTGTCAGGGTTTTCCAGCCTCCGTCTCTGCCCTTTTAGACCTGTTTCTGATTTGTTTCACTCAACTAAGTGGGAATATTTCCCCTTAGGGATTTAGTACCCTCCACTTTTGGTGGGTGAGTTTTGGCTATTTCAGACGTCTGAATTTTCAGAGTTTCAGCCTTCTTATTGTCAGATCTGATATTTCCTTTTCAGATCCCTTTAGATAAGCTCTTATCCCTTTAAAATCACCTCATATAGTTTTGTTTGGGTCTACCTCTAGGGCCACCTCTTCTTCCCTCCTCCTTTTAGCTGATTTCTCCTTTTACAGCAACCTTGCCTCTGCCTCTTTGCTATTCTCTGCACCTCTTTCCAGTAGATTTATCCTTTAGATCCCTGTCCCTCCCGACCTTAGATCTATCAGCCTCTTTTTCGTGTGTCTTGACTAGATTTTTCCCTCTTTTTAGACTAGTTTTGAGAGACCCACCTTCTTGGGTTAGATCGATGCATTGTTAGCTGTTAAATTTTCTATTATTTCAGCATTATATCCTGTTATTTACAAATTTATTTTCAGTTACGCAGCACACTTTTTCTTTTACTCTCAAAACGTCTGGGTTTAAAAAATTAAAATCAACACACGCCACACACTGACCCTAAGTGAAGAAGAGCCTGGTTAACACCGCCTGGAAAAGAATTTAAAATCAATTGTCACTGTACCTCTCTGCCCTTGACCTCACTTGATTTTGTCCCTCCCCGCCCTTGTTGGTTTTTCTTCTTCCTGTCATCATCGCTCCCCCAAGGCGCTTCTCCCAGAGACTTCTTGGCTTTCACCCTCATTTTTCGGTTGGTCGACTTCCTCCTTCCCGTCGTCATCGAGTAAGTCCTCCCCCGAGTCCGCACTCTGACTCTTCTTCTGATTGTTCGGGTTCTCCCCCTACTCTTGGTTCTCCCCCTGTTACCTTCACCATGTCTAGTTTCGGGCCTGGCGCCAACATCAACCCCAGTTCTACTGCTGGGTCCGTTTCCAGCGGAACCACTACGAGACCTACCTCGACTGCCCCATTTCTCCCTTATATGGCCGGCCTTAGTCTCCCCGACTTCAATCAGCTGATCAATGATCCTATCCGCCACGATTTTAGTTGGCCTGTTATGCCAACCAAGCTCCCCTCCGACATTCCCAAGTTTGAAGGCCTTGCTAGTGAAGATCCCTCCAACCATATTCGATCTTTCCATATCTGGTGTTTATCCAATTCCATTACTGATGACTCCATCCATCTTCGATTGTTCCAACGCACGCTTACCGACGAAGCTTCTAAATGGTATGTTGAGCAGGCCACCTCCTCCCATACCACTTTTGCGACCATTGCCCAAGCCTTTTTATCTTATTTCCAGCTACCTCTCCGATATGACACTGGTACCGAGCTTTTAACTTCCTTTCGTCAATCCTCTTTGACCCACCTTTCCGCTCATGTCCAGGAATGGTGGCGAAGAAGAAGCTTATGTCGCGCTCCTAACTTTGAAAATCGGGTTTATATGGACTGGTTCCTTCGCTCTCTCTTACCTCCCATTGGCAAAGATGTCACTTCCCATTTCCCTCAAACCAAAGAATCCGCCCTCCAAATAGCCTTGAAATATGACCTTATTTACGCTTAATCTGGTTATGTTTATACCGTCCTTCCTGACCTCCCCAAGCCTGACGGCAATAACTCCCTGAGGGCATCTCACTCTACCGACGGTATCGTTGGAGCTCTTTCACATACCTCTTCTCAACCTCTTATGGGCTATGGTTTCCCTCCAGGAGGGGCCAACACCTCCAACACTTCCCCCCCCTCCAGGTAGCATGTATCCAGGATATGACACGCCTCCTCCTTTTGCCCACACTCCTGCTTACCTCAATGTTTCCCATCCTAACCCTTATCCTTACCCACAGCCTAGTGTCCCAGCTCCTCCAGCATTTGGACCTCTCACCCCCTTGCCTTCTCAACCCCCGCCGCAACACTTACTACCCCCTCTAGGGCAAGTATTTGCGCAGCAGGGTGAGACCAATTCTCTTCCTTCTCAAAGAAAGAGGAAAGGAAATCAATCTGCCCCTGGTAATCATGGATCCAATCCTTCGAGTCTTGATCCTAACACTGCCAACCAACCATAGGGCTCTCAGCCCAAGCCAGACAGGCCGCTTCGCACCAATAAGCCCTGTTAATGTTGCGGTGTTTATGGAAATTACACTCACGATTATCCCTTATTACCACAGATGTGGCAGATGTGGGAGTCTCATGCCACCGTGCGGGAACAACATTCCTCCCCTACTATCCCTCCCAATCCAGCTACTTCTCAACCCGCTGTGTTTACCGATCCTTTCTCTCAACAAGGATTCATGGCCTCAACCACCTCATACCCTGGTAACCACTCAACCTTCCCCTTCTGGTTCCTCTGATTACCAGATTCTCATGATGGCCGCTGACCAACCTCTCACCATTGACCTCAACCTTCAAACTCGGTCTCGTCAGTACTCCACGCCTCCCGTTCCATCTGTCTCCGAGTCCCTATCTTCAGGTCCTACAGAGCCTCTGTCGACACCCAATGGTCCCTTGCAATTCCCTCCGCCCAAAGCTGAGGTTCATACCAAGATTCCTAAGGGCCCATTACGCCAAAATGTTGCCTCTGGTCGGGCTGCCCATTCATATAGCATAGTAGATGATCTGGTACAATCTCCTGCCGCCATTTCAACACTGGAACTCCTCTAGTCATGTCCTTCCCAAAAGAAGGCTCTACTATCTGCCGTGGGCGCTGTAGATCCTGCCGATGACCAATTGATTGTTTTCAATGCCCGTCAGTTAGACCATCCCCCCCTACCTGCTTCTGTTGCTTTCCAAATCCCAGTCAAAATTTGAAATGCCAACGTCGCTCGGTGTATCAGCGATGAGGGGGCATCTACCTGTGTGATGTCCACTTTGGTTTGGAAAGAACTCGGATCTCTTGAGCTGGCCCTTTCCACAATCACCCTTTGTGCGTGGGATGGCCATGCCTCCCAGCCCATTGGCCTATTCCGTAACTGTCCTATCGCCCTTGCGGGTAAGACTGTTTGTGTCGACGTTGAAGTTATCGACGCCCCTCTTGACTACAACATTCCTTTGGGGCGTAGTTACACCTATGCCATGTCTGCTGTCCCATCCGCAGTCCACTGCAAGATGTTTTTCCCTCATAATGGCAAGATTGTCACCATTGACCAGTTGACTTACCATGAACCAAAATCTTAGACCTCCTCTGAGTCCACCATCTCTGTTGTCACCAATAAGCCAACCATCAATTCTTTAACCAGTGTTTCCCCCGGTGTTTGTAAAGACTCCTTCTTGCTTGGAACCTTTTTTGACCCTCCTCCTGTATCTGATCCTAGCTTGGCGAACGTTTTCATGATGCAATCATCTTGGGCTAACCTTACGGAGCCCACTTTGGCTAGTCAGCAACCTCAACCTCAACCAGCTCCTAGCCCTTCGCCCCCGCTATCCAGCCTTCTTCCTTCTGAACCTTCTTCTACACACAATCCTCCTGGGTCGATTCCACCTGATATCAACCCCCTTGGCTCCATTCCTCATGGCCATTTCCATGCTGGTCAGATACCTTTCCTGGCTCTCCCTCCCGAAGCTTATTCAGTCCCTATCTTGGCCACCCTATCCCTCCCCAACTTGACCCTGGGTATACCCATCTGGTATCTTGACCCTCTAGCCACTACCCTGCCGGGTCGACCTAAACCATATATCACTTTTACCCTGGTTCAACCAATCCCCATGACTTATCTCGCTGCAACGATACCTCCGTCACCTCAACAAGAACCACCTCCTATTGCAACCGCTTCGAGTAAGAATGGAAAAGCTCGTAGGGGGGCATCAAAGGACAAGCCTACCTTGAAAAACCCTGCCCCTCCTCAGCCTCCAAAGCATACCATCCAGTGTGATTTGTGTGATGCTGTTGGTCACGCCACCCATACCTATCCTAAATTACTGCATCTCAAGACCATGGTTAATGAAACTTTTCCAGAATCAGACATCCCAGAGGTCTATGTCACCATACCGGATTCCATCTCGAAACTTAAAAACTTGCGCACCAATCACCCTTGTTCTTTGTGCAATTTCCATGGACACTATACCCACCTCTGCCCCCGCCTTGACGAGTATCGTTCCTCTTTAGCCGCATACCGCCAATTCAAAGCCATGCTTCACCATAAACCTTCTTCACTCACTCCAGATGACCAGTCTACCCACATTCACATCTCCCATCTGGATATTGACATGACAGAAACTTCAGCCACCATTTCTTACCTTTCCTCATCACCGCGATTCCCAGCAACCGACCCATTAGTACCTTCCCCCGATGTTTCTCCTGATCACTCAACTGCTCACTCTGTCACCTCACATGACATCGCACATGTGAGCCCTCCCCATCACAATCAAGAGTCCCATATTTCTACCGCATCAGGTCAACCTCTTCCATCCACTCTTCCCATCTTCCAGTCTGATGAAGAAATTATGGAAGCCATGACCAACCCTGATTTTCCATGGGATGATATGCACCATCGTGCATATTTCCTCCCACATCAATCCCATGACCAATATGATGTCGAATCTAAAGACTTCATTCCCGATAAGGTCGATTGGTTTAAAAATCCCATTCCTGCACCTGACGCTTTTGAAGAAGGTAATATGGCCAATATCTCCCCTACCATCAAAATAGACATCTCTGTTAAACTAGGAATCGAAGAACATATCACCATGGGCGCCCAATGCACTCCGGAAGAAATTGAAGCCTACACTAAACTCTTCAAAGAATTCTGCGATATCTTCGCCTGGTCCTATTCAGAAATGCCTGGAATCGATCCTGCCATTGTCAAACATCATATCGACACATGGCCCGATGCCACTCCAGTCCGTCAAAAGTTGAGAGCCATTCATCCCTCCAGACGTGAAGCCATCAAAGCTGAGATCGATAAGCTCATGCAAGCCGGTTTCATCTATCCCATTGAGTACACCACTTGGGTGTCCAACCTTGTTCTCGTCCTCAAAAAACAAGGCACTATTCGAGTCTGCACTGACTTTCGCGATTTGAACAAATCTTGTCCCAAAGACAACTTCCCCACACCATTTATTGACCAAATCATTGATGAGTGTGTGGGGCACGAGATGCTATCCTTTATGGATGGTTTCTCCGGATACAACCAAATCGTTATCTGTCGTGCTGATCAACTTAAAACCGCGTTCATTAGTCCGTGGGGCACTTTTGCATACCGAGTCATGCCATTTGGCCTTAAAAATGCCAGTGCCATTTTTCAACGAGCCATGTCTTATTGTTTCCATGACTTAGCTCATATTATCCTTACCTCTTTAGATGAACTCACGACCCGTTCTACACATCGGGCACAACACCTCCATGATCTACGTACCATTTTTCTCCGATGTTGCAAGTATAATATTCGCCTTAACCCATTGAAATGCGTCTTTTGCATTCCCTCCAGTCGTCTCCTCGGCTTCATAAGACGGGATCACTCTCGATCCTTTGAAGGTTCAAGCCATTCTTGAACTTCCTATTCCTTGTACCTTACACCAGCTTCAAAGTCTCCAAGGTAAAGCTAACTTTCTTCGCCGATTCGTGCCTGACTATGCCACTACTGCACATGGTTTCCTTAGACTCCTTCGATCTCACACCCCCTTCGTTTGGGATAACTACGCTCAAGAGTCTTTTAATTCCCTCAAGCATGCTCTCACATCTGCTCCGTTGATCCGTCCTCCTGACTTTGACCGGGACTTCATCCTATGTATCTGTGTCTCCACCTATTCGGTTGCTGGTGTCCTTATCCAGGAAGATGATAACGGTGTTGAACATGTGATATATTATGTTAGTAAGAACCTTGCGTGTCCCCCTGTGTCCTATTCCCATGAAGAGAAATTAGTGGTAGCTGTCGTGTTCTCGGTCCAAAAACTGTGCCATTATATCCTCATGCGTTCCACCACGGTTGTGACTAATTCCAACCCCATGGCTTTCCTATTAAGTCGACGCATCCTCAGTGGGAAATATGCTCGTTGGGACGTTATCCTCCAAGAATTCGACCTTTAATTTATCACCCCAAAAAGCAAGAAAGGTTTAGCCCTCGCTGAACTCATTTCTAATTTACCTACTGGAATGCAAGACCCTCCAATTAATGATGCTCTTCCTGATGAAAATTTATTCGCCATCACCACCGACGTTCCCTGGTACGGTGACATCCTTCATTACTTGCAAACCCAAAAGTTTGCCCTTCATCTTGATCGTGATGCTCGACGACGTATCTGACACCAAGCCCCTCGCTACCTTCTGATCGGTGATGACCTTTATTTTCGCGGAGTAGATACTGTCCTTCGTCGTTGCCTCACACATGCTGAAGCCAAGCAAGTCCTCAATGCCTGTCATAGCGGCGCTTGTGGCGGCCACCTCTCCTGCCTCGCCACCACCCAAAAAATTATACGCGCTGGGTATTTTTGCACTTCTCTCTTCAACGATTGCATTGAAGCAGTAAAACAATGTTCCAATTGCCAACATTTCGCCCCTAAGGCATGAGCTCCCCCCGCTCCCTTCCATCCCGTCGTCATAGCTGGTCGTTTCTGTAAATGGGCCATCGACTTCCTGGAATTTCGATCTCCATCTGCTGGTAACCACAAATATATCATCGTGGCAGTTGACTATTTCACAAAATGGGCCGAAGCTATGCCAACATTCAACAATAAGGAAACCACCGCCGCCCTCTTTTTCTTCAACCACGTTATTGCTCGATTCGGAGTTCCAAAAAAATTGGTCTCTGACCATGGCCGACATTTTGAAGATGATATTTGGCATGAGCTATCCTCACTATTGGGTTTTGAACACCAATATTCATCCTCCTATTACCCCCAAGGGAATGGCAAAGTTGAAGTAGTCAACAAAATTTTTAAGACCATGCTTCAATGAATGGTGAATAAGCACAAAACCAATTTGCATCTTATGCTCTTCCCTTCTTTGTGGGCTTATCGTACTTTTGTTAAAACTGCCACCGGTTTCACTCCCTTCCACCTTGTCTTTGGTGAGGAGGCAGTATTACCAATCGAGTGTGAAATTCCTTCCCTTCATTTAGCTGTCAAACTTCTCCCTAATACCCAACCTCTAGAACAACGACTTATCATGCTTGAGTGCACCTCTGAAGACCGTCGTGTTGCATTGCAAACTCTTGAAGCGGCCAAAAAGCGCACCAAATATCAGTATGACCGAAAAGTCCACCCTCGCACCTTTCATGAAGGTGACCTCGTTCTAGTATACGACCAGGCCCACGATACCCTCGGTCATGGGAATTTCAACTCATTATGGCTAGGTCCTTACATCATCAGTAAAGATCTTGGGAAGGGGGCATATCTTTTAGAGGACTTTGACAACCACCCCCTTCCTAATCCTTGCAATGCACTCTATCTTAAGAGATATTACCCTTAGCATTTCCCGCTTGAAATGCATGATTTATTTTCTTGTAGATAGCCAGCATATGTTTGTTTTCATCATTCACTAATTCACCAGGACACATGTTGTCCACGAAGTCTTACTTTCTCTCTCCTCCTAATTGGATTTCCTCACTTACAACACTTTTCCTTGGGGCACCGCTTTGCCTCCATATTTATTCTTGTTTGTGTCGATTTCCGTCATGAGATACCATTTTGTACTCATGTTTTTAGGGTCCCCTTTGGACCTTTCATCATTTCATCATCATCATTAGTGTTCGTCTATTAGTCACTCTACTATTTTGTCTCGTTCCTGAGTTGGGGATCCCTTATTGCCTCACCTATGGCGAACCTCCTTCTGTCGACATCAACTTATTTACTCCAGAAGCCAGGTCTAGATGGCGGTGTACCTTGGTTCGAGCTCCTTTCAGCATGATCGCGATCCGTATACTTGGTGGTCCAATGATGCAGCAACAACTATTGGTGATTCCTGGGTATGTGTGAGATGTCTCAACCCTCATGAGGGGGTGGCCTTGCAGGTAGCCCCCCACATGCCCGGATGACTTCTTAATTTCAGCCTTTGATACAGCTCCCTCCATTTGATGATGTCAGCCTCAACCCCTTGCAGCGCCTTTTCGTTTTGCATGTATCAGTCAGATTTTGCGAGCCCTTCCCCGTGTATAGGGGGCATCTGGGTTCTATTTGTATCTCATGTACTAAAATATTATTCTATAAGTTCTGACGATTATTCCAGGCACAACGTGTACGTGGGATTCATTATTCTATTTTTTTGGCTTGTATTGATGCCAACATGTACTTTATAGTTTAGTTCCTTGTTTAATGGACATACTATTATTTTGTACTTTGTCTCGGTGGGCATAGGTATGCCTCCCCTGCCACCTTTAGCATAGGTACCACTTCATAAATTAGAGACTTGTTGCACCTGTAAGTCTCATCTCCTCAAGGTCTAGTCCTTTAACACATTAGACTACCTTACATTTCTCTCTCTGACTTCCCTCTTGATGTCTAGCGATTGAGTTCTTACAACATACTTCGGTCATACGATTTGCTCCTAACACTCGTACGTTGGGGGGCAATATGTTACACCATTTTTTGGTCATCTAACCTACTATCATTAGATGAACCCAAGTACACCATGTAAGACGAATTTTACCCTAAGTAAAATTGGTTTCACTATGTGAAATAACTTAGTAAAACACCTTTATTAAGTTGTTTATGGTCTAAACAGGAAACCCCAAAAGGAAATAATAAACAAATCTATATTTGTTTATATTTCCTGGTCATATTTAACCCAAAACAAGGAAATCAATTAAATTAATCCTTATTTATTTTATTATTTCCTAGGAATAAGTTATTTAAATCCTATTTAAATAATATTCCTAGTTAAATTTGACTAAATCATTTATAAATATTTAAATAAATCATTATTTATTTAATTATATTCCCACCATTTCCTTAAAATAGTAAATAAATCATTTATTTATTTATTATTTATAAATAAAGGAATTGACCCAAGTCAAAAATCCTTTTCCCTCCAAAAAATATAATAAAATATTCCTAAAGGGTGGTTCTAGAATTTGATTAATAATATTTTATTCATGCACCAAGTTTCTAGATCGCCCTAATATTTTGTTATAAATAGAAGGGTTTTCCCCATTCATTAGTCACCTTTTTTTTCCTATTAGATCACTCTAGATCTATACACTTGGTCACATTTTCTCCATTTTTGTCTTGTGAGCTCCCATTGAGTTCTATGTTTGTCTGGGTTTTCTACACCAACAAGAGAGAGAGATTCTAGATTTGAAGTGCTAAGGACTGTCAAGAACCCATCCCATTGAGGAGAACCGGAAAACACCTTTCTTGTTTTCCTCTCAGGTGCCCCCTTTAAATATAATATAAAAAATTCTTTCAAATACATCATTCTTGTCTTGTCTATTAGATGCATGGAGCCACATTTCACTTTATCTGCTTAATGTCTTTTATGCTTAGATCTGGATTTGTGCAGCGTTATTTGGATCACCTAATTACAAATTTAAAGATATTTGGCAGCCATAATCGATGTTAGGGCTATTTTTTATGCGTAGCTAAAGTGATCTTTTACGACGAAATATTCATACTAACACCATCAAATGTAGACAATATAAATCTATTATGTATTTTTCTTCTACTGCTGCTGCAGGGTCTCCATTCTTCTTTGATATGAATTAATTGCTGGAGAGTTAGATTCTCCTTGAAAGCCCTTGATTTAGATTTTTACTCTGCAAGATAATCACTTAGAGTCTCATGATCTAAGTTTCCTCCATCTCCATTCCATTAACCTTCCTCTTCCCAAAAAGTGGACATAGTAGATTGTTTTGGAGCTCTATGCAATACTGGTTTCTTCTGCTGCTGATAGGAAGTGCTTGGACCTTCCTCAAGTTGAAACCTTCTTGAGGTATCCTTGTGCCTTTCCCTTCTCATTCGTTTGACCTCCTTGTAGAGTTCCTGCATAGATCTAAAAATACATGAGGCAAAACTCATTCCCTCCATCATTATGGATCTCTTCTTCTTGTGTCCTAAGATGTATTTCCCACAAGATGAGCCAAAGATCATGCTATGATACCACTGTAATATTCCAAAATGGAAAATACAAGAATATAGAACATAAACTGGAAAATGCAGTGATACATCAACACATAAATATGAGAGCAGATCATATAGCCTTCTTATTAAACAATATAGCAAAAAATTTGTACAAGATCTTGAGGAAAGAGACACTCAAGTTAGGCAAAAAAAGCCTCTAGAAACCCAGTACATAAAATATGAATAAAAATTGTTATACAATAATACCAGAGGCTAAGACATCATAGTTTCTATTGGGGTTTAATTCTGCTGTAAATGTAAAATGCCGGGATCAAAGATCTAGGCTTTCTAGCACTATTCCAAGACAACCTAGGAAGGGTTTCCAGAAATACTCAAAATTCATAATATACAAATGTGGCCCTAGGGCTGAATAATGCTCTGCAACTAGAAAAATGGTGGGAGGTGGGTGATCTAATATGACAATGGCTGATATCCCTCCTCAAAGTCTTTCTGGGTGAAGGGCTGATCCCCTCACTGGAAAATAGGGTCAAGAACTTGGGTACTTGACCTTCCACTGCAACTGCATTGCAAAATAACATAGTTTCTGGAGGAGACTGCGCTATAGGTGAATGATGATACTTGGAATGATGTCAGACGGTGGAATAAAGCTCTAAGAACTTCCTTAATAACCTCCCGAATGAAGCGCTTCTCCCTCCACTGGAAAACAAAATCATAAATTCGGTTTATCAACCCTCCACTGCTGCTACCCTAAAAAACAACACAATCCTGAATGAGATTGCGATGTGAATGAAGGATAAAGTTTGGAACAAAGCCGAATAGTGGAAATGATGCTCAATGAACCTCTCCTGAGTAGGCACTCAAAGTTCCCCGAGGATGAGGGTGGGTTTTCCGCTCGAAAACATCCTTGTGCTAAACAACACATCAGACTTAGCTAAACAACTGAAGCATGTAAAAAGTCATAAAATGCCAATACAATATCAATATTTTGAATGCCTTATATGGCTGCCATCCTCTTCATTAAATGATTGGTGATTTTCCTCACCCTGAGTCCCACTCATTAAAGAAGCTACTCTCATGCATACAATCCTCCTCTATGACTGTGATGTCCTCCATTAACTCTCCACTATCTCCATAACAACGCTATTGATTTGGTCAAATTTGACCCCGTCGACATGCTTTAGTCCCTATTCACACCTCATGGTGATTTATTAAGCTAATACAATGATCCACATTCACATGAGAAATGGTTTTATTCCTACTAAAGAGATTTATGGGTCTCTCTACCCAGTTATTCACCTATCTTATCATCAAAAGAAAAAGTTAATATTCCAACTAGCTGAAAGCTAATTAGGAATACTACAGTTTGTCTTATTTCTTCTTATATACATATGTCATGTTATTTATATTTTGATAGGATATGTCTTTAATGTCCTATAACTCCTATGTAATGTGAGGAAGAGTGGATCCTTCTTTTTAGGGGAGATGGAGTTGGTGCCCCTCTCTCTATAAATATCATTTGTAAATGCCATTTCAAGATTGGATTTTGGTGGACCTGAAGACTTATCATAATAAAGCAAACTCTTTTTTTCACTTCATGCTCGAGGATTATGTGATACAAGGACTATATAATGTATGGTGTGTTTTTCTCATTGTTTTATTATTCTGATTTATGAGTTGCAACAGCTAGTAAAGTGTGAGTAAGATAGCTGTTAGAGGATCTAATAGTTAATTATATGTTGTTTAGTCTTCTACAAATCATATATATGTTGTGTAGAGCATGTTAGTGAAGGTTTCATGAAATATTTATGAAATTATTTATTCATGTACTTTGCATTCTAAATGTTGTTTCCTTTACATTAAACAGAGTTTGTGTAAAAGGCCACTCTTGTAGTTGTGTGACTGATTTAGGATATGCATATTTCTTAGATTGAGTACCAGCCATCTGTCACCTTTCATATGTTACAATCTGCCCCCCTATACTACCAATTTACCCATACAATTTATACTTGCCACAACTTGCCAAATGCATGAAAGTCTAAAAGAATAAAAATCATTTCAAAATTTTTAAGAAGCCATCCCACCACTCAAAACCTTTTACTTTGAAATGAAATATGATGTGTAAATCTTAATTATTTGTAGTCAAGGAGTGAATACTTGTGCTAACATCTTTGGCGTTGTTTCCGGGGAGGGGAATTGAAGTTTATCCCTAGGTGAATGAAAAATTTATAAGTCTGGTTCTGAGGTGTACAGTTCTACCTGTATTTTTAGACTACTTTATACTTGGTGACTCCATTGCTAAAGTTATGGCTCCTAGAAGGAATAGAACTAGGGCTAACCCATATTCCCCTTTGAGAATCCTAGTCCCTAATCCTGAGAAGTTAATCAAGAAAAAGAGTAGATGAAAGTTTGCTCCTTCTGCCACTGTTTTCTTGAAGGTTGTCCCTAAAGAAGTGTTGCAAACTTTGTCCCTTGATTTTGCAGAAAATTTTGTACCTCCATTATTTTCCAACCAAAAAACAGTCTCTACATCAAATGTTGGTGCTTCATCATCTGTTGTTCACAATCCACCAATTGTTGTTCCACAAATCACAACAACTCATACCATGGAAGGTTAAAGCCCACCCCCTAACCGAATGGATGCAATTTTTGCTGCAAGGTATGCCCCTTTGGTTTTACCTCAACCTATTAATGCATTACCTGCAGGATATTATCTCAAGTTCTTGCCTAAATTTATTGGTGAGGGAGAGGTAACAACTGAAGAACACCTTGCTGATTTTTATGCCTATGCTAACAATCTGAATATTGAGCATGGAGATGTCTGGATGAGAGTTTTTGTTTAGAGCCTTGAGGGTAATGTTAGGAAATGGTTTAGATATTTTACAACTGGTATCATTACTGGAATTGAAACCCTAGATGATACACTTTTAAGGAAATGGAGTGATAATAAATATTTTCTGTATTATATCACTAATTTTGGTGCAATCAAAAGAAAAGAAGGAGAATCAATTTCTGATTTTTCTAAGAGATTTAATAAGATGTATATAAAAATACCTACTAAAGCTTCAGCCAAAATCACTTATGTGGTGCCTTTGATCCTGATTTTTATTTATTATTGAGAGAAAGAAGATCTACAACACTAACACAAATGCAGGACAATGCACTGGAGGTAGAACCTAATGTGTTAGAAACTGATAGGCTTAGAGGAGGGATTAAAAGATAAAAAAGGAAGCAAAAAGCTGAAGTTTAATCTTTAGGAACTTTTGAAATAGATCCTAAGCTAGATGAGATGACTAATATGGTCAAGTTATTGACTGCCAAGATGTCCAAGCTCAAGAAGGAAGTAAGACCATCTACTACTAGAAATGTTTCATTTGATCATCCTAATAGGTAGCATTTTAGAAGAAATGTTAATGATCAAAAAGTGCAGCCCCCTTTGCAAAATTCTATATTTGAAGATGAAGAGGAAGATGAAGGGTTGGATAAAGGTGCTAATATAAATTTTTTAAGAGATAAACAAGGGTTGATTCATCTTACACAAGAAGAGTATGAATAATTCATGTCATATACTCAGAATAATGAAGTGAGTTTTGATCATTCCATGATTTCAACTAATCATCAAAGTAGATACAATCTAATATCAATGAAAATTGATGATAAATCCAAGCCTGTTGCACAACCAAAGAAGAATAAGGATGCAGTTAAAATTCTAACAGAAAAGAAAGTGGCCGAACTAAGTAGATCAGAAATTCTGGTAGCAGCTAACCCTCCTTTACCTAAGGTAAAAAATTTTCACAAGTTTCCCCCTGTTTTCAATTTTTAGAATGAGATACAAAAGTTTAAGATTCCTGTTCCTCTTTTAGAACTCATGAAAAATGATGATTTGAAAGATACTTTTATAAAATCTCTTCATAATCCACCTACCTAAGTAGCCTCTAATTTTGTTAACCTTCAAGATGACAAGCCTACTGTTATTTTAGGTCCATTGGTAGAAGAAGGAGATGAATGTACCCCTCCCTTCAGTATATCTATGAATATTCATGATAATATCTTTCATAATTTCCTAATGGACTCTGGAACCTCACATAATTTAATTCCCAAGGTAGTCATGGATGAACTAGGTCTTGAAGTAACTTAAGAATACCAAGATCTCTACTCTTTTGATTCCAAGAAAGTCCAATGCCTTGGTGTCATCAAAGATCTTGTAGTAAGCCTCTTTCAGTTACTCATGAGAGGGATGGTGATGGCTATTGTAGTAGTTGACATTCCTCCTAGATTTGACATGTTACTTTCTAGGTCATGGATTAGAAGGTTGGGAGGAACTTTGCAAATGGATTTCACTTATGCTACCGTCCCTATTTTTGGAGGAGAACAAAGAAGACTTTATAGAGAATCTCAACTGGCATATATCATTAGTGACATCAAAGATCCCACTAATCATCCAATTTGTGCTAGAACAACTGATGTGGGTTCAATTATTTTACATATGGATAATTCTGCCCTACGTACATAAAATTTTCAGATTTTTAAGCTTGCTGAAAATCAAATTAGTCATGAGGGTTCTCAGGTGTGGAAAATGTATTTTGATGGCTCATGTTCTAGGGAACTGGTGAAGGAATAGTTCTCATTTCCCCTTTGAAAGGAGCTCCACTTTTTATTTCAAACTTGAATTTTAAGCAACAAATAATGTGGTTGAATATGAAACTCTTTTAATTGGTTTAAAAACAACAAAAGACATGAATATTTCAGAGATTTCTGTTTTTGGTGATGCTAAACTTATTATTCAACAGATCATAAATGTTTATCAAAATAAGAATCCCAGAATCAGAGATTATCAGAATGCAATATGGCGTATTATTGAAGACTCATTCCTGGCCTTTAACATTTATTTTGTTCCGAGAGAAAGTAATATTTTGGCTGATTCACTTTCTATTTCAGCAAGTTCATTCAAGATTCCAATACCTATAAAGCTAAAATATGAAGTGGAAGTTAGGTTTAGACATAACATTCCTGATAATATCAACCATTGGAAATTTTTTGAGGATGATCAGGAGATTAGAAGATTCATTAAAGTTGCTGAAAAATTTGTTGTCCTAAATATTGATCAGGATGAAGATCTCATGACGGATAATGCTGATTATCAAGATACCCAAAATCTGAAAAAACAAATTGTTGCTCAGTCTATCAAACAACTGCCTACCAATCATATTCCCAATGGGTTAATCCCACTTGAGAAGATTTTTTATCACAATGATGTTTCAGTTAAACCACAGTTAGCTGAAACAGATGCATAATTGTTTCAATTTGGGTACAGAATTGGAGGCAAGGTATATTAAGTTGTCAAAACTTTATCAAAAGTAAGAAAGATTGAATACCACAAGTTGTTTTGTGAAATTTTCGATGTTTTTTCCTAGAAATATGGGGATCTTAAGACATATGACACAACTATCCTTAAGCATAGAATACCTTTGAAATATTGTTCTAAGACATTCCGACAAAAATTAAGACACATCAATCAACTATTGTTACCAATGATGGAGAAAGAAGTGAAGAAACATTTGGATGCTAATATTATCATTCCATTGAGATATTCAGATTAGGTTGCTAATCTAGTTCCAGTGAGAAATAAAAGTGGTGAAGTCGGATTATGTGTAGATTTCAGGAATCTTAACAAATTCTCCAAGAAAGATAATTATCCATTGCCAAAGATGGAGCATATTCTTCAAAAGGTAACCATGTCAGATAAAATTTCCATGTTATATGGGTACAACCAAGTATTTGTTTGGCTGGAAGATCGAGATAAGACAACATTCACTAATCCTTGGGGAACATTCATGTATGAAAAGATGCTATTTGGGCTTATGAATGCTGGGGCTACTTTTCAGCGTGCTATGGACTTTCATTTCATTGGAGAAAAAGAAAAATTCTTGGTCATCTATTTGGATGATATTATTGTTTTTTTAGCTTCAGATCAAGAGCACCTTCAACACTTGAGACAAGTATTTGTTAAATGAAGAAAATATGGTATATCATTGAATCCAAAGAAGTATCATTTTTCTCTTAAATAAGGTAAGATGTTGAGTCACATAGTTTCTAAGTATGGAGTGAGAATTGATCCCAAAAGAGTGATTGCAATTCAGGACTTAACACTTCCAAGATCCAAGAAAGAGATTCAATCTTTCCTTGGTAAGATCAAAATTTTAAGAAGCTTCATTCCCAATTTTTCTGACGTGGTGAAGCATATTACTTACATGCTGAAGAAGGACATAGAAGTCAAGTGGAAATTTGAAGCCATAAATTCATTTGATCTGATAAAAAAATCTATCATTGAAGCACCTCAGTTGATAAACCCTGAATACTCAAATCCTTTCTTGATCTTCTCATTTGCCTCTCAAGATACTATTGTTGCTATTTTATTACAAAAAGATGCAGAAAATAAGGAAGCTTCCATAAATTTTTTCAACAGAGCTCTTAGAGATGTAGAATTGAAGTATGAAATGTTGGAAAAGCCTGCTTATGCATTAGTTACAGCTCTGAAGGTTTTTAGAGTTTATATTCTGCATGCTCAAATTATTGCCTATGTACCTTCATCTACTATTAGAGAAATATTAGTTCAACCTGATATTGATGGAAAAATAAGTAAGTGGGTGACTAAAGTTCTTGAATTTGATTTAGAGATAAATCCTACGAAACTAATCAAAGATCAAGGATTAGCCAAAATACTAGCTGAAGAAAATTGTAGAGTTTTGGGCTTGAATTTCATGGATGCCAATCTAGAAGGGAAAATTTCAGAACCTATTGACAACATGGCAGTAGATGTAAAGCTTTTTGAGTGCAATTGGTATAAGGATATCATTTATTTTCCACATCATTTTAATCCTCCTCCAAATTTTAATAAAAGAAAAGTGAGATCTTTGAAGCTGAAAATTGTACTATTTTGCATTAAAGATAACTGTTTATATTGGAAAGATCCTATAGGAGTTTTGTTTAGGTGCATTGAACTAGATGAGTCCAAGAAATTTATGTTTGATATGCATAGTAGTGTGTGTATAGGTCATCACTATTGGAGAACTACTACATACAAAATACTAAGAGGTGGTTGTTTTTGGCCTAGTTTATTTTATGATGTATGTGCTAAGGTGAGATCACGTGAAAAGTGTCAGAAATTCACTCGTAATTTTTTTTTTGAATTATTTGCCTCTCAAGCCCATAGTTTTTTTCTGCACCTTTGCAACAATGGTGATTATATTTCATCAGGGAAATCCATCCACCTTCAAGTGGACAACATCGTTGGATTCTTGTTGCAACTGATTACTTCACCAAATGGATTGAAGCAATACCTACAAGGAATTCTACTCATAAACTTATCATTAAATTTATAAAGGGAATCATAACTAGATTTGGATGTTTATCAAGGTTAGTAGTGGATAATGCAGCTGGTTTTAAAGCTACACCATTGGTAAATTAATGTGAATATTATGGTATTCAACTTACTCACTCAACAACTTACTATCCACAAGGGAATGTTTTAACTTAATCATATAACAAAAGTTTGATAAGAATCATCACCAAGCTATTGGAGCAAAACAAGAAAGCATGAGATTCTTAACCAAAATTTTCTTTATGGGCTGACACGGTGACAATAAAAAAATCTATTAATACATCACCTTTTCAAATGGTTTATGGAACTGAGGTTGTTTTTCTAGTCCAATTAGCCATTCCTGTAGCTAAATTTTTGCAAGATCATGAAGCTGAGCCAAATTCCATGACCAGAAGAATTTATCAGATCATAGAAGTGTAACAAAAGTGAGAACGACAAGCTATAAAACAAGTTTTTGATAAAGGGACTAAAAAATAAGATTTTCAGATTGGAGATCTGGTGTTGAAATGGGATGCACAACATCAAGAACCAGGTAAGAATTCCAAATTTAATGCTTGATGGCTTGGTCCTTTCAGAATCTCCAATATTTTGCAGAACAATACTTTTTATTTGCAACATCTTGATGGGAAAAAACTGTTTGGAGGCCCATTTAATGGGATCTTCCTCAATAAATTCTTTTACTAGGGCTTCTGGGTGCCTAAATTCACTGTAAATACTAGTGTGTTTCATAATAAGACTCCATATCCCAATGAAAAGGCACTAAAACTGCAAAATATTCTTAGAGCCTTGCAGGGAGAGCTCTATCCCCTGTGGATCCAATGTTAGCACATTTCTATGCTAAGTCATGAGTGTGTTTTATTTTTTTTTGTTTTTAGGATTAAAAATTTTAAATTAAAAAAAAAAATAGAATGCTACCCAAAATTTTGGTAGCGTTTGTTTTAGCTTTGTCAGAAAGTCTGTTTTAATTATTTTTTTCCTTTACTCGATGCTACCAAAAATTCCGGTAACCTCCCTTGTTTTAAAAAAAATAAAAAAATGCATCCGCTTTTGTGTTAGCCACGTGTTCCTATTATCAACTACGTTTGTTAAATATTTTATCATGAGCTATGTCACGTGATAGGGATGGTTTACGTTGAGTGATGTTGAGTTGAGTCATGGCTATACGTGGAGCAAGCTAGATGTAAGAATATCCAATCGTTGTTTGCCCTGTCTGTCAGATGAGTCCTTATATCCACATGTTGAGGTACATATTAATTGTCAAGGTAGATCATGGATCTGCAATTTTAATGTGATGAACATTTGGTTTGATCACGCATGAACGCTGCCAAAATTTTAGGCCTGTCATAAGGATACGATGGAGGTGACTGCCAGCTCCAGCTCCATTCAAATCCATCCACCTGTAGAATATAATCTGAAACACCGCAACCAACTGAAGTTAATCATGACTACCACAAAGTGTGTTTTACAGTCCAAGATATTTCCCATTATGAAAAATATCATGCATGGAAAGGTGAACCAATATATCTTTTTCAACCACAGAAAGAAAGGGAAAACCATTAGTTTCAACTTTAGTTGTTGGTGAATGAGCAACTCCAGTGAGCAACTTGAGGAAAGAGACCTAGATTTCAGATAAATTGTATTGAATACACAACAACACCTATTAGGTGAGCTCTCCTAATATTGACACCTATCAAATTATAGAACACAACCTTCTTTATTGCTGAAGATGAGTAAGAAAGGAGGAAAACAAAAATCATGGAACCCCAAGGAGCTAATCTAGTTGATGCTAATCCAAATATGAGGAGTTTCTTTGTTCAGGAGGGTGGTATCCATTGTTTTCAAGACCAGGAAGCTCTCATTTAGGAGTAGCTAAGGAATTTTCACTTTATTTTGATGGGAAAGAAGGAAATATCTATGGCCTCAGATTTCAGGTATTAGTGGAGTCTATTGTTGAATATTTTCACCTTCCACACGAAGGAGAAAAATGGTTCAAAGGCCAAGTCATCATTGGAGTAGGCCTCAACATTTTCATCAAATATGAACAAAAAGACCCTAAAAAGGCTAGGGGGATTCCTAGTAGTTATCTCAAGAATAAATGGGATGAGACTGTCAAGCTCGTCAAGATTTACCTTACATTTGAGAGGAGGTATATTGTTGTTTTTCTTTATCATATGAGGTTTTTGTTTCACATTGCAAGTATGAATACCGTCAACCTAACATTCTTTCTGTTGAAGATCTTCAATAAGATGTCATCTATGATACAAACTCATGAAACATCATCAGAGTATAGCTTATATCATCAGGCTCTTATCAAGGTATTGGTTATTGAAGAAATGGGAACACTTTCTGTTTTATAGGGTAGGCCAGCCTGCACCTACACAAGATATTCCTGCTCAGCTATCTCCAGCTTCACAACAACATCCTCAACCTGCCAAGTAGAAAGGGAAAGTTCAGAAGCCAACTAATTCATCAGTTGGTAAGAGGACTAAGACAAAAGATAAGAAGGAGAACATACACAAAAAGGATAAAGGCATAAAGTAAAATGCTCCTTCAACGAAGGTTGAAAATAAGTTAGAGAAAGGAGAAGGTTCATTGAATAAAAAACCCAAATCAATGAAGATGGTGCCTCCTATTTCTCCTTTTGCCAAGGATTATACTAGAGCATGGAGAGGAAAGTCTATAGCTGCAAAAAAATCCAAAGAACAGGTGCTACTGGAAGTTTCAGAAGTAGACATTCATCAAAATACTCAGAAGGAATATCATCCCACCAAGTCAGACGAGGAGCTCCTAAAAGATGCAGGGTATGATATTAGCAGCAAGAGAAGGGAAAAATATGCAAAAGCAATTATTGGTAGATGGAAAAGACACAAAAGAGACAACAAAAAATATAGGTTGAAATATAAAACCTTGCATAATCCAAGTTTTCTAATAGAAGTTGTTGGAGTGGGATTCCCTGAGGCACAATTTCCAAAGTCATTTTGTATAATTTTTATGTTCTCACTGCACAAAGGGAGTTAAGGGGCTTTAGGGTGGATCAAAGTCCCAATATTTGATGTAAATGGACTTAAGGGTAAAATATTCTACGCGCTAGGCATATATAAATAGAGAGATTGTGTCTAATCTAAGAAGTTAAGTTCTAAGTAAGTTCATGTTTCGATAAATTTATGCATCTGTAAGGGTTGTTTGTGTTGGTTTGAAAGGCTTCTGCTAGCTATGTGAAGATTCCGTTGGATGTGTGCGTGGAAGGGTTTTGTAAGGGAAAGTTGATGTATTTAAGTCTGATGTATTAAACCTAACCGAGCTAATAGAAAGGACAGTTTTTGGCAAGTTTATTGTGTTATTCATTTGAGTTGTTTACTGCTTATGTTATTTTAAGATCTCATTCTATGTATTACTTATTTATGATTGCGTAGGCATATATGATATAATTATGCATGCTTATTGATGGTTGATATATAAGTTTAAGGATTTGCATTTTTTAGATCTAGATATGGTTATGTTATTCTGTTATCTGCGCTAAGGGGAAAGTGACTCTATGTTATTCCGTACATTCTCGGTGATTCTGTTATATATTGTTGTGCGCATATGTTTACAAGTGATATAAGTTTTCATTTGGATTTTTTGAGGACAAATTCATTAATTTCTCCCTCAGGGTGCAGAAACCTAGTTCCACTGCCCATACTTCTTCAGGCGAGACTTTGGTCTGCGCAAGAAGATCACTGCCGAAAGGGCCAATAGTTGGAGGGTTTGTTGGTTTATCCATAAACTCCGAACTGGGTCAGGACCCCTCAAGCCAAAGAATGGTTCCGTTTCTAGGACCGGGATCATTTTGAGGGAGATTTGATGTTGTGGCATCCGTCACGAAATGAATTATAAGATTGGCTAGATAGAAAGATCCTTGAATTTGTGCTCCAACAAAATAAATGTACACTGGCACATTTGCCCCAAATTTCGATGGCCAAAATGTCACTCTTGAGACATATAGGCGGCCCAAGAGCGATGTTTTTCTGTGTGCCAAAACGTGGTTTCTCCTCATGTCGGACTTCCGACACTTGACTTAAACGTAGGTATAGCAACAATAGTTCCGACATTTTATATTTCTGTCGCACTTTCGACGTTTAATGCCTCGTCGCATTTTCGACGGTCATAAGCATTGCTAGTCCGACACCCTAACCAAGTGTCGGAATACCGACATGAGGATAAACCATGATTTGGTGCACCTCAAAACGTCGCTAGTCTGACGCCTCAAAACGTCGCTAGAACGATAGTTCTAGAAGGTCGACAGACCGACAAAATTTTTAAAACATCGGTAGCGCGTCGGAATACCGACAGAAATAAATTTTAATAATAAAATAGTAAATTTCGTAATACCAATGTAACAAAACTTTTTAAAAAGAAATCAAGTGTCGCTAGAGTGACATTTCAAAATAATTTTTAAAAGAACTAGCCGTCGGAATACCAACGACACAAAATATTGTTTTAAAAAACCATCCGTCGGAATATCGATGGCAACACAAAATTATTTAAAAAAATATTTCCTGACCATTCTATTTCGACGAAATATCGACTTGAACCTACTGGTAGTGATGATCTTCGGGGTTCATCTGATCTCCGCGCCTCCTAAAATAGAAACAAAAAAATGTTGGTGAAAATATGGCCTTCAACATAATATTCAACTAGTTCTACCCTTACAACAGATATTATAACACAATTCATAGGCCACCGGTCTAAGCTTCAAAGAGGCACCCAATAAACATGTGAAAGGTAAAAAATTATAAGCTTATGAACCTCTGTAATAATAGTTTTCACAAATCTAGTTTCAGTTTAGGTGACTATAACATGCATCAACTTCAACCAAAAGATGGCCTGCAACATGCCAAAATTTTCTATAGAAAATACAACAAGAAAATAACATTTAGCCAATAAAACACACATTAAAAATTTACATACCAATGATCAGTCAGAATTCACACTTGTAATGTTGCTCTACTTCTCTAAAATGAAAAAAAAAATGTTGTGTACATTATCAGTGCCAGTATATGAACACAGTTTCACTTGAATGTTTAACTAATGGGTTCCTACATATAGGAACAATCACCTAGTCTATCAGGCAATGTCCTAGTGGCAACTTGGACCAGTTGTTGTGACAACGTCCGAGGTCCAAATCCTAGCATGTATGATCTTCCCTTGCGTTGAGTTTTCCCAATGTGGCTATCGATATTAGGCCTTGTGTTAATTAATGATTGTAACTTGGTGATGTAACATTTAGGCAGACCAATGGTATGCCACTGGCAAGGTACTAGCAACCGCGTGTGTGGGCTGTTCGTATTTCCAGGTTTATCATCCAAAAAAAGATATTCTTGTTTTTTAAATATAGGAAAAATCACCTGTAGGATGTTTTCCTATTGTGTTCTTACTGCTATTATCTATCCCAATAGTGGCGTGGTGTTTTTCGTTAACTTTATTGGTTTTCCTCTATTTATGACAAGATAGAAACAAGGATTGCATTTATTAGCTTACATATTTTACAATTAAAGTTCCACAAAAGAAGATGGAAACATCAAACAAACACTAAAGATAGCATACAAATATCAAAACTTCATATCAATAGAGTATTTTTGAATCTTGTATAATGGAGATTAGATGTAAATTCATTAGAAACTTCAAAATACTTGTGCAAAGTCCTACCAAATCCTAGAAAGCATGATTCAAAAATACAGTGTAAAATTCAGGTACTGAATTATCCCGATTGCCAAGATCAGATGAAAAGTGGTTTATCAGAATATCTTAACATAAACAATTTAAAAAAAGGAAAAATTATAAGACACCCCAGAAAAAATGGTGAGAAATTCACAAATGGATAATGCTCATTCTTTTCATAATATAAATCTTTCTGAGGCATTGATGATATCCAGAAAAGTATTTCCTAAATCCTAGGTAAAATGAAAAGAACTAAGGAATTTGAATAAAAAAAGTTGATTTTAAAAAGTACAGTAAACCAATTTGGGACTAGGAAAAACCTTATTTATATGGAGCTTAATTTCAAATCTCATCCCCCCACTCAAAAAAAAAAAAGTAAATAAAATAATCCTACCAAAAATGGCTAACTGTCTCATTAAGTAGATAAAATTGTGTACTTGTAAATAATAAAAAATGCATGTTAACATCCTTTAAAACTTTTCTTGATCTATAGAACCTCTTATCTTAAAATCAAATCGATTGGCCATATTACTAAGCACTGAGAATTTTAAACCTAGAACTGAGCACTGAAAGTGCTTTTCTTTACCAACTTGACAACTCATGAACATCCCATAGCAAAGTTTTTCCATTTCGAAAAAGGCCGTGCTCGGTTTTGACAATTTGCTGAATAGTTTGACAGAAATAATAGTAAGAAATATAAATAATTACCACGAAAAAGGTGGCAATGCATTCCACAGGAAAAGGAAAAATAAACCACTTACCAGTAAGTATGTTATAGTATCAAAAGACTTACTGACGGAGCAAGAGAATTGTTCAGCGGTGCTATAAAATGATTCAATATTTCACGAAGACTTAGTATGATAGTTTCAGTAAAAAATATCAGCCACTAGAAATTTAAGTAAATAGCCAATACCATAGAAACCCTCTAGTCCATGTCCTTCAGAGAGATCTGATTAAGCTTAGGATCACCTAGTATTATTTGAGAAAACATCGAAAGATGTATGGGTGGCACAAGTGAAATGATACTACAGGAACAACCTTAGAATTAGCCCTCGCATATTCAGAACACTGTAATGTGGTTTTTGAGACTTCATTCAAGACATAGGAGACAGGCAGGGGCATAATATGTCCCGTGACACTAAAATAAACAGGTGAAACAAGCAATCAGCTAGAAGTTAGCCATTCTGATCAGGCGTCCCAAGAAAACACTTTTGCCAAAATTATAGCAGTAGCAGAAGTGTAGTACTCACCCAGTTACCATAATGAGAAATTGTGTGAGAAAACTATCATCAGATGACAATTCTTAGTAGTTTATGCTAAAAAAAATGGTACTTAGCCAATCAAATAGAATTCTAATTCAAACCACACTGATGTTGAAGTATTGACACTCTAATGTTTTAGGGGTTATGTTAATGTTTAATAAGGTTTAATAAAGGTAAAATTAATATACAAAAAAATTATGAATCTCCCATATTCCATGCGCACCCTCAAATTTCTACATGGTATCAGAGCTATCTCTGACCTTCAGCCTCAAAGCTTGTCATCAAATATTTTGGAGGATTGTCTAGAGACTCAAGTTCAAGTAGAAGAAAAAAATGAGAAAAAAACATTTGATCGCAAGAAGAGATATTTTCAAGAAATTGAGTTTTGAAGGAAAACAATAAGACACTGCAGCATGATGTATATGATGGGCAGGTGGAGACAATATATTGCACACCTAAACAAAGCATAGAATTAGTGTAGGATAGACTGAAACACTCTTAACAATGGATTTCATGAGGGTAATAGACAAAATTCTGAATATAGAAAAGATGGAGTTAAAAAAAAACATGATTAATGAACTGATAAAAACATCGAGATGTCATCACCCCTAGAAAAATTAGCAAGGTTTCTAGACATCATTGAGAAGACCACTTGATTATGTTTATAAACACCCTCATTAGTCCTCGTGATCCTTTGAGTATAAAAACTTTGTTCGTTACAACCCACATAATAGCTTGAGATCCAAAAAGATACAATAACTATATGCCCAAAAAGGTTGGTCAATCGGGCTAAAAAAAGATACTCTTAGTGATTAGCACCTGCAGAAGTAATCAGGGTTACAACAAAAAGCATAAAGTTAAACTAACATACACACAATAAATGCATTAAAGGGCATGATCAAGTAATTTTTTTTTTCAAACCCAAAAATTGGGTGAAGCTAGTACCAAGAGCCTGCAAGCCAATAGTATCAGGAACTTGTGACTTGGCACAGGGCCACGAACCGTGACATCTGGAGACACTCCCTATGGGGATCCCAATCCAGGGGGATGCCCACCCCTTAAGCCACATCACAACATAATAACTCAACATGTACAAACTCTGACCCGCTCTGGTTTTGAACCTCTGATCAAATAATGTTGGGATAACTAAAGAAGAAGGCACAGGGGCTAGGTATAATAGTTAAGCTCTAGCTTAATATCAACATCATAGATGGAGATACAAGACCATATATTTAAAAAATTTACCAAATCCCATATGCTTGTACAGTATTATTGAAGCCCACAAAAACACTCAGTAACCCCACAGTGAGAGACACCAAACAACATCGTTCTCAGATACCTATATGGACACCACGAGAACAACCTCTAAATGGAAGAAAGACAAATGTGTAGGCAAAAATCATAAAGTATTTTTTCATAATAGAAATCATTCGGCCTGACAAAAACATCAATTACAATATCTAGCAACTATTGTTAGATGCAGAAATCTCCACAGTTGGTCTCACAAGGCTTCCTCTAGGGTAGGCAAGGCTATAAAATAATTCATGGGTAACCCAAGAAAACAATAGACATTGCATGCAAAAACCACTTATCACTGCGTGATTTTAACAAGCATTATAGAAGTGATGTCCAAATAAAAAATGGCAAGTTTTCACTCAATGTTAGTTCAGGTAAATTTGAAAACATCCTCTATTAAAGCACACTACCAATTTAACTATGAATTAATAAAAAATCAGACGGAAATATGTACTCTGTGATTAATCCTCATTATTAGATTTAGATTAGGGTTATAGAACGAGATATTCTCCCAAATCCGAGGGAAATTATATTGACAACATGCAGGGATCCAATTCTGACTTCCAGGGAACAAACTGATAGTCTAACTGATATCTTTTCCAAATGAATCGATGCCATAGCATACAATTGAATTAATTTAACTGTAATCACCTTGCCAATATTTGTTTTCTTTGAAGTTTCACCCATGCTTTCTTTGTCAAAATCCACATAACCAACCATTGATGGAATGGAACTACGAAAACCTGAAGACTCCTGCTGTTGTTTAGAAAAATTAAGTCAAATTTGCCCATCATACTTCTGTCTGTCAATATATGCTTCAAATTTTACTCAATAAGAAAAGACACAATGAGAAGACTGCTGTTAAATGCATCCTACTGCTAAATATCAATAAATTCTTCTAATAAATAAGACAACCAAGGATACTGTTCATGTCAGACTTCTATATAATCCAATCAAGTGTCACCTTGGAAACACGGTTAACTAACTGAATTCTTCTAATAAGTAAGACAACTAACTAAATTCTTCTAATAAACAAGACACTTAACTGACTATCAAATTTAGGGACAACTCATATGGCCTAGATTGGATTCCTCTAAGGCGACCATGTGGCTAATTAATGGGTAGCCTGAAAAAACTACAGGAATCATATGCAAGCATCATAGCTCATTTAAAGAACCTAGTTTTAATAGCCTTAAAGAAGTCATGTCTAAAGAAAAACGGTATGTTTGCACTGAATGTTAATTCAACTACTTCAAAAATATCTCCCAATACAGATTCAACTATAAATCAATCAAAAAACAGACATCGATCTATAGTTTGGGACGATATCACATGAATACTTGTTTCTAATTAGCTGATCAATATCTTCTCCAAATAAATCCACAACGTAGCATATAACTAAGTATTACAACCAAAATATTTGTATGCATATTCATTGTTGAACATATTCACTCAGAAGTGTATGTTACCTTGGCAGTCTTCGATAATTTTGAAGTTTCACCCCTGCTTTTTTTGTCAAAAGTCTCATACTTATCTGCTAATGATGGGAAGGGACTAGCTGCATGTGAAGGTCCCTGCCATTGTTGAGAAGGATTCGATCAAATTTGTCCATCGTACTTACGTCTTAATATATGTTTCAATACTTGCTCAACAAACAAAGATACATAAACAATTTCTCCATCACTGGAACATGTAATTGACCTTCATCTTTGGATTATTTGTAACTTTAATCTTCTTATGTTTCTAGAAATATTTGTTATTACCACCGAAAGAGAACTCTGGACTCACAAAATTGCAAGAATCCTGCAGCTTTCAAGGTCAAAAATTGAGAACAATGCTACATTCACTTATCTACAAATTCGGTGAATTTTCAGACCTTTACTAACTACAATAATGGAAAATATCACAACTCAGTAGCTTTCAAATTTTTTGAGACTCTACTATCCTTGGGTATTTTGAAGGTCACACCATTGCATTCAACTTCTAGGATTGGATTGCCTGCATCTTGATGTTCCTGCATGCCAAGGTCAAGACAAATTTATGCCACATTTATTTTATTGAAAATTATGTCTATATTACACACATAATAATATGCACAAGAGTAGCAAAGAATAAACAATCATATTGTAGCTAAAGCTGCAATAATCTGGATATGTAGAAACAGAAACATTTTTGGCATTTATAATAGGCAAACTCACTCTTCACTCTCCAAGTGTCCACAAAAATTCATTACATGGATTATAATCGTACGCACATCTGGGCTCTATAATGATTATTAACCCTCTAATATGGTGGCCACTTGGTGTGGATTTTGATGGGGATTCCATTCATGTTTTTTTATCCCCAATATTTAGGATCTCAAGCTGAGCTTTCTCAACTTCTAAGTGTGGATCAAAAAATGTTTAGTTCCTATTTTAGAGAGGAAAGAATAGCACTAAGTGTTGATACTTGATACATTGTTGTATGCCAATATTTTATCCATGAAATCTATGCTGGATAAAACCACACCGAATCAGATATCAATGTGGACTTATCGAACCTTGCCTGAACCAACAATCACTAAAGTGCACGATGGAGGGCCATTTTGGACATCTAGCCAATTTCTTCAGATGGATTTACTTGTGGAATTTAATTGTGAGGAGAATGGGTTTCTCATAAGAAATAGTGAAATAATATTATTCAATGGTGATAAAACATAATTTTTGAGTTTTTTGACTCAAATATTTAATGCAATTGTTAAGTGAAAATGTCCAGGAGTAGCAACAAAGTTCTTGAATTTAGTTGAACATTTTTGATTGAATTGTTTTCTTAGATGGTTTTAGTTCAGGTTTGGATTATTTGGTTCTTTCTCACTGTGTTTCTCAGATAAATATATTTATGTAAGAATTAGGAAATGAACTTACTGAAATTTATAGGCTTATGAAGCATGCGATGGGAGGAAGATATAATAATGGCTTCATTTCCCAAGTGGAGAAGCATCTACTTCGAGTGAAGGAAAATGTTACCAAGGCTATTTCTTATTCAAGTTCCTTTTTTTTGATGGTTGACGGTGGAAATGCAAGATCTGCTAAGAAATTGATTCAACGGTGTGCCTTATTAGGGCTTCAAATTTTTCAAGGGAGGAAAATTTTTCCGAATGATTTTCGTAAAAATATTTCTTCACATATTCCATTCAATGGTTCTCCTCCTTTGGATCTACACAAGAAATATGATTTGACTAAAGTTTGTGGACTCGTTAATTCATCCTATGTTTTTGGATTAAATCCATGCGAGGCATTTATTCATTATATCTCTTCTAGATAAGGTCTTTTCTGTCAGAAAGTCTTTAGTAGCATATGGTAGCCTTCATTTTGAATATGGGAAAAGAAAGTATTTAGTAGAATGTAATTCCTAAAACAAGATGGAGTCTGGGAGTAGCTTGGGTCATTCATCTCCAGTTGAACATGTAGGGACTCTGGCTTCTACATCAATTGAAAAATTGACTTACAAAGCACTTTTTTATTCCTTTCAAAAAAAAAATTTCCCCTTGGGACATACTTAAGGTAGTTGAGATCATCTTACTTTTTTGTCATAAATGTTTTATTTCAATATGATTTCATTTTGTAAGGTGGGAGGGATGAATTTGAAGCCAATGACAAGAATAAATGCCAATGAGTAGAAATAATTCTACCTTACAACCAAATTATTGACAATTAATTATTCACATGAGAATTTGTTGTGCTGATGAAACACATTTTGAGGAGAAAGTTGCAAGAATTCAAGAATCTTTGAAGAGGATTCCTTTGAAATATTTATCTCTCCAAATGGTTGTTGAGTAAGTGGATACCTATGTGGCACATTTTGTTTTAGTTGTGTTACGTATAATCATAAAGGTATCTTACTCTCCATGTCAATCATATAACCAATCAGATTCAAAATGCATTTTTTTATGTGAAGGTTGACCCTATTAAAATTTGCGAATGAACTGTTTGTTGTTTCAAGGTATCTAGTTGATGGCACACTGCCTAATTTGAATCTACTGTCTAATTGTATATACTTGAGAGAAAACATGTTATTACATATTACTCTAACTAAAGATAAAGCAACATATTTCTTAGGCTCTAGATATTTTAGAACTCTAATTGATTACAAAGGGAGATAAGGCACGAAGAAAATCATATGGAAATTTCAAGGCTCTAATAATTTAGGACAATAATAGAAAAAAATGGTTGGGAAAGAACCAAGAAAAGAAACATAGACTCACATATTTTAAGTGCCTTCTTTCCCATCAGTGTGAGAATGAGCCATCCAACACATAATTGATTGGTAGTGTATTAACATTGTTATTCACAATAAAAATTTTCATGAGTTTTGCCTTTGTTTTTATTTTTATTGTAAACACTTATGTAGGGTTCACTGTTGATTTGAGATCCTCAATATTTATTCTGGTGTTTTTTATAAGGTTTTCTAAAAATGGATTTAGAACCAAGGTAGACTGTCCATGGAAATTCTCCAAGATACCTGGACCCTGCCAACTTTTCCCTCAAAGAAATATAATTTTTCATTACTGTCAATGTCTACGTATCCTTAATTTTTCTACCCAAGTTGTTTTATGTTTTCTTAGTTCCCTTGAAAATGCATTGACATTTGGCTTTGCAAGGAATCTTTTTCCTTTACGTATCAACTTTGTATTCCATGAATTTCTGCTTCAAAAAGGGCAATATACACAGATATAAATAGCCCATAGGTGTTCTCTTGTAAGAATTGAGTTTTTGATATTTACTTAGGCCTCACTTTTCAATAGTGTAGTATTGAATATGGGAAGTGAACGTGAAAAAAGAGATCTAAAATTCAATGCTTTGCATGCAAGTAGAGTTATTTGCTTCAATAGCCTTTAATATTGTCTACAAGAAGGTATTCATTCCATTTCATTTGCATGTTAAAGTTAAGACATGTATTCTTTCAATAAGTAGTGCCTTTTTTCCAACGAGGATTCCAAATTTTTAAGTTTAGTGGCCTTGTTATTTCTCCTCCTCTTGATGTGATAACTTGAAAAATTTTGACTAAAAGGAGGAAGTCATGGATTCTATCACCAAAATATGATTTTTTGATTTCTTTGGATCTCCTTTCCTACTGAAATTCTATGACCAATGAGGAGTTTCCAAAAAAACATGTATCTTTAGAGTTTAATCCTTTTGATAACACCACTTACATTCCTATTATAAGTCCCCTAAAATATGCATCGTTGTTGGTGGATGAACCTAGGCCAATATGGAAAAGGATTGGGAAGTATTACTTACGAGCTTTGGATTGTCTAGCCACACCATTAATTGGTGTTGTATATATTCTATTAGCCTATGATGCAATTGATATTTGTGGTCTAATTTTTAAATATTCTTAACTATGAGCATTGAGAAGCTTAGCAATCCCTTTGGCAAGCTAAAAACATTGATACCATATATGTCACATGGTTCACCGAAATTCAAACTTGAGTTTTAAAATTCAACGAAACTAAAGAAAATTCTTAGGTTTGATTAGGTTCTTCAAACCTCATGACCGAACCTCAAGTTGAATTTGAACTTGAAGGAAAAATTGGGTTTTTTTTATAGGTTTTCTCATTTTTTATAAATAATAAAGTAAAGTTTTTCTAACCCTAGATCACTTGACTTAGAATACTATTGCAATTTTTTGTTCACTCTTCACTCAACCAACATGTCTCCATTTCCCATGTCATTGACCCTCTTTCCATTGCTGCTGACCCTCTTTCAAGGTCATTTAGAAGCATATTCGAGTTTTGATACAGAAAATAAAACATCTCCGTGATAATAATATTGGAGAAAATTTATGTGAAATTAACCATATGGAATGACAAAGAATCCTTGTGATAAGAAATACCATCAAGCCTGACATCCATGTGACATAGTTCACTCAAATATTTTGTCAAACACTTTGGTGATAGACTCAAACAAAACTCAAATTCAGAGTTATAAGGCATATCTGAAGTAGATTCATGTATCTTGTTTTCCTTACTTTTTTAGGTCACAAATAATAGCTTTAGTCTTCGCATATGAGCTTGTAACTAACATGCTATGACACGAAGTGAACACTACTAAATGTGTAGCAATTAAGTCAAGAGTTTCTTCAAACATTTTGCATGCAACAAAAATATATCAAATAAATGATAGTAGAAAATGAAGGAATTATACATGAAACCATAAAAAATGTATTTATAGACCAAAAAAGTAATTATTTAAAAGCATACCCTACTTTCCAATGTGAATACAAGTCAACAACATTCAACTTAAGTAAGGTTGTGGCATAAAACAAAGAAATATTGTTAGAGACATTTAGATAAACAATTAATGAGCAACCTCATTAATTTCAAAGGCTTGTGTTACAACCACCCAATGAATGGTCTCAAATGTAATATTTAAGTTGCGCAGCCTTACGAAACACTCCTCCATACAAATATGTGGCTTAGGATATCTGCAACTCTAAATCTAACCAACAAAATTGCCTGGAAACTCAAAGTAAAAACAAACCAACACTTAATAATATGTTGGCTTTGATGGCTAGGAATTGTCTTGGGAAACATCAAACCCTCTTAATATATTTATATATTTTAAGGGCCAAACTTACACCCATTTCCTACCAAATTTATAGTTAAAAGGTTAAACTTATGGCCGAAGAGAAATCATATAAGTGCCTTGTTTTGTGTCTTGGGTGCATGCAGTCTAAGGTGTGAAAATAAGGGAATTTTGTACTAAAATGAAGGTGCTATAGATGTAAATCTCAAGCTAAAAACAATTTTATTTCCAGATCTCTAAATACCTCAGAAAATATCACCAACAATCATTATAAAATATACATGAGAAAGTATCTACCCCCTACGTTGCTATAGAACCTGTAGCAATGAGGTTTTGGAAAGGTATTTTCCATTATAATGTCTTTATCTAAACTTAATGGACAACATAACACAATCCCCACCTGTGTATGGAACAAATTTATGGCCCTATATCTTTTACAGTAAGAGCCATTGCAGACATTTGATTTTCAGAAACTAGGGAAACATAGATCCTAGAAACTTTTAAACATTACTCATTTCTAAAAAGCTTGCTACCCCTGCCTCTAGATCCAAGCATGCAGAGAAGAAACAATTTTTTTTTTTTAACATACATAAGGGAATAACTCTAAAGAGTCAAGTTCAATTAAATCCAAAAATAAAAAACAATATACCAATAAAAAACAATGATTCCAACTACATAATACATACCTAAACCAGGAGACGACATTCATTCAGGCAAATTTTATTTTTTATTTTTTATTTTTTTCCGCCACAAAACCCACCAAATATATCAAATAATCTCCGAACCCTCGATCATGCAAAAGCGAAATTGAACCTTGGAAAACTGCTGTGGTGCTAGAAATAACATGCCCTAAACCTTGTATTGCGATTTTCTCTGTCAGGAAACCCTTGAAGCAACAAATACTCGAAAACCAATTCTCTGTTTAGAAAACGAACAAGCGGTATTAGCACCAAACAAGTGGAGGGGGAAAATAACTTTGAATAGGCCACCATATTAAATTTCCATGTGTTTTCCCTTAACGTCGTAAGACCGACGTTTTGGCTCCTAAACGTCGCAAGACCGACACTTGGCCCTAAATGATGAAAGACCGATGGTATCCCTAAACGTCACAAGACCGACGTCTGTCTCCTAAACGTTGGTATTCCAACGGTTTCGCCCTTAACGTCGCAAGACTGATGGTATCCCTAAACATCGCAAGAACGACGTATGTCTCCTAAACATCGCAAAACTGACGTATGTCTCTTGAACGTCGGTATTCCAATGGTTTGTCCTAAAACGTCGGTATTATGACAATTGTCCTAAACGTCGCTATTATGACGATACTCCAGAAATGTCGTTGTAGCGACGCTTGTTGGCGGGATTTAAAAAAATGAGAAAAATTGGGGAAATTTCCGACAATACATCAAAAGTGTCGGAATTTTGACCATATGTACTAGTGGTAATAAGTTATCTGATGTGCAGTAGGTAAAAAAATATATTTATACAGGAGTGCATAAAATTTTCTTTTGTTCCTTTGTGCACGAACTAGAGGAGTGGTCGTTGCGCTTATTAGAATTCCATCACTGCATAAAAGACAATGTAGTCAATGAGTGGACTCCTGAATTGATCTAGCAAGTAGAGAAGTTTTACAATAAGATCACTCGCGTGGTAGATCATTGGATCGATCACCTATTAGGAGGATTTGTGACTAAATTTTCCATTGATCAATTTGTGTCATATTCTGAAGCTGAAAGAAGGTTTTTCAAAGTCCCTGGAGGTAAGTCCCTACGCTCATTGAAATTATTGTTGAAAATGATATTGTGTGAACGACGTTGTCTGCACGAAGATACTACTTGAATGCATAAAATGGGTCCAACTATGTGAAATGGAGTAAGTTACATCGAAGACTCTGAAAAATTTATTTATATCCCTCTGAAGCCTAGATATGATAGTGAACCTGAACCAAAAACTGCTAGCTCAAGTGACTCTAAATAAGTGAGATCATCACATTAGAAACCCTTGAATTTGTTTCCAACTCCATCCACTCCACTTCTAAACTCACATCGCAGATCACCCACTCCACCGCGTAGTCCATCTCCACCACCACCTCCACCTCCCCCTGAAGTAGATTTGGCCGCATCAATGAAGTTACCTAATTTCAGAGGCATTGGAAATGAGGATATTGATCACTTCTGGTTTTTGACTGAGGCCGTATGGTAGGCTCAAAAATTTAACACTATTGATATTAGAAAAGAGCATTTGGCTACTGAATTCCAATATCACGTATTATATACATTAGGTACGCTGAAGAAAAACCTAATGCCATCTTGGAAGAAATTAAAGCGGCCCTCAAAGAGCGATTTAATAAGCTGAAGTCATAGGCGCAGCTGGTGACAGTAATGAAGGATATTCATTAGGAACCTAATATATCTGTATGGGAGGATGATCAAGGTTTGAAGGGCACCATCAGAGATGGTGGATTTTTTATTGATGATACTCAACATAAGGAATGGTTCATTTCTATTTTTCTCCCACATTTGCGCCAGCCATTAGGTCAACAAAATATTTCCATACGAGCTAAGGCTATGGAGGTTGCAATGAAACTAGAGGCTATTCGAACACCTATTTCTATGGGAACTCAAAAAATTCAAAATCAGCTGGAAGCCATGCATCTAGAAATTCAAAGTCTGCACAAAGATAAAGGCAAGGAGGTCTACGCAGAGGTGTGGTGTATAAAATTCAAAGCTTCTGGGAACCATAAAGACGAGTGTCCTATCTTAAACAATTATCTAAATGTTGGAGGTCCTAGTCCATTAAAGAATCTTGTATGGTGTACTAACTGTCAGATTGCTGGATTACATGACACAGATTCTTGCCCAAGGATCGGAAAATATCAGCCTGAATTGAAGCAGTTATTTTGAAATTTTTTTTCATTATTAGGGCATGATGAGCAACATGGTCGTACCTATGGTATGATGTTGGATAAAGCAGAGATATATAGAATGTAGCTTGAGCTACATCACCAGCATCCCCTTATGGGCGCAGAAGATTCCAAGGCATAGGAAGGGGTCAAGGAGGTAGATTAGCTAGCCGAGGAAGGGGACGAGTCCTGCACGAAAGTCCTACATGTACTATAGACAATTTTTTCATGTTATATAACATTTCCCTATCCTGATTGCTAAAATGCAAGAAAATAAGACGTAGACCCCAACACAAAATCTTCAGATGGTTCGCTTAGAAACTCGTGAAGAAGATCCCTCTGTGAATGTGGTTACTACGAGTGGTGTAGCTACCAATGAACATAAAGGAAATCAAATAGCCTCTGATGTATGGATCCATAAATCACCTGAAAACAGAGAAGGCTTAGTTATTCATTGCGCAAAAGAGACCTTTATTGAAGCACAAAAATAATTTACAAAAGGAAGTACATCCACAAATAGTAGAAAAATGAAGGAAGCATGAGGATATGAGGAGATTAAACCATTTATACAAGCATGTATAAATTTTCTATGCAACAAGAAGGAAGTCTAAAATATGCAGACATTGATAGATAATTGTGCAGAGAAATAACAACCCATGGTAGAACAACGAGAAATCAATAAAATATACAAGAACAAGAAGAGGATAGGTAGGGAGATGCATATCACCACGCATATTGGTGCTTATGAAAGTGACCAAGTCATTTTAGATATGAGATCATATGCTAATATTCTACCGAGAAAAACATGGCAGCGCATGGGAGAGCCAAAGCTAGAGTGGTATACTATTCAACTGTGCATGGCCAATCATCAGAAGATAATTCCTTTAGGGAGTCTGTCACAAGTTGTGGTCAATATAGAGGGTGTTAAGGTGATGGACGACTTTGAAGTCATAAAGATTTTAGATGATAATGATCCCTATCTGGCGCTGCTAGGATTGGATTGGGCCATTGACATGGATGGTTATTAACCTGAAGAGAAGGAGAAGGGAATTTGAAAGCAATGGAGTCAGGGTAATCATTCCCCTAGGTCCTACAGAAGGTCGAAGTTATACTGAACCAATGTGCGCTAAGGATGAGATTGATCAAATATATAAGCTAACTTTGCACGAGGAAGATTGGATTAATCCAACAACATATGGGAATCTTAAGTGGGAAAAGGATAGCTCTTGTTTTTCAGAATCTGATTAAGAACTATAAAATTGGTAGAACCAATCGCATGAGGTGTCTGCGCTACGATGTAATCGCGTGACCCAATCTTTGCGTTGTATAACATCTGATGTATGTGACTTACCACACTATGATGGCTCAATTGAGGTAAACATGTTTATAGGAGAGTTGGAATGGACTATGCCTGAAGGAAAAATATTCCATGGTTTGGACCTTCGCTTGCATGCTACTCCAACAAGATGGTGGGAAACACATAAGGAAAATATGGGTAACTGGGAGGAATGTGTGTGGATGATGAGGTTGTGGTTTGAACGTCTAGTAATTAAAATGGAGGATGTATACTTTAGTAAAGAGGATCCGCACAGAGATTTGGAAAGATGGAATTAGGTATGGGGTGTAGATCCAAGACTTGAATGGGTCCATATGTTTATTCACACGTTGGGAGAGTGCCTACTAAATGGTACTTGGAGACAGAGCTGTGCAGAGGCACTAGTGAATGGTCTACGCTGAAAAAGATTTTTATTCTTACATTTAGTCATGAGAGTGGACTTGATATGATTGATCAAGCTTTGCTTCCTAAAATAATTAATGCGCCGATAGTAGAGACTGTAAATTGTAGACAATTGGCACTTGTGAACTCTAGGGAGCTGCGCACGGTTGATGGAACCCCGATCCCCTTGCCTACGAATGTTAGACAAGTGCACTCCATGATGAGCCTTGTTCGATATTACAGAAAGCACATTCCAAAGTATGAGTTGATAATTGTGCCCATGACCAGATTACTCAAAAGAGGTGTGAGATTCCATTGGAATGAAGAATGTCAGATAAGTTTACAGTTGTTAAGGGATGCGACAGACACTACTAGATATGATTTGAATTACCTGGTCAACAAGCCTATGTTGGGGGGAGGATCGGTAGATGGTTATCTATAGCTCTGGAATATATGCACAGTAAGGTGTGACGCGCACACAATATCTACTTGAGGAGGTTGAATGGGATTCATAAGTGTCAAAAACTAGCCGTTGGAACATTAAAACTGGATAAGATAGATTTATTAGCTTTTTTGGGAGTGTCTAGGATGCATTTAATGAAGGGATTTTTCCAGATTTGGGACAATTTTTTCAGTAATGGAACCTCATTAATGCACAAGGAGTCGTTGAAGATGCACCACAAGTATAAATATTGATGCAAGAATTCTTCTAGAAAGCAGATCCCGCATATAAGACCACAAATGCTTCACGAACCCTGAGAATGCTCAAATCTTCTATAATAAAATCATGAAAAACATTCAGCTCAATTTTACATGGAGGTGGAAAGAGCCATACAAATCAACTCCCTTAACTATATTAAAATTCTGTGGCCAGATTTTACATTGGGCGGCCTCTTGGCTCTTTTCCCTTTAAACCACTCCTCACTCACTCCACTCTTAACTATATCAGCTCTTCACCTATTCAAGTGTGTTCTCCTCACAAAAACCACTCATATTTATACATAAATAATGAATTTAATTCACTCCAAAAATCTCTCCACCTAATCCTCAACTAAATCTAATTTAAATACATTTTAGGTGTGGACTCAACAAAGTCCCATACATAGAATTCCTACTCCCTAATTTTGCTACCTAATTCTATTTTCTCTCATATCCTTTTAATTAATAAAAGAATATTTACAAAATCCTCACTTTTATAATTTATCTCCTATTTATTTAAAAATAACAAACTAATTAATAAAACAATTAAAATGTCACACCCCCCTTTATTACATAATAAAAAATGAAAATTGGCCTTGATGCTCTTGCATCAGACTCCCAAGGTTGAAATTAATCATGATCGCCTGATCATGTGTTCGGATCTGTCTCTGCCTAGATCCCATATCTTGTGCTGCAACTTTCCATTTGTCACTGCTTCTATCTGTTGTTCTTCTCCAGGTTTCCACTCTTTATGCTGCATCGCCCCACTGACTATGCTTTCACAATCTTCTGCTGTCTTTCTTTTGCTGCTTTTTCTTTGTTTTACTGCTGCTGGCCTCTTCCAGGATATTTTCATCATCATCCGCCTCATCAGTTCAATTTCTCGATCCAATATATTTCCTCCAGCATCTGCAATAAAACCTGTACTCACAAAACAATTGTTAGAATAAAAAACATAAGGCTTCAGTGCCCCTTCCGCTGCTACTGGCAACATTTCAGTATGCTGCTATGAAATTTCCTCCTCCATTAGCACATCGATATGCTGATTCAATTTCTCTGTGAGACTATCAGTTAGTCCCTCCTCCACATCATCTGTTTGAAAAATGTTTCCCTGTTCTGTGTCTTTCAATAACTTTCCCTGAAAATAGGTCCTCTGCTTTTCCAACTCTCTCCTTTGAAGATCTAACTTCCGATATAACTGAACAATCTCAACTGGAGTGGAACTCAGAAATTTTATACAATTTTCCATACCTTCACTTGCTGTTGACTAATCATCAGATGGTCCTTCTTCCCCTGCTTCAATATTCTACCGAATATTTCCATAAGACCCCTCTGTCTTCATTCCTTCCTGAGATCTTGCTATCTCAGCATCATTCTGAACAAATTTCAGATTCAACTCTTCTTATTTAACAAACTTCAAAGTTTGTTCAACACCCTGTGATATACCTTTCATCACACACAAATCATTAGTCTTAAAAACATAAGACCTTGTGGTCTCACTGAATGCTTCAGTCGACATCTATGAATCCTTCATGTGATTCAGTTCCTCTGTAGGTTTTCCTTCTGTCTCATCACTACTTCCATTCTCCCTCTGGAAATCTTCCTAAATTTTCCTGGTTTCAACATCATTACATTGTAAAATTTTGTCAGCAATCTCATTAAACAAATACACTTGTTTACCTCCTTGGAATTTTCCTTCAGCATTTCCACTTTGTTCCTGTTCCATAACAACTTCAACTTGCTGTCTTACCCCAAACAAGAAGTCATTTGTAATTTCTTCCTGTTGTAACCAACCAACACATTCCTTCTCTGAAAGGTATTCTCTACCAAACTTTACCTCAAGAATTTCATTCTCCTTTGTGACAGTTCCATCAGAATGTTCACCGTCTTTCGCACATCCTGCAAACATACATAAACTGTGAGAAAAATTGTAAGGCTTCATAGCCTCACCTACTTCTTTTACGAACACATCTTCAGATGCTTCTAAACTATCCCCATAGTTCATGAGATCTTCCTCACTGATCTCTTCACCCAGAATTTCTCCATGTTCTGGGCCACAAATGGAAACATCCATTTTTAACTCAGCCTCTCTGAGTTCTTCACAACTCAACATCTGCTCGAGCTTCCTCAGCTCTTCCATCAATTGTATGTTTACTTGATTTTCTCTTATTGTGTGTAGCTTCTGCCACTTCACCTTCCTTCTCATGGTCCAACCATGTGTCTGGTTTCTCATATTTTCCTGCAACAACTTCATTAAAAATTCAAGGTGAATCGTTATCTCAGCCTTCTCCCGCTCATACTCTTCATCAGATCTCTGGAAATGACTATCAACTGTCATCTTCCCCTCCTTTGTGAACTGCATCTGTTCATGTGTGCACTTCATTTAATCCACTTTCCCACAATCATTCTGTGCTTGGCTTCTCTTTGTCCTGGAACCAATCTCTGACAACCTTTTTGCTACAATTGCTGCAAACAACACCTTAGCATGCATGTGTTATTTGATAGTAACCCAAAGGGCTGCAAATCCACATTCACACTCTCAGATGCATATAAAAATGCATTTCAAATTAATGCCCCAATAAAATTTGAAATCTGGCAAACCCGCCAAACCCACAAACACACACTCTCTTCAATTTTCCAAATAAGAATGTACCTCAATTTTCACAATTTGGGCAATCTTAAACTACATGGAAGAAAAATTTGATCTCATGGTTATTTCAAACCAAACCATCTCGTTGCGGAAGCTTATTTTCATCATAATACTCAGACTCAATATCTCTTGCCTCAAGCTTTTCTTTTACAAAATAAAACAATGATTATAAAACCATTGGAATTCCATACTTCATGAACATTCGAACATTCCCATAAATTAAAGGTTCGAACTTATCCTCACCTCAAGGGAGCTTAACCAACATTCAAAGTTTACAAAACTTAATTTAAATGCGCTACGGCTTCCATTCACCATATATCCAACCCATATAAGAATAGATGTTCCATTAAGAAGTCGATTTTTTAAAATAAAATCATATAATTCAGGTCCACAACTTACCTTCCCATCTCTGATCAAATGTGCCCACCATTCTGCATATTATAATTTCGCCATAATATAACCTGCACACATAAATTCATCAACGTCTGTTCCATTATAACCTGCGCATGGTAGCATCAGCCTTTCAATGTGATTAGGCTTGCGTGGCCTCCACGCACGCACTAACAAATATCTTCAAACCTTTTGTTTTTTCATAAGATTTTCGTCACACATACTCCTCTGTCACGCGAAGGCTTCTGGAAATTCTTCACCTAAATTATTTCTACTAGGAGACATCAAAACTTCATCATAGTGCTTAGCAATGGATAAATTCGACTTTACAGGCACCATTTCTAATTAACTCCAAATCTCAACGTTAACACTTCAACGTTAATGTCATAACCATGTAATATATGTAATACCCACGCAAATGTCACGCGAGCTTGTGACACAGCATTATCACTGTCGTATTAGACACATGACAAAGTTGGAATGATAGTGCCTCCTCTGCGTTGCGGCCAGGGTAACCAAACTCTTGCAGTCTCACCTACAGCTGCTTCACTCTGAATTCGCGCGAATTTTATATGCTGGCTGTTTTCGACCTCAATAGGACTTTGTCACATTTGTGCTGTGGCATCACTTCAACAGCATCGATTCTTTCACGGATTTTCCGCCTTCCGGCTTTTCCAATAGAAAAACAACATGATCGTGGATCACCACACTCTTGGTACAATGCACGATGGAGGGAGGAAGAAATCTCTCAGGTGACGCTGCAGCCAATGCAGATTAGACAATCCAATCTCAGCCACCTACGATCTCAGTCTCGAAGGCTTCAGGCTATGTATTTTTACCATACTTCTGATTAGTCAATTGATCCAGGACCAGAAAAGACAAAAAATGATCCACTCTATCTTGGCCACGACCTCCGATCTCTGCTTCCTTTAGCTCGTTTTCAACCATAGCCAAGATTTCATTTCACCTTCGCAACAAAGAATTTTAAAATAAATCTCTGCACTGCGCATGAATCCACACACTTCGTTGGGTTCTTCAGTGAATGGAAAGTTTTACGAAACCCTTTGGACATATGAATCACAATCAATTGACTCCATTCCAGAAATACTGCGTTATCATTCAATCCTCATGAAAACGTTTCAACAGCTCGGCATTATGGTTCAGGCACTGGCGTGTTATATTTTAATCAACTTCAATGTTGTGTGCTTCACATACATTCAATCCTCACAGTAATCAAATAGCGTGTGGATTCGACATCAATTCGGATTCGATTTAAAGTTTGTGCAGCACACAAGGAAAACACAGTCATTCTTGAGGCCGGTTACCAAGTCAATGAAAATAGTGATTTACGTGAAATCCAAGGTTTCAAAACTTGCCAGAACAAAGTAGCACTTCTGTCTACATATATATAGCCATCACAGTTATATAAAATCATTTCACCACACTTCCATGCCAATGTAAAGTAGATTTGTTGAATACACAATAAGGTAAACCCGAAGTCGTTGATTTTTTAAATGCACAACAATCAAAACGAGCGCTATTTGAAAATTTGCGTCGATTTTCTTCGGCATCTACTATTTCATTTCAGCTTGTAATCAAACCAACAAACATTGATCACATACTTTGAAACACACGTTACCTTTAAGTACGCTGCCTCTGACAAGAGATGTGACTAATTAATGTTGAATGCACAATTGTTGGACGTGCTCGTAATTCCAGATCCACGCAACTTAGGAATCGAAGACTGTCACATACTCTTCCATCGCAGCTTCAGGAAATTTGTTACACTACTTCAACGCAGATCCACAGCTTCAGCTCCACTCAATGCCACATCTGAGATCAAAAAACACTGTTACAATTCGCCCTGCGCCTGTCACCTGCAACATCCCAGATACGCATACAAGGCATGTGGGGAAATCGAATTTTATTTAGAAAATATATGGAAAAAAATAATATTGCATGGCTAATAAGAATTAGCTGCCCCTCTCTACAATTTCAATAGATACTTCAGATTCTCTCACACAATCTATCCATATATTCAAAACAAATATGCTTTCCTGCTTTGATACCAAAATGATGCAGGAATTCTGCTAGAAAGCAGATCCCGCATATAAGAACACAAATGCTTCACGAACCCTGAGAATGCTCAAATATTCTATAATAAAATCATGAAAAACATTCAGCTCAATTTTACATGGAGGGGAAAAGAGCCATACAAATCAACTCCCTTAACTATATTAAAATTCTGTGGCCAGATTTTACATTGGGCGGCCTCTTGGCTCTTTTCCCTTTAAACCACTCCTCACTCACTCCACTCTTAACTATCTCAGCTCTTCACCTATTCAAGTGTGTTCTCCTCACAAAAACCACTCATATTTATACATAAATAATGAATTTAATTCACTCCAAAAATCTCTCCACCTAATCCTCAACTAAATCTAATTTAAATACATTTTAGGTGTGGACTCAACAAAGTCCCGTACATAGAATTCCTACTCCCTAATTTTGCTACCTAATTCTATTTTCTCTTATATCCTTTTAATTAATAAAAGAATATTTACAAAATACTCACTTTTATAATTTATCTCCTATTTATTTAAAAATAACAAATTAATTAATAAAACAATTAAAATGTCACACCCCCCTTTATTACATAATAAAAAATGAAAATTGGCCTTGATGCTCCTGCATCAAATATGACCTATGCAGTCGCAATAGTTCCCTTTTCTTTCTGAGTGATTTTTGTTCTTTGAGATATTTGATTGCCATCGCATTTTCTGTATCTATGTCTGGTTTGGATTTAGGATTTGAGGATGCATTACGCCGAGTAGGGCTAGGTTACGCAATTACTAAAAATATGGCAGCCACGAGACCAGGTGATGACCCTGTTGTGCCTGAAGTGCCTATTATGGAAACACCTGCACCATCTAAGAATAAAAATGGGCAATCCTCTGGAACGCGCAAATCTCCCCGAGTGAAGACCCCAAGACTGCACCGTTCAATGGGATAGAAGGTGAAAAGACCCATGGCAGAACTACTATAAACCATTGAAGAAGACGATGAGGATGTGGTCGAATTGGTCCCATTCTCACGGCTGCCAAACTACATTAGGCTGCACAAACCATCTGTAAAGGCACCTAAGGATCTGGACAAGGTGTGTGCGGGTATCCAAATACGTCTGATCCCTGAGAATTTCCCAATGGAAGGGGAACTTTTCGCGAAAATCCAGTAGCTAATATTTGATGATTGGGACATCATTAATGTCAAGAAGTTCCCAGAGCTCACACTAAATCTACACTTGGATCAGGTCACTTATGAAGGAGGCATTGTACGATTCAAACCAAAAAGGGGAATGCTAGGTCTGCACAAGGCATGCCTATTAAATTTGCTGCAGAACCCTCTTTTTGGGCACAACCCCATAAATGATATCTGCGTCAGATAGTTGCTGGCCTTAGTTCATGATGATGTGCTCTGGTTGGGAGAGCACATCCCTATTGACGCAGAATTAATCCACAAAATCACGGGTCTACCTGCTAAGGGGACCGATCCTATTGCTGACTTTGGTGGTAAAACGCAGGAGAAAGCCGTGGCCGAACAAATTAAGAAGAAGTATAATATAACAAGGAAGACCTGAGGATTCGTTGTAGAGGAAGTAAATGACCCCCTAGTGAATTTTGGCACACTCATATTGGCATGAAAGATGATATGCAAGTGTAGATCCAAGGAGGTTCCCGCACATGTGATTGTGCTTGCAAGATATTGTGAAAAGAGCGTGATTTACAATTGGTGTAGTTAATTGTGCAAAGAATTTTTAGAAAATGTGCCAGAGGCACAGGAGGAAGGTAAGCCCTTTCAGTATGCTTGGCTCCTCTTATTGATTGCATTAATTGGGTGGAGGACCCCGGAAGATACATAGTTCCCTGTCGTTGAGCCAAAAATGTGCGAAGTTGCGTGCTACGTAACACTATGGAACTCTTTAGAGCTGGTGCGCGTGAAAGAAAATAAATTTTTTTGGGTTCTATATGATGCTACCTTGAACCAAGAAGTGTATTAAAAGCCACGAATGTCACCTACCTTGTATGATTAGTATAATATGGTAGCAGATTTTAAGGCTACCTTTCATAATATTCATATCCGCACAAAAGGCATCATAGAGGGAGTATGGTATGAGCTACCATATCTGGTGAGAGAGGATGATTTAGTGAGAGTGACAATAGAATGGCTGCCATCCTAGTTGACACCACTTACCCCAAAAAAGAAGCACACTCTCACAGGAAAATCAACAGAGAAAGAAACCGAGAAAACCACAGGGACAGTTCCAGAGACAGTGACAAAGAAGGTCACAGAGAAAGCAACAGAAAATGACGCAATCCCCACAAAAAATAGCGAGACTGTAGAAACAACAATAGTGCCTGAAAAGAACGGATCTGCGCTGAAGGAGACAAGGGAAGATGAAACATCCAAAGGCACTAAGCGTGTCTCTCAGGCTGCTGGAGGTTCAAGGAAAAAAAAAAAATATTCCAAAAAGGTAGGACAGTAGGTCCCAACGTTGACATAGGATTACCTAATTGAGATAGAAAACATTATCACGTTTGCGACTGAGGATCACTGGAGAGATATAGAGGTTCATTACAAGTTCGTGCTAGAACTTGTACAAGTTGGACTCTAAGAACTAAAAGTACAGGCGAGCCCGATTCAAGAGAGTGTTCCAACATATGATCTTTATGATAACTGATATTATTTCTCGGATACCTGTGTGATTCAGGCGAGCCAGACCAACGTGAAAGTCACGAGCATGCAACCTCTCGAAGCTTCTCTACCAGCCTCTGGGGATGGACGCTTTGTTCACATCCCTCCTCCATCTATTCATATGGACGCTAAATGACGTCTCCAATTTAGAGGATCAAGTGATGTTCACATTAATCTTTCGGTGTTTCCTCCAGGTAAACTGCATCTTATGCATTCCATGATCATGAATGAGCTCTAGTATAGAGAAGCTATTGCACATATGCAGACAAGGGACGCATAGTAGCAGGCCGAGAAATTTCATCAACAATAGGAGAAAGTCGAAGTAGCTTTCTGAGAAGCAAAAGCCTAGCGTGCTACGCTGGAGGCCAAAATCCACCAAGTTTGCAAAGATATTCTAGCTGTCCTGGCCACAGCTGTGCCTGTAGAGAAACTCGAAGGATTGGTTGCTGTGGTGAAAGCATCATGTGTAGAGGTTCAAACAGTATGCACTGATTACGAGCAGTAGATCACAGACCTTCAAACCAATTTGCATCCAAATACTCCACCAGAGGTGTGCGCGCAGAGAGCAGTTGAAGTAAAGCAAGCCCAAGATAGTAGTGTTGCCGCGATCACTCAATGTGACAATTTTCTAGATGAATCTATGAGAGTTTGGACATCTATCCAAAATTATCCAGTCGTGTAGCAACTGCGTGACACACTCCACCAAAAAGAACAACAATTTGAAGAAATCAAGACAATGGCGTCCAAATTGGTTCTCACACAACGCCGTACTCGTTTGAAAGAGTGTAGAACAATTCATACAGATATTGTAGATCTGCGTCAGAAGGACCAAATACTGAAGGAACTCATGCAACCATGGGAAAAAGAAGCGCTTCAACTTTCACAGATGCTGGGAAACACATTAAAGACCATTGAGTAGACTCAACGCAACATCGAGATGGATGCTGAAGGGCCTACCACTGAAAAATTAGTTCAGGAAGCATAGGCTTCTGCAATGAAAATTTTGGAATCAGTGCTCCCTCTCAAAACTTCTGTCAGCACGCTTCAGGTCAAGATCAAGGAGAAGGTGCCTCAGTGACTCAGGACGAGTCACATGTTTATGTCGGGGGCATGTTGGAGCGGTGTCCCCTTATGCACAATTTCCAAAGTCATTTTGTATAATTTTGTATGTGTGCTCTGTGAAAAGGGAGTCAAGGGGCTTTGGGGTGGGTCAAAGTCCCCAATTTTGATGTAAATGGGCTTAAGGGTAAACTATGGGCCTCAAACCATGGTTTGAGACCATAATATCTGTGCGCTAGGCGAATATAAATAGATAGATAATGTCTAAGCTAAGTAGTTAAGTTCTAATTAAGTTCATGTTTTGATAAGTTTAGTTGTTTGTAAGGGTTGTTTGGGTTGGGTTGAAAGGCTCTTGCTAAATGTGTGCATGGAGACCTAGTCCTGTGCATGGAGACCTAGACCTAAAGGGTTTCATAAGGGAAATTTAACATATTGAAGTCCGATGTATTAAACAAAGATGAGCTAATAGAAATGACAAATTTTGGCAAGTTCACTGTGTTATGCATCTTAGTTGTTTACTGTATATGTTTTGTTAAGATCACATTTTATGTCTGTCTTATTGATGATTGCGTAGGAATATTTAATATAATTATGAATTATTATTGATGGTTTATAGATCTGTTTAAGGATTTTCATTGTTTAGATTTGGATCTGGTTATAATATTTTGTTATCTGCGCTAAGGCGAAAGTGACTCTATGTTATTCTGCGCATTCTCAGTGATTCTGTTATATATTGTTGCGCGCATCTGTTTAAAAGTGATATAAGTTTTCATTAGGATCTGATGAGGACCACTTCATTAATTTCTCCCTCAGGGTGCGTAAACTTGGTTCAAACACCCCCCCCCCCCCCATACTTCTTCGGGTGAGACTTTGGTCTGCGCAAGCATATCACTGCCGAATTGGCCAGTAGTTGGATGGCTTGTTGGTTTATCCATAAAATCTAAACCTGGGTCAAGACCCCTCAAGCCAACATAATTAATAGATGTAGAGAGACAATCAGAAAGGTTACAAACTGTAACTCCTTCAATTGTAGATTCTAGTGGGTCAAAAAATAAGATAAGGGAAAAGCCCCTTTAGACCAGCGAACAGGATCCTCAAAAAGAAGAAAAATCCAGAATAGTTTAGAAGAGAAAAAGACCATTTCCAAAGAGACACGTACTAGGACCAAAAGGTAAAAATCATCCGTTGACAAACAAAAATACTTGGACAAGCTTGCAGAAGTTGCAGCCCATATGAAGGAGAGGTAAAGGGATTTTCCGTTGAGATAAATTTTTTCCTACTAGTTACATTTTTGAACAACAACTCAATTTTTAGAATTTATAAATTTGCACAAGATTTTTCAAGTATTTTCTGTGCATTTTTTAAAAAAAAGAAACAGAGCGCTACCGGAAAATCCAGTAGCATTACAATTTTTGCACAGTTACAAGTTTTTACTAGAAGTTCTGGTAGTGCCTGTTTTAAATGATTTTTGATAGCTGTCAGCAGAAATTCCAAGCCAGTCGAAGGATGATAAGGACTCATAACGATATGGATACGTCAAGTGATGGTTGATAAGTGGTTTTGAGGTTGTTAAAAGCCATATTTAATGAATACACATGGTTGTTTAAGAACTAAGGTCATCGAGAGACAAATCAATAGAAAAAGGGGCAACATGTCAACACACTCAGCAGCACAGTCCAAACTGTCTCCTTTCTTCTTATCTACATCTGTCCTATTAGTTATATTTCGATAGGATATGTATTTAATGTCCTATAACTCCTATGTAATGTGAGGAAGAGTGGATTCTTCTTTTTAGGAGAGATGGAGCTGGTGCGTCTCTCTCTATAAATATCATTTGTAAATTCCCTTTCAGGGTTCGATTTTGGTCGCCCTGAAAACCTATCATAATAAAGAAAACTCCTTTTTTCATTTCATGTTTGCGGATTTTGTGATTCCAGTACTATCTAATGTATGGTGTGTTTTTATCATTGTTTTATTCTTCTGATTTATGAGTTGAAACAACTAGTAAAGTGTGAGTAAGAGAACTGTTAGAGGATCTAATAGTTAATTATCTGTTGTTTAGTCTTCTACAAATCATATATATGTTGTGTAGAGCATGTTAGTGAAGGTTTCATGAACGATTTATGAAATCATTTATGCATGTACTCTGCTTTTTAAATGTTGTTTCCTTTACATAAAACAAAGTTTGTGTAAAAGGCCACTCTTGTAGCTATGTGACTGATTTAGGATATGCATATTTCTTATATTGAGTACCAACTATCTGTCACCTTTCATCTGTTGCAATCTTCTCCCCTATACTACCATTTTATCCATACAATTTATATTTTCCACAACTTTCCAAATGCATGAAAGTATAAAAGAATAAAAATAATTTCAAACTCTTCAAGAAGCCATCCCACCACTCAAAACCTTATACTTTGAAATGAACTATGATGTGTAAGGCTTACTCCTTTGCAGTCAAGGAGTAACTCCTTGTGCTAACACAAGCAACTTAGCCTCTTTGGTCCTCCCCTAAGCTACACACTGTATAATCTATGTCCTCTGGTTGTTACCCTGATACTTGGCAGTGCGTAGTAATAACTTCCCAAGACTGCCCCATTGCGTAGTTTTGGTGACTAGCGCCCAACCTTGACCTCTGGAATTTCATATTTGAGGCCTTAAGCCTATCTTGAAATGCGTACTTCACAACTTCAATACATAAAATCATGCCCTGAGCCTTAGAGATGTGTACTACATAGCCACCCATGCGTCCTTAACCTCTTGAACTACGCAGTTGGATTTCCCAGCTCTAATCCCTGCTACTTGTCCCCATTGACTCCGAAAAATGCACAGTCATGTCCCTCAACATAGCCTGAACTGTGCATTGCACAGTCTCAAGGCTCAAGTATCCCCCCTGCCTTCCTGAAATTCATAGCTGCTTAGTCACTAAGCCCCCTTTCCCAGCCCATCACCTATCCAAAGATCGGTTCATGGATCAAAATGCATCACCTTAGGCTAGGGGTTTTCAAATTCATGTCGTCTCGTCATGAGTGAATTGCGGGAAAAGTTTCTCGATAAGTCACGGCAAGATTATAAAGGAGGAAAGGAAGGAAGAAATCATGCTCAAATATAGTCTTGCAATTTAACTTACAAGATGATTGTTCGAGGGAAAGCGAAAGGACACTAGTTTGCGACCACTTTCTAAGAATTGAGATCATTGAAGACTCCCTGTCATCAAGGCATGCAAACGAGTCGAGTAGATATATTTCATGAAGAAATTCAACTCTTAGAAGAAGATATGGCTCGACATTTCTATGTCATCAAGAAATCCATGTCAGCAGTGTCATGTCATGTCTTGTCATGAGTGGTCATGTCGCCACATCATTATTGTATATCATGTCCATTAGCTGTATTGTAAAGTGGAAGTCCAAAGGACACACATGAATCTAAAGAGTTATGTAAGTTGAAGAGTCATGGGAAGTCAAATAGTCATGATGGTAGTCAAAGATTCACCCTTGGTTATATAGAATCCCTCATTGCATGAGCAAACGATTTTTCACCTTGGCTCCACCAACAAAGCAATAGAGAGAGTCTCTAGTTCTTTTGTGGAGAAAATATTGGCTCCAATGCTCGACTATTGGAGCTAGTGATGTTCCTTGTATATCTGTGTCTCAAAACTTTTACTTAATAACATAAGCCTATCGGGCCAACAAGTTCTTCATTCATGACTTATGAATGTTTGTAATACTATTCTGCTAATGTTTATACTTCATGTTCACTTTTCACATGTACTAAGATAGTTGAACTATTTTGGTTATTTTAGTTCTTATCTTGTTGAGAATGTGTTGTAGTGGTTTCAATTGTTGTCTCATCCTTGTGGAATATTCCGCAGGATATTAGACATATATTTCTCATATTACTGTCTGTGTAATTGGTGTCTCATAATTGTGGACTATTCCGCACGATATTGGACAAATATTTCATAATTTGTTGTGTGTAATGATCGTCTCATCCAATGTAGACTATTGCATTGGGAGTTGGATGGAATCCTTTGGTTCATGTGTGTCTCTTCCTGGGTGATACTATCACCATTCTCTTAGAGGCTCAATTTTCTTCCTTTTCCACTCTACATTGGAAGAGCCTTGACACACTTGCAATCAAACACTCACCAGGCACAACTCCCTTGCTTTGCAAAAGTACATTTGCATCACTCTCTCTTTTGATAACAGCAAGATCCAAGGCATATCTTTAAGAATAAGGCAACCAGGACTTTGTTCCAAATGGGACTCCTACACCAAAAAATGTGAGGCATAATTGGGACTTCACATTGGGGAGATCCCCTGAATATTGGTAGGTCCAGCACCGTCAATATTTTTGGTGCTAGAAGGAGGGAAAACAATTTTTTATGGATGCTAAACCCATCGACCCCAAAGTTACATATTTTGATAAAATAAGCAACATACACTCTATCTCCCCTTCTTGTTCTCATGAATTTGGTGACTCTTCTAAAATACAACCCATGCGAACTTGTGAAATTTCATACAATCAAATTTGAGCCATCCACCCCATAACCCGTAAGTTCGCCAAAGCAGTTGTATTGACCTAGGAGTATCCAATATTCCATATTCTCCAAAAAATAACAAGACTACCTCTACAGGAGTAGTGGTTACCACCTTGGAAGACGTAGTTCTCTCTATCGTCGAAGAGTTAGTAGTTTTTGTGGAGAACATAGAAGAACCTCGAGTTTTTAATGCTGGAGAAGGAGACAACTCACTACTCTCTGGTGTAACCTTCTTCTGGTTAGGTAGTGATGAAGAGGAAAAAGAGTTATCATATTCTTACAAAGAATAAAAGGAGCACGAACGCAAAGACATAACAGACCAATATCTGGATTTGATGTCTCAGGGCCCACTTGCACTTTTAGGTGTGCTTCATAAAATTCCAAGACATCCAGAAAAGTTGTTAACAAAGTATGACCCTGACATAATGGTTAAAGAGGAAGACCAGTTGGAAAATTTCTACCTACATATTCAAACCATTGAGATACGCTATGATGACATTTCATGCAGAATTTTTCCATGTACCTTGGACGATAGAGCTGTTTTATGGTACCACAGTCTCCCCCCAAAATCCATCCAAAATTGGAGGGGCTTTAAGAAAATGTTTCTTGAGAAATTTGTTGATGACAAGACCCTTGCCATGTTGTTGAAACAATTAGGTAGCCTAAAAATGGAGTTAAAAGATAAAGTGAAAGATTTCAATAAGAGGCTAAATCGTGTCTTGAACATATTTCCAGAAGACACCAAGCCTCACGACTCGAACACCAAGGACTACTACACTTCTGCCTTGCCAAAAAGAATTGAGCAGTTCGTAAAGCGGAATGCGAAACCATCACTTTTAGAAAACTTTGAAGAAGCTTTTGTGTTTGAAAAATACTTGCGCACAATTGGAGTCATTTCATATGATGAACTAACAAAGGACTCCAAAGATACGAGTAAAAGGTCTCAAGACTCAGTAAACAAGGCCAAAGAAAAGGAATCGTCTAATCTTGATAAGTTGACCCGTATGATTAAGAATCTGTCAACTGAGTTAGATGAACTTAAAGAAAATGTCATTTGATACCATTGTTAGCAACAAGCCTCCACGATTCAACCCATTTAGAAGAATCTACAAACTCAGGTAGAAATACTAATCAAATGGCCAAATCTACGCAGAGTGCAAATGTAGCATTGAACCTTGACAAGTTTGGCAATACCGAATACATTTCGTATCATCAAGATTATCATTCTGAGAAAACATGCCCACAATGGAATCATGCCATGAACTCTATTGCTACGCAATTCTATGATACGATACTTGTTGTTGACTAGATAGAGCTGGAAGAAGAAAAGGAGCAAGATGCTACACCTAACGAGACTCCAAGTGTTAGGCATGCAGTAAACGTGTTCAATTGCGTAATTACAACCCAAAAGAACACAACCGAGAAAAAACCTCCAAGTGAACCCCTGGTCCAGCCACAGTAAAATCAGTACAATTTAAGGATCCAAGGGTCGACCACTACAACCCAGCTGATAAAGCATAAATTCAAAGAAGCGTTGTTAAGGAAAATTGGTCCGCTAATCAACTCAGCGAAAAACACTCAAAGCAAGTTCGGTAAAGTTTCCTCAGCAAAAGCTAATTCTGTAAATGAGAAATATCATATCATTGCTCTAGAAGTTACAAATTAGGTTTCTCCCCTAGACACTTAAGCTTCCGTCCCTGTTATGGACTATAATATAGTAGAATAAATGAAGAAGGTTTGTGCGAACATTACATTGTTTGAGCTAAAAAATATCATGAACTAGAGGGGCATTATTTTATGGGCACTTGGTCTTCCTCCACATGTAATATTTCCTCTTCAGTCAAGGGATCAGGTATGTATTCCTATTCTCTCTAATCAGTACTTCATGCTTTAAAATTGTAATTAAAGACACTCTGCCCTCCTTTTCTCTTAACTTTCAAAATATTCAATTTCAATGTACAAAATTTCTTGGTTGATTCTGGTGCATCAATAACGTAATTCTATTTTCCATATCAAATAAAATTAACGGAACATGGAACAAAACTGACGCATAGATAATTCAGCTGGACATAACTCTTTTCCATGCGATCGGTGAGTTCAAAGATGTGATCATTCGCTTGAAATCCGATAAATGAGTTCACCAATGCATAAACATAGTATTTGTGGACATACCAGAAGCATATGGACTATTGCTAAGTAGATATTGGTCAACCAAGTTGCAAGGATACTTTGCTTCAGACTGGTCACACTTATGGCTTTCGTATAAGGGCAGAAACAACCATATTTGAGTAGACTTAGAGAGGCAAATGAAACATAATTTCACTCCCTTGAACAAACATAATGAACCCATGGCTTTCGTAGAACTGATGTTTAGAAATTTCTTCATGGAGACACAACTAGGGTGCCATCTTCTACAACCATCCCCAATCCCACCAGAAACACATTTGGAGCTCCTTCCTAGTCCAACTGGTGAAAATGACCTATGTACTGTTAGTAACAGTAATAGTAATACTTGTACTATTTTATTTCACAACCCTTGTACATATATTTTGCACTTTCTACTTTGATGGTTCAAAAATGAAAGAAAGCACTAGGGTCAGTTGTGTTTCGTTAGACCCTTCGCGAAAGAAACACTTGATCGCAAACCACTTGGAATTCGAGTGCACGAAAAACACTGCTGAGTATGAAGCAGTCATTTCGATCCTACGAAGATCCATTCACCCCAATGAGATGCCCTTAAAATAAGTAGGTGATTCAAGAATAATGGTACGACATGTACATGATACTATTCATTGCGTTTCACCTCGTTTAAAGGTATATCAAAAAAGGGTATGGCATTTAATTCCGAATTTCCAAGTTTTAAGTATTCTTTCTATTCCAAGAATCCAAAACGCAGCTATACATACCTTAGCCAATATTGTTGTTAGGTTGTAACCATCAAAGGAAAATATTTTTGTTGATATTTTTTATAAACCATATCTCCTAGACAATATATCTTATTCACATGTGTGTGATGACCAACTAATACTGTGTTTCATGGCAAGCGCTGACATATTCAAGTATGTAGCGAATAAAAAGGGCGAGCACGAAGAATCCCTGCAGAGTGCGGCCAGCAAGGGTAAAGAAAACCCCATCCCCAAGGATTCGATATATTTGGAAGAGCTATATGACCTGAAAAATCATTTTTGGAAAACTTTCAATGCCAAAACTCATAGTTCCACATTGTCATGAAAACAAATCAAATTGGGGAAAACAAGAGGTTCGAAGGGTGTGAATCCCGATACTTGTTGTATACCATGAGAGGCTAGCCTTTATCCACTTACTTAGGTAGTACCAAGATGTACCTATGTGTACATGTGAAGAGCTGGAAGTTTGCAACACACAAATATTCCAGCATGTCACACCAATAAGTGAAGGGGCTAAACTGCTCAAGCATAATCTGATGAAAGTACATCCCACCCTTGAACCCCTTATCTAGAAAGAGTTAAGAAATTTTTTGGATGTTCAGATCATCTATTAGGCACGACACTCAACTTGGGTCCCAATAAGAAATAGGTACAAAGAAGTTCATTTATGTATTGATTTATAGAATCTTAATCACACATAGGGCAAGCACAACTACTCTGTGCCATCCGGGGAACCTTTTTTGTAAATAGTATCGAGGTTTGAGAAATTTTCTTCGCTGTTCGGGTCTTCAGGGTACAACCAACTTCTAGACACAGAACCTAATGCACTGAAACTTGCCCTTCCTATTATCAGTATGAACTCTTGGTACACAGAGGTGTGCCAACATCTTGAGCATGGTGCCATCCCCTCCTATTCTTCCACACAATAGAAAATTGTTCTCAGGCTAAAATTACTATCTTATAAATTGGTGCAAGCATTTCTTTTCAAAGAATATCATAATGAAGAAATGTTCAGATGCTTGAATGCACGTGATTTAGAGAAGGTGTTCCACGATCCCCATGATGGACCAGGCAGAGGAAATTTTTTAGACAAGACACATTAAGTTGTGCAAGACGACCTCTATTAGTTCACTTTAATTAAAGATGCTCATGATTATGTTTGCAAATGTTGATTCTGCCAAAGGTGTGCCGACAAGAAGCAGAAGTGACCCGCCCCACTACAACCTATCGCAGTGGAGGAGTCATCGCAAAAATGGAGGTTAGTTATTATTGGTGATATTTTCCCACATTTTTCAAAGAATTATCACTAAGTTCCCACCACCACATATTATTTTTTGCGATGGATAGAAGAAATTCCACTCAAATAGTTGAACGATCAGAAATTCATCGGTTATCTGCAACAAAACATCAGTTCCAGGTCCGACGCTCCTACATCACTTGTTTTTGACAATGCAATATATTTCATATTGCTAGATATTTATGGTTTTGCATTAGAAAATGGAATAGAATCGAAGCATTATGCTTACTACTACCCTTAGAGTAATGGTCTCGTTGAGAAATTGATCCCCATAATCAAGGAGACCATACTCTCTGAGCAAAGGAACTGGCACCCTGATTTAGTAGATGCCTTATGTGTTGACCAAGACAGGACTAAGCCTTCCCTAGACGCCTCCCCTTAATTCCTAGTACACGGAAAATAAGCCATCCTCCCCCCCAACATCTACTTTCCTACTGTCCAATCTTCCCAAGAATCTCACGACAAGCTGTGTTGTTTAGTGTGGCACAGGATGGAAATATTTCATAAGTTCCAAGAATAAAGACTGAAAGTCAAAGGAAAATAATTAATCCATAAAAACTGTATCAAGACAGAGCTATAAGAAGAAAAGAAGAAATATGCTACACCCGACGAGACTCCAAGTGTTAGGCACACAGTAAACATGTTAAATTGCGTACTTACAACCCAAAAGAATACAACCGAGAAAAAACCTCTATGTGACCACCCGGTCTAGCCACAGTAAAATATGTACAATGCAAGGATCCAAGGGTCGGCCACTACAACCGAGTTGATAAATAATAAATTCAAAGAATACTTGTTAAGGAAAATTGGTCTGCCAGTCAACTCAGTGCAAAACACTCAAAGAAATTTCGATGAAGTTACCTCAGCAAAAGTTGATTCTGTAAACAAGAAAGATAATATCATTACTCTAGAAGTTACAAATCAGGTTTCTCCCCTAGACACTTCATCTTCCCTCCCCGTTATGGAATATAATATAGTAGAAGACATGAAGAAGGTTTGTGTGAACATTACATTGTTAGAGCTAACAAAGATCATGAACCAGAGGGAAATTATTTTACAAGCACTTGGGTCATCCTCCATAGGTAATCTTTCCTCTTCAGACAAGGGGTTAGGTACGTCTTCCGATTCTCTCCAATCTGTACTTCATGTTTTAAAATTGTAAGTAAAGACACTCTGCCCTCCTTTTCTCTTAACTTTCGAAATATTCAATTTCAATGTACACAATTTCTTGGTTGATTCTGGTGCATCAATAACGTAATTCCATTTTCCATAGCAAAGAAAATCAATTGAAAATGGAACAAAATGACGCATAGATAATTCAGCTGGACATAACTCTTGTCCATGCGATCGGTGAACTCAAAGTTGTGATCATTTGCTTGAAATCCAATAAATGAGTTCACCAATGCATAAACATAGTATTTGTAGACATACCAGAAGCATATGGACTATTTCTAACTAGATATTGGTCAAGCAAGTTGCAAGGATACTTTGCTTCAGAATGGTCACACTTATGGCTTTCGTGTAAGGGTAGAAACAACTAGATTCGAGTAGACTTAGAAAGGAAAATGAAACATAATATCACTCCCTTGAACCAACATAATGAACCCATGGATTTCGTAGAACTAATGTTCAAAAATTACTTCCTGGAGACACACCTGGGGTGACATCTTCTACAACCATCCCCAATCCCACCAGAAACACATTTAGAGCTCCTTCCTAGTCCAAATGGTGAAAATGACCTATGCACTGTTAGTAACAGTAATAGTAATTCTTGTACTATTGTATTTCACAACCCTTGTACGTATAATTTTTGCACTTTCTACTTTGATAGTCCAAAAACGAAAGAAAGCACCAAGGTCGGTTGCATTCCGTTAGACCCTTTGCAAAAGAAACACTTGATCACAGACTTCTTGGAATTCGAGTGCGCAGAAAATGTTGCTAAGTATGAAGCAATCATTTCGATCCTGCAAAGATCCATTCACCCCAATGACATGTCCTTAAAAGAAGTAGGTGATTCAAGAATAATGGTACGACATGTACATGATACTATTCATTGTGTTTCACCTTGTTTAATAGTATATCATTAAAAGGTATGGCATTTAATTCCAAATTTCCAAGTTTTAAGTATTCTTTCTATTCCAAGAATCCAAAACACAACTATGGATACATTAGCCAATACTGTAAATTTTAGGTTGTCACCATCGAAGGACAATTTTTTTGTTGATATTTTTTATAAACCATCTCTCATAGACAATATCTCTTATTCACATGTGTGTGATGACCAAAAGATATTGTGTTTCATGGAAAGCGCTAACATACTCAAAGATGCAACGAATAAAAAGGACGAGCACGAAGAATCCTTGCAGGGTGTGACCAACAAGGGTAAAGAAAACCCAATCCCCAAGGATGTGATATCTTTGGAAGATCTATATGACCTGAAAATTTATTTTTGGAAACATTCCAATGCCAAAAATCATAGTTCCACATTTTCATGAAAACAAATCAAATTGGGAACAACAAAAGGTTTTAAGGGTGTGAATCCCGGTACTTGTTGTATATCACAAAAGGCTAGCCTTTACCTACTTATTTAGGTAGTACCGAGATGTACCCATGTGTACATGTGAAGAGCTAGAAGTTTTCAACACGCAAATCTTCCAACATGTCACACCAATAAGCGAAGGGGCTAAACTGCTCAAGCATAAGCTGATGAAAGTACATCCCACTCTTGAACCCCTTATCCAGAAAGAGTTAAGAAAATTTTTGGATGTTCGGATCATCTATCAAGTGCGACACTCAACTTGGGTCCTAGTAAGAAAGAGTTACGGGGAAGTTCGTTTATGTATTGATTTCCAAAATCTTAATCACACCTCGGGCAAGCACAATTACTTTGTGCTATCCAAGGAACCTTTTTTGTAAATAGTATCAAGATTTGAGAAATTTTCTTCGTTGTTCAGGTCTTCAGGGTACAACCAGGTTCCGGTCACAGAAACTGATGCACTAAAACTTACCCTTCCTATTATTAGTATGAACTCTTGGTACACAGGGGTGTGCCAACATCTTGAGCATGGCGCCATCCCCTCCTATTATTCCACACAATAGAAAAGTGCGCTCAGGATAAAATTTCTATCTTATCAATTGGTGCAAGAATTTCTGTTCAGGGAATATCATAATGAAGAATTGTTCAGATGCTTGAATGCACGTGATTTAGAGAAGGTGTTCCACGATCCCCATGATGGACCAGCCAGAGGAAAATTTTTAGACAAGACACATAAATTCGTGCAGGATGACCTCTATTGGCCCACTTTAATTAAATATGCTCATGATTATGTTTGAAAATGTTCATTCTACCAAAGGTGTGTTGGTAGGAAGCAGAAGTCACCCGCGCCACTACAACCTATTTCAGTGGAAGAGTCATCCAAACAATGGAGCTTAGGTATTTTTGGTAATATTTTCCCACATTTGTCAAAGAAGTATCGCTACGTTCCCACCACCACAAATTATTTTTCTTGATGGGCAAAAGAAGTTCCACTCAAACAGGTGAATGATCATAAATTCATTAATTATATGCAACAAAACAGCAGTTCTAGGTTCGACGTTCCTACATCAATTGTTTTTGAAAATGAAACATAGTTATTATTGCTAGAGCTTTATGCTTTTGCATTAGAAAATGGAATAGAATCAAAGAATTTTTCTTAAGACTACCCTCAGAGTAATGATCTTGCTGAGAAATTGATCCCCATCATCAAGGAGACCATACTCTCTGAGAAAAGGAAATGGCACCCTGCTTTAGTAAACACCTTATGCACTGACCAAGACATGACTAAGCCTTCCCTAAACGGCTCCTCTTACTTCCTAGTACACGGAAAATAAGCCATCCTTTCCCCCCCAACATCTATTTTCCTCCTCTCCAATATTCCCAAGAATCTTATGACAAGCCGTGTTTTTTAGTTTGGCACATGATGGAAATATTTCTAAGTTCTAGGAAGAAATACTGAAATTAAAAGGAAAATTATTACTCCATAAAAATCGTACCAATAGGCATTCTTACAAGAAGTCCGCGGGGAAGAGCTACTTCAGTGTGGGTGACTTAGTCTTGAATTGGGATAAACCCCATGAGGATAAATCCAAACACACTAAGTTTCCATCCCCATGGATTGGACCATTCACTGTGCACAAGAATCTTGGCCAACACACCTATCATCTTCAACCACTTGATAGGGATACTGAATCTCTCCCTATCAATGGCCAAGATCTCAAACATTACTTTCAATGAAAATTTGTGGGTTTTTTTTTTTTCTTGTTCTGTTGTTTGCTTTCTTTCATGTTTTCATCTATCTTATGAATAAAGTGCTGTCCCTGTGTTGGTTTCTGGGATTGTGTGTGTGGCTAAAGTCTAAGGAGCCTTGTGACACTTGATTTGGTTAGATTTTGGTCTGCCTTTGTTGTATTAGTTATTTCTTTTGGCTGATGAAGTTTTGATGGAAAATAAAATCTGTTCGTAAGAAGAGTCTTGGGAAAACCATGAAATCGTGTCTATCCATGAAACCTTGTGCTCATATCTGGTTCTTTTGTTTTGGTGTTTTCATACTTATCCAATGAGTAAAAATGGAGAAGGGAAACATCTAAATGAGAAAAAATAAATCAGAGGAACCTATATAATTCTCTGAAGGAACAACCTCTCCTGCTATCAATAATTCAAGATCCCTCTTCCACCCAAAATAAATAAGTGACAATGCACAATCCTATTTTAAAAAAAAAGCGAAATAAAAGAAAGGCATCCTATGAAAAGAGGTAAAGAAAGCAACTCCGTCGAGGTACTGTTTAGGCTCGCTGGCAGCGGAGCAATGTTTGTGTTCTTAAAATGACTCTGTCGGGGTACTGTCTTGGCCTACTGGCAGTGGAACAACACTAGAGATGAAAAATTATACTCTGAAAAATATTAAATTCATAAGCCTAATTACCCTCCCATGTTTGAAAATTTATGATAAAGTTGAATCTTTGTTACATTAAACTAAAGTGACATGTTGGGGACTTGGTCTATTCACGGGGTAATTTCGGAAACCAAAGCAATCTGCATGATGAATCAATACTCCCTGAAGAACCAAGGCCCTACACAAAAGAAGTTAACCAAAACAGAGAAGTTGGAATCCTACCAGTGTGTCGACAAGTGTTGTAGCCGATGCAATCTCCTCCAAAATTTGGGCCTATACTAAATTTTAGAGCCTTCCTTGGTATTCTTTGTGGATGTCGCAAACCTTGTAGTTCATTTCATTTCTTTTCTTAAAGTGTTGTGATCCCTTTCGCAAGATAGGAAAAGTGTCACCTTTTGGCATGTTGGTTACTGCAGTGAATGTCTAAGCTTGTCCCTGTGATTTCATAGCGTCATCTTTGTGTAAATTATTATTTTTATCCATGTAATTATTTTTCACACTCATTTCCAAAGCTCTGAGCATCGTCGCACAAGTCTCGTCACAGTCGTTGTAAAGTGTATCTTTAGTGTCACACTTGTTGTAAATAGTCATAAATCTATCACACAGAGGATAATTATTTTTCTGTATGTCTCAAATGATCTATGTTGTTTGAGTCATTAAGTATGTTGAGTGTGTGATCACAGTAAAAATTCATCAATTTTCACATCAATCTCACCGTATCACACTTGATCATTTTCTGGAAAAATTACCAACCAAGAAACTTAGCCTCTCTGGGCCTCCCCTGAGATGTGCACTGCACAATATCATTCCTCTAGCTGTGGCCTTGCTACTTGGGACTGTGAAGTGCACAATACTAGCTTCCCAAGACTACCCCATTGCACAGTTTTGGTGACCAGCACCTGACCTTGACCTCTGGAATTGCGTAGTTGAGGCCTTCAGCCCAGCTTGAACTGTGCACTTCAAAACTTCAAGACATAATCTCATCCAATGAGCCTTAGAACTATGAATTGCATAGTCACCCAGGCCTCCTTGAACTCCTAAACTATGTAGTTGGATTTCCCAACTCTCATCCCTGTTGTTTGTCCCCCTTGACTATGAAAACTGTGCAGTCATGTCCCTCATCCCATCCTGAATTGTGTACTGTGTGGTCTCAAGACTCAAGGATTCCCCCACCTGCCTAAAATTAATAGCTACGCAGTCACTAAGCCTCCTTTCCCAACCTATCACCTGTCCCAGGCTCAGTTAATGGATCATCATTCATCATCTTAGGTTGGGGGTTTTCAGATTGATGTCGTATGATCATGGGTGAATTTCAGGAACATGTTCTCTATCAAGTCATGGTGAGATGATACAGGATGAAATTAAGGAATAATGTATGCTTAAAGACACTCTTATAGCTGAAATTACAAGATTATTGATCGAGGGAAAGTGAAAGGACACTAGTTTTCGACCATTTTCCAAGACTTGAGATCATTGAAGACTCCCTATCATCAAGGCATATGGATGAGTGGAGGAGAGCTCTTTCATGAAGACACTTAAATCTCAACAAAATATATAACTCGACATTTCCATGTCATCAAGAAGTCCATTTTAGCAGTGTCATGTCATGTCCTGTCATGAGTGGTCATGTCTCCACATCATTATTGTATATCATTACCATTAAATGTATTTTAAAGTGGAATTCCAAAGGACACACGTGAGTGTAAAGAGTCATGTAATTTGAAGAGTCACGATAAGTCAAATAGTCATGAGGGTAGTCAAAGATTCACCCTTATTTATATATCTTCCTTTTTATATGAGCAAAGGACTTTTCACCTTAGCTCCACCAATAAAGAAATAGAGAGAATATCTAGTTCTTTTGTGGAGAAAGGAGTGGCTCCAATGCTCCACTATTGGAGCTAGTGATGTTCGTTGTATATATGTGTCTCAGAACTTTTACTTAATAACAGAAGCCTTTAAAGGCCAACATGCTCTTCATGCATGACATATGAATGTTTGTAAGACTATTCTGTGGATGTTTATACTTCATGTTCTCTTTTCACATGTACTAAGATAGTTGAACTATTTATGTTATTTAGTGCTTATCTTGTTGAGAATGTGCTATAATGGTTGACTCTATTGTCTCATCCTTGTGGAATATTCTGCGGGATATTAAACAAATATTTCTCATATTATTGTGTGTGTAATTGATGTCCCATCCTTGTGGACTATTCCACGGGATATTGGACAGATCTTTCTTACACGATTGTGTGTAATGATCATCGCATCTACTGTGGACTATTCCACTGGGTGTTAGATGGAATCCTTTGGTTCACGTGTGTCTCTTCCTAAGTGGTACTATTAAATATATCTTAGAGGCTCACTTTTCTTCCCTTTCCCCTCTATAGTAGAAGAACCTTAACAAACTTGCAATCATACACTCACCAGGAAAACCTCCCTTGCTTTGAGAAAGTACATTTGCATCACTCTCTCTCTTGCTGACAACAAGAGCTAAGGAAAATATTTAATAATAAGGAAACCATGCCTTTTTTCCATATGGGACTCCTACACCAAACAATGTGAGGTCTAATTGAGAATTCACATCGGGGAGATCCCCTAAATGTTGGTGGGTCTAGCACCGTCAACAAGTTTCTCACATTATGATTTCCAAATTTTAATGATAATATAAATTGGCACAAAAGTTAAAGTTAGCCTAAATAATGATTCACCCCCCTCTCACTATTTAACATTGTTTCCAACATCTCCCACCTATAGCTTCACATTTTACACTCTTTTTTACGATTGTATTTAACATTGTTTCCAACAATTGGTATTAGATCCCCATTCCTTTAGGAACAACTTAACAACTTGAAGGTATATCAAGAGGAAACATGTCTAATCAAACTTGGTTTACACCAAATGGAGTCCCATTTTTTAATGGATCAGGGTATGAGCTCTGTAGGATTATAATGGGAGTATGTTTAATGGTCATCAATTAATATGTTTGGTTGTCTGTAGAATATGGAGAGAAGAATGTGTTTAATGCAATAGCCAAGGAGATTATCATGAAAGGGATTTCTAAGCCAGATGCTGATAAGGTAAGGAATCGTGATAAAACAAAGGAAATGCTATAAATATTACAATGCATATATGGAGGAGATATCCATGTGACTCAAGAGAAGGCCGAAGAACCTTATTGCTCAAGTAGTGAGCCAGAACATGCAAAATATGTAACTGCTGTAGAGAATAAAGGAGAGATAAAAATGTTGAAGGCATATCAAAGGAAATATGCTCAAAAAATAGAAGATATTTCTCCCATTGAGGAAGCTATTGCTCATCACTCTCAAGTTGATGATGATGAAGAGATAGAAGAAATTCCATTCTGATTAGAAGGTATGATATTTATATGTGATAAATATAAATATAGGGGTAATTTATCTTATAGATGCTTACATGAAGTTTTTGAAGAAAAAATTATAAGTGCATCTAGTAGTGATGTAGATAGACCTACTTTAGTAGCGATAACAATGAAGAGATCCATGAAAAATAAGAGAGTTTATCCTGTGAAGAGTTTAGGATTATCCTTAGTAGTGATGAAGATGGAATACTCTTGAAACCTGTGGAAGATTCCATGGTCACATAGAGAAATTTAGATCTCTGTGATGGTTTAACTGGAACCTCAATTAGTGAAGAAAAGGCTCTAGACAATAGAATCTACTTTATGAAGCTGTTGATCTCCACTCTAAAAGAGATCAGGGATCTTTCAAAGGTCAATATCAAGCAAAAGGATAATTTGCAGGAATATAAGCTTGAGAATGATAATTTGTGTAAAAAAAATATTGAACTAAATGCTCAACAAGAAGATGCTAGCAGAGTGAGTGGAATGTTGAACAATTAGCTAAATGAAAGAGAATCTCACTGTGAAAAACTACAAAATTTTTCTCATTGAGAGATGAATTGGAAATGGAAATCAAAAAGTTGTCTCAATATCAAAATCTTGATGAGAGCACAAAGACCTTGAATGAGATTATTTTTAAGCAAATATTACCTCTCATCAAAGTTATTTTGGGTCTCAAAGAAGAATTAAGCTCCAAGGAAACAAGGGTTGATGGGTCAACTTCCTAGGTAAAGGTAGTTGGAAGTTCCAACAAAAATAAAGGAAAATGAGTTGTTGGAAAATAATAGCAACAAGAAAAGCATCATCAACAAGAGAAGAAAATGAAACGACCAAATGCTAAGCAACAACAACAATGAGAGAAACAGAAGAGAGCTAAGCACCAAAAGGGAAGAATGCAAGGCAACAATTCAGACAGCCATGAAAGGAACACAAATAACCAACAAAAGTCCATTCTCCTTCAATGAAAAAGCCTTCAAATAAAAGGTATTTTATGTTATCAGAAGCCATTTTATGGCTATTGTTGTTCTTGTAATAAGTTTGGACATAAAGCCATAGATTGTAGATGGCATGCAAGAAAATAAAGTGTGTGTATCAGCAGCAGGACAAATCATGTTGGTAGTAGTAGATATCATGATAGGAATGTTTCTGAGTGTAGCAATCCTTTTGTCCCACTCATATATCATGTCGATTGATACAACTATGAAAACGTTGGGCACAAGGCAACAAGATGCATATATGAGAAGTCAAGGTATGAATCTCAAAATATGCAAGTGAATGGAGAAATTCAACCATTGAGGATGAGAAGAAACATAAGAGAAAAGGAAGTCAAGTTTGTATTTATAACTCTGTTTCAAAATGAATTATTGAAAAAAGGAGGAAGAAAGTCCTCTGTAATTTCTAACTGCAATGAACGCAAGCCTCAAGTGAAGAATGAAAGCAACAACCCAATTACTCCTCTCTTGTAAACAAAGCAAAAATGTTGTAAGAGGATTTTGGTGAAGAGACGGAACCAAAGGAGAATATCCCTCTAACCCTGTGAAGCCAAGAGAAAAACCAAGCAAGGGCTAAGAATATGTCAAAAGATAATGCTCTTGTCGGGACTCGACCAATGAATTTTGCATGAAGGAGGATAGTTTGCTCAAGGGGAGTAGATCCTTTGTTTCTATTCATTAAAAGAATAGAATGACCTCAAGAGAGGTTGAACAAGTGAGATTCAAGTAGTCGAAAATAATAATTAGAAAAGTGCATCTAAATAATTAGAGGCATGACCGAGTCCCCTTTCCGATTACAATGATAAATAATTTTATTTCAAATATATCAGCATTGAAGGAAAGGAAAATGCAGCCAACATGGTTACAGGGGGAGTACACAAAAATACATTGTGTTGTGAAAAAAATATGATTTGCAATAGAAGTATGAAATGACAAGATCAGGTACGCAACTAAGTCAGGTCAATAGGATCAGTCTCCATGCAGAAGTAAGAATGAAGATGTAATGAGATCAAGAAATGGCAAAGACAGATCATTAGCTTAGGGGGAGCTTATTTAGTAGCATTAAAAGGAAATGGTCAATAGCCTATAAAATAAATATGGTTGATTAAATGAAAGTTTTTCATATTGGGTGAGATACCCTTATTTCATTTATGTAGTGAATTTGACCAAGCCTAGCAATATTATTTTCATGAACACCATTGGTACAAGCTTTTAATGTCCCTTAGCTTTCAATTAATATTACTATGTCAATTGGTGGAATTTGATTCATGATAAGTAACCTATGATTGTGAAAATGGGTTTCTCTTTTTGAGAATTATCTATAAGAGTTTTCCCGGGTACAATATCTGATTTGTATCAATTTCTTGGTGCAACTAGTATGTTCAAGCAATAGTATCCATTTGTAGAAGGTTGATCTCCGAGGGATAAAATTTCATCATGCTCAAGTTAAGTGAGCACAATCTTAGCAGTAGCAATAACAGTAGTGAAGAGCAAGCTCAAATGCATCACTAATGGTTGGTACTTGCATTCAATGAAAATACAATGAGAGACTTTAATTGGTATCATTTTATTTTTAATTGGTAAAAAAGATGCATTGGTAGAGAAATTATTCAACCAAAAACCATAAGAGGACCAAAACTGGATGAAATTTCACAGGAGAGGAAATATATGTTCAGAGGGAGCATACCATAAATTTCTAGTTCCTAGAGAAGCAATAGCTACATGAAGACATAAGGACATGCTTTAATAATAATTAATTCTTTCACGTCCCTATATATGATGGTTGTAGCTGAGTTTGGATGGCATACTTCCATTTACCCATCAAGAAGATATCAACCCTTGAATAAGTTTGTAAAAAATAATGCACATCAGTAGCTAGACCCTTAATCATTGATTATCAGAGGGAGAAGGAGCATCTTGTAGCCATTTTCCATTGATGTCAAAGGGGGAGAGTAATATGTGGTGGCTCATGCAAATAGATAAAGTAATTTTTGGCACATTTAAGGATAAGTGTTGAAGTATCATGATGATTTTCCATCAATGTGAAGAAGTGATGAGGTGTTTCCATTAATGCCAAAGGGGGTGAGTGCTGGAAATTTGGCATTGTCTAGATGTGTTGTCATTGATGTCCACTAGGCTAGTTGTGATGGAAACTAGGGATATCATTGATGAGCATGGTGTGGCAAGGTCAGGGGTAGTCCCATGATTGCTATAGTCTATTATAGATAATAATCATAGTAGCAGGAGTAGTGGAGAATCAATAATATGATGACTATGATGGTTATTGAGTCCCATGCTTTGAATACATTTCCACCTCTAGAGTTTAGCTCAAATGCTTATGGAAATTTACATAGTTGGATTTCTCTTAGAAAGAGCTTTCCAATGGTATATTTAAGTCTGCAAATCACCTCCTTGATCACAACTTAGTGTCAATGAAAGTTTAGGTTGTCCAAATTCAAAGGTGCAATGTTAAAAGGGTTGGAGGACCCCTTGGATTGCGTCGGTCTATCAGGAAAAAAGAGTTGGTAGAGCCTTTTTAGCAGAGAGAGACTAAGAAATGGACTAGGAAGACGCGTCAAACATAACAGTGATATAGAGCCCTTTGGTTGGCTGGTGGAAGGTCCCACTTGACAACTAATCTGACGGACTCTTCCCTAGAAGTTTTAAAGGGCACACATTATTGAAGGCCTGGGATGGTAAGTGTCAGGCTTGTGTGGATATTCTGCATAGTATTAGAGAAAAAGTAGATGATTAGTCAACTGATTCTCCCCTCATGACACCTAATCACGACGGAGGTAGCCCAGAGACAATCCCCTGGAGAATTCTTAAGAATCACGAATGGTTTAAGTGGGAAAACATGGAGCAACAAGGCAATGGGGAGGTGACTGCATCCGGGTGAAATTATAAAGTATCCTTTAAGAGTTGAGCAAGATGACGTTTGACAGGTGGATGTGACCCTAACATAGCATAGCAAAAGAAACCATTGGCAAATATTTGAGTGGGAGTCCCCCACACTAATAGATTAGCCCGTTGAGGCTAGCCTGGAAAGGTGACCTCGAAAGGATATAGAGGAAGCATGCAGAGGGGAGTCAGACCAGAGAAATTTGAGTAGAATGAATGAAATGAGCTGGGAGATTTTAATTTTTGTTATAAAGGAAATTAGTGAAAAAACAGGCTCTGGGACCCTTCTCTCTCATCTTTGATAGCGAGACACATGCAATATTTGATTGGCCTAGATGATGGAAGACGTTGACATCAACACAACCAATGGGTGCGTGACATGTGGCAGGAAGATTTGGTGTTTTTGGGCACTCAATTAGTGATTTTAATTGGAGAATTGGTGTTTGTTGTGCTAAATTTCAATTCAGAAATAAACAAAGTGCTTGAGGATTATGAGGGTAATTTCAAGTTAAACATGAATTTTTAAACACAACAACATCATCATCTAACAAAAACAACAACAACATCTAACAAACATGAACATCACCATCAACTGTAATATTCCAAAAAATTTGCCTTCATCTAAATGGAATATTATAGTTTGTTTTATCACTAGGTAGGTGAATAAGTGGGTGGGGAGGCCCATAAAACCCATTTAGAAGGGATAATAACATTCATAATGTGAAAGGAGGAAGAATAATCTACTGGATTAAGCACCTTTGCGTGTGAACAGGGATTGGATCATGTTGATTCAATCAACTTTTACCAAATCAACAACGTTGTCATGGAGGAGTGGTCTTTATGATGAGACAACGCATTTTTAGTGGAGGACAACTTGCATGAGCTTGGTGACAAGTATGGATGGACCGAATGTGAGTAGGCTCACATGCTGTATATGGAGGGGATGGAAACCATTGTTATTCATGTTTTAGATTATCATTTGATATTGGTCTGTTTAGACGTTTTCTTCCTCTTGCTGTTTAGCAGGGTTGCTGTGATGTTTAACACAAGGGTGTTCCTGATCGGGAATCCCTACCTCATACTTAGGGAAGGAGAGGATATTTGGGCTGAATTTCCTCATTCTAGTATTCTAGCCAAGCTACCTCCTTCAGCTACAACGCATTTTCTGTTTAGAACTGGGTTGTGTTGCAGGGAGCAACAAAGGAGGATCACATAGAGCTATTTCTGGGCTTGTTTTTCAGTGGAGAGGTAGCCTATCCATTGGAGGATCAACAAGGAGGGATCCTGGGAATATTTAAAATCTTTGGAATCAGGCCAACCATCTACCATCCCTCACAGCACAGGCACAATTCTAAGCTGTGTTATTTCTGGAGGAAATTTCTGGGAGGGTTCATTGAGCTCATCAGGAGGGTCTATTGCTGATTAGAGGGATCAACCTTCTATTTAGAAATACCATTGGAGGAGGACATCACCATTTCAGATTTTTCATATCCTCATTCCATATATGATCCATTTTGTATTTGCATGTTAACCCCAGGGTTATTTTTCACATTGTATATTTCTTGGTATTTCTAGCAATCTTTTCCGGGTTGGCTAGAAATCATGTATTAGAGCCCATATCTTATTTCTTGGGAATTTCTTTTGTTTCTATCAGCCATATTCCATTTGTGTATGTTTATAGCAGCAGCTACACTGATATAGACAACGTTTTCACTACTCTCCAACATTCTATATAGTTGCAACAACTCATGCGCTGATTTTTCTAATCATTGGAGGCTTGTTCTTATTGCTTGAGTGGCTTGTCCCTCATGATATTTTTGTATATTGTTGCTGATATCTTAATAAAATGATGGTTGTATATTGATCCATATTATGTCATGATCAAAATTGCTGTGTTTTACATTATTATGTCTTGTATTGCTGTTATTTCCAATTTGGAATATTACAGTGGTATCAGAGCAACCATTGTTATTCATGTTTTAGATTATCATTTGATATTGGTATGTTTAGACTTTTTCTTCCTCTTGTTGTTTAGCAGGGTTGTTGTGATGTTTAGCACAAGGGTGTTCCTGTTCGGGAATCCCTACCTCATCCTCAGGGAAGGAGAGGTTATTTGGGTTGCATTTCCTCATTCTGACATTCTGGCCAAGCTACCTCCTTCAGCTACAACGTAGTTTTTGTTTAGAGCTAGGTTGTGTTGCAGGGTGCAGCAAAGGAGGGTCACATAGAGCTATTTATCGACTTGTTTTTTAGTGGAGAGGTAGCCTATCTTTTGGAGGATCAGCAAGGAGGGATCCTGGGCATATTTTCACATATTTGGCATCAGGCCAACCATCTACCATCCCTCAAAAAGCAGTCACAATTCTAAACTACATTATTTTTGGAGGCAATTGTTGGGAGGGTTCATTGAGCTCATCAGGAGGGTCTATTTATGAGTAGAGGGATCAACCTTATATTTAGAAATACCATTGGAGGAGGAAATCACCATTTTAGATCTGTCATAGCCTCATTCCATATCTGATCCTGTTTGCAGTGGCATATTAACCCCAGGGTTATTTGTCACATTGTATATTTCTTAGTATTTCTAGCAATCTTTTCCGAGTTGGCTAGAAATCATGTATTAGAGCCCACATCTTCTTTCTTGGGCATTTTTTTTTCTTTTATATCAGCCATATTCCATTTGTGTATGTTTATAGCAGTAGCTACACTGATCTCAATAGCGCTGTCATTGCTCTCCGACATTCTATACAGTTGCAGCAACTCATGTGATGATTGTTCTGATCATTGGAGGCTTGTTCTTATTGCTTGAGTGGATTCTACCTCATGATATTTTTGTATATTGTTGCTGATATATTAATAAATCATGGCTGTATATTGATCCCTCTTATGTCATGATCATAATTTCTATGTTTTACATTATTATGTCTTGTATTGCTGCTATTTCTAATTTGGAATATTACAGTGGTATCATAGCATAATATTGGCTCAACCTGTGCATTCAATACATTGTGCCATTAGAAGGAGAAAATTATTCTCACAAAAAATAGAAGTTTTACAGAAGAAAAAAAGGCATGACTCCATTATTTGGAGAAATTAAGGAAGAGAGGATCTCCCAACTTCTTTTCCAAACTATGAAAAATATCAAGGAAGATCTCAAGGGAATGAAAGGGGAGAAGTGTAGAAAAAATTCAAGAGGGTTTGAAAGTGAAGAAAGCCCTAGGTATTCACATGATGGGTGTGAAAATTCAGCCACACATGCATATCCACAGTGCAATTTATTTCCCACATTCACTACAAGAAGGATGGAGGAAGAAGATGAACCAAGGGAGGAGACCTTGAGTGACTATCTTCAGGAGTATGAGTCTCAATCATGGAGATTCAAAAAGCACTTGGAATTCCAAGGGTTTTTCTAACTCAAGGAAGACAGTAGATCCAACAACCATAATAGAAGCAAGAGAGGTAGAATCTTTCTATCTAACTTTGATGGATCAGCAAAGTGCATAACCAAAGCTTGGGTGGAGGAGCTACATTCCTATTTTCAGCTACACCAAGTTTCAGAAAATGAGGCCATTAGAGTACCAGCCTGCACCTCAAAGGTATGGCCCATGATTGGTGGTTTTGTAGTTCTAATTCATTTTATCATGCAAATGTAAACACTTATGCAGTGGTCACTAAGAAATTAGTGAGAAGATTTTATATTAAACATTGTGAAACATCATTTGTTGAACCCAAAAACTCAAAACCTTTGCATGAGTTGGAGATAAATATTTTTCCAACTCCACTCCATATTTCTATTGAAGGGGATAAAAACATGCATGATGCCTTGCCAAGGGAAAGATCCCCACTTCTTGAAGAGCCCTCTTCTATAGATGAAGGCATGGATGTTCCTCCTTCAAGAGAAGACCAAGATCAAGGGTCTCTCATTGATGATGAGGCATTCTCAAATTTTGATGAAGAGGATGAGCAGAAAAGAGCTAACAATACTGTACCATTGGGAGAAGATCCATCACCACATGGAGGTGGAAAGGGAGCCATTTATTCCATTAGAGGAGTCCTTGTGTCCTTGCAAGGAATTCCATATTATTTAACATGTGGGAACCAACACAAAATTCCGGAGCAGCATGTATCAGTTATTGTGGATTGTGAATCTTGGGAGATGGAAGGAGAAGAAAGGAAGGATCATCATCAACGGATGATGAGAACTCACCCTTATCTATTTTAGGAGGTTTCTATAGAGAAGAAGGAGAATGTATCACATAGTGAAGGGAGGGAAAAATCAGTCCACTCATACATATAATTCACTTCAGATTTTGATGTCTCACTACATGGGGGCATTCCACCTAGGAGGCCACCAGATCTAAAGTTGGTGGGAGAAATATTACCATTTGGTTCACCACTCTTAGATCCCAGAGAGGTGGATACTTTGGAGGGGTCTAGTACAGCGAAGAGAGTCTGGGGTAGACTCAAGGAGGAGGGAGACATTCTCCCATTTTCAGCATTACCCACTCTCACTACATATACTACGCTGACAGAAGTTGTTGAAGTGATGGAGGATGGAACCTTCATAGTGCAAGAAAGCTGCTCCATGGATTTGGAGAAACAGAGGGTACTTCCTTTGAGGAAGGAATCCTCCATACATTGGAGTAGATGGAGGCCACTCATGCTTACATTGGCCAAGATCAGGAGGTTATTTTTGAATGGTAACTTCTCATGGGAGGCCAACTTCCAAAGGTCACCACTTCTATTTGAGCATGAGAAGCTGCATGTTGGGCATGGTAGCACTTTGGAGGATGACTTTGGCATGAGGGATTTCAAAGGAGAAGACAACAACATGCATGGAGCTTCACATTTCAAATCTTCAACACTATCTCTTAGGAGGATTGATCCATATTGGAGGTCTCAACTATTGGTAGAATACTCCAAGGGTCTTGGTGCTTGCATGATTCTTGATGATCCAGAAGGAGATGATAGATACATGGTGGATGATGAGGTCATCTATTTTTATGGTAGAGTCTTCTTGACTAGAGCTTCTGAGCTCAAGGAGAAGCTTCTACATGCAGCACTTTGATGCATATCATTCCTTGATGGAGGAGTTCACTTGGGAGGGAATTTAGTAGGATGTATATCAGCACGAGGAGAGATGCATAGGATGGATGGTGATGGAGAGGTTTTCACAACCACTTCCCTACTCATTGAGAGTGAGCGATAATTTTCAGTTGAGCCATTTCAACTCAAGGACCAAAGTACATGGTAGAGAAGGTAAAATTTTGCATTATGATTTGTAATTATTTGTTTTAGATGAGAAGCATGTTGTACCAAGAAGTATTATCCCTTCTTGCACATTATATGATGATTTACTTGAGGCCAATTGCAGCATTGAGGTTGGCTACTCTATTGGTGGTTTGTGGGGGAAGCCACATGATTCTCAGTGTGCACCATTAGCACCACATTTTACTTTCATGATCCTGTCTTGAATGATGATCGCGGCTGAAAACAAGTGGCTGAAAAGACACTTGTTATTTTTTTTTTTGAGGTAGGCAAGGGATGCACTGCGCTGGTTCCATATGTGGAACTATGATCCACCTCCCGGTTGTCATATGTTAACTTGTTTTTATTGGTTTTTTCTTCCATATGTTGGAGATGTTATTATGTTTATAGGAAAATTTGTTGGGAGAGTGTCACAAGAGTTGAGGGTGCCCATTGGGAGTATGATTCTCCATAATATACATGTTGCATGCTTCAGGAGAAACCATGGGAAAACCATGATTTCCATACTACATCTCTTTTCATGATGTGGGAGGAGCCAGTTGGAGAACTTGAGTTCTTGGAGGAGGCACTTCATGGCTGATTTGTTTGGTGGGGTAACTTGGGCCATTCTTGGAGGCCATGTAATTTCATCCCAAGATCAGCAAAAAACCCATACTTACCATATATGGAGAGAGAAACAACTTGGTTGGAAAAATATAATCTCTCCATGTAGCCCCAATACATTGCATAAACCAGGGGCTGGGGATTTATTTGATGAGCTACCTAGAATGGCTCATTTCATTTGGATGATAGCATGGGTAAGGGAGACTCTCATTGGGGATGAGATTCCATATGTTTATCATCACTCCTACCTTGAAGAGGCCATTGGACAACAAGAGGGTTTCCACTTACACCATCCACTTTATCATGATGTACGCCATTTGGTTTTGCATACTTGGGAGGAACCATTGGAGGGCAGATTTATTGTAGATTATGTTGAGATGTGGTGGGAACTATTGATGAGGAGGCCACAAGAAGAGGAAGGGAGGAATTTTCCTCCACCTTTATAGTTACCTGAGGACAAGCAACATTTTGTAGGGGAGGACTGTAATATTCCAAAAATTTAGCCTTCATCTAAATGGAATATTATAGTGTGTTTTATCACTAGGTAGGTGAATAAGTGGGTGGGGAGGCCCATAAAACCCATTTAGAAGGGATAATAGCACTCCTAATGTGAAAGGAGGAAGCATAAGCAGCTATATTAAGCACCTTTGGGTGTGAACAGGGTTGGATCATGTTGATTCATTCAACTTTGACCAAATCAACAACTTTGTCATGGAGGAGTGGTCTTTGTGATGAGACAATGCAGTTTTAGTGGAGGAAAACTTGCATGAGCTTGGTGGAAAGTATGGGTGGGACCCAATGTGAGTAGGCTCACATGATATATATGGAGGGGATGGAAACCATTGTTATTCATGTTTTAGATTATCATTTGATATTGGTCTGTTTAGACTTTTGCTTCCTCTTGCTGTTTAGCAGGGTTGTTGTGTTGTTCAGCACAAGGGTGTTCCTGATCAGAAATCCCTACCCCATCCTCAAGGAAGGAGAGGTTCTTTGGGCTGCATTTCATCATTATAGCATTCTAGCCAATCTACCTCCTTCAACTACAATGCAATTTATGTTTAGAGTTGGGTTGTGTTGCAGGGTGCAGCAAAGGAGGATCACATAGAGCTATTTCCGGGCTTGTTTTTAAGTGGAGAGGTAGTATATCCATTGGAGGATCAACAAGGAGGGATCCTGGGCATATTTTCACATATTTTGCATCAGGCCAACCATATACCATCCCTCACAACATAGCCACAATTCTAAACTGCGTTATTTTTGGAGGCAATTGCTGGAAGGGTTCATTGAGCTCATCAGGAGGGTCTATTTCTGAGTAGAGGGATCAACCTTCTATTTAGAAATACCATTAGAGGAGGACATCACCATTTCAGATATTTCATAGCCTCATTCCATATCCGATCTAGTTTCAGTGGCATATTAACCCAGGGTTATTTGTCACATTGTATATTTCTTGGTATTTCTAGCAATATTTTCCGGGTTGGCTAGAAATCATGTATTAAAGCCCACATCTTCTTTCTTGGGAATTTATTTTGTTTCTATCAGCCATATTCCATTTGTGTATGTTTATAGTAGCAGCTACACTAATATAGACAATGCTGCCACTGCTCTCCGACATTCTATACAGTTGCAACAACTCATGTGCTGATTGTTCTGATCTTTAGAGGCTTTTTCTTATTGCTTGAGTGGCTTGTCCCTCATGATATTTTTGTATATTGTCATTGATATCTTAATAAAATTATGGTTGTATATTGATCCCTCTTATGTCATGATAATAATTGTTGTGTTTTACATTATTATGTCTTGTATTGCTGTTATTTCCAATTTGGAATATTACATAAATAGTAACACAATAAAAAATAATGAAGGATTTCACCCCATGTGGGCTACGTTTCCTTGGTCCATCTTCCAATAGCTTTTCCCTCTTCTATTATGTTCAAAAGTGTGATTAAATATGTTTAAAATGCTAAAAAAACTCTAAAACCTATTCCAATAGCTCTAGAATGCCAAAACATTCCTGTGTAGTCTCTTCTTGCATCGAATTTGCTCAAAAACTAAGTAAGTTATGACTTCCCCAAGTTTTGGAACTAACTGCAAGACAAACTCCACCAAATCCCACACCATCCTACAATTTCGCCCCAAAATCCGCTAACAGAGTGCCAGATTGCTCAATTTTTGGGCGAAATTGTCAGTGTTGATCAATGGTTGTCATTGATGTCAACCCAAGCAGTACCAGGGGCTACCCAAATATTGCATGGGAATTTTGACATGACAACTTACTCTGTTCCGGGTCAAGGATATTTTGGATGGTTTCTACTTGTCGAAATGTTTCCGTTGATATATGGCACACCACGTAATTATTCACGGTTTGAGAGATATTCATGTTTGAAGTTAGTAACCCCAGTTAGTGGGCTAAAACCCCATGGGGTTGTGGCATGAAACTAATAATTGGTTGTGGTCATTGAATAGTCAATAATTAAAACAGGTAAGTATTTCGCTACTTAAAAAATTTCATCATGGAATTTTTCGTTATAATGTTTTTTTCTGCAAATCTTCAGATGCTGAAAAAAATACAAGTGAGCCAAAATCCTAATGAAGTGTGTGTACGAATTTTAGATATTGGTTCGCTATATTTTCGGAAGTATGATCTGAGGAAGTTAGGGTTTTTGCAGGCTCTCGAATTTCATGTCAAACATGCGACCTTGCGAAAATCGTCATAACTTTCTCTCTGAGAATTGGATTCAAATTTCGTAAAAAGTGACAGAAAGAGGATGGGTTGTAGCTTGTTGGATATCATTTTTAGGACCAAAGGTTGAAAAAATGACACGTGAAAATTCGTAAAAGTTCACTCTACTGAACCAGTTTGTAATCAGGTCATCGTAGGAGATTGGGCATAACTATTTCTTGAAAAATCCAATATTGATCAAACCTACGGGGTTGGAAAGAGGACTCAGAGGGCTACCATGGGACAAAATTTCAGATCTTGGAGATTTGAAATTACATGTATATAGAAGATTCAATATCGAGCTTCTATAAGGAAAAAAAAATGCATTCAAGGATCACTGCAGTAAGGACAACACATCAACATTCAAGGGTAAGTCTGCTACAACAAGGTATGTATGATGAGTGTTTGAATTTTAATTTGAATATCATCTTTGACATGTGCTTTTGCAGGACAATGTAAGTATTTTGTATGTATGTTTTATTGGGTTTTGTTCATAAATTGAATGTAATTAAATTTAAATTTTGAATATTTCCCTGACATATGGTTTGTAGGATAGTGTAAGTATTTTGTTTGTATATTGGTTTGGGTCTTGTTCATTAATGCATGTGTAGGAAGGAGTACATAATAGGAGAACTCAGACACATACTAGAATGACAATGCAATGCCAACCTACCATTACTTGAACCAAGCACAACAATACCTTAGCAATTGCTAGTGTTCAAAGAAGCAATGTCAACTCAAGTATGAGGTCGTGTCAAAAGTCAGTATTGTAAAAATTATCATTTTAAAATTGTAAAAGAGTCAATCTTCCTAGAGTTGGAGAGGCATTGTTAGGATGTATAAGTGTCATTGTGGATAATGTTATGGTTGGGTTGCAGGTCATACTGTGATTGGGTAATTGGTCTAGTCAAGAAAATCATTGTGAATCATATTGTATCGGGGATCATTGTCCCTAGTACGAGATTCCACACTCTTGTCTTATTCCTGATCATTATAGGGTGGCAGGGAGGTGCTAGGTTGGTGCAGAAAGTCATCTACAGGTTGGAGCCTATGAACACTTCAAGGTGGTAGGTCGATCTAGGATGTCGGGGCATCCATTCAGTTGACTACTGAAGAAACCAAGGCGTTGGGGTGTCCTTCCAGTGGGAGTTGGAGAAGGATGCTTTTCTAGAATTATAGGAAGTTGTAGCTTTCAATTCAGTTGGGGCTGAAAATTAAAAAAATTATTAGAAAAGGGTTCAGTGGGTTTTGACCCGGAGGGGGTTTTCCACCTAAAATTCATGTGCCTATTATGTTCTATTTTTTACTGTTCTTACTAGATAAACATGAATATTAATTGAATATTAACTAATGCTTTGAAAAGATTTAAAAGTGATAATTGATAAGAAATATTGATTCACCCCCCTCTTAGTATTTCCAACAGTCAGCTCGTTAATTTGTCCTCTAAGGCCTTAATGTCGAAATCGAAACCATAACGAATATGGTTAAATAATGTTTTTTTTACAATAAAAAAATCCACGTGGTTTACTCCTAACCGTCAGCATTAATATTCAAGGTGGACACATGGAAATCGATGGGTCTAATGTAACAGTTATAGTTAGTGGGGGGGGGGGGGGGCATGAGGCTAGCCTCCTGCCCATGGTCCCACCCCTAGGTGGTGACCAGGGCTGGGGCTAGACCCCGACCCCCAACCCCATTGGGCATACCATGTTGAAACAAAACTATATGGAAACCATGATATGTAAGGAATCATTATGATGGCGTGGTAGTAATACTTTGTGCTGGATGCTTGGAGGTCACGGTTTTTACCCCCGCCTGCTCCGCTCAGACCTTGACCCAATTTTGGTGGCTATTGGGTTGCCATGTGGCGGCCCCTAGCTAGGCCACGTGGCAACCTGTGATTGGCCTCCATAAAACCAATCAAAATGTTCCATTTCAAACCAACCAAGCAGTGCCACTTGGAAAAATCTCATTCATCAAAGGAAATCCATTGACCAAGTCAACCTGCCACATGGGCATGTCGAGTCAGTAGTATGGACTGCTGACTGGCTTGTCCCTGTACTTTTTTTGCAAAAAAAAATTATGTTTTAAAAAATGGACAGAACATGTTTCTGGGAGCATACAGTGTCAATTTTCCGTGAAACAAGTTGCAACATATTCAGAACGATGATATCTACGCAGTCATCATAGGTTCCATACCATCTGAATTTTTTAGCATAATTTTGAGCACCTAGTCACTCCTCCCCATTCGAAGCTTTTGGACCCCAAAAGATCACTTTCAGTTTTTCAGCAGATGAGGATACAATTCCATCACCTTTCCAATCTCGATCCATTTGGCCTTGCTTGGATTTGTTCCTTTGAGACCCACATGAAGGTAGTCTACACTCCCTTGTTTGATGTCCTTTTTCTTCTTTCAAGAATGGTTTCTTGTTGAATCTCATCCAGGTATTCTAGATAAAAATCCTCAATGGAAGGAATCTGAACATTTTCTCCTTGATCTTCAATCAATTGAGGCTCATACAATCTTAATTTCTCAACATTAACAACAGAGTAAATTTTCATGTATGAAGGCAAATATAACTTGCAGGCATTTTCACCAATCTTTTCTAAAATTCTGAAAGGACCATAATAGATTGGTTTCAATTTTTTACCTTCCCCTTAAAGCCTCTCTTTGCTAATGTGAAGCCAAACTTTGTCACCAAATTGGACCTTGTGATCTACATGATGCTTGTCGTGCTTTTCTTTGTACTTGCCTTGGCTCTTTTCAAGCTGATCTTGAACTCTTTGATGTATCAATTGGATTTTTTCTATGAAATTCTTGGATTTGTCTATGTTTCTATGGCCATCAATAACAACATCCTTCCCAAAAATGAAATCCAATGGCGATCTAGGAAAGTATCCAAGACATGCCTCAAATGGCGATGTTTGTCTAGAGGAGTGTTTTGCATGGTTTTAAGCATGCTGAATGTAGTGCAAGTTTTCATACCACAAGTTAGGATTCTTGTTGCAGTATCCTCAAAGAAGATGTGTGACTATTTGATTCACCACTTCAGTTTTGCCATCTGTTTGTGGATGAAAGGTTGTACTCTTTTTCAACTTGGTATCCATCAAGTCCAACAAACTTGACCAAAACTTCTTAACAAATCGAGAATCTCAGCCACTAAGAATGGATGTGGGTAATCCAAAATGAACCTAAACATGCTGAAAGAATAAGTGAGCTATTTGTTCAAATGTGATTTTATTTTTACATGGAATTAATATAAACATCTTGCTGAACCTATCCAAAAATAGATACAAATAATCATGACCTATTTTTGACAATGGAATACCTCCTACAAAATCCATTGAAACACTCTCCCAAGGACGTGAAGGTATGAGAAGTGGTGTGTACAATCCTAATTTCCTATTGCTAGGCTTACTGACTACACACAATGAACAACCTTCAATGAAATGTGGCACATTTTCAAGCATATGAGGCCAATAACAATAACTCTGAAGTTGTGACATTGTTTTTCTTACACTGAAATGTCCAAAAATAATAGAAGTGTGTGCTTCCCTTATGAAATTAACTCTCTCCCTCTGTGGAATACAAACTTTGCCTAAATGATACAACAAGTTATTATATACATGGTAATCCAATTCCTCTAATTGATTGTCTTGACTCAAGTGTGCATAAAAATCTTGAAAGTGATTATCAAATGCATATTTCTCATCATAAATTTCATGCAAAACAGAGTTATGCTTGAGTAAACTAGTTGCACTAACAATAGGCCTAGAAAGCATATCACCAACCTTGTCGTATATACCTTTCTTATACTTGATGACAAGTGGAATTGTTGTAGGAAACCCATCCAGGTAACCATAGACCAACTTTTGACTTAGTATCTAGCCCTGCCAAGTCAGAGAGGGCTCTCTCAAAATCAATCCCACAGCCAGTGGAAGTGACTGGAGAGTATTAGGGGTTTAGGCTAGTTATTAGCTCAACAAGTTTTTTGATTTAGGTTTTGCTGGATAAGAAGCACTAGATTAGGAGTTAGGCCAAGTATTCCAAAGGATCATATGCAATCATAGAATGAGGCAATATAGATGTAACTAGTGACAAAAATTTATTTTTTCATTGTAGTGTGGTGAGGAGGAAATCATGTAGAAGGAGTAAAATGAGACTACATGTATGAATTCATTTATTTAGAATATAAAACACTTATATGAAAATATCAGATAAAACAGAGCATATGAGGCAATGTATCTTGTTTAAAAATTATAAGATTAACACAAGAAGAACATAGATGGATGCTAGAACAACTTAATCATTACATACATAAGGAATAATGGAGAAAAAAACTGTCACTAACCACATCACAAGAATCCCATAAAAATAGTTACAACTGTCTGTATATTATTTCTGCAAAGAGTCAAGTACACCAGTTCCAAAAAAATATGAACTTCAAGTATCCAACATTCTCTTTGACTTGATTCTGAGTACATATAGGAAACAAACAATATTCCACCTCTAAGCAGTCAAATCATGATCCTTAGCAACTAATTAATGAACCTAATGACTCATTGCCTAATCCTAGGGAAATTAAAAAAAACTTTCCCCTTTTTTAGCTAACTAATTGAGCTTATCTTTCATGGCATTAATCACACGATTATTTACAATGATAACCATTAATAAGCCTATTAATAATCAGATAACTTATGAGTTAACTATTAAATCGACCAATTTTTATCTTTGACCTCCATGTGCAGTGAAAACCCTTCAAACACAGAAACACAACAGACTTTCCCAGAAACGCAACAATTTTTTTTTAGCAGAAACACAACATATTTGGCTTGATTTTTAGATGAAGTAGAAGAGGTTATGAATTATTTTGAAGGTTGGTGAAGAAATCTTAGGATTTATACTATACTCTAGGACCTTTAAGTCATCCAAAATCATCATTTTAGCCCCATCAAAATTGATTTTAATACCAAGTGTATAAAAAGGCAACGAATTTATGAAAAGGTGGCAGAAAGGTGTGAACAAGGCATTTTTTGATCATTTTATTCAAAATTATAACTTTACAAGCATCCAAAAATGTTTTTCCGACATCTTTAACTCACTATCTATCCAAACATGCTTGAATTTTTGGATTTGGACCCTCTGAGAAAAATCACAACAACTAATTGTTGTGTTTATGTAGGATGCTTTTCCCCGTGTACACAAAAACTTCAAAATTTGAAAATTGTGTCTCTTTTTCTTTGATTTTTTATTTACTTTCATACCACTAGAGATGCATCAGCAAATAGGTCTATGATTTTCTTCATTTTGAGTTTCCTTTGGGTTCTTTTGAGTTTCTTCTTCATGTTTTTCACCCTAACCTTGCAAATCATGTTCCTAGCATAATAATGCCTTGCCATATTTCTTTGCATGGTGGTATCCATGTTTTCTTTTTACAATAGCTTCTCCAAGTGCACATTCATTCTTTCAAGCCAATACTCTCTGCTTTTCTCTATATCAGCACTTATGGATACAAATATAGTATCTTGAGCTTGAGCAACAACTATGGTGTCTTGAGCTTGAGGAGGATATGGATCTTCTAGATTTTGTTCCTTCCTAGCCATTGCTCTTGTCTCAGGTCTCCTAGGTTGTGTTTAAATGTTCTTCTCTTCCATATGATCTAAATCAATGATGGCCTTACCTTTATCCTTTTCTACCAAAACGTTTGTATTACTTGTTGATGGAGGGTCTTCTTGTGGCTTGCTCTGCTGCATTAGAGCATGTCTCAGCTGTCTATTCTCCTACTGTAAGAAATCCACCATGAAATTGTCTTTGTATAGGTCATCCTTCAACTCGCTAATCTGTGCCTTCTTGTCCTTGATGATATCTTCTACTGCCTTATCTCCATGTTGTTCTCCTACGTCAGCCATCTCACCTTCTGGAGGTACTTCTTCTCATGATGCAATGATGAATCATGTATTCTTAGAGGTGGTTCCTCTCTCATGGTTTCTAGCTTAACTGCCTCTTCACTAAAAACCTCCTTAGGTATCATTTTTGTTGGAGATCTAGTTTTAGGCCTAGACCTAGGAATCTCCTCTTTTGCTTCAGGAACAAATACCATCTTCTCACCTTTATTATCTGTTCTAGGTTGAGTTTTTGTCACTAATGGCATGCTTAATGTTTCATCTCCATGTGGTCCTAATGGTGATCAAGGAGAGATTTGACTCTTTTAATGGTTGGAGACAGGTAAGAGAGTAGTACCTCCAAACAATTTTCCCATGACATGTTGATCTATGTCAGATGGTGAAGGACTATTACCTTGACTAAAGCATGATGAAAGTGGCTTGATTGATGATATCTTCTTTTAGACTGTGCCTTATTTTTCATCTTCACAAAACTTCTAAAAAAATAGTTAGGTAGGTCTGAGGGGCTTTTTAGAAGTGAAATGAATCAATAATCTGATATGATACTGATATAGCCTACTAAACCTGTACTCACAAGTGAAATACTTCATAATAATATTCATCAAAGGGTTTTACTTGTCCAACAATTTCCTTCTAGGAAAAAATGAGAAGGAGAATCCTTGTACTATGGTTTCAAGAACATATTGTACTGTTCCAGGTCTAAATCCATTCCCTTGAACCAAATTTCACCTTGATTAGGGATAGTAGTTTATGAAGATATGATCTCTTATGATACTAGAAAAATTATCCCTGCTATATTTTCCTGATCCTTCTTGAAATTTATGGCAAATATGCTTATTAAATCATGATGATAGCCTACTTCTTTCACCTTTAGACAAAACCCTGGGAAACTTGCTTGCTCAAATGATCCTCTGATAAATTCTGATGCATTGGCCTCTTGCATATGAGTTGGCTCATATATTGAGTTCTCTCCTCCCTTATACATCCTCCTTCCATTGGCCTTCACCATATTTTTTGTTTCACTTTTGATAGGAAACCCTAGTTTCAAACAAGAGAGAGCAAGGGACTTTGAGCTGCAAAACAAAGTTAAAAATGCAGAAACTAGAGGGAAGGGAATGGAGGGGATGGGGGATAGGAAAAAAATGAAAAAAATATGGGAGTTAGGGATAGGTTTTATGGATGTAATGAAAGTGAAATTTCTCAAAATGGGTGAGAAATAAGTGGGGAAAATGGAAAACAAGTACTTGTTCGAGAAGCACAACAACAAGTTGGGTTTTATAAGGGAAATGATGAAATGAAGGAATTTTAGTGAGGGGGAGGGTGGGGAATGTTTAATGAGGATAGTGAAGGATGTATGAACCCAAAAACATGGATGTTTCTTCTCAAAAGAGGAAAAATACCATTGAAAGAGAAAACACAACAAACCCTAGGGATTGAGTTTGATCAATTTTATGAAGAAGATGGTTGCATAAAGGGTTTGGAAGTTTGGAATTACTTGTTAAAAGAAACTTTGAAGCACTGAGATGATAACCATTTCTTTCTCCCTTTTCCCTCCAAATCAAAATCGTAGCAAGACCCTCTCGAAACGTAACAAACTAGCATAAGAGCAGTGGTTGGAAAAAATTCAAAGTTTTGGTGGCTATGGAAACTCTTAAAAGTGATGGAGAGGAGCTCTTGAAACTTGTGGGAGGATGGAATGAAGTTTTAAAACACTTTGGTGCTCATTTATAACTTAAAAAAATGATTTTGGCTTGTTAGTGGAGTGACATTATAAACTTTAACCAAATTACTTTATGATGTGATTTATTCCCTAAGTGCTAACTCTCATGATATTTTACTAGTTTTGGATGATGATGACATGACTCCAAATGGAAATGACACTCTCATGATAAACCTTATGACACCATGACTCTTCCTTTTCAGATTATAAATAATGACACTTAATGAAGGAAAAATGACCTATGGTGACTAATAACTCATGAAACTGATGATTACCATGACATGAGAGTAACAATCACACTTAGAAAATGACTTGACCATTTGACAACCAAGAAAGATGTCAAATTTTATTTGAAAATATAAAAATTTGACCATAAGACTCTAACTACAGTGGAAAGAGTAGATTTTTATCACTATGACTATTGGACACTAACATTGGCTCCAACGGGGATGGAAAATCATTTAGGAGGTGTCAAGAACACCATAGACCAAGTAGCCTTATTCATTGGGAAATGGAGTCACATACACAAACTTGACACTCAAATGACTAACTAAATTAACTGAGAAAAGCAAAACTTGACTTGAATTTTCAACTTTAAAAAGAAAACAACAGCTGATCAGAGAAGCCTTATGGCCTTCTCCTCAGTTTTCAAACTTCTTTGGTAGCTCTTTTATTGTTTGTCAGCAAATAAAATATTATTTACAATGGAAGTGAAACCTTTTCTTCAAGATCAGGTAAGATAGTGTTTGAGGATCCTACCATTCACTAGTCCTCTTGGAAGTGCTTGCCCATCAATATCTTCTAATAAGTAAACATTATTCCCTCTGAATGCTAAAATACTGTAGGGTCCTTTCCATAGGTTGTGGAACTTACCATGCTTGTCTTTATCCTCACTTCAGGCATCCCATCGGAGAACAACATCTCCCATTTTGAAATTATTAGCCTTAGTTTTCTTATCATAAATATTCTTAATCGTCTCCTCGAGGTTTGAGATGCTATTGAAAAATTCTTCCCTAGACTGCTGCAAGTGTATCATTTGATTAATTCTTCATTGAATGTCATTTGGCTCACTTTCAATCTCTTGTAGGATTTTCATCACCGACACTGCAAAGAAATTTGGAAACACTATATCTACACCATAGACCAGTTGAAAGGGTGACATGCCGATAGATTTCTTTGTGCTAACTCTATCTACCCATAGAGCATTAATTAACTTTTTGTTCCAATTCCTTTTGTTCTCTTGCAACAAATTTTTGATTATTTTCACCTATGACTTGTTTGAACCCATTGCCTTGAGGGTAATATGTTGTTGAATGCCCGAGTCTTATGTGATATTTATCAAAAAAGTATATCATATTTTTGGATTTTAAAGTTGCTACATTGTCAGTAATGATTTTCTGTGGGAAACCAAAACGAGACATAATATTACTCTCCATAAATTAAATAATTATCATGTCTATAGCTTGTCTCATGGGAATGGCCTCAATCCACTTTTTCAAGTAGTCAATGGTAGTAAGTATCCACTTATCTTGAGCTGATGACATAGGATGAATCTCATCGATGAATTCAAGCCCCCACTGCTGGAAGGGTGCTTGAAATACAATTGGTTTCAAGGGAAGCATTAACATTTTTCTCTTTCCTTGGAAAAATTGGCATTCATGATAGCTCATGAATATTTTATATACATCTAAAAAAAAACTCATCCAATAGAAGCCAACCCTCAATATATTATTTACTGTAGTTTTCAAAAAAAATATGACCACCATAATCACCTTTATGGAAATCATTCATCACTTTCTTAACTTCACTTTCTACCAAAATTTTTTAAAAACCCCTCTCAGATCTTTCCAATATAAAGAATTATTAAGAATACAATACTTAAAAGCCTTCAATTTCGTATATCTACCTTTACTCTTGGGAAAACCGGTGGAGGATTCAAATGTTGCGGCACATGAACTATAATACCATGGTGATGAAATACAAATTTGAGATACCTGAAGTAATGAATTAGCCTCATACTCCTCAGAAAGTGAAACAATAAATTTGATGTCTAAAGCATGTAAGTTAGAGTCTGCCATGAGATTTTCCAAGACTTTACCTTTGATTAGTCTTGTAGGTTTCATTTCTAAATCATATTCAATAATTACAGTTATCCAATTACCATGCCGGCCTTTACGATCATTTTGTGTTAACACGTCTTTGACAACAACATTCAGAACATATGCAAGAACATGAGAATGAAGGATATAAAATTGGAAGTACTTAAAAGCTTTAACTAGCACCAATGCCTAATTTTCAATGATATATATTTCTAAGACCCATCCCTTATTGTCCTACTAAAGAAGAAAATCCACTGATATGTTTTCTGATATATTTTTTTTGCATGAGGAAAACAGATAATGTATGTTCAGAGGCAAAGGAAAAGATGATAAAATTACATGTATAATCTGGGCTAATAAGGATGGGAGCATGAGACAATGAAAACTTCACTTGATTAAATGATTTTCTTGCCTCATTGGAAAATTTCACCTCGCTGCTTTTCTTTAACATATTAGTCATTTCCCTTAAGTATTTAACAAGGTTAGGAATAAACCTTCTCAAGAAATTGATCTTACCATTGAATGGTTGAATTTCCTTCTTACTACTAGGATATTCTAGATTCTGAATTGCCTCAATCCTTGAAGGTTCTACTCAGATGCCATATTTGGATATAATATGACCAAGCGATTTTCCCTCCTCCATAGCAAACAAAATTTTCTTTGGATTCAGCAATATGCCAAAAATTTTCCATCTTTGGAAGACTATCTTTAAGTGCTGCAAGTGTTCTTCATCCGTCTTTAAAAAAAATGTTATGTCATTAAGATAAATGACCAAAAACACATCCTTCTCATTGGAAAATATGATACCCATCACCCGTTGAAAGGTTTCTCTTGCATTCTTCAACCCAAAGGGCATATTAGCATACATAAAAGTACCCCAAGGTTTCATGAAGGCTGTATTTTCTTGGTCATCTGAATGAACCAAGATATGATTGTTTTCGGAATATACATCTAATAATGAAATCTTGGAAGAACCAAGTGCCATTTGTAGGATATGATCCATCTTTTGAAGTGAATATTTTTCCTTCAATGACACTTATATTAAAATTGTGGAAATCAATACACAAGAGGATCTCACATGTCTTCTTTCTTACCGATACTAAATTTGATATCCAATTTGAGAAATTGAGAGGGACAATCTATTTAAATACTTTTCAATGGAGGGAAAAAACTTTGGATTCATCCTTCTAAGTTTCTGACGCAAAGGCTTCTGATCAAGTTTTATGGGAATGGTATGTTGGTTTATTCTCTTGTCATACACCTTTAAATCACTATATTCCCATGCAAAAAAATCAGCAAATTCAGTCACGAGTGCTGCATATTTACCTTTCATCTCTGGACTCAAAGACTTTGATATCTTAACCATTTTGGGCTTCTCAGGAGTACCAATATTAAGATCTTCTACTCCTACCTCAGTTGGTAGCATTTTTGGTTTTCGTGCAACATCATCATGATAAAAAATCTCCTCTAAGGGTACTAGACCTCTCAAAATTGATTTATGTTTCAACTGCAATACCTTCAATTCTGTTGCATGCATTTCTTGATCATCTTCATAAAATTGATCATCAATTTTTGAACTAACAAACTCTTCTTCCATTTGCAAGAAATTTTCAATTTTTTTATCATTCTAGAAGACTTTCCAATACCGAATGGAACAACAGGGAAATTCTTGACATTGATCTCATACTTCTTGTTGGGATAAACCAGAATCTTGAACATACTAGCTGAAGTGGCAAGGCATCAACAATGATATTATTTTTCCTTGGAAACAATGAAAGAATGTATTTAGTAAAGGTATTAAGAATGTATAATATTGCATTACAATATGCTCGCATTATAGGATGCTTGGCCTCGTATTCCCTTTTGATTTGCTTTATTACCAAATCAGAGTCACCATTTACAGAAATCTTCTTAGCACCTAGTTTCTGGAGTATTTTAAGACCAGATATCAAAGCCTCTTATTCTGCCTCATTGTTAGAAAAATAAAATGATAGTTTATAGGAACACATCCAGACATTAGGAGGAAGATGAGATGACTGCTTCATGGGACCATTAATCCAAATTCCAATTCTAGCTCCTTCCTTATCTAAGGCTCCGTCAAAATCCATGGTCCATAGGCCATTTTCTTTATTCGGAAGCTCAATTTTGGATGAATGGTCTTGATTAACTGTTTGAGAATGATCTTCTATCCCAATAGGCTCTGTCTCATTTACTGTTTCAACTGTCTTTTTGACTGATGCACTTGGCTGCAAGCTGCTTGGTTCCTATTCTCGTTTTTCTCCACTTGAAATTTCTTGAACACAATATGAAATATCTGAAATTTCTGTTTTTTCTTCCATCAAATCCTCTAACAATGCTAAAAAATCATCATTGTACAAAACAAATGACTCTAAATTTGTATGAAAAACATGAATTGGGTGATTATTGGGTTTTTCCTTGCTACTGATCATGTACTTCATGTTGTTCTCCCTGTATAATTTTACGTGTTGTCCAAAAATTGGTATATTAGCATAGGAAAAGTATAACTGCAAAGTGCCTTAATTTTGGCTCCCCATGATCGAGAGAGAAGCATTCCATATCTTGGAGGAATGTCAGCTAAAAAAATGTCCATAAGAACATTCTTAGCTGGAATTTGATCTAAGGACACCACTAAATGTTTTATGAGACCGAGACACTTAACCCTTCCCGAGTCAAAAGAGTAAAGGTCATGGTATGGACTGATAATATCCAATCCTATTTTATCCATGATGGCTTTAGGCATGATATTATGGGAGGCCCTGCAGTCTAGCATAACATTATGGAAGATGAAGTCGTGAATTTTGAGACTGAGGTAAAAAGGTGGAACTTCACTATCTTCTAAGTTACCATCTACAACAGGGCCAAAGAAAATATCGAGGTGGTCATCACTAACATTTACCATATCAGACATTTGGTCAACCTTAAGCATCTTGGCTACCTGGAACTTGTATTGATCATTCTTAATTCATTCATTCAATGGAATTGAGACTTTAAGCTTTGAAATTTCATTCTTAAGATTAAATAGAGTAGAATGCTTTTATACCTTCTACCTCTTTAGATGACATGTCCTTCTTTTAAAGTTGATCTCTAATTGGGATATCCTTTCTTTGTCCTCCTACTTGAATTTATTTGTCTTTCTTTGGATTTCTAGTGGAAGCTTTATTACGTTTTCCCTAATTTGTAACAACGGATCCTTTTTCCTTATTCCGATTTGTAGTTATGGGCACATTCCTATTTCTCGGACCATATGCCTTTGCACTTGGCTAAGGGAACATACCATCACTAGAAAGAACATATTTCTGATCATCAGGTATATAAGTTTCTTTAGAAAATTCATCCTCCTTAGTCAAGAAAATGGGTTGTTGATTTTACTCAAAAAAGTGATTTTCTTCTGAGATTTCTTCTTCTTCATCAGGGCCCTCTGTATAATTTTGTTGAAAAGGAGTGTAGATCTATTGTTGACATTGTTGATCTTGACCCCTTTGTTCCCTTTCTTTAATCCTTTATTTAGGTTGCTATTTATGACCTCTGAAGTTGGGATTTCTGATTTGAGGTTCTTCTTGTCTATCTGTGATGGTCATCTTGTCCATCATCTTGTCCATTGTCTTAATCAAATTATCAATTTTACCCTCAGATGAAGTGGATGGCTCCTCCTTTAAGGTAACCTTCTTTTCTAATTTCATCTTTGACTTTTTGATAAGTAGATTTTCCTCAACACTTACTGCATACCTTTGCATGTATTCAAGGGTAGTAGAATTTCTATCTCTTAATTGGTAGGCCATATCCAGATCAAAAGCATCTAGATAATGAATAAGTGCTAGGATAGGAGGAGGCTTAAAATTTTGCATACATTCATTACTATTTCTCTTCAAAGCATTGTTCTCGGCCAGAATGTGGGTAGGGTTATTTTTCTCTTCCCACTTTTTCTATGAATAGGTCTATTAAATGTTGTGGATTGGCTATAGAATCAGTGGTTAAGGAACGAAACCATTTCTTGAATTCCCTCGAAAAACTCTCTGCTATTATGTGCATTTTGGCATCATCATTATCAATTTCCTCGAGATCAATAAAGTCAATCACTTTAACTATATGTTGTTGAGCAGTGACCCCTGTTGTCCCATCAAACAAAGGCAATATTTCACCATAATTTTGAGGCAAAGAATTAATTTGTGTTGGTAAAATAAAAGGAGAAAATATTGCCATGACTACTGCAGAAGGTTGTATGGAAGTCACAACAGGAGGTGTTGATAGTGGGAGATGACTGTAGAGGAAGTTATGGATTGGCAGTGGAGGATGATGGAGCAGTTGTATGAGGAGGTATAACAATAGATGTAGTAGCAAATAAAGTCTCTTGTTGGTAATGGGTATAGGAATTTTCAGAGGTTATTTGGAACTGATCAACCAAGCTCTGAAGTTTATACAAATCTGACCAGACATTACTATCACCCTCAAAATATGAAAACTCAGAAAATGGAAAATATGTTTCAACCTTAATGGGATAAAAATATGCTTTTGAGAGGAAATATTATGACTTAGAATTTAATAAAGATGACTCAAACTTGAGGTCAAAATATAGATCTTCAGGAGCAACCAACCTTACAGGCAAAGATGTGGATCTTACAAGTGGAGGTGTACCTTTTTTAGCCTCTTGATATTGTGACCTTTGCTTTCTCAAAAGACTCTTAGGGTCATTAAATACCGGTGAAATATTGGGCTCAAGATTGGACCTTGTATGCCTTTTAGGAGCCAGTGTTCTTATGAATCTGGACTTTGGCTCGAAATGACTAAATCAACCTTCTTTGAGTGGCTAGCACCTGTCAGCCGCATGTCTAGACTTCAACTAACTCTAAGAAATATTCCTAGGGAATATTTGACACTCATTCTCAGGTAGCGACACCAAAATGTTAGGGCTCCTTAGTTTCCCAAGGATGAGAAAGGAAACCAAAGAGGTAACCACAAGCCAACTTTTGACTTGGTATCTAGCCCTACCAAATCATAGATGGCTCTCTCAAAATAAATCTCACAACCAATGGAAGTGACTAGAGATTATTAGGGTTTTAGGCTAGTTATTAGCTCTTTAGGTTTTTTTATTTAGGTTATGTTGGATAAGAAGCACCAAATTAGAAACTAGGCCAAGTATTCTAAAGTATCAACTGTAGACATACAATGAGGAAAGATATATGTTACTAGTGACACAAATCGAATTTATCATTGTAGTGTGGTGAGGAGGTAATCATGTAGGAGTAAAATGAGCATACATGTATGAATTCATTTATTTAGAAGATAAAACACTTTATGAAAATCTCAGATAAAACAAAGCATATGAGGCAATGTATATTGTTTAAAATTTATGAGATTAACACAAGAAGAACATAGATGGATGCTAGAACAACTTAATCATTAGATGCATAAGGAAAAATGGTGAAAAAAATTATCACTAACCACATCACAAGAATCCGATAAAAATAGCTGCAACAGCCTGTATATTATTTCTGCAAAGAGTCAGTACACGAGTTCCAAAAATTATGAACTTCAAGTACCCAACCTTCTATTTGAATTGATTCTGAGTAAATATAGAAAAAAAAAAAACAAGATTCAAATTCCTAGGGGTCGAATCCTGATCCATAACAACTAATTAATGAACCTAATGACTAATTGCCTAATCCTAGGGAAGTTAGAAACAAATCCCCTTTTTTAGCTAACTAATTGAGTTTATCTTTCAAGGCATTAATCACAATATTATTTACAATAATAACCATTAATAAGCCTATTAATAATTATATAACTCATGATTTAACTATTACATCGACCAAGTTTTACCTTTGACCTCCACGTGTAGTGAAAAACCTTCAAACACAGAAACGCAACAAACTTTCCCAAAAACACAACAATTTTTTTTAGCAGAAACACATCGAGTTTGGCTTGATTTTAAGATGAATTAGAAGAGGTTGTGAATGATGTTTAAGGTTGGTGAAGATATATGAGGATGTTTGATCCAGGTGGATATCGGTGGCCACCCACCTATTCCATTTGGACCAGCACAATCAATTCTTTCAGTCTTCACTGTCAGCACAACTTACTAATTTTAATAGGTTTTCGGGTCCTACACTCCCGGAGCCATTTTGGGGACTTAATGATCCAGGTGGATATTGATGGCCACCCACCGATTCCATTTGAACCCCCACCATCAGTTCTTTTAGTTTGTAAGTATCAACACAACTTACTATTTTTAGCAGTTTTCGGGTCCTACAATTCCAAAGCCGTTTTGAGGCCCTAAACGACGTTTTTTAGGAAAACAGGTAGCAACATGGGTCATATACCAATGTTTCTCACACCAAAATTTTTAGTCCTTGGAAAATTCTTTTTAACGAGATATTGAGTACGTCAAACGAAGATCGGATGGAAAATTTACGTCCCCGGGAAGTTGAAACACCAATTTACCCAAACGGGGCCCACAGTTTTGGCGCTTCATCTACTAGGGTTAGGTTTTTGGACGTTTCAGGTTTTACATAGTTTCTCAATAATAAATAGGCCTTCGAGCCTCATTGTAACACATTTCAGGGGCTGGGAGTCGACACATCTCTTCTCAGAGATAAGCACTACTAGTGCCCTAACTCGCTTGTTCCCATCATGTCTGTATTGTAACACAGTTCAGGGGCTTGTAGCTGACACATCTCTTCTCAGGGATACACTACCAGTACCCTAGCTCGTTTATTTCCATTATTTATATAAGCATGTTTCAGTCATTTGTTTTGTAACACAGTTTAGAGGCTTGTCTCCGCCACATATATTCTCAGAGATAAGCCTACCAACACCCTCACTGTTTATTTACATTCTGTCTGTAAACAAATTTCAGTTCTGTAACACAGTTCAGAGGCATGTAGCTGCCACATCTCTTCTCAGAGATATGCTACCAATGCCCTAACTAGTTTATTTCAGTCATTTGATTATAATAAAATGAAGCATTATTTCCATTGCATCTTTGTATCTATGGCTATATGTATATTCTGTTGCGTTCCAACAAAAATCCGGATCAGTGGTATCATAGGGGTCTTCTCTTTCTCTGTTTTTCTTTTCATGTCCCCAACGCGATCAGGGTATAAGGATTTCGGGCTCGATCTGCCTCGCAAACCCCGATGACCCCCCATGGCCGAAAGAAATAAATACGAGGGAGCAGGAGATCCTATCAAAATATTGCTCAGGGAGGCCCTCGAGAAACAGAGGAATGCAATGATGGATAAATTTTCCCAAATCCTTCAACAGATGCCCACCTACGGCACATCTACATCCAGCACGTCTGCCAGCAGGTGCGCGACACCTTGGACAAATCCAATACCAATTTCAGCAAAATTTTCCCCTCATGGAGGAACTTAACGCAATGGGGACCATTGCTTCCTAAGGAGGGAGGAATGATCCAAGTGGATATCGGTGGCCACCCACCTATTCCATTTGGACCAGCACAATCAATTATTTTATTCTTCACTGTCAGCACAACTTACTATTTTTAACAGGTTTTTGGGTCCTACACTCCTGGAGCCATTTTGGGGACTTAATGATCCAGGTGGATATTGGTGGCCACCCACTGATTCCATTTGAACCCCCACCATCAGTTCTTTCAGTTTGTAATTTTCAACACAACTTACTATTTTTAGCAGTTTTCAGGTCTTGAACTTCCAGAGCCGTTTTGAGGCCCTAAATGATGTTTTTTTGGAAAATGGGGTGAAACATGGGTTGTAGACACCAAAAGTTGTATTCCTTGGACATATATTTCTAACGAGCTATTGAGCACGTCAAACGGAGATCGGATACCAAAGTTACGTCCTTGGGAAGTTGAAACACCAATTTACCCAAACGGGGCCCACAGTTTTGGCGCTTCATCTCCTAGGGTTAGGTTTTTGGATGTTTCGGGTTTTACATTGTTTCTCAACAATAAATAGGCCTTCGAGCCTCATTGTAACACAGTTAAAGGGCTAGGAGCTGACACATCCCTTCTCAGAGATAAGTGCTACCAGTGCCCTAGCTCGCTTGTTCCCATCATGTTTGTATTATAACACAGTTCAGGGGCTTGTAGCTGACACATCTCTTCTGAGGGATACGCTACCAGCGCCCTAGCTCATTTATTTCCATTATTTCTATAAGCATGTTTCAGTCATTTTTTTTGTAACACGGTTCAGAGGCCTGTAGCTGCCACAAGTCTTCTCAGAGATAAGCTTACCAGCGCCCTCACTGTTTATTTACATTCTGTCTGTAAACAAATTTCATTTTTGTAACACAGTTCAGATGCATGTAGCCGCCACATCTCTTCTCAGAGATACGCTAATAGCGCCCTAAATATTTTATTCTAGTCATTTTATTATAAAAAAATGAAGCATTATTTCCATTGCATCTTTGTATCTATGGTTATATGTGTATTATGTTGTGTTCCTGGAAAAATATGGATCAGTGGTATCAGAGGGGTCTACTCTTTCTCTTTTTTCTTTTCATGTCCCCAACATGGTCAGTGTATAAGGATTTCAGGCTTGATTTGCCTCGCAAACCCTGACGACCCCCTCATGGCCTAAGGAAAGAAAGACGAGGGAGCAGGATATCCTATCAAAATCTTGCTTGAGGAGGCCCTCGAGAAATAGAGGAACGCGATGATGGATAAATTTTCCCATATCCTTCAACGACTGCCCACCTACGGCACATCTACATCCAACACGTCTGCCAACAAGTTCGCGACATCTTGGACAAATCCAATACCAAGTTTAGCAAAATTTTCCCCTCATGGAGGAACTTAACGCAATGGGGACCATTGCTTCCTAAGGAGGGAGGAATGATCCAGGTGGATATCGGTGGCCACCCACCTATTCCATTTGGACCAGCACCATCAATTCTTGCAGATTTTCACATTCAGCACAACTTACTATTTTTAGCAGGTTTTCGGGTCCTCCACTCTCGGAGCCGTTTTGGGGGCTTAATGATCCAGGTGTATATTGGTGGCCACCCGCCTATTCCACTTGGGCCCCCACCATTGTCTCTTTCAGTTTTTCCGTTTTGGCATAACTTACTATTTTTAGCAGTTTTTCGGGTCCTGAACTTCCGCAGCCGTTTTGAGGCCCTAAACGACGTTTTTTGGGAAATAAAGGAGCAAACACAAGTCGTGGACACCAAAAATTGAAGTCCTCGGACAGATCTTTCTAACGAGCTATTTAGCACGTCAAACGGAGATCGGATGCCAAAGTTACGTCCCCGGGAAGTTGAACCACCAATTTACCCAAACGGGGCCCACAGTTTTGGCGCTTCATCTCCTACGGTTAGGGTTTTGGACGTTTCGGATTCTACATTGTTTCTCAACAATAAATAGGCCCTCAAGCCTCATTGTAATACAGTTCAGGGGGCTGGGAGCCGACACATCTCTTCTCAGAGATAAGTGCGACCAGTGCCCTAGCTCGCCACATCTCTATCATGTCTGCATTGTAACACAGTTCAGGGGCTGGTAGCCGCCACATCTCTTCTCAGGGATACGCTGCCAGTACCCTAGCTCATATATTTCCATTATTTCTATAAGCATGTTTCTACCATTTTTTGTAGCATTGGCCGTAGGCCTAGTATCCTCACATCTCTTAGAAATAAGCCTACTAGCGTCTTCAATCGTTTATTTGAATTGTGTCTATAAACAACTTTCGTTACATTGTAACATGCTTTAGAGGCATGTAGCCGCCAAATCTCTTCTCGCATACGCTAACAACGTCTTCTAACTATTTATTTCTACTATTTGATTATAATAAAATGAAGCATTATTTCCACTTCATCTTTGTATCTATGGCTATATGTGTATTATGTTGCGTTCTTGCAAAAATCTGGATCAGTGGTATCAGAGGGGTCTGCTCTTTCTCTATTTTTATTTTCATGTCCCCAATGCGGTCAGGGTATAAGGATTTTGGGCTCGATCTGCCTCGCAAACTCTGACGACCCCCCATTTCCGAAGGAAAGAAAGATGAGGGAGCAGGATATCCTATCAAAATATTGCTCGAGGAGGCCCTCGAGAAACAGAGGAACGCGATGATGGATAAATTTTCCCATATCCTTCAATGGCTGCCCACCTACGGCACATCTACAGTTAGCAGGTTTGCCAATAGGTCTAGGACATCTTGGCAAAATCCAATACCAAGTTCAACAAACTTTTCCCCTCATGGAGGAACTTAACGCAATGGGGACCATTGCTTCCTAAGGAGGGAGGAATGATCCAGGTGGATATCGGTGGCCACCCACCTATTCCATTTGGACTAGCACAATTAATTCTTTTAGTCTTCACTGTCAGCACAACTTATTATTTTTAACAGGTTTTCGGGTCCTATACTCCTGGAGCCATTTTGGGGACTTAATGATCTAGGTGGATATTGGTGGCCACCCACCAATTCCATTTGAACCCCCACCATCAGTTCTTTCAGTTTGTAGGTTTCAATACAACTTACTATTTCTAGTAGTTTTCAGGTTCTGAACTTCCAGAGATGTTTTGAGGCCCTAAACGACGTTTTTTGGAAAACGGGGAGCAACATGGGTCGTAGACACCAAAAGTTATAGTCCTTGGAAAAATATTTCTAATGAGCTATTGAGCATGTCAAACGGAGATCGGATGCCAAAGTTACATCCCCGGGAAGTTGAAACACCAATTTAACCAAACGGAGCCCACAATTTTGGCGCTTCATCTCCTAGGGTTAGGTTTTTTGACGTTTCGGGTTTTACATCATTTCTCAAAAATAAATAGGCCTTTGAGCCTCATTGTAACACAGTTCAGGGGTTGGGTGCCGACACATCGCTTCTCAGAGATAAGTGCTACCAGTGCCCTAGCTCGCTTGTTCCCATCATATTTATATTGTAACACAGTTCAGGAGCTTGTAGCTGACACATCTCTTCTTAGGGATATGCTACCAGTGCCCTAGCTCATTTATTTCCATTATTTCTATAAGCATGTTTCAGTCATTTGTTTTGTAACACAGTTCAGAGGCCTGTAGCCGCCACATCTCTTCTCATAGATAAGCCTACAAGCGCCCTCACTGTTTATTTACATTCTGTCTGTAAACAAATTTCAGTTTTGTAACACAGTTCAGAGGAATGTAGCCACCACATCTCTTCTCAGAGATACCCTAACAATGCCCTAACTAGTTTATTTCAGTCATTTTATTATAATAAAATGAATCATTATTTCCGCTGCATCTCTGTATCTATGGATATATGTGTATTCTGTTGCGTTCCTGAAAAAATCCAGATCAGTGGTATTAGAGGGGTCTGCTCTTTCTCTGTTTTTCTTTTCATGTCCCCAACGCGATCAGGGTATAAGGATTTCGAGCTTGATCTGCCTCACAAACCCCGATGACCCCCCATGGCCGAAGGAAAGAAAGACAAGGGAGAAGGAGATCCTATCAAAATCTTGCTCGAAGAGGCACTCAAGAAACAAAGGAACGCGATGATGGATAAATTTTCCCATATCCTTCGACGATTGCCCACCTGTGGCAAATCTACATCCAACGCGTCCACCAACAGGTCCGTGACACCTTGGACAAATCCAATACCAAGTTCAGCAAAATTTTCCCCTCATGGAGGAAATTAATGCAATGGGGACCATTACTTCCTAAGGAGAGAGGAATGATACAAGTGGATATCGGTGGCCATTAGAAAATTAAATATTACAGAGCAATGCAACACGTAAAATAAGCGGAAAATACAAGCACACAACACACATAAAACTATAGAGACACAGATATACGTGGTTCACCCAGTTTGGGCTACGTCCACCCCGAACAGCCAATCCTTCCTTTCTATTATCTAGCAAAAAATGAAGAGACAAAACCTACAGCAGATCCGTTGTAATATCCTCTATTCTCTCTCACAGTCTCCCTATATGTTTCTCGCTCTGAGAATACACACATAATACACAGCCGCAATACAATACCCTCATATATACAAGAGGGTTTCCTTCTAGGGAAAAAAACCCTAAACTAAACATAACTTCTACCGTCAGATCATCTGCCTATGAACGACCCAGATTGACTAGAATTACTATACTTTTACAAGGCAATTTTACATATGTTTTTAGCTTCGGGGGCGCTGCCCCCAAAACCCTCGCCAGGGGGGGCTCCGAAAAGTGTTGCCGCCCCCCCTTGGACCCCCCACAGTAGCGATTAACTACGGGCAACGTTGCCGCCCCTTTTAAGGTACAGGGGTCCAATGCTGTGATACAAAGTAAACAGGATAATCAGGCTCTATACCCAACAATCTCCCACTTGGAGACTGATTGTAGCAACTCCACCGCTGCTTCATTTGCTAGACAATGACTCCTCTTTGGACATGGCTATTCCTCATCTTCATCGTCATCCTTGAAGACCAATTGAAACTGAGCACATTCTCAGTTTCTCCCTAGTTACAACTTTTGTTAGCATATCTGCAGGATTCTGGCTAGTGTGTATCTTTTCCAGCTTCAACTCTCCATCTTCCAATATTAACCGTATGAAATGGTACTTGAGATGTATGTGTTTAGTCCTGGAATGAAATGCTGAGTTCTTTGCAAGATGAATAGCACTTTGGCTATCACTGTATAGTGTGCCCATATCATGCTTCTTACCCAATTCATCCATAAACCTTTGTAACCAAATCATTTCTTTACTAGCCTCCGTAGCAGCAACATACTCGGCTTCTGTTGTTGAAAGTGCAACAACACTTTGGATTTTTGAAACCCAACTGACAGTTGTTCCACCTACAGTAAATACATATCCTGTAGTGCTCCTCCTGTTATCTCTGTCACCTGCCATATCTGCATCAACATATCCCCGTAGAGCAATGTTTGAACCACCAAAGCATAATGCTTGATTTGTGGTACCTCTCAAATATCTGAGAATCCATTTTACTGCCATCCAATGTTCTTTTCCTGGATTATTCATGTACCTACTTACAACTCCCACTGCATGTGAAATATCAGGCCTTGTGCAGACCATTGCATACATTAAGCTTCCAACTGCTGATGCATATGGAACTTTAGACATATAATCCATGTCTTCTTGGGTCTTGGGGCACATCTCCTTACTAAGTTTGAAATGGCTAGCAAAAGGTGTACTAACTGGTTTTTCATTCTGCATATTAAATATTTTCAACACCTTTTCTATGTACTCATTCTGAGACAGTGTTAATTTGTGATTTTTCCTGTCTCTAGCTATCCTCATACCAAGGATTTGTTTTGTAGCTCCCAAATCCTTCATTGAAAATGAATTTGCCAATTTTCTTTTGAGCACATTTATTTCCTGCATCTTAGACCCTGCAACAAGCATGGCATTAACATACAATAAAAATATAATATAGCTGCCATCATTTTTCCTTTTCAGATAAACACAATGATCAGAGTGACATCTAGTCTAACCTTGTTCAGACATAAACTTGTCAAATTTTAGATACCACTGCCTTGGAGCCTGTTTTAAGCCATACAAGCTCTTCTTTAGCCTGCACACTAATTTTTCTTTCCCTTTGACCTCATCTCCTTCTAGTTGCTCCATATAGATCTCTTCCTCCAGATCTCCATGGATAAATGCTATCTTTACATCTAACTGTTCAAGATGTAAATCTTCCACTGCTACAAGACTTAAAATAGTTCTAATTGAAGTCATTTTAACAACAGGAGAAAATATTTCATCAAAATCAATACCTTTCTTCTATGCAAACCCCTTCACCACAAGTCTAGCTTTGTACCTCTGTTTTCCTCCATCTTCTTCCTTCAGCCTGTAAACCCATTTATTCTGCAATGTAGTTTTACCTGCAGGAAACCTGATTAAGTCCCAAGTCCGGTTATGCATTAAGGAGTCCATCTCTTCTTCCATGGCTAGCTCCCACTTCTTCCTACTTTCAACCTGCATTGCTTCTTCATAACATTCAGGTTCACCAGAATCAGTCAACAATAAATAATATAATGAAGGAGAGTATCGTTCAAGGGGTCTACTTATCCTGGTAGATCTTCTAACACCACTTTCAAGTGTTTGAGGTGCCTGTTGCTGTTGTGGTGGTTGTTGCTGCTGTGGTTGTTGATTATTATTATTTTCAGGCACCTTTACTTTTTCAGTTATCTCATCAAGAACCGTGTATTCCTTGCTTTCTTTTTGCTGTTTCTTTTCCCGCAACCGATTCTTATACAAGACCTTTTCATTGAATATTACATATTTGCTCCTAATGATTTTGTGATTTTCATAATCATATAAGAGATATCCAAAATCATTAACACCATATCCAATAAAGGTACATTTCTTTGATTTTGCCTCAAGCTTTGTTCTATTTTCTTTATTAATATGGACAAAAGCCTCACAACCAAAAGGCTTTAAAAAAGAGTAGTTTACCTTTTTACCTGTCCATGCTTCCTCTGGAATACCACCATCCAAGGAACTTGAAGGCCCTCTATTTATTAGATAAACAACAGTATCTACAGCATCTGCCCAAAATTGTAAAGGAAATCTTGCATGCAATCTCATGCACTTTGCACGCTCCATGATTGTTCTGTTCATTCTTTCTGACACACCATTTTATTGTGGTGTTCTTGGAATTGTCTTCTCTCTGCGAATTCCATGCTCTGAACAGTACCTATCAAACTCTTTGCTGCAATATTCACCTCCATTGTCTAATCTGAGATACTTCAACTTCTTTCCTGTCTCAATCTCAACCAAAGCTTTCCATTTCTTGAAAGTATCAAATAAATCCATGTTTTTCTAGTTGCATCATCAATAAAAGTAACATAATAACAAGAGCCACCGAGAGATGATCCCTGAGTAGGTCCCCATACATCTGTATGCACAAGCTCTAATTTTTCTCTCTTATTTTCTTTCCCAACTCTGAGAAATCTAACTCTCTTTTGTTTTCCATAAATGCAATTTTCACATAAATCCAAATCAACATTCTTCAAACCTGGAAAAAAATTTCTTGAGTGAAGAATCTTCAGTCCCTTCTCACTCATGTGTCCGAGCCTATGATGCCATAATCCTGCATCTGCTCCTTCGGAAGTTAAAGCATTAACAGAGTTAGAAATACCATTGCATAAATACAATGTACCAACCTTTTCACCTTTTGCTATTACCAGTTCTCCTTTGGTGACCTTCCAAGTTTTATCTGTGAAAGTTGTCACACAACCTTCACTGCCTAACTGCCCTGTTGAAATCAGATTTTTCTTTAGATCTCGAACATGCCTTACCTCCTTTAGTAGCCATTTGTTTCCATTTTGTTGTTTTACAAGAACTTTACCCATTCCAACAATTTTACAGGGTTTATCATCACCCAAACGAACTTGTCCAAAATCTCCTTGAACATAGTCATGAAAATATTTCTTATCAGGTGTGGCATGGAATGAAGCCCCTGAATTTACAACCCAAGAATCAATAACATTTTCGAAAGAAATAATCAAAGCATCTTGTAACACATCACCTGTCACATTTTCTTCATGATTGTTTTCTTGCTGTGCATCTCCTTCTTTTCCCTTCCAAGATCTACAATCTTTCTTTAGGTGTCCTCTCTTTCCGCATTTCCAGCACACTATCCCCGATCTGGACTTGGATCTGCCTTTCCTTGATTTACTGCGATAACTTGAGCTCTTTCCTCTTTCCATTATTCTTCCCCTAGACTCTGCACTTAAAGCATTACCTCATGTCTCACCAGAGCTTTTCTGTCGCATTTCCTTGCTAAGGATACCACCGACAACATCATCAAACTTTAAAGTACTAGATCCAGAGACAGAGTTACTAATGGTCATAACTAAACCATTCCATCTTTCTGGCAATGAGCACGGAAATAAAAGAGCCCTAACTTCATCATCAAAGTTTAACCCTATAGAACTTAACTGACTGGTAACTGTATTAAAATCATTTAAATGGTCTACAATAGATCCACCTTCCGACATCTTCATATTAAATAATCGTTTCATAAGAAATACCTTGTTTGAGGCCGAGGGTTTTTCATATAGTTTCGCCAACGTCTGCATCAAACCCTATGTTGTTGTTTCCTTCGAAATATTGAAGGTGACTGACGCCACAAGGCACAACCATACTGTTCTGAGTGCCTTTCTATCGAGAATGTTCCATTCCGCGTCTGTCATGGCCGTCAGCTTCTTTGTTTTTCTGCTCAATGGTAGGTACATATATTTCTGATATAGATAATCTTCCATCTGCATCTTCCACAACGGGAAGTTTTGGCCGTTAAATTTATCGACCTTAAATTTACCATCTTCCGCCATTGCTCCCACTCGAACCAAGAACCCTTCTTTCGTGCGAGTTTATCAGCCAAATAGACCTTCGGCTCTGATACCAGTTGTTAGAAAATTAAATATTACATAACAATGCAACAAATAAAATATGCGGAAAATAAAAGCACACAAAACACATAAAACCAGAGAGACACAGATATACATGGTTCACCCAATTTGGGCTACGTCCACCTCGAATAGCCAATCCTTCCTTTCTATTATCCAGCAAAAAATGAAGAGACAAAACCTACAACAGATCCATTGTAATATCCTCGATTCTCTCTCACAGTCTCCCTATATGTTTCTCGCTCTGAGAATACACACATAATACATAGCCGCAATACAATACCCTCATACATACAAGGGGGTTGCCTTCTAGGGCAAAAAACCCTAAAGTAAACATAACTTCTACTATCAGATCATTCACCTATGAACGACCCAGATTGACTAGAAATTACTATACTTTTACTAGGAAATTTTACATCTTTTTTTAGCTTCGGGGGCGCTGCCCCCGAAACTCCCCTAGGGGGGGCTCCGAAAAGCGCTGCCACCCCCCCTTGGACCCCCCACGACAACGATTAATTACGGGCGGCGTTGTCGCCCCTTTTAAGGTATAGGGGTCCAATGCTATGATACAAAGTAAACAAGATAATCAGGCTCCATTCCCAACAATGGCCACCCACCTATTCCATTTGGACCAGCACAATCAATTCTTTCAGTCTTCACTATCAGCACAACTTACTATTTTTAGCAGGTTTTCGGGTCCTACACTCCCGGAGCTGTTTTGGAGACTTAATGATCCAAGTGGATATTGGTGGCCACCCACTGATTCCATTTGAACACGCACCATCAGTTCTTTCAGTTTGTAATTTTCAACACAACTTACTATTTTTAGCAATTTTCGGGTCCTGAACTTCCAGAGCTGTTTTTAGGCCCTAAACGACGTTTTTTGGGAAAACGAGGAGCAACATGGGTTGTATACCAATGTTTCTCACACAAAAAGTTGTAGTCCTCAGGCAGATATTTCTAACGAGCTATTGAGCACATCAAACGGAGATCGGATGCCAAAGTTACATACTCGGGAAGTTGAAACACCAATTTACCCAAATGGGGACCACGATTTTGGCGCTTCATCTCCTAGGGTTAGGTTTTTGGACGTTTTAGGTTTTACATTGTTTCTCAACAATAAATAGGCCTTCAAGCCTCATTGTAACACAGTTCAGGGGCTAGGAGCCAACACATCTCTTCTTAGAGATAAGCGCTACCAGTGCCTTAGCTCACTTGTTCCCATCATGTCTGTATTGTAACACAGTTCAGGGGCTTGTAGCCGACACATCTCTTCTCAGGGATATGCTACCAGTTCCCTAGCTCATTTATTTCCATTATTTATACAAGAATGTTACAATCATTTGTTTTGTAACACAGTTCAGAGGCCTATAGCCGCCACATCTCTTCTCAGAGATAAGCCTACCAACGCCCTCACTGTTTATTTACATTCTGTCTATTAACAACTTTCAATTATATAACACAATTCAAAGGCATGTAGCTGCCACATCTCTTCTCAGAGATACGCTACCAACTCCCTAACTAGTTTATTTCAGCCATTTGATTATAATAAAATGAAGCATTATTTCCGCTGCATCTCTGTATCTATGGCTATATGTGTATTCTGTTGCATTCCTGTAAAAATACAGATAAATGTCTACTATACCCTGGGACCTTTAAGTCATCCAAACTCATCATTTTAGCCCCCTCAAAATTGATTTTAAGACCGAGTGTCCAAAAATGCGGTGAATTTCTGAAAAGGTGGCAGAATGGTGTAAAAAAGGCATTGTTTGATCATTTTCATCAAAATTATAACTATAAAACCATCCAAAAGTGTTTTTCTGACATCCTTAAGTGATTATCTATCCAAGCATGCTTTAATTTTTGTATTTTGACCCTCTGACAAAAAACGCAACAACTAGTTGTTGTGTTTCTGTAGGATTCTTTTTCACTGTGTGCACAAAAACTTCAAAATTTCAAAAATGTGTCTCTTTTTCTTTGATTTCTTATTTTTTTTCATAACACTAGTGATGCATCAACCAATAGGTCTAGGTTTTTCTTCTTTTTGAGTTTCCTTTGGGTTCTTTTGAGTTTCTTCTTCATGTTTTTCACCCTAACCTTGCAAATCATGTTCCTAGCATAATAATGCCTTGCCATATTTCTTTGCATGGTGGTATCCATGTTTGCTTTTTCCAGTAGCTTCGTCAAGTGTACATTTAGTCTGTCAAGCCAGTACTCCTTGTTTTTCTCAATCTAAGCACTTATGTAGTCAAATATAGTATCTTGAGCTTGAGTAGCAGTTATGGTGTCTTGAGCTTGAGGAGGAGATGGATCTTCTAGATTTTGTTCCTTCCTAGCCATTTCTCTTGTCTTAGGTCTCCTAAGATGTGTTTGAATGTTATTCTCTTCCATTTTATCTACATTAATGATGGCCTTACATTTTTCCTTTGCTACCAAAACACTTGTTTTACTTGTTGATGGACGGTCTTCTTGTGGCTTGCTTTGCTACATTAGAGCCTATCTCAGTTGTCTATTATCCTGTTGTAAGAAAGCCACTATGAAATTTTCTTTGGATAGGTCATCCTTCAGATCGCTAATATGTGCCTCCTTCTCCTTGATGATATCTTTTTTTGCATTATCTCCATGTTCTTATCCTATGTCAGTGATATCAACTGCTGTAGGTACTTATTATTCATTATGCAATGGTGAATTATGTTTGCTCAGAGGTGGTTCCTCTCTCATGGTTTCCAAATGATCTGCCTCTTCACTAAAAACCTCCTTAGGTATCCTTTTTGCTTGAGATCTAGTTTTAGGCCCAGACCTAGGCATCTCCTCTTCTACTTCAGGAACAAAGACCAGCTTCTTACCTTTCTTATATGTCCTTGAAGTCTCTGTTCTAGGCTCAGTTTTTGTTATTGATGGCATTCTTGATGTTTCAACTCCTTGTGGTCCTAATGGTGATGAGGGAGAGCTTTGAATCTTTGACTGCTAAGAGACAGGTAATATAGTAGCTGCCTCCAAGAAATTTTCCCATGACATGTTGCTCTGTGTCAGCTGGTGAAGGAATATTACCTTGACTAAAGCATGATGAAAGAGGCTTGCTTGATGATCTCTTATTTTATATTGCACCTGCTTTTTCATCTTCACTAAAATTCTAAACATATAGTTAGGTAGGTTTAGGGGCTTTTTAGAAGTGAAATGCATCAATAATATGATATGATACTGATATAGCCTACTAAACCTGCCCTCACAAGTGAAATACTTCATAATAATCTTCATCAAAGGGTTGTACTTTTCCAAAAATTTCCTTCTAGCAAAAACATGAGAAGGTGACTCCTTGTACCCTGGTTTCAGGAACATCTTGTAGTGTTCCAGGTCTAAATCCATTCCCTTGAACCAAATTTCACCTTGATTAGGGATAGTAGTTGTTGAAGTTATGACCTCTTCTGACACTGGAAAACTAATCCCTTCTATAATTCCCTGATCCTTCTTGAAATTGATGGAAAAGAGGCTTGTTAAATCATCGTGATAGCCTACTTCTTGCACCTTTAGAAAAAACCCTAGGCATCATGTCTGCTCAAATTATCCTCTCATCGATTATGATGCATTGACCTCTTGCATATGATTTGGCTCATTTATTGAGATATCTCCTCCCTTATACCTCCCCCCTTTCACTATTATTCACCATGTTTTTGGTTTCACATTTGATAGGAAACCCTAGTTTCAAACAAGAGAGGGAAATGGAATTTGAGCTTCAAAATAGAGCTAAAAATGTAGCAACTAGAGGGAAGGTAATGGAGGGGATGGGGGGTAGGAAAAAATATGAAAAATTTATGGGAGGTAGGGATATGTGTTAGGGACACAATTAAAGTGAAATTTCTCAAAATGAGTGAGAAATGAGTGGGTAAAAGGGAAAACACAGACTTGTTCCATAAGCACACGAACAAGTTGGGTTTTATAAGGGCAATGATGAAATGAAGGAATTTTAGTGAGGGGAAGGGTGGAAAATGTTTAATGAGGATATTGAAGGAATTATGAACCCAAAAACAATGATGTTTCCTCTCAAAAGAGACAAAAGACCATTGAAAGAGAAAACACATCAAGACAATACAACAAACCCTAGGGATTGAGTTTGATCAATTTTCTGAAGAAAAAGGCTCCATAGAGGGTTCGCAAGGCTAGAATTACTTGTTGAAAGAACCTTTGAAGCACTAAGATGATAATTGAACCCTTTCTTTCTCCCTTTTCCCTCCAAATCAAAATCGCAACAAGACCCTCTAGAAACTCAACAAACTGGTATAAGAGCAGTGGTTGGACAAAATTAGAAGTGGAAGTTTTGGGTAGCTGTAAGGCATCATCCGTGATGGAGAGGAGCTCTTGAAACTTGTGGAAGGATGGAATGAAGTTTTAAAACACTTTGGTGCTCCTTTATAACTTAAAAAAATCATTTTTGGATTGTTAGTGGAGTGACATCATGTACTTTAACCAAATGACTTTATGACGTGATTTATTCCTGAAGTGCTAACTTTCATGAAATTTTACTAGTTTTGGATGATGATGACATGTATCCAAATGGAAATATGATGACACTCACATGATCAACCTAATGACACCATGAATCTCCATTTTCATATTATAAATAATGACACTTAATGAAGGAAAAATGGCCTATGGTGATTGATGACAAATGAAATTGATTATGATTTGACCATGATGACCATTTCATTAGAGTAAAAATCACACTTAGACAATGACCTAACCATTTGACAACCAAGAGAGATGTCAAATTTTATTTGAAAATATAAAAAATTGACCATAAGACTCTAACTATAGTGGAAAGAGTAAATTTTGATCACTGTGACTATTGGACACTAACAGACTGGATTGTCCTTGTACTTTTTTTCCAAAAATTTTGCCTGTTTGAAAAAGTGGATAGAACAAATTTCTGGGAGCATACGGTGTTGGTTTTCCACAAAATGAGTTGTATCTGATTCATAAATACAAGATATACACAATCGTTCAAGTTCCACACCATTCTGAAAACTTTAATTTTTTAGCATAATTTTGAGCACTTGGTCAATTAGGCCATTTATGAGTGACATGTCGACCAATCATAGGACAACACATAGCACAAGTGACACCATCCTATTTTCCAGTGCCTAGAAGAAACAAGTGGATCACTTAAAGAAATAGGCAATTTGACTAATAGGGGATGAAGTGGGTGGTGTCAAAGACAACTCAACCTAGGTGTGCAGTTATTGGTTCACAGGCGAAACAACAGACCCCACTTGACAATGCAACCCACAAACAAAATCCCGAAAATTTTTAACAGACGCAAAAAATAAAGGACTAAGCAATAGGTGCCAGGATAGAGGCTACGAGATAAAGCACTGACACAATGTTATACTTGTAGCAAAGAAAAAAGGGTGTGAATATTTTTATAAAGAGAATTGATCCCTCGTAGGCTAGAAAATAATTTTATCTTCTAGACGCCTAGTGGGAGGTCATATCACCTTATCCTAGTTCGCGAACAAAGAAGGAGCTAAAATAATCTTAGCAGAATTGTCAGAGTGTTTAATAGAATTTAAAAAGGGGTCGTAGAGGTTATGTGTTGCAGGGATGAAATTAGAAAGGATTTGGGTCATTAATAAAGTGCTTCGGCACTTGTATGGATGAGTCGACATTCTTTGGGAGAAGTCCATTTTTGGCAGAGGTGAAAAATGTGTCATTGCACCATATTCATGCATATTTGGAGTTTGAATGGGTCAACACCTTTTGGGAATTGTGTGCCATATTTGAAAGATACACAAAATTGTCCATTCACCACAAGTTGGTTATGCATGCATTGATGAGTCAACAACTACTTTGGAAAGGTTCCACCATATTTGGCTATTGTGCCATAATTGGCCATGGCCATAGCTCGGATTAGTAGAGCCTCAGATTTTAGGTAAATGCGCATAGTAAGGTTTGTGTTTTTGGATTAATGGTGACTATAGAGATTGTTGGTTTAAGATAGTAAGGACAACGATTTCTAGGGGTTGGAGTTGACTCCAAAACAACCATGCTTAATATTTCTTGCATGCTAAAAATAATTAGATGGTAAATAAGGTTGGGTACATAAGTGTTGATCAGAAAAAAACGAAATCCATGCCTAAGGTACATGATGAACCCTGTGATCAATTAATAAGCATGGAGGAGCCCTGCTAAAGCATGTAGTTAGACAAAGAATTAATTTTGAGAATGAAAAACTCTCAAAACCCACTCAGTGTTTAATGTTGTTGTAATGTGCAGTGTGACTGAGATTTAAATCTCAGCATAAGAAAACACTCAGAAGTTGATTCCCTATATTAACTCAATTGTTGTAACTGAGAATAGAAGTAACAACGGAATGGGAAGCCATGCTGAAATATGCACGACGGGTCCGACATTGTTTATTGTGCAACAGAGAAACAAAGATTGACATTGCAATTGTTCATATGGGGGATGCATCATGTAGAAATTATGATGTAGATTTGAAACTTCTGATGAAGTTTTAATCAAAATCACAAGACAAAAACCTACTCTACTACTCTACAGACATTAATTCACAATTTAGAACAAAAATCTTAGACATGCAATAAGAAATCACACAAATACAAATAGTATTTTCCCCAGGGAAAGAAATCTTATAAAAACCCCAATGTATGCTTGCATTAAATCAGAAGAATAGAGTGTTGAATTTCAACAATAAATTTTAGCACCCATGCTAGTGTGGGACCAAGAGGTCCAAGCAGCACCTACACTAGTGTGGGACCACAGGTCTTAGCAACACCTACACTGGTGTGGGATAAATTTAGTGCATGTCTATTTTAGCTATCCCTTAATTAATATGGACAATAAAATGTAATATAATCTCAAAATAACTTGTAATAGTTAACTGAGTGTGATAAACTCAATTATCTCATGAATTTCGAGTTAGAGGTAGCTGGTGAGGCATGCAGAGTAATTCTAGTTGTAACATAGTTCCAAGTGTAGTGGTGCATTATTTAATGCAGGTTCTAAACATTTTAACTCAGTTAAGTGATTTAAACTCAATTGTGCTTGTTGTACCTGTTATATACACTAGTGAGAGATCAAGCGAATTAAATATTAATTAATTCACAATCAGTGTATCAAATGCAACTGAGGATTTACTATTATTAGTTGCATGCATGTCAGATCCAGTGGAGACCCAGTTGAGATCTAGGTGAAAGGGAAGTTGACTATTAGTTGTAGGATTATTGGGTTGCACCCATGCAACCAAACACCCATTTTAGTTCCCATGATACTTGCGCAATCAAGGAAGGCCAAAAGTTCTAAATAATAGGGATTTCATTCATCAGGGTTCGCACAAGCAAGGGAGGCTGTCTGGAGGAAGTAAATTGGCTAAGTATTGGTCTGTTTTATCTAAGACAATGTGAGACAATTAGTTGAGTACATGAGAGATATTGTTAGAAGAGTTTTATGTAATTGTTTCATGTATCCATGCTGAATATACAATAGAAGATAGTGGGGTTTTGAACAGTAAGCTTTCCCTGGGAAATTATCTGTGTTGTGGTTTGATTGATTCTTCTTTGCTTCATGTGATTAACGATTGCGTTTTTAATTCCGCAATTTATTTGTAGAAGAGATTCAGTATTTAACTTTAGTACAATGTTAGATCAGATTGAATCCATGATATCCATTCTTATTTTATAATTTCTACATGGTATCAGAGCACAAAAATCACAATAGTGAAGGAGGAGTTGAGTTTGTGACTGGATAGAATTCAAATTTGCATAAAGACTTTCTTGGTGCTACAATTGATTTAGGATCGAAATGGATTTCAATGGCTTGAGGTTGGAGTATGCACTCAAGGGAAACTCAAAATATATTGCTTGGAAGGATAGGATGGAGGTAGTACTCAAAGACAATGGATTGAAGGAATTCATTGACAATGATGTTCCTGAACCTGCTGTGATAGATGCTGCAAATCTTGATGCATGGAAAAAGAAAGTGGAAAAGATAAGGAAGATCCTATTGGAGGGAGTATGAGACCACATTTTCTCAAGTATCCATGGGAAACCCACACCATATGCAATGTGTAAGGCTTTGGCGGATCTATTTCAGAGCAGCATTGACCATAGGAAATTGGCACTGAAAGATAAACTCAAGAAGATCAAGATGGAGAAAGGCGACTCCATGCCAAAATATTTAACAAAGCTTGTCCAATGTCAGGATGAACTGGGAGTATTGGCATAACTATATTTGATGATGATTTGGTGAGTTTAGCTCTCCTAGTAATTCCCAAGAGTTGGCACAATTATCAAGACTCTGTCAATGGAAGGGAAAAGCTGCCAGATTGGAAATGACTGTGGTCGGATTTGGTGCAGGAGGAGTTCAGACGGAATACCAGAGATGGATCTTCATCTAAGAATGAAGATGAAGAAGATTGTGCTTTGGCTTTTAAGGAAAAGAAATGGAAGGGGAATAAATTACATTCCAAATCTGAGTCCAAATATGGCAAGAAGTAGGATATGTCTAGGGTGAAGTGTTTTCACTGTCACGAGCATGGGAATTATGCTACTAATTGTCCACAAAAGAATAAGAACAAGAAGGTTGGATAATATGCAACTAGTGAGGCTTTGGCCTCTCAATTTTATCTTGAATTCTCATTGATCGCATGCATGGTTTCAAGTTCATTGGGATATGTGTGGTATTTGGATAGTGGTGCTTCCTTTCCCATGACAGGAGACAAGGAACTTTTCATTAGCTTGGAGGAGAAGGATCTCCAGATGCATATTGAAATGGGTGATGACGGGCGATACAGTGCAAGTGGGATTGGTATCATTACCTTCAATTAAAAGATGTAATGCATGTACCAAGTTTGAAGAAAAATTTAGTCTCAGTTGTAATGTTGGAGGATAGAGGCTATGATGTTGTTTTTAGTGAAGGAAAATATTTCCTGTGACAAAAAACAAAAGGACAAGCCAAGAAGATAGGGATTCGAGTTAAGAATATCTACAAGCTGGATGTAGATGGCTATGCAACACTGATGGGAAAGGCTGAAAAAGTGGTGAGCCGAGATGAGGGCGAATTATGGCACAAGAGATTGGGCCATCTTCACCATGGAGTCTTGAAATTCATGCGGTAGATTTCTACTGGTCTTCCCAAGGATACACTTGCATAGTCCGACACATGCAAGGGATGTACTATGGGAAAATATGTAAAGGGCACCTTTCATGAGAAGGATAACCAATCCTCAAGGATCCTTGAGAGAGTTCACACAGACGTGTGTGGAACATTCTTTGTTGCTTCGACAAAAAAACATAGATACTATGTGATATTCGTTGATGAATTTTATTGTAAGTGCTAGATCTACTTCATGCAAGAGAAAGATCAGACATTCTCAAAGTTTCTTGAGTTTAAGGCACTGGTGGAGAAAGACACAGGGAAGCAAGTGAAGGCTCTTAGGATCGATAATGGTGGTGATTACATCTCTAACGAATTCAAGAACTTCTGTAGCAAAGAAGGAATTTGAAGAGAACTAATAGCCCCTCATAACCCACAACAGAATGGGGTCGCTGAAAGAAATAACAGAACGATTGTGGGTGCGACAAGAGCGATGTTGCATGATCAAGGCCTACCAATGCATTTGTGGTCAGAAGCATGCGACATTTTGTTATTTGTGTAGAATCGTTGTCCTCATAGGATACTTGGCATGAGTACACTAGAAGAGGATTTCACTGGTAAGAGACCTGATGTTTCACATTTTAATATTTTTAGCTCATCTGTTTATGTGCATTTGACCAAAAACGCTAGGAAGAAGCTGGAACCGAAAGTTGAGATCGGGATTTTTGTGGGGTACACTAAAATACCCACAAATATCGAGTGTATTTTCCAAACAATAGAATGAATGTTGTGTGACGGGATATAAAATTTGACGAGGAGAAATCCATGCAGTTGTCCCTTGAGAGGGAGCTAGACTTGCATGCAGAGGAGGAAATCTTGGTTCCCAAGGATGAGCCTCAATATGTGGAGCAACCACATGCGGAGGATCATCAAGTGGCGTAAAACACTCATGCATAGCCATGCATTAGAAATGGCAGAAGGCACACCACTGAAGCTGATAGATTGAGACTTGATGCTGCAGAGAATATAACATCCCCTAATTCACAGTGCAGATAGAGACAGTCTCCAGAAAGGTTTACTGGATACATAGCTCTTATGAGAAAATGTATTGTGACTGAACCATCTTCCTTTCAGGAGGCACTGCAGCAACCAACTTTGGTTGATGCAATGGTGGAGGAGTAGGACTCCATTGTAAAGAACAGTGCATGGGATATTGTCCCAAGACCGATCGAAAAATCAGTGGTTGGATCTAGATGGATCTACAAGGTAAATTAATTTTTTGATGGGAGTGTGGAGAAATACAAGGCCAGATTTGTGGCCCAGGGATTCTCATAGAATGAGGGGATCGATTATGATGATACTTTTGCACATGTTTCAAGGTAATCTTCCATTAGATCCATCCTTGCACTCTTAGCACAAATGGGATGGCACATTCATCAGATGGATGTGAAAAATATGTTTCCTAATGGATTCATTGTTGAGATTCAATAATATGGTGAAGCTTAGTGAAAATCTGTCACCTTCACTAAGTGGGACCGCAGGCTATTTTTAGGTGCAAGTCTATTTTTAGACTATGTCTATTTTTAGACATGATGATCATATTTCAAAAGTTGCAGGATGCTATTTGTGGATGGTTGGTCAAGTTAAGAAAAAAATATATGAAATTCTATTTTTTTTAGAATATTGTTAAGTAGAAGCCTATTTATAGATATTAAATCTAAAATAGATGCATACCGATTATTATTAGCTCTTAATAATAATCCAACAATAAACATCAACTTATTCTCTTGGAGCACTTTATTTCAGTGAACAGATTTGGAAAATTAGTGGGCTGAAGGAATTATGCAATTCCTAGGGTTTATTGGTGGCTCATGCATGAAGGACTCAATTAGAACTGAAGTGGAAAAGTTATGACAGAGTTGGAAGAGTAGTTACAGGAGTTGTTATTCAATTTAACTCAGTTAATGGAGTTAAACTCAATTGAGCTAGTTGTATCTAGTCTAACTGAAAGATACACTAGTGAGAGTTAAGTGAATTAATTAGTTAATTAATTCACAACTAATAACTCACTAACAACTGAACGGAAACAACAGTTAACTACAGTGCATTTCAGTTCCAGTGGAGACCCAATGGAGAGATAGGTGAAAGGGTAAGATGAACTATCCGTTGTGACTATAGTGATGCATTGATTGCATCACACACACATTGGAGTTGCCAATGAGGATTGCGCAGTCAAGGCAAGGCCAATTCGAATTCATTTAGGGGTCTTCTTCAGCAGGGATTGCGCAGTGGAGGCATGCTATCAGGTGGCAAGAAATCAGTGCATGGATTTGCAGATTTCTTCATGTTAGTGTGTAGATTGATTGTACTGAGAGCTTGATGTACTAAGCTTTGTATGAGATTGTTACAAGATCTCCATGATATGCATAATATGATATTTGGGGTTTTTAGCTTCAGGATTTCCCGTTAAACAATTGTGTTATGTGCTATTGTTTTTATTGCCTCATGTGTTTTCAATTGAGTTTTAAATTTTCATAAAATATTAAAAGTGGAAGGATTTTGTATTTAGCAAGAAGATAAATATTGTTAGATCAGGAGAATATGGATATATACATGCATATGTTATATAATTTCTACAGTCATTGAGGAAGAAGTGTACATAGAGTAGCCAGAAGGTTTCGAGATCTTCGACAGTGAGTCACATGTGTTTCGACTCAAGAGAGCACTGTATGGGTTGAAGCAAGCACCTTGTGCTTGGTACACTTGGATAGACAGCTATTTCACTAGACTGGGCTTCACCAAAAGTGGAGTTGATGCAAACCTATACCAGATTGTGGTTGAGGGTAAGCTATTGATTATTTTTCTTTATGTTGATGATTTAATTTTGACTAGTGCTAAGAAGTTGATACACTCATGCAAGGAGGATCTTGCAAAGGAGTTTGAAATGAAGAACATGGGACTCCTTCATTATTTCCTTAGCTTGGAAATATGGCAGCGAGATGGTGAAATTTTTGTTTCTCAAGGAAAGTACGCCAAAGAGATACTGGGTAAGTTTCACATGGAGAGCTGCAAACCCATGGACAGTCCTCTTCCAGGAAATTGGACGAAAGAGGATGCTACTTCATGAGAGGTAGTGGATGCTACTATCTACAGGTAGTTACTTGGTTCATTGATGTATCTAGTGAACACCAGACTATACATTTGTTGCGTAGTTAACCAATTGAGTCAAGCTATTGTTAAGCCTACCAAGCTCTTTTGGAAGGTGGAGAAGCATGTCTTGAGATACCTAAGGGGAACATCAGATTATGGTATATGGTACAGACGGACAAAGGGAGTGAAGCTTGAAGGCTTCACAAATGTAGATTGGGCAGGCAGTCCATTAGACAAAAAGAGCACATCAAGAGGGATCTTTAGCATAGGATCAACAACAGTTTCTTAGTACAACAGGAAGTAGCGATTTGTGGCACTCAATTCAGCGGAAGCAGAGTACATGGCGGTGAGTCAAGTTGCATGTGAGGCTATCTAGATGAGAAATATCTTGTTTGGTTTGTTTGGTTCTCATATGGATCCGAAAGTGATACATTTTGATAATAAAATTTGCATTAAACTATCGATTAATATTGTGTTTCATGATAGGTGCAAGCACATAGATATCTGGTACCACCATCTCAGATATTTTGTGAAGATACAGATGATGTTACTTCAATACATTCCCAAGGAAGATCAGGATGCAGATATTTTGACAAAGGCACTCACCAGGAGAAAATTCAAATACCATAGAGAAATGATCGGGGTGAAGGATAGTCCCTTTCTTGTTGAGTGGGAGTGTTGAAGTTCAAAATAAATTCCAGCACCCATGCTAGTGTGGGACTAGGAGGTCCAAGCAGCACCTACATTGGTGTGGGATAAATTTGGTGCATGTATATTTTAGTTATCCTTTAATTAATATGGACAATAAAATGTAATCTAATCTTAAAATAACTTGTAATAAATAACTCAGTGTGATAAACTCAGTTATCTCATGAATTTCGAGTTAGAGGTAGTTGGTGAGGCATGCAGAGTAATTCTAGTTCTAACAGAGTTCGAAGTGCAGTGGTGCATTAGTTAATGCAGGTTGTATACAGTTTAACTCAGTTAAGTGAGTTAAACTGAGTTGTGATAGTTATAACTATTAGATACACTAGTGAGAGATCAAGTGAATTAAATATTAATTAATTCACAATTAGTGATCTCACATGCAACTGAGGATTTACTATTATTAGCTGCATGCATGTCAAATCCAGTGGAGATCCAGTTGAGATCTAGGTGAAAGGGAAGTTGACTATCAGTTGTAGGATTATTGGGTTGCACCCATGCAACCAAACACCCATTGGAGTGCCCATGATAATTGCAGAGCAAGGGAAGGCCAAACTTCCTAAATAATAGATATTGCATTCATCAAGGATTGCGCAAGCAAGGCAGACTGTCTAGAGGCAGTAAATTGGCTAAGTATTTGTCATTTTTATCTGAGACAATGTGAGAAAATTATCGGAGTACAGGGGGGCTTTTGTGAGAAGAGTTGTATGTAATTGTTTCATTTATCCATGCTAAATATAAAACAAAATATAGTGGGGCTTTGAGCAGTAAGCATTCCCTAGGAAATTATCTGTTTTGTGGTTCGATTGATTCTTATTTGCTTCATGTGATTGGCGATTGTGTTTTTAATTCCACAATTGATTTGTAGAAGCAATTCAGTATTTAACTTTAACACATTGTTAGATCAGATTGAATCCATGATATACATGCTTGTTGTATAATTTGTACATAGATATGTATTACAACTGCTTTGCTCAACTGATCACAACATGTAAGTGCATAACCTATCTCTCTGCTCACTAAGAAACTCTAACCTAGACTTGGTCAATTTATGCCTATGCTTGAGCTCCTATTTCCTTACATCGCTCCTTGAGAAATTAGGCCCCTATTATTTAGGAATTTCTCCAAAATGGATTTTGCAATTCCTTAGGTTGATCATCTGATTGCATGCAACACTTGTACACTCAAGACTATTCTACAACTGATGTTAAACTATCTTGGAATCTCCACCAAGCCTAGGGAACTTGAATTCTCTGCATGCACTAGCTATTTTGGGCTAATTGATTAGTTAAATAGATGATAACTGAGTTTGACTGAAGTCCCACTGCACTCTCCACTAATTCCTTCAATAGTTAGAACTATTTTAACTAAAAACAACCTTAGATAACTGACTTTGATCGCTACAAATTAGCAATCACACATGCTTAAGTAAACCACAACTCCTGCAACTAAAATTTTATGAGTAAATTGGGTGACACAAGCCATGTCACACAAGTTAACATCATCCATGTTTTTTTATGTGGAAATTCAAATTTTCTCAATTTAATTAAGGGAAAATAAAATTGAAAATTTCTTGCTACATCTTTCAACACTCCCTCTCAACAAGAAAAGGATTATCAACCACCCCTATCTTGCACATATGGAACTCGAACTTCCCTCTTGATAAGTCCTTTGTCAGAATTTTAGCATCGTGTTCCTCTATCGGAATGTACTACAACAACAAGATTTGCCTCTAACACAATCCCACAAATGGTGATACCAGATATCTATATGCTTGGATAGATGGTGAAAAACAAGATTCTCAAAGAGCTTGATGCAAATTTGATTATCACAGTAGATCACCGTTGGATCCATCATCTAAAAAAACAATCCAATAAGTATCTTTCTCATCCATATCACCTCATATGCTACTTGACTTGCAAACATGTATTCTACTTCTGCTGAGATAGGCGCCACAAATATTTGCTTCTTACTGTACCAGGAAATAGTTGCGGACCCAACACTAAAAATTCCATTTGATGTACTCTTTCAGTATGATGGACTCTGTTATAGGTCAATTTGGGCACCATTCATAATCACCTATTTAACTGGACATCATCTCCAGAACCAATGAATAGGGTCTATCATCCCCTATCATTTCAGTTGTTATATGCCCTAAGACAAAGAACAAGACAAATAATCCATGACTTTCATCTGCAAAAACTTCCAAGATTTGAAGTTTATAATATATCATATGAGAGCTCATCAACACTGCCTCTAAAGGGACTAAGTGCGTTGCATATGCAAGTGGCCCCATTCAAGGGTGCTTTGCAAAGCACTTCCCGACAAGGGTGTGTTGGTCACATTGGGAGTGAAATTCTCATTGTTCCGGAATCTCCACTTGGCCAGTTCCTTATAGAAGAGTTTACATGTGTCAAAATTTGAATCCATGTGTCCATTTGACATCTACAAGATTGGGAACATATCTTGCCTATTATTGGAAAGTCATTGATTGTAAAACTACTTTCAACTCCTCTATAAAGTGAGCACAGATCTTAGTGTTTGAGAAGGAAGAATTTGAGTAGAGAAATGCAGGTGGAATTTCAATTGAGGAATTGATTTGAGTGACATGCTGCTGGAGAGATGTGCACTGTGATGAGGTTGGGATGCTGCTGGAGATGGTGACACTAAATCAATCATGGGGTTGTAACCTCCCTTTCTATCCATTGATAAATATTTCTGCTTACTTTCTCACATATGTATCTGTATAAACTCATGTATTTCATATTATGAATTCTTATTTGATGCATATGGTTCATGTTTTATTGATTTAACTGAGTAACTTGAATAGACATCTGTATTATTGCTATCTTTTTATGTTTAGTGTTCATCTTTGCAGAGAATATTTTGGCGACTTAGCTCATATTTGAAGCTACAACAAGAGCGAGATAAGGAGAATAGGAAGCGTTTGGACTCCAAGTAAGTTCTTTGATCTGTTCTGTGTTTTTATTTATACTTAGGAAAATTAGTTGCAAAGTCTTTAACCTATTGTTCTAGATGAGCACTACATCTAGGGAATAATGTTTTATCCGTAATCCATAATTCCGCATAACAAATTGGCAACTCCACTAGGGATTCTACCCTTCATCCTTAGTGTATTTGCCTCTGATTTTCTCTGTTTATTCACCCAGTAGCAATTACTCAGAAATATTAGGCATTTTGAAATCCAAATTTGCATTAGAAGTGTGTTAAACAGTTATAATTTTCCTTACACACTACACCCAACGCACTGTTGGATAGGACACAGTGCTTTGCATAGCATTGTCTCCCTTTCAGACCTACGTTGCAACGCATTGTCTCTCCTTAGATACTGTGTTTCCTTCTGAAACCATCCAAATTCCATTGAATTTTTCAGTGAAATTTGTTTTTAGTTTGTTGTTTGTTGTGTTTTAAAGAGCTTGATACTTCAGATTGACCAATGACCTTACTTACTCCTTCCTCCTTTGAAAGAAAAGTTTGTTCAATGTTTATTTAAAGCATTTTTATTTATCATTGACAAATTAATTTCAAAGTATTTTCGTTGCTGCATTAGATCCATTTGCTTTTGAAGGAAATTGTCGTAAATTATTCGTTTCCTGATAGGAGAAATTGTTGTTAAATTCCTCATTTTTCTTTCAAAAGAGAAATTTTTGTTTACATTCTTCATTTCTCAAAATTAAAAGGTATTTTTTTATTGATTTGATGCACTTAGTTTATTTTCTACATTCATAACATTAAAGGAATTGAAAAGAAAAACCTACATTTGCATGTAGTGGATTGTGTGTTTTGCAAAAGGAACGATTAGGAAATCTGCATTTAGTTTGTGCTCTTTTATTTGTTTTCTCTCAAATTGATTGCTCTTTCCCTCTAGTAGCTAGGATTTTCATTGAAAAAACTAAAAGTGAAAGATTTATTATCATTTTAGTTTTAATTTTAGGAATTTATAATAGATCATCGTGGTGAACCTTTTAAAGGAAAATTGATCAACAATATCAACTTAAAATTTATCTCAATTTACCTAAAAATGCATTGGAACCATAACGATAACATTTAGAAGGTCCAGGCTAGAGACGTGTTCCGACGTCGTAGAACATAGCAACTGTCGTTAACTTTTCTGTGATACATTCCGAGTGTGATACCTCACTCTACATACATAATTATATCATAGCTCGTCCTCATACTTTCGGGTATATCGGGCGGTGTTACAGTATGAAAAGTATAAAGGGGTGCTCTCACTGTGCGGTTTTGCATCAGACAATGCTAATATGGACTTGGGCCTCCATGTACCTTCGGGTATATTTGGGAGGACAAATTTAGGTTTCTATCCATCCATACTGAACCGATTCGGCTGCCTTGTAAATTGTGATACACCGAACACATCATTCGGGGAGATTGTGTCCCGTACTTCTTGGTTCGCCAGGAGGTATTCTGCAGTACAAAATTTCTTGGTAAACCTTTTTGCCTAGTAATACCCTTTTATTTTTTTTATTTGTTTTTGGTTAAAATAAATCAGTAATCGTGGAAGAGCAAAATCCTTTCCCCCGTCGTTCGCGTAGATTAACATTGAAACCACCTTTACCACCAAAAGTTACTCCTGGTCGATGAAGGCGACAACACTCTACCGAATCAAGTACTATTCGTACCTCTGGGGAAACATCATCTTCCCATATATCGGTGTTAGCTCAATTTGTTTCTACTGTTGTCGAAACAGAGTCCTCACAGCTACCCATGGTAGCGATCCATCCAATAAGTGAGACCATACCTTCTAGACCCGACATTGTTCAACCAGAAGTTGATCTAGATCCTACCTCTTATTTTCCAGAACATATGAATCTCGAAGTCGAACAACCGGAAGTTTTTCCTGTCTTGTTCATCCCACAAATTTCTATAGCCACTGAGTCTCCCATATCACACAGTCAACCACTTGAAATATACTTTGTGCCTAACGGTGAAATACTTCCACCTGGTTTAATTGTGATTGAATAAATCCCACAAGACGAGACACCTTTAACTCTGACCCATTTTGGGGAGGAATTTTACCTGTACGAGTCTATTCCTCAATCGTCACCATCTTCTTTTGTTGATATTGTTCCTATTCAAACTCTCGTCGATCTAAAAGGGTATACATTTGGTCAAGTAACCATGCTTGAACCAACATCTTCGGTTGGGCCATCTGTTCCAATTACGTCAGCACCTACCCTCGCTACCTTGTCGATGTTTACAACTTCACCAGAGTCATATTTTCATGGTGGCCCTATGGTCCCATCAGGTTATAAATCTCTATCTGGAATTTTCTCTGGTGCATCTTCAAATCCATGGAAATTACCAATGTCATCATCTGGTATTATGAATGGTAAACCTATAGTGAGTACTGAACGACTTGATTCTTTATACACATCATCATGGCAATATCAAGTCAGTCCTTCTGGGTCTATTCCATATCAACTAGAATCCCAGCATTTGGAGAGCAATATTTTCCATCTTATTATCCTCCTCATGCTGGGGGGAAACCTTTGGTCACCCAATATGACAGTACTCCGTCACTTTTGGTCAACCTAATGTCGAAATGAATATCTGTCAATGGCAGCCCACTCTGCCTATCCAACCACAAACGGTTATACACCCGTATCAACCAGTTCAACCTGTTACACCCACATCATTTCCACTTGTTAATACATCTTTACCCCTGTTACAGAATCAAAATTTTGTACAAAAACCTTATCAAGTGGGTCCTTCAACTCAATACCCTAAAATATTGGATCCAGAAACTCCAAATTCTTCTGTTAATTTACAACAACCTATATCCGGAATCATTTATTCACAAGTTGGTTTACCATTTTATGGGATGTCACAGTCACAACCTAGTTATACCTATCAACCGAATCCAAATTATTCTAATTTGGGTTATAAAATTGGTGGACAGATCCCTTGGCAGCCTCAGGCACAAATACCTCAGACTTCATTTCAACAAGTATCATATCCAGGTTTTGGTCAACAGAATCCTCAAGCGTTTGCGTTTCAAAACAACCCCTATCTCAGTTACCAGCAGCAGATTCCTTATGCTGGTGCTTAAAGGCCTGTTTCTCAAGCAATTCCATCTTACCCTGGATATGCTCAACCTGACCTTAATAGATAGTTTCCCTTTGTTGCAACTTTAGAGTTACTAGATTTAAATCGGTTAACCAATGATCCAATCAACTACGCTCCTTGGTAGCCAGTGATACTGTTGATTCAATTTAGTGTCCTAAATTGATTACATAAATTATCAACTAAGGTTTGTATACTGATGAAGTGTAGGTGTACTATATGTACTTAGCTAACCTTTTTCTTACTTCATTGTTGTATTTTATATTTTTTTTGGGGGGTGTTATGTTCCTTGATGTCTAAAAATGTTAATCTAAAACTATGGAAAGAATTAGATGAATCTAATAAAATTTTAAGAAGAAATAAAAGGAAGCATTCCTAAATTAATCTAATTTAAATAAAAAGAAACCAAAACTACTATTGATTAGCAAAACCTAGTTTGGAAAACAAAGCATCTAGTTGATCTGGTTGTTAGTCCTATTCCAGGATTCTAAGTATTAGAATGAACTCTGAAGTTATTAATTAGAAGTAAAGATGTAAAATAAAATCAACTAATGTACTTCAAGTTACTCCGCATTCAATTTGAAGTTTGGACTTCTGAAATGATGTATTAAGAAACTTCTCACACTTTAACCTCTAATGTCCTAAAACAGGAAGTAGAGAAAAACATCTAATATATCTTTAGTTACTCCAACATTCAATTTTGAAGCATAATATTCTTGAAATGGTGTCAAGCAACCAATTACACTCGATGATCTAGAAAATCAAATAAATCATGCAAAAGTAAAACTTTATTAATTACATTCATTAAACATTCAATCATCCAATTTAGGCATAATCTAATCAATCTTCTGGAATGATCTTTAGGAAATACTGATGACATAACCATGAGTATATGCAAGAAAAATGTGAAAGCATAAACAACTAATGTATATTTGACTTTCCTCAATCATTCAATAGGAAGCATTACCCTCTTGAAGTGTTGTTTAAGAATTCATTTACACCTTAGTTTGAATTATCCTAAAAATCAAATGACAATGTTTAGAGTAATTTCAATCACTGTATGAATTAGACATTCAACAATTCAGTTTAGGATTATCATCTTGAAATGGCTTTTAGGAACATCCATTGATACAATTAATTGATAGTTCTAATCTAAGAAATTAAATGAAATAACAGTAAAGAAAGCTAGATAACTGTGAATTCTTATTGCTTCAAAGCAATCCAATTTTGGAAAATAGATTAGACACTACTTTCTTGAGATGCTATTAGGAAACATAAGATTACACAATCATTCTAAAACTAATACTAAGAAAGCAAATAAACTTTAATCTAGAAAAGCAAGTAAATCTCACACATTTTAGATGGCCAATCCAAAAGCATGAGGATGGAAAGTTTAAGAAGCTCTAAATTCAAGCCCTCTTCTTTATTCAAAACATGAGAATTTCTCCAATTTACACATCCTTTGATAGGAGAAAGCTTCCCCTATTTATACAGAAATATGAGAATTTATCTCATTAATGAGAGTCCATGAATCTCTCCCTATATCTATAGAGTTAAAATCAAAGTAGGAAATGATAAGACACATGTCTTCTTAGAGTTTCAATACATATAGGAAATGAGACACATATCCTCATGATCCCATGATCTTCTCCTCTCAAGTTCGAATTTGGTTTTGGGAGGCCACATAAAGGTCTTTTAGAAGCTTCCTTTTGACCTAGACATGGCAACAATATCATCCCACCTGTTAGAAATAAGCATATGCACATTGTTTTCTAATTTTTAACCACAAATTCACTTAAAAATGCTAAGAATTAATAAAGTTTGGAAAAACATAAATGTAACCCAATAGTGGTAATGGTAAGGTAAATTTAATGAAATGGATGTGGAGTGAAGGTGATAATATGGAAATATAAGTGAAAATGTAATGGAAGTGAATGACAATTTCAAGGTCTAACACACCCCTCTTAGGGTCCTATAAATATAGGATTCATAATTTTGATTTGACTCTATTAAAATTCTTGAAATATTGTACATACCTTTTCTTTCTGCAAATGTATTCCCAAATTAAAAAATGACAAAAGAGGGTATGTCCTAAAATAACAATCAAAGGACAAAAAGAAACAAATATCAAAAGAATATTAAATATGAACCCCATCAAAAATAGATCATGAAAGTGTTGCAAGTTTAAATGCCACTACTTTAGTTTAATTTTGCAAATAAGATTGTGTGCAAATTTTCCTAAATGCCACAATCCATGAGGGTCAAACAGCTTAAACTTGACCTCTCATGCTTTAAATTTCATGTTGTTAGATAGAGAATAAATATCTGTCAAACAGTTTAAACTTGACAAATCAGTAGATAAGATAGAGAATAAATGAGGAGCTCAACAGTTTAATCTGAGCCCTCGGATGAAATAAGGTTTGACTTAGATATATTTATGCTTTTAAAGAAACTGATTTAGGGTTGCAAGCCTAAATGAACCCATGAAAGTGAAAAAAAAATGTTAGAAATAAAGATAGATAGGTAGAAAGCAGTTGTGAAAGCATGTAATAAGGCATCATCAAGAAAAAATCACTACTTTTCCCTCCCCTACAAACAATCAGTATTCTAAACTATTAGTCAAAAAGGCTCAGAGCATTTCTCTCATAGCATTTCTCTGACTTCTATTGGGACCAGACCCAAGGCTCGATGACTGGTTAGTTAAAAATATTGAATTCCCACACAAAACCAATATTCATTAGCATTTACCCTTCATCCATTAATCATAATCCCTTTCCCTAAGTAAAAACTCATTTTTACTTAGTAAAAGTAAAACCCTAAATAGCTAATTTCATTTCCATTCAAAATCACTCAAAACCCCATAAAATTCATTTTATCCTAAGTCTAAGTGTGAAAAATAAAAAAGGGAAAACTATGCTTTATTTACACTTTACTTAGTGTTAAAAAATGTATTTTATTCATTTACCTACATTACATCTTTTTTCCATATTAATTTATAACCTAGATATTAATTCCTTAAAAACTATACCCTCCCGTATAGTATTAAATCCTTTGTATTTTAATAACCCAAAAAATCCCACTATTTAATGTTTTAACCAATGTTATTTTACCCCACGTGATGAAATAGAACCCGCCCATATTCCCATTGGTTTTATACGTATCTATATAAAAATACCCCGCCCCCTATAGTTATTAAACAAATGACAAATGTTTAAAAAACTATATAATAAGACTTGCACCAACATTATTGGTTGAAACATTTGTTAAATGTTCTAATTAAAACACATATATGACTTTACCCCTCCTCCCATCATATAAACCAAGGTTTAACTTTATAAATTTATATTTATAAGGTTTGAAACCCATCTCACTGCATTAATAAACCTCGGACCCCACCTCTGAATGTCGTGCTACTTCTCAAACAAATCTCAACTGTTCGCATAGACCCTTCCCGATCCAACGATTGAAATATCATATCGCAAATAAAGTCGCGTGATGATAACACTTTCATTTCCACGTGAAATAGGTGGTTTTCAAGTCCTCTCCCTCCTCCACGTGGCTCATTCCTACTGGATCGCATTCGATCCATTCCAAACCGCTTACCACCTCAAATGCACGCGATAACCACTCGTGGTTTCTATTCTTCGAACCCCCAAAACCACCCATCCTATGATTTTACCACCATTCAATGCTTAACCTAATTTAAACCAAAAACACTATAAAACTTCATAACGTGCACAGTTAAGCCTTTTCAGCATTATGTGTCTATTTTTAAACCATATCTAACTAAAAATCAAGCGTTGTACTCCATTTTTTCATCCAAAGAACCAGAAATCCATTTCAACTATTGTTGAGACCACTTCAAGCTCCCAGTTTACTTCAAGAGACTTCAACAACCATCAGAAAGCTCTCCGACGTCTCATAAACCTTTTCAAGACAAAATACCTGCAAAAAGAGGTATTCTTCGAAGAAAATAACCTTCCCTTCGTTTGAAAGAACCAAATTTGTGACAATTTGAACCCTGTAAAGCCTATTTTTCCCACAGAAAGACCTGTATTTATCCCCAAAAGAACAGATTTGATGTGAAACCCTAACAAATTCAAAGTTTTCTTAAGACTGTAACTTTTTTTAAGCAAAATTGAAGAAATTTAAGTATTGCAAACCTTTAGAAACCCTTTGAATGAAGAAAACCCTTTTATAAATGCTGAAAACCCATTTTTGTGCATAAATTAGAAGGATTTAATCAAAAAAATATGCAGTAAAACCTATGCGAAAGGTTACACAGTGTTCCAAAAACCCTGAATTTTAACAGTTCTTTTTGCAAAATTGAGAGCCAATAACAACAAAAATGAAAACCTGCTGTAGTTCAACCCATTTTTCACAGTCTTTTCCCATCATCAAAGCCATTATCCCTCCATGTAGAACTCTATTTAATTAATAATTATTTTGTTTTACAGGTCATTAGCAAAAGGAGAATTTGGATAAAACAGTGTAAATACTACTTAAATATATGTTTTACTCCAAAAGTTCACAAAGAAAAGAATTTTAAATGATATTAATTAACAAAATAATCCAGGAACCAGAACAGAAAGAAACCATTTATGCAGAGAGAGATAAATTTTCACAGTGAATGGTAAAATTGAAATAAGAATTCACAATAATAGTAAAAACAAAACAGTCAAAGAGCATCAGAGTTAAAGTGTATCAGATGAAAGTCTGAGTGAAAGTCAAATCAGAAAAAGTTACAGAGCGGTCAAGGTAAAAATTAAAAGTAAATACAGAGGCAATAATGGTTAAAAAAAGATGAAAATACTTTCACCAACAATGAAATCTATCCAAAGTGAAAGTAAAAACAGTTAAAAGAATAAAAAGGTTAAAAGATGAAAACAGAGCATGAAGGGACATTTTTGCAGAAATTTCTTGTTTAAGTCATAGTTTTTCATAAACTATTGTGGCCAATCAAAGATGAAGTTTGAAAAACCGAAGGAGGTTTATGTTTCTAAGATATCCAAATACAAAAACCTCTCTCACTTTTCTAACATCCATTATGGATTTGGAAATATTAAACAATATTTGAAATCACTTTTTACAGAAAATTCCGTTAAGTCATCATTTTACAGAGAAGATTTTGGTCAATAAAAAACATGTATTACAAAACTGAACGAGGTTTGTGTTCCTAAGAGAACCATCTACAAAAACCTATCTCACTATTTTCACAGCTATTACATAATTATAGGTACATGCACATATTTACAGCCTATATTTCAAACTGTGCAAAGCTCTATTTTACACATCTCTTTTGCAAAGCCTATTGTGAATAGCTGGAATTGAATTTTTGGAAACGGAGAGAGCTTTATCTCAAAAACATATTTATATAAAATAACCTCTTTCAATTTTTATATATCTATTTTTATTGAGATATAAAAATGTATAATTGGACCCCAAGTTTACAGAATTTTTGGAGCAAAATGCACAAAGAAAGGAGACAATTAGTGACTTGGATGCCTCATCATCAACTTAGAGTTGATATCAAATTCGAATTCTCTTCTTTGTCACAATAAATCCATAAGTATAGTTCCAAATAGATTCATTAGTTTTGAGTGTCCTTTTATTGAGTTCTATTTATGTAAAACATTTTGAGATATTTGTAAACCAATCTTGATATTTTTTCAAGATATTCTGGTTTAGAATTTTTATAAATACTTCATCCTTTGAAGTATTATTGTGGAATAAATTGTTGAAGATTTATATATTCATTTTTGTTGGACTTGAAGGCTTTTGTGTTTCAAATTTCGAGTAGCAAACTGCATCGAATCAATTAGCATCATATTTCAGGATTCATGTGATGAGTTATTGAAGTAAAGTATTTTCTACTTGTAATTGTTTATCTTATTTGTTTCATGCATCCATTATGTGTTCTAAATTTGAATGAATAAATAGGAGTATTACTTCGGGATTTTTTAAAATCACCCTGTCTCTATTGTTTATCATTTCTATGTTTTTTGCTGATTTCCAGAGTAAGGAACCCTTAATTTCTCCCTCTTTCGTTTGACCTTTGCCTACTACTTCTCTTTTCCGAATCAAAGAACCCTTCATTGCTCTTTATCTCGATCATATCACCTCACCAAAAAACCTTCCAATATTTTCAAAGGGTTATCTATATTTCCTTGAAAACATTTGACTTCTTGACCTTGATCCTAGTTATGTCTGCTTGATTTTTTGACTCCTTCGCCCAATGGACAAACATATTTCCCACTATCCATCTCATTATGTGATTTTTCCCACCAAACCAAACAAACCAAAACCAATTTGCACAATCATAACTATCCTAATATCTTATAATTAAAACAAAGTTAAAATTTATAGAGAGAGCCCTCTCTGAACCCTAGGAAGGTTAGATCTTAGAGTTTAAAAGTTGGTATGTGGTTACCTCGGACTATTTCTTTCTTTAACCTTGAGAAATTACTGAGTTATAACATATTGGTGACTCCGCTGGGGAAACTAACATTTTATTCAGAAATATTTTACAAGTTCAGATCTGATCTATGATGGTGGATAGGGATTAGACACACAAAGGTTAAAATCATCCACCTGGCGACTCCAAATCAATTTCACAATCAAGACTCCACTAGAGGAATGAACCTGAAAGAAAAATATGCAAAGATCAAGCTTTCAACTTTGATCTTAATCCAAGACATTATGTTTTTTCTCATTAATAAATTTTTTCAATGTATATTGTATTTTATAGAAGATCTTAGATTAGTTTTTAATTATTTTCCTTTGAAGATTGTAAGTACTAATTCTCTTAATCTCTTTGAGCAGATTTCTTCTGAATCTAATGATGATCATTTTTCAATTAAGAAGCCTCAAATAATCAAGACTGATCTTACAATTCCTGTACATATTCATGTACCATATAAATTTCTTGATAGATATAAGCCACTCATTTTACCTCCTATACTCCATGATTTCCCTAATAATTATTACAAATTTCTTGCCAGGTTTGATGGAGAAAATAATAACATCACTGCTGAAAAACGTATTCAAGGTTTTTAAAATTATATGGATCTATTTGATATTGATGAAGATGATGTTAAAATCAAACTTTTTTCTCTTTCTTTTCAAAATAGAGTAAAAAATTGGTTCAAGAATCTACCTATTGCAAGCATCTCAAATTTCCAGCAGTTTGTAAAACTTCTTCTTGACAGATGGATAATTAAAGTCAATATTTTTGTGATCATAGAATAATATAATCAGCTAAAAAGACATCCAAATGAAACAATACAACAATTTTCTAACAAATTTAATCAAGTTTATTATTCAATTCCAGAAAATATAAGACCTCCTCATGATTAATCTCTCTTGTGTTATCCAAGTTCATTTGATCCAGAAATAGAATTTCATTTAAGAGAAAGAGATCCAGAAACACTTGAACATATGCAAAACATTGAAATTGAGGTGGAAGTTAATTTTCAAATAAGAAATGAACAATTGAAAGTAGAAGAAGAGAAGAAAAACATTATAGAGGTAAAACTCAACCTTTTGGTAAGAAAATTAGATGAAATCATACAGAAGATCACTATGAGAGATGAATTTTTTGTTCAAAATCACCATGAAGGAATAGAAGAGGTTGATAGCCATGAACAAATTCCTGCTAATTCCAATTATCATAGATTATAAAATGAATTTACATATCAATATGTGGAAGAGGAATCTATTGATTTAATGTGTATGTTTGATGACATTCATTCATTTAATGATGTGCCCAACTATGATCAGTATGATGACAATTATGTTCTCCAAATTCAAGCTAACTTTATAGAGCAATCAATAGTTTGGAGGATGAATAAATGCAGTTTAAACATATTGAAGATAGTAATCATCTATTGCAAATCAGTTATGAGAGTAATGAAGAAAGAGCAGAAAATGTGGAAATAAGTAAAGATTATTTACCTCTTTGTTTTGCTTCATTTCAGTTCATTAGAAACAAATTTCATGCCATCAATAATCAGCATTCTTTAGGAATTGTGATTGACAACAAAGAAGATAATTAAACCCTTGATCAGGATATTTCAGTTTCACAATTGCAGTTTTCAGTTCCCATTGAAACATTTGATCAAATAACACAGGAGAATTCCATACCACTATGTTTTGAATCATTTCATATTTTAAAGGAAATGTGGTATAACATCATTAAACAAAATGATGAGAAACTTGTTGAAGTTTATGAAGTCCCATGGAATTCCATATCCAATAGATTGCAGCCATTCTCACAAGTTTTTCATGATCCAATAGAAGATATGTTGGATAATGAATGCATTCAAAGCCTTTCTCCATTAACTAACTATGAGTTTCAGAATCAAGATGATAAAGGTTTCAGCAGTCAAACATTACAATCAAAGGAATATCATCACAAAACTTATCTGAAAGTTTGCAGGGAGATAAAGATGAAAATAAAATTTCAGTTTCATGGCATGGAGGCCATCCAGAACATATGTACAGTTGTTTAAATCAGTTAAACATTAGTGTATATAACTTGGAAGATCCTTTTGAAAAGTTTCTAGTGTCAACAAAGGAAATCAAGTATTTCCTTATCATCTCATTTGTTGACAAGTTTTTAATAGGTTGCAGAATTACAGTTTTGACAATCAACAAGCACGCGCAACAAAATACCTCAATGTATATAATGCTTGAATGGTTGCATTGGCTATTTCATTTTACCTAACCAGCAGTTGGACAACTGATTAGAGTAAATAGGTAGGATTTCAACTTATTTCAGTTTTCAATTTTTAGCTAGTTTGAAATAATTCATTAAGATTTGAAGCCAAGGAAAAGGCCCTAAGATATTGATGATTTAGTAGTTTGGTTTGAAGGTTGCAGCACCTTTTAGTCTCATATCAGATTTCAGTTTGCAGAAAAAGGTGTAAATTCAATTCAAGAGTTTTCAATCACAGCATATGCATGTTTGGGATTGGCCCAATGGATCAGGCCACTAGTCGACGGTGTTCTTTACATCTCACAAGGAGATGCCATCCCCGTGTGAAGCCACTATTAGGGTCCTATAAATATAGGATTCATAATTTTGATTTGACTATGTTAAAATTCTTGAAATATTGTACATACTTTTTCTTTATGCAAATGTATTCCTAAAATAAAAAAACGAAAAAAGAGGGTATGTCCTAAAATAACAATCAAAGGACAAAAAGAATCAAAGATCAAAAGAATATTGAATATGAACCCCATCAAAAATAGATCATGAAAGTGTTGCAAGTTTAAATGTCACTACTTTAGTTTACTTTTGCAAATAAGATTGTGTGCAAATTGTCCTAAATGCCACAATCCATGAGGGTAAAACAGCTTAAACTTGACCTCTCGTGCTTTAAATTTCATGTTGTTAGATAGAGAATAAAGATCTGTCAAACAATTTAAACTTGAAAAATCAGTAGATAAGATAGAGAATAACTGAGGAGCTCAACTGTTTAATCTGAGCCCTCGGATGAAATAAGGTTTGACTTAGATAGATTTATGCTTTGAAAGAAAATGATTTAGGGTTGCAAGCCTAAATGCACACTTGAAAATGAAGAAAAAATGTTAGAAATAAAGATGGGTAGGTAGAAAGCAGTTGTGCAAGCATGTAATAAGGCATCATCAAGAAAAAATCACTAATTTTCCCTCCCCTACAAATAATAAATATTCTAAACTATTAGTCAAAAAGGCTCAAAGCATTTCTCTGACTTATGTTGGGACCGGACCCAAGGCTCGATGACTGGTTAGTTAAAAATATTGAATTCCCACACAAAACCCATATTCATCAGCATTTACCCTTCATCCATTAATCATAATCCCTTTCCCTAAGTAAAAACCCATTTTTACTTAGTAAAAGTAAAACCCTAAATAACTAATTTCATTTCCATTCAAAATCACTCAAAAACCCATAAAATACATTTTATCCTAAATCTAAGTGTGAAAAATACAAAAGGGACAACTATGCTTTATTTACACTTTACTTAGTGTTAAAACATGTATTTTATCCATTTACCTACATTACACCTTTTTTTCCATATTAATTTATAACCTAGATATTAATTCCTTAAAAATTATACCCTCCCGTATAGTATTAAATCATTTGTATTTTAATAACCCAAAAAAAACCCACTATTTAATGTTTTAACCAATGTTATTTTACCCCAGGTGATGAAATAGAACCTGCCCATATTCCCATTGGTTTTAAACGTATCTATAAAAATACCCCGCCCCCTATAGTTATTAAACAAGTGACAAATGTTTAAAAAACTATATAATAAGACTCGCGCCAACATTATTGGTTGAAACATTTGTTAAATGTTTTAATTAAAACACATATATGACTTTACCCCTCCTCCCATCATATAACCTAAGGTTTAAATTTATATTTATATGGTTTGAAACCCATCTCGCCGCATTAATAAACCCCGGACCCCACTTCTGAATGTTGTGCTACTCCTCAAACAAATCTCCACCGTTCGCATAGACCCTTTTTGATCCAATGATTGAAATCCCATATCACAAATAAAGTCGTGCGATGATAACACTTTCATTTCCACGTGAAATAGGTGGTTTCCGAATCCTCTCCCTCTTCCACGTGGCTCATTCATACTAGATCACATTCGATCCATTCCCAACCGCTTACCACCTCAATTGCGCGTGATAACCACTCGCGGTTTCTATTCTTTGAAGCCCCAAAACCACCCATCCTATGATTTTACCACCATTCAATGCTTAACCTGCTTTAAACTAAAAACACTATAAAACTTCATAACGTGCACAGTTAAGCCTTTTCGGCATTATCTGTCCATTTTTAAACCATCTCCGACTAAAAATCAAGCGTTGTACTCCATTTTTTCACCCAAAGAACCAGAAATCCATTTCAACTGTTGTTGAGACCACTTCAAACTCCCAGTTTACTTCAAGAGACTCCAAAAACCATCAGAAAGCCTTTTCGACGCCTCAGAAACCTTTTCAAGACCAAATACCTACAAAAAGAGGTGTTCTTCGAAGAAAATAACCTTCCCTTCATTTGAAAGAACCAAATTTCTACCAATTTGAACCTTGTGAAGCTTATTTTTCCCAAAAAAAGACCTGTCACCTCCAAAAGAACAAATTTGATGTGAAACCCTGATAAATTCAAATTTTTCTGAAGACTGTTACTTGTTTTAAGCAAAATTGAAGAAATTTAAGTATTGCAGACCTTTAGAAACCCTTTGAATGAAGAAAACCCTTTTAAAAATGCTCAAAACCCCTTTTTGTGCATAAATTAGAAGGCTTTAGGGTTGTTTTATCAAAAAAGTATGCAGTAAAACCTATGCAAAAGGTTACACAGTATTCCAAAAACTCTGAATTTTAACAGTTCTTTTTGCAAAATTGGGAGCTAATAACAACAAAAATGAAAACCTGCTGCAATTCAAACCATTTTTCACAGACTTTTCCCATCATCAAACCCATTATCCCTCCATGTAGACCTCTATTTCATTAATAATTATTTTGTTTTGTTGTTCATTAGCAAAAGGAGAATTTGGATAAAACAATCTAAATATTAGTTAAAGATCTGTTTTACTCCAAAAGTTCACAAAGAAAAGAATTTTAAATGATATTACTTAACAAAAGATTCCAGACAGCAGAACAGAAAGAAGTAATTTATGCAGAGAGAGATAAATTTTCACAGTGAATGGTAAAATTGAAATAAGAATTCACAATGACAGTGAAAACAGAATAGTTAAAGTGCATCAGAGTTAAAGTGTATCAGATGAAAGTCAGAGTGAAAGTCAAATCAGACAAAGTTACAAAGCAATCAAGGTAAAATGTAAAAGAAAATACAAAGACAGTAATGGTTAAACAGAGATGAAAATACTTTCACCAACAATGAAATTTATCCAAAGTGAAAGTAAAAACAGTTAAAAGAACAAAAAGGTTAAAATATGAAAACAAAGAATGAAGGGACATTTTTGCAGAAATTTCATGTTTAAGTCATATTTTTTCATAAACTATTGTGGACAATACAAGATGGATTTTGAAAATTGGAAGGAGGTTTATGTTCCTAAGATATCCAACTACAAAAACCTCTCTCGCTTTTATAACTGCCATTATGGATTTGGAAATATTAAACAATATTTGAAAGCACGTTTTACAGAAACTCCCTGTTAAGTCATCATTTTGCAGAGAATATTTTGGTCAATCAGAAATGTATCTTACAACACTAAAGGAGGTTTTTGTTCCTAAGAGACCCATCTACAAAAACCTATCTCATGTTTTGCACAAGTATTACATAATGAGAGATAAATGCACATATTTACAGCCTATATTTCAGACTGTGCAAAGCTCTATTTTACACATCATTTTTGCAGAGCCTATTGTGAACAGCGGGAATTGGATTTTGGGAAACAGAGAGAGGCTTATCTCAAAAACATATTTATCTAAAATAACCTCTTTCACTTTTTACATATCTATTTTGGATTGAGATATACAAATTTATAATTGGACCCCAAGTTTATAGAATTTCTAGAACAGAATGCACAAAGAAATGAGACAGTTAGTGACTTGGATGCCTCATCATAAACTTAGAGTTCATATCAAATTTGAATTCTCTTCTTTGTCACAATAAATCCATAATTATAGTGCCAAATAGATTCGTTAGTTTTGAGTGTCCTTTTATTTAGTTCTATTTATGTAAAAGAGTTTCAGATATTTGTAAACCAATCTTGATATTTTTTCAAGATATTCTAGTTTAGAATTTGTATAAATACTTCATACTTTGAAGTATTATTGTGGAATAAATTGCTGAAGATTTATATAGTCATTTTTGTTGGACTTGAATGCTTTTGTGTTTCAAATTTCAAGTAGCAGACTGGACTGAATCAATTAGCATCATATTTCAAGATTCATATGATGAGTTATTGAAGTAAATTATTTTCTACTTGTCATTGTTTATCTTCTTTGTTTCATGCATCCATTATGTGTTCTAAATTTGAATGAATAAATAGAATTATTACTTCAGGATTTGTTAAAAGCACCCTGTCTTTACTATTTATCATTTCTATGTTTTCTTCTGATTTCCAGATTAGGGAACCCTTAATTTCTCCCTCTTTCGTTTGACCTCTGCCTACTACTTCTCTTTTCTGGATCAAAGAACCCTTCATTGATCTTTATCCCAATCATATCACCTCAACAAACAGCCTTCCAAGATCTTCAAAGGGTTATCTATCTTTCCCTGAAAGCATTTGAGTTCTTGACCTTGATCCTAGTTCTGTCTATTTGATTTTTTGACTCCTTAGCCCAATGGATAAACAGATTTCCCACTATCCATCTCATTAAGTGATTTTTCCCACCAAACCAAACAAACCAAAACCAATTTGCACAATCATAACTAGCATAATATCTTATAATCAAAATAAAGTTAAAATTTATAGAGAGATCCCTCTCTGAACCCTAGGAAGGTTAGATCCTAGAGTTTAAAAGTTGGTCTGTGGTTACCTCAGACTATTTCTTTCTTTAACCTTGATAAATCACTGAGTGATAATAGCCCCCAACTGAAGCTATTGGATATCCTCATGCAATCTATTACATTAATTATTTTTTATCCTTGAGCTTTGGCTTAACATTACGTGATATCATTTGATAACTTCATACTTCTGCGAAGTGTTTTACTTGAATTGCAACATGGTTGGTTCTTGTGTTATAACCGTATTTTGTTGTTGCATTCAATTTTGAACTTTTATCGTTGCATAATGACAATTTGATTTTTATTGCAAAGTATATATTTATTGGATTGCATCATGGTTGGTTCTTGTGTAACAACCATGATTGTGTTTGTATCCAATTATCTTTTGAGTAATTTTGAAAAGCCA